>OZ002740.1:34492139-35692139 GCA_963924295.1 Dioctria rufipes
CATCTTGTCAAGTCCCTAATATCACAGCATTTCACACACGGTTTACTTGTTTTCCCGAAGCTAGATTCGCACTGTTCCAGAAAATTACATGTTGCATTTAACGATTGTGTAAGGTTTGTTTTCGGCTTACGAAGATTCGATCATGTTTCTCACCTGAATTTTGCACTGCTAGGTTGCTCTATTGTAGTATATCTAAAGCGTAGAGCATTATTCTTCCTTTTCAACTTATTGAACAACTCTCAGCCCGCTTACTTGAGAACCATGTTTCAACTCTTGAACTCTGCCAGAGGCTATAAACTGCAAATACCTCGTTTTCAGACCTCTGTACTTGATGGATCGTATATTGTTCAAATCACTCGAATGTGGAATTCATTACCACACAATATCCAGAGGGCTAACTCGATCGGCACTTTCAGGTGTCTTCTTGTAAATTTTTTGACGTAAGTAGTTTTGCTGTTGTGACCCTCACGCGCAGATTATATCTTTGTTATCGAAGTTATCTAATTTGGTTTTATCTTATTTTATTCTCATTAGCTATAATTGTTTTCGTAATTAATATTTGTATCTTAATCTTATGTATTTATCCATAATTTATTTGTTATTATTGTTTATATTTTTTTCCCCCCATTCATTATCATTGTTGTAGTATTAACATTTAATTTAGTTTACTTATTTCTATTCAGTTATTACTGTATTTCCACTCTAATTGGTGCTAACAAAAAGATATGTAAATCTTGTAGTATCTCTTCCTAATAAACAAATATTCTATTCTATTCTATATCTTCACCAAATAATGTTTTCGGACTAAACTGGTTACCGTAGCCTATTTGCTATCTCGAATACCTCTAGAGTAACGTATGAGGATTTAAGTTGGCATAAAACCCGTTTCCATTTGAATCATTCTGTACCATTCTACACTGAAAAAAAAAGATTCGTTCAGACAACAATTCCGAATTGTTGGTTCAACAATTAGCTTGATTTGTTAATTCAACAAATGTTTTTGTTGTCTCAACATGCCGATTTGTTGTTTTTTCGGGTGAATTGTTGATGGAGCAAATCTTTTGTTGTTTCAACAATTCCCAAATTTACGCTATCAACAAATCATTTGTTGTTTCAACATTTTATGAATTGTTGAAAACTCCACGAACTCAAAGAAACGTATAACTTTTGGTAGTTAAGCCCACTCACCCTAATAATGAGTCAATAATGGGTTAAGATAACTTAGATGCCAAAGTTTATGGAAATTCTTTTTTAAATGCAGAGGGCAGGTGGTTAAAATTTTGTACATATACATCATGTCTGGGGGGGGGGTGTCTATTTAAGTTTCTGTTCGAGTACTTTTTCAAGGGCAAAAAGGAAATTTTTCAGTTTTTCCAGTTATGATATCTTGATATAATAATATTCTGGTTGCACAAAATTTGCCATATAACTTTTTTATTCTATCCTTTCTTAAGATTTTAAAGGATATTTTAATATGCCTTATAAAAAATATGCAAATGTTGTTTAAAATAGTTATATGTTTTACATAAAATATCCAATACGCAAATTAAAAATACATCCCCCTCTTTTCTTTATACGGGTATGTATTTGGTGCCCCCTCCCACTTACCATTAAAAAAAACGTGTAGAAATATAATATTTTAAGCAATAAAAATGTGCATTTAAATATTTCTTCATATTCCTAAAAAGTATTCCCTTATTCTTCTTATTATTATTATTCCCTATATTTACATCCAAATTTACTGTTATGAAGTTATCCGATCGAAAATGTAATTTTTGTCCGTGCAAAAGCACAAAGAAACTAAGCATGCTATCTCTTATAGGGAAGCCAAAGCCTCGAATATATGCCAAATTTCATTTTCTTCTGCCTCTTATTGCCAAGATATTTAAAAAAGCTAATTTTTACATGAATTTGTAGCTCTGATTTTTATTTCTCACTAACCCGGTGATTACGTGTTGTTTTCGATCACCTGAATAATTAGTTCATTATAAAAATGTCGTCAAGGTTTTCCATATACGTATTTCTAATGATTTCTTCCTTATTCCGTAATTTTTCTATAAAAAATTAAGATTACAATGGACATTAAACTCTTTTCAGTCAGTTTCCACTCAAGAGAGAGAAGATTAGAAATATAAACATAAATTTCCGCTAGCTAGCTTTTATTTTCAATTTCGGTTATTTTAATTTAACGTGTGACAGTTTATTGACTAGTCAGTACTGATCAGTTAGTAAAAAAGACTAGTTAGTTGTAGTAGCTGTGTCAGTGTCATTTCTACTGACTGGTGTATTCCGGGGTAAATGACCTGACTATCTTGACTTCATATTCATAATCAGGTCACACAATTACTTATAGAAATAACATGTGATCCAAGGGAGTGAAAGCTTTCCTTATAATCTTTCCTCGCAAAACAATTCAGAACTTTTTAAAACTAAGCGTAATAACTCAGTAAAGAAATTACAAAAAATATCTCGAAATTAATTAAAAAACAAGTGAAAGGCTAGAATAGGGCTAAGACCAATTCTTATGATATCCTATGAATGCCCTTATGAAATTTCTGTGCACGTTTGATTTTTGAAATGGTTTTTCGCATATATTTCTAGAACGGTTTGTCGGACAGAAAAAATGATTTTAACGAATTTTATAGGATTTTGTATTCTGAAGAAGTTTTTAGTACAATAAAATTGTCTTGGACTGATCGTTTTCACCGTATACATAAAATTTTATGCGGCAACACCAAGGAGCTGCCCGATTTAGTCCATGTTTGAAATTTTATTTGCTAGTACAATGAAAACATCATGTACCAAATTTCAGCTCTCTAGCGTTTTAGGGCAGTGTCCAAATATATAGTGGAAAACGAAATTTTTGTATAGCAACCTCACGAAGCAATTGCGCAACTTGTCTCATTTTCGAACTGAATTTTACTTTTTTTTAAAGTCCGTGTACAAAATTTCAGCTCTCTAAGTATACGCGTTCTCGTGTTTTCATTGGGACAGACGGACGGACATGCAAAAATCAAAATATCTTTTAATATTATGCGTGGGCGTCCAATCTATTTTGCTCTACCTTAATTATTTCGACTTGTTACAAACGGAATGACAAACTTAGTATACCCTATACATTTCATCTAGGGTATAAGAACAATCGTATTATAAACCTGCATATTTGTTAAATAAAACTACCCATATTTAAATTTTTTCAGTGAGTAATTTGTTGAGATAACAAAAAGTTTGTTGAGATGACAAAAGAACTGTTGAGAAAAATTATCAAATAATTGTTTGCTCAACAATAGTTTTGTTGGCTCAACAAATGATTTGTTAAAAATTGGGACTGCACTGTACTCGTTGCAAATATAGTAGTATATCAACCTCATCTCTCTTACGGTGTTTGAATGAATAAAAAAAAGTTACTTTTATCTGAAAAACTCCTGCACTGTTGTCCCTATAGCTATGAAGTACATAAGTCATGAAAAGACCGTAGCGGGCCGGTTAGCGGACGACATTATAGTCTTTTTGCCTAGTCTTACTGCAACAGTTTTTAATTTAGAAGTAGCTTGTATTTTGTTCAAACGCTATAATTCCCATAAATTTATTCTAAATGCTATTCTTTTTACAACCATTTAAAAGAAAACATATTTGGCTGCGATTTGTTTTAATATCATTTTTCTGTAGGATCGAGAGTTTTAGACTTTAGGACCTGTTTAAGATGAAATCTTAGTACTTCCTAGATGTTGCGTGTACAAAAGTAAAGTACTATGAGCTCTTACTTACTTCTCCAAAACACCTGAAAAGGGGAAAAAGGTTATTTAATTTCGGAAAGTAGCCCTTTGCTACTTTTCCATAAGGCACATATCCTAAAAGCAAAGAAAAAAGAAATCCTGAAAAGAAGAAAAAGCAAAAAAATATTTCCAAACGAAAAATTCTGATCTGTGCAGAACGCGCACAAATTACAATCTTTCGTGTAAATCTTACCGTTAGTCAGCCAACATCCCAGAGACGAACACTGTAAATCGCCTAGTCATAAAACATCACATGATACCATCACACAATATATTACAGTAGGCCCGCCGAAAATTCCTAGAAAATTTTCCCTCACTGCACATATTCTACTGCTAGCAATGTACAGGCGGGTTAAAAACACCCACCCAAACTCAGGCAGTAGCACCGATGCCAGCCGATTATTCAAAATTCCATGAAACAAAAATGCTCGCCTAGCGGTGTGCGCACAAGCACACAAACGCGGATTTTGCCTGTAGAGCAATGCGCCGGCAGGTTGGTTGATTCCATTGCGTACGAGAGAGATGAGTCTGTGCGGAATGAAGTCAGTTAGTTCTGAGCAAGCAACGAGTGCGGTATTCGAACGGCGCGTCAGATTTTTATTCGAGTTTTCTAAGAAAATAATTCAGTCATTTCAATTTGATTTTTGTGAACAGCGAATTTTCTTGTTTTCCAAGCATTTGCTGTGAAAGAAATAATTTTCTATATTAGTGCAAATCATAGTGTGCTTAGTGTGTGAATAATTACCTGCATCGGCAGTGAATTTATCTATTTTCACAGCATTTCCGTGAACTGGAAGGAAATTTTTTTATAGGTAGAAATTAATTCATTTTAATTTTTTGTTAATACTTACCTGCATCGGCAGTATTTTCCTGTTTTCACCACATTTCCGTGGACTGGAAGAAAATTTGTTTATTGGTAGAAATTAATTGTTTATAATTATTTGTGAATACTTACCTGCATCGGCAGCGAAGTTTTCTGTTTTCACTGCATTTCCGGGGACAGGAAGAACACATTTTATTGGTAGAAATTAATTCATTTTAATTATTTGTGTATACTTACATCGGCAGTATTTTCCTGTTTTAACCGCATTTCCGTGGACTGGAAGAAAATTGGTTTATTGGTAGAAATTAATTGTTTATAATTATTTGTGAATACTTAACTGCATCGGTAGCAAAGTTTTCTATTTTCAATGCATTTCCGGGGACAGGAAGAACACGTTTTTATTGGTAGAAATTAATTCATTTTAATTATTTGTGAATACTTACCTGCATCGGCAGTGAATTTATCTATTTTCACAGCATTTCCGTGAACTGGAAGAAAATTTTTTTATGGGTAGTAATTAATTCATTTTGATTATTTGTGAATACTTACATGCATCGGCAGTGAATTTCCTGTTTTCACCGCATATCCGTGGACTGCAAGAAAATTTTTTAATTGGTAGAAATTAATTATTTATAATTATTTGTGAATACTTACCTGCATCGGCAGCGAAGTTTTCTATTTTCACAGCATTTCCGTGAACTGGAAGAAAATTTTTTTATGGGTAGTAATTAATTCATTTTGATTATTTGTGAATACTTACCTGCATCGGCAGCGAAGTTTTCTATTTTCACAGCATTTCCGTGAACTGGAAGAAAATTTTTTTATGGGTAGTAATTAATTCATTTTGATTATTTGTGAATACTTACCTGCATCGGCAGCGAAGTTTTCTATTTTCACCGCATTTCCGTGGACTGGAAGAAAATTGTTTTATTGGTAGAAATTAATTCATTTTAATTATTTGTGAATACTTTCCTTCATTGGCAGTATTTGCCTGTTTTCACCGCATTTCCGTGGACTGGAAGAAACTTTTTTTTATTAGTGGAAATTATATTTATATTGGTGGAGATCATATCCGTGATAATTTACCTACTTCGGTAGTGACATTTGAACCTTCCGTCTTTCATCTCTATGAACGGTTACAAGTCAAAGAAGTCCAAATAAGCAGGTGTAAAAAAAAGTGAATCACAAGGTACGTCAAAGTACATGTCAATTCCGAAGCACCCAAAAGAGGTGCCAAGGAAATAAAAAAAAAGAGGTCAATGCACTCACCTTAGAAAGAAATAAAAACTGAATAGTGTAAGGGCAAAAAGTTGAAGATAAGCAGTCAGTTCTGAGCAGCAGATCGAGAGCATGCGGTTGCACCTATACAACGGCAATAGGGGTATATTTTACAGCTTGGAAAAGGTATCAATCATCTTTTTTCGACAGATATTTCTTGTTGCTATGAAATTTATTATATATGTAAATCGAAGGATCTATTCAGTGGTTGCATTAGTTCTGAATTGGTATATTGGTAGCAATTAATGTACTCCTTTTTTCAGTAAAGTACCAGCTGTGATTTTCTTTTCGTATCTTTGTGGTTGCAAATGGTGCTATTTAAAGGAAAATAATATTGTTTTACAAAATCACTGCATAGAACCCTTCTGTAGATAATTTAATGATTATTATTGTATAAATCATTTTTTTAAAATGACAAAGTCCATACATTTATGGGCCGACAAATAATATTTGTAGTTTGTAAAAATGGTCACCCTTCGAAAATCGTATTTTGAGAACAGTTCATACACTTCATGACCTATAGCCGTTAGAAAAATAATCGATGGTAGATTACGTTATAGTAGAAAAAGTATACCCGTGCGCAAGTTTTATTTACAAAAGAATTACCGCGAAACGAATAAATTGGAGGTACTGGTCCGAACTGCCGGTTTAAAAAAATTTATAAAAACTTAAAATTTAATTTTCTAAAACACCTTTTACTGCAATAAGTTTATAACTAAGATCCCTTAAATTAAAAAAAAAAAAAACAATCAAGCAAAATATTGTCAAATTAAGAAGTTATCAAAGAAAATGTTGAAACAGTTTTCTGTAAGTCCAAAACAGCCAAAAAATCACTACTTTCGATTTGAGTGATCTCTAAAGATTGATGAATTTCACTAAAAATTTTTAGAGGGGCTTCAAATTACATTGGTTAATATATTCTGAATGAGCATTCATACATTTTAACACTTGCACATCCATACACATGAATACACTAATCTACCTCCATAAGAGACGTTGGTTCAATCAAGTCACTACTTCTATTTGAAACTATACAATCCTGAACTTACACTCCTAAATTAATGATGTAATTTCGCAATTTTTCTGCAGATAAAAGACGTATAATTTAGATTGTATTGCTCTATGACGTAGTAAAAATGACGTATAAAACAGATCGCTTGTTACAGTTTCGATATCTTCATAATTGCACTCCATATAATTTCTGCATTTTCGGGAATTTAAACAAATAAACACAATTTTAGCACTCACGCAGAGAGCATTCATGAGCATTTCAATTTCTTTATAAAAACCTAAACTATGGGTATGACGATATATTTATATTATATAAAAAAATACAAAAATCTGCACTGATATATCAAATTTTATTTGTAATTGGACTTTTTTCATCATATCATTTTCATAAGTTTTAATTAAAACCCGTTATGGAAGATCAAAGTGAGACAGTTTGCGATTTACAAGTGGTAACAGAAGATCAAATAGTACAGAACCTCCTAAAATCGTGGAATCTCGAAGAAGAAATGACTTGCATTTTAAATAGTAAGTAGGAATTACAGCATCTTAGAAATTAAATTTTTTAGTAGGTCAATCTTAAGCGTTTTACTAAATAGAATCTGTGTTTATAACCTTTCAGAATATAAAATTAGTTTTGAAGTGTTAAAACTACTCAACGATGATGATATTAGAGTCTTATTACCCGATGAAAAGCTGGCAACTAGAGTACTTTTCAGAAATTGCCTTAAAAGGTGGCAAAAGCAAAACGTATGTTTTTATCTACTTTTTATAATTATAATGAAAAAATAGAATAAAGAAAAGAAATGAAGAAAATTTGAGAAAAACAGAAAAAAAAGTTTATTAAAAAAAATTGTTTTTTAAGTCACTCAATTTCGCTATTTGGGACCTGTTGATGAGTCAAAACCAGGACTTGAAACTTGTCACCAAAAATGTGGGGAATTAACAAATTAAAAACATTTTGTAGCTTTTGCTATATACCGGAGAATCCAAATAAATTCCTTCTTGAACAAATAATAAATTCATGTCGCCCAAAAATTATAATTTTTTGGTGAATTTAATTCCATTTATGATGGTCAGGATTTATAGGAAAATGTGAATATAGCGGGAACACATTTAACATTTCAAGGACAAGAGAGCTTGTTCCCAAATTGATTATCTCACGGGGCGAGAAATACAAAAATCACGCAAAACCGCATAAGCTCTAAATAAATCTTTTAATATCAAGTTAAGCACACGAATTCAGACAGGATAGCTTCGCCTTCGTCTAATTCTTATTAAACTGAAATTGTTGTGTATAGCGTCACTGGCTGACGAAGACTTGGATCTGAACAGACCCTCAGTATACTAATATGCTTAAATTCGTTCATTTGAAATTCATTGTTTTTAAGGCGTCACATTTTGATAATGAGCGCTCCCCTATTTCCACCTTATACACGCTTCAGATCCCTACATCTTGGCTGTCCATAACTGAAAAAGGCTGTATAATTTTTTTGCTTGTGTGGTGCAATATAATTCATATATACATGTTGTTGTTATTATTGTAGGGATTTGGAGAGTATAGCTCGACTAATTGCAAATCTAACAGTTCATTTGAAAACATAGAAAAGTGGTTGACATCAGAATCACCTGGAACATCTACATCAAAACATTCATCTTTATATTTAGATCGAAATTATGTAAATAATTTTGTATTGTAAAACAAAAATATTGCAATAGTCTTTTTAGGTTTTTGACAACCTCGAACTGATTTTGAAAAGTTCAATAAAAGGGAATCAATTATTGGAGTATAGAAGTCTTAAGGATGAAGGAACACTGTCAAAAAGTTGGAGATTAATTCTTTGTGAAGTTATATGTGAGCATTTCATAAAACTAAAACAAGCATTAAAGTGCCAGCATTTTGAAAAACTAAGCACTGCAATTGTAAATTTCTTCCCTAGTGAAATCAAGGTAAAATTATTTATATCTATTCATATTATTGACACAAAGTATATAATATGTTGTTGCCTTATGTATGTATATACTATGGTTGTATAAAGTATAGAATTTATAATATAGGAAACTTATTTTATACCTCGGCTTGTGAAAAATGGCCAAACAATAACTGGACCAAAAGGCTGCTTAGTAGATAAATACAACAACATATCTCGGAATTTGCGTGAAGCAGGTTTACTTCAGTCAAGGTACGCACCTCGTATGAAGAAAGTAAAATTGGATACTCGATTCGACGAAGCTGTTCACGGTAGGGGACATCTAATATTTTCTTCAGCATTAAATAATTAATTCTCTATTCAATTTTTAGATATTGACGACCAAAAAGACTGTCAACTTTGGCTTAAAGTTAACAGGCAGCCTTGGTCAGATGTAACGAGTAAGTGGAAAGCCTCATACCCCCTAAGACAAACATTTTTATTTAATACTGGAAACGAAAAGAACGACATTTTAGAAGAATGGCCAATATTACGTCATAGTTTTGGATATACTTTAGTAAGATAAGCTGATTTAGTATACTTCTAAATAAAATTTAATTAATGTTTTGTTTTAGATTGAAGCAGACTTCTTACAACTATATCCCGAAAAGGAACTTTGTCTTTTCCAACGCTGGGAAAAGTTTTTTGCAAGTATTTTGGACATATATAAGTTAGAGCTTAAAGACAAACAGGGACGCGAATTTCTAGATTATTTCGAGTCACCTACTAATAAAGGTATATGAAAACATTTTATATGAGACCGTAAATTTATTTCTTAGTTTATAGATGGAATATGTTGCATTACATTTTATTTACTAAATGCTTTACTCGTTCCTACGTCAAGAATAAGCATTAAGGGTGTGAAGGAGAAAAAAACTCTATGGAAGCCTAGCATCAAAGATGCGCAAGATTCATTTTTATGCAGAGTATCGACAGAAAATGACGTTAAACCAGCTTTAGCCAGACTGCGGGAGAAGTACTTAAACTTGGGACTTTCTTTCCAACCGCTCATCATTGTAATAGGTGAAGCACTTCATACTATTCATACATGTTTAATTTCATTTAATCATATATTATATAAAATTGACTCTTTTTTGAAATGCGTAGATGTTATCTTTAAATTATTTCACGCTTTAAACTTTGAGTACCCACAAGAATCATATTCAATGTGGTTATTGATACAAAAGTATTTTTATGAGATTGATTTAAATTCAGATAAAAAATCATCTAATGTTTTAAACTTACTATCACGTTTACGTGAATCCCAATGAATGATATTTAAAATGTAACATTTCAATATTCTTGATTTTTCTCCTTAAAAGTAAATACTTTTACATCATTTTGTGTAAAATATACCTTGGGTCATTTAAATTTCCGGTAAATTTTAAATCTACTTCTTGCAATATAGTTATTTTAAAGAATCATATTAGAAATATGTTTTCTTGCTATTTATGTAAAGACAAATTTTTGTTATCTACAATACTAATTAAGCATCTTAAGTACTTACATGGTTTGCGTGCCTATTCGTACTATCGGTGCTTACAAGGTAATTGCCCCCAATCTTTTTCTTGTTTATACTCATTTAAAAGGCATCTTGTTAAAAAACACAGTAATGAGGAAAATTTTAACACTCAAAATGAATACTATTCTTCAGTTATTATGGCACCATTTGAGTTGGATACAAATACCAGTACCTTAAATGACTGTGCCGAAATGGAAACTGTTCCAGCAGAAATCGATATTAGTAATATTTTAAAAACTTTAGAAATGAATTTTGAAGAAAACATGATGTTATTTTGTGCCAATTTAGAGTCCAAACCTAAGATGGCTAGAAAAGAAGTTATAGAAATAGTTCAGTCAATTCAATCTTTACTATTTCAGCCATTGATAAAAAGTTTCAAAAAAGTGATTGCGCTTACTTCTAATGACAATTTTTGCATAACTGATAATGACAAACTTTGCATTTCTGACCATTTGGATAATTTGGAAATGTCGTTCGACAGATTTAACTCAGAATACAAGCTAATTAAATATTTGAAAGAAAAAGAGTTTTATACGGATCCTTCTTCCTTTGAGATACATTCAGAAATTACACAAAAACTGCTAAAAGGAGCTCCCACTATGTCAAACAAAATATACACCGGCGTAAAAATATCAATGAAAACGCAATTTAAGAAATTTTTTCAACTCCCTAATATTTTAAAGACAACAAGGTCTATTATGAATGAGTTAAAAAGTTCGTCCAAAGGTCCAATTGCTAATTTTGTCCAAGGAAAACTGTTTGAAGAAAAAAATAATAATTTTCCAGTTGACAAATTTGTTATCCCTTATTTCTTATATTTTGATGAGTACGAAGTCAATAACCCTCTTGGTTCACATACAGGAGAACATTCAGTGGGTGCAGTATATGCTTCTTTTCCAACATTACCAATCGAGTTTAGATCAAGATTAGAAAATATATTACCAGTAATGTTTATAAAAAGTAAATATTTAAAACAATTTGGCAATGAACTTTGCTTCAAAGAAATAGTGAAAGAAATAACAGATATGGAAGAAAATGGCATTACCTTCGAAATTGATAATGAAGTTACTAATGTTGTCTTTGTTCTTGGTTTAATATTAGGAGATAATCTGGGATTAAACTCAATTCTAGGTTTTTCAAAATCGTTCTCTAGTACTTATTATTGCCGTTTTTGCAAAAGAAGCAAGCAGCAATGTTGGACTGATTTTTTAGAACATCCAAATTCATTGCGAAACAAGAAAAATTACTTAGAAGATTTATCAGTAGGGGATGTGAAACAAACTGGTATTTCTGAGTGTTGCGTTTTTAATGCGATTCCTTCATTCGACGTTGTAACAAATTTTAGCGTTGACATCATGCATGATTTGCTTGAAGGTGTATGTAGATACGACTTACAGCAAGTCTTACTCTACCTAATTGAAGAGGTAAATTTTTTTTCGTTGGAAACATTAAATCATCGAAAGGAGTCCTTTGATTATGGAGAAATTGAAATTGGGAATTTTTCAAAAAATATTTCTTATAAAAATTTGCAAAATAACCAATTCAAATTGAGTGCGAGTGAAATGTTTTGTTTCATTCATTTTTTACCTTTAATGATTGGGGATCTCGTTCCAGAAAATAACCATATATGGAACTTCTTTCTACTACTGATTAAAATTTTGGACCTAATTTTCTTGCCTTCTTTTAGTGAAAACCATTTAATTTTATTAGAACAACTTATTAAAGAACACAATAAAGAATACGTCGAATATTTTCATGAAAACTTAAAACCAAAATTTCATCTTCTGCTTCATTATCCGTCAATAATTAGACAAGTGGGTCCACTAAAACACATATGGTGCATGCGTTTTGAGGCGAAGCACCAAGAATATAAATTGTATGCTAACGCAATTACATCTAGGAAAAATTTGTCTTTATCCTTAGCTATTAAATCACAAATAAAATTTGCATCGCGATTACTAAAAAATTATGGATTGACTCAGAAATTAATTTATAAAAGTTCTGTTATTAATATACAAAATGAAACATATTTCCCCGGTTTGAAAAGCAAAGCCTTTTTAAATTGTTACAATTTAAATTCATTAAAAATGACCGAATCTCTTTGTTTTAATGGAATTCAATACAAAGCTGGTTATATATTAACATATTATGACGACTGCGATATAATGACACCTTATAAAATACATAAAATTATAATCCATCAAGAAGATATTTTAATTGTATGTTTATTACTGAATGTTATCAGGTACGATAGCCACTACGAAGCTTTTGAATTAGGAGTTGATGAAAGTATTTTTGATATTAAGCCCATTTCTATTTTTAAGACTTTTCCCACCCAAATTCACTTATTACCGAATAATAAAAGATTAATACGAGTAAAATACCTTATGGAAACCTAATATTTTTTTAGTTGTACCAATTTAACTTAAATCGGACGGGGTCGGGTCCAGAAATTGAAAATTCTGATCGTTTTGTTGTGGAATTGCTGTTTAATAAAATAAAGGCAATTTAATTCCACCTTTACTTTTGCCAACTAAGTCGAGTGTACATAGTGTTTCCTAGAAAAAAAATTGGATATTGTTAATATTAAGTTTGTACACTATAAAACATATTACCTAGAATCTTTGTTTATTTTTCTGAAGTAATGTAAAACAATCGAAACAAGAAATTTTTACACGTGAAATGTGCCTATGTATATGTAATAAATTTAGTCTTTATTTTGATCAATAAGGTGGTAGAAAACAAGTTATGTATTACTCGTTCAATAAAAATGTATTTACTAAAAGCTATAATCGTCTTGGTGTTTTATATTGCAATAATTTCAAAAATATCCTAATAAAATACCACTGATGTGATTACAGGTTTCTACACTTTCAATACATACCATTTTTTGGAACATTTCACTCCTTTTCAGACAATACCATCTTCTTCTAATTAAACAAACAGTATCAGGATTCCTATTAAAAATTAAATTAAATTCATATATTTTGTTAATGTTTCTCTATTATTAACCGTTTATACGTTTCATTTGAATCAATACGTATTTTACAATAATGTTTTACTATTGTTTTGGAAGTTATTATTTCTAGAATAGAAAAAAGATAGGTACTTAAAATGAATCTCTATACTGCTGGATTGAAAAATGTTACTGCTCTGTGGAAAATGTAAACTGTTCCTTGGTATATCACTACTTCAAAAGTTAGTCAACATTGTGATAACTCATGATTTTTTGGCTCTAGAAAAAAATTATTGAACCGACAAATCATCAGATTTTGACTCAATAAAACATTTATTATATCAACAATCGTTTATTTTTGTCTGTAAAGTGTTGATCCAACAGATGTTTTGTTAAAATAACTATCACGAATTGTTGGAACAATTAATTATTTGTTGAGCCAATAAATGATAAACTGTTGAAATTTGTTGTAACAACAAATAAATATTTGCTGTAACAACAAAAACATTTGGTGAGGCAACATATGAAGATTTGTTGTAACAACAAAAACATGTGTTCTATCAACAAAAACATTTGTTGAGATTACAAATGAAGATTTGTTATATCAACAAAAACATTTGTTATAACAACAAAAACATTTGTTGAGATTACAAATGAAGATTAATTGTAACAACAAAAGAATTTGTTGTAACAACAAAAACATTTGTTGAGACAACAAATGAAGATTTGTTATATTAACAAAAACATTTGTTGTAACAACAAAAACATTTGTTGAGACAACAAATGAAGGTTTGTTATATTAACAAAAACATTTGTTGTAACAACAAAAACATTTGTTGAGATTACAAATGAATATTTGTTGTAACAACAAAAACATTTGTTGTTACAACAAAAACATTTGTTGAGATTACAAATGAAGATTTGTTGTAACAACAAAAATATTTATTGTAACAACGAAAACATTTGTTGAGACAACAAATGAATATTTGTTGTATCAACAAAAACATTTGTTGAGACAACAAAAACATTTGTTGAGACAACAAAAACATTTGTTGAGACAACAAATAAAGATTTGTTCCCTCGAAAAATGTAATTTGTTGTCACAACAATTTTCAAATTGTTGGAACAACATTTCATTTGTTGGCTGGTATATGACAAAAGCTTTTGTTGAGTTAACATGCAGGTTTTGTTGAATCAACAATTCTTTTTTTTCAGTGTAATATTTATCGCGTTAGGTAATTAAGATTTTTTTTAGAACTTTCGCAGATTTTCGTGCAATTTATTCAACAACAGCAGAAAAATTCAAATTAATGAAAAAAAAAAAAAAATTATATATCCTATCCTTCCATTTTTGTAGATCCCCCTAGCACTTATAGGTAAATGGGCTCGTAAATGCCCTAGAACGCAGACTGTCCCCCACCCACCAAGGAAATTATAAAAATCACCATGCCCTATTACACCCTGTGTGTTAACTGTAGCCGTTAAACAGTTATTAACTCATAACCAATTCCGGTCACACCGAAATTAGACGATATTTTTTAAAATGACGTGCTAAGGGAACAAATTATCGTTGAGAATAGGTTTGAAAATAGGCTTAGACCTAATAACTCTTAAAGGGCTTCAGATAGCACACATTGGGTATACTAGGTCACATTAAAGAAAAGAGTCTACAGCTTCCATTTCTCTTAAAAAAAAGTTGTTCTAACGACCCTTTTGCAAAAATAATAGAGGTTAAATTTAAAAAAAAAAAAGTAAGAAAATCAGAAATTTTTAGTTCAAACAACCAAAATTCTTGATAAGAGAGGGCTATGGGGCTGATTGAGCAGTCGTTGGAAGAAACGTGCATACAATGAGCTACTAAATGTGACCATGCACACTGTAGTTTTTAAGATACAGGGTGTTTTGTAAAAAACTAGCTTTTTTTCTTAATCACCCTGTAACTCCTAAATGGTTGATACCCCCCCCCCCCCCCCCGCCATTCAATTTTTAGTTCGTCTAGGTGAGTACTATCTCCTCCCGCTCTACTGACCTCCTAGTGGAAAACCTCCTGTATAACTCTTCTTCGACAACATGTATAATTCAAGTAGGAGACTTGCTTAGAGGAGTATCTGCGCGCCCCAAGAGAGAGAAGCAGCATTCCGGAAGCGGTGCGGAACAGATTTCGTTCGCAGAAACCAAAATAGATCTGAAGAAATTTTCGAAAAGGATCCACGATTTTCCGACAAAATGACAGACGAATTTTTAGTTAATTATACTATCGCCGTTTTGCGTTTTTTTTTCGAAAACAATGAGAGTCCTTTTGGAAAATATTTTATATTTATGATTCTTGAATCGTTCCGCTCCTTTTAAGCCATCTTCCGTTAAAATCAATTAAAAAATTTAGCTATTTTTTCTTTTTATATTTTTATGTAGGTATCTATCTAGCCTATCTTTTGCTTCCGCAAAGCTTTCCTTGGCTATGGTAAGAGAGCTCTTTGAAAACGTCAGCCGAAGCTGAGTGAAGAGATCTGCTTACACAAAGATTCGGAATATATGAATGTCTCGCTTGTGTTTATTGGAATTAAAAAATGGAATTCACTTTCACTCAAGTCGCCAATTACATTATGTACTAATCTATTTACACTTGGCCTCGGTAGCCCGGTTGGTAAGCGCGCTGACAATTATCTCAGGGCACTAACATGGACTGCTTGATTTTGTATTTCATTTGGGTCAACTTTTGTTGGTAGGGGTGTGATAATTAGCTTAATGTCAAGTTTCATTTTCGTTTCAATATTCATATGTCAAGTTCAACAAATTCCAAGTACATTTGAAATTAGTACCTTCATTGGAATCCTAACTTCTGTAACATCAAATATTTCTTAAATTTGATTTTTAAGAAAATAAGATTAAGCAATTTTTGTCTATCTATCCCCAGAAGTAAGTTTGAATGACAGAGAAAAGAATACAAATGATGTATTGCCATCTATTTCTATACATATATATATATTTGGAAAATCATGTGAACTGAAACTGGACTATGGTGGATTTTGTATAGAATTTAATTGAAGTCAGCGAAATACAGTAATTAAATCAGCGGTCCATGTTACAAATGTCAGTGGTGATAGGTTCCAAATTATCCTCTTAGACTGGAATCTCAAAGATTGAGTCAAGAAATGTTCACGTTATGGAGTTCAAGTGACATAAAAACTGTTCAAGGAAACTGAGAAGTGGGTGTGTTTCTAATGAATACTTGAGCAGAAACCGATCACTTCAGTTCATCAATATGGGCAAATGATGCATGAATTCGCTGGAAATCGGGAAAATGACTACTGATTTCACTACTGACCTCGCTAATCGATAAGGGGCAACAAGTTCTGCTTGAAGAAGAGTTGAACTTTCACAGCAGAGTTTGAAACGTTGCAAGACCAGGAAAAAGCCATGGATCTCACAGAGTAATAAGAGAAATAATTTGGAATAGGCCGGATATCATAAAGACTGTATTGACGAGGATTTGGGAAAAGTAATTTGGTCAGACGAATCCAATTGTAGAGTCAGTTTTCATATATTATTTTCTTTTAAAAAATAGCCGAAAATAATTTTAAAATATCCTGTGCTTTGCAAAACGCAAAAACAAGGCGTACGTGGAATTTAACATTATTATTATAGATTTTCTGAACTCCTTGTGCGACTTTGTTCGAAGAACAACTGGCTAGACAATATCAACTTGATTGTGTAATGTCTAATTATAAAATATGATGGTGGTAGTGTAATGGTTCGGGGTTGTATGACGTTATGATGCTTGGAGATCTGCTTTTATGCGAACGAAGAATGTACAGTATCGGCTACATTTTCTTGAGTACACACTCTACAATATTTGAATCTATGGATGGTTTTTCGATTTTATTTCTATACTTCTCATGCAACTTGGCATTGGCTTGCAAGGAAGGTAATGTAAGTTTTAAACTGGCCTGTTTAGTCTCTAGACCTAATCAAGCACTTGTGATTAATTAAAAGAAAAAAAAAATAGAAGGATCACAGTCTGACCTCGATGGAGGCTTACAATCCGCATTTAGACAGGAATGGAAAAATTTACCATTTCTGAAAGTCCAGTTTTCATATAACTTTAGGACTGTCATTAACAGACATGAGATATGTCTTAAAAGATGCACTATGATACTCTGAACATATTTCATTAACAATAGTTGTGTTCTTTTGTATCCGCAGAACAGGCAGAACAAAAGATACCCAAAAGAACGCCTCATACATTTTCATAGAAAATTTATAAATGAAGCGAACAGTACAAATATCTCGCTTCAATCGACCGAACAATTTGTTCTCTCCAGTATATATGGGAATTCTAAAACAAGGTACACAAAAGAGCATAGCTAATGTTTATTTCTATCTAGCGGGGGAAAGAATTGGAGATCGGATGTAGCTTGAACGAGACTTTCTTGGGAGAAAATGTGGACTTTTATACATCTCGTGATTACGCGGAATTAGTGCTTCGTAGAAAATGACTTCCTACAAAAAAATGTTCATAACAAATCACTGATGGCCATGGAAGAAAGAACTGCAAAAATATATGCGAAATGTAGTAACTGGGGTGTATGTGACCCAAGTGCATGAAAATGGGTTTTCCGGTAGCAAAAACGTCTTGAGAAAATATACACCATGCAATAGTACTCGGCGATACCTTTAATTTGATATACAACATGCCGTATTGGAACCGTCAGCCCCCACCGGGGACTTCTACCGTACCCCTAAAAGTATACAAGGAAAAATTTTCTTCCAGGAATCGTATCTGGTAATGAGATAACGCGAACGGTGAAACACGTTTTCCGATCGGACATAACCCTATCGAGCTGATCTCATTACTCAGCTGAGAGGTTTTGTATGTGGAATAATTTATTTTATTTATCTTGTTCTGAAACACCCTGTATATCGCCCTTTGCTGGCTGGTAACTAAAAACTATTAGATTTGAGTCGGCTTTTAAATTTTATTGAATAAAAGTAGATGAAAATTGTGAGATTTGTGCCCCCCCCCCCCCCCCCTTCCACACCCTCGGAGAAAAAGATCCCAAATTGGTTAAATTCAAAATCAGAGAAATTTCATATAAAAAATACTTTTTTTTTTATTTAAAATTTTACTTAATTCCCAGCATGTTAAAAATAAAAAAAAGTGCAAAATAAATTTGAACACATTCTAAGAAAATAATATGAAATCACCACCTTTGAGTCCTTTAATTCAGCACCTTGAGACTAAGTTACCTTTCAGGTAATATTATTTCTGAACCAATTTTGTTATTATTCATATCCCCCGTACCGTAAATTAGGTGTCGACTTATGACAGACAGACAACTAAGGGATATGCAGTTTTCACAGTGGTAAAATTATACCCGAAAAATCTGTCAACCTGTCAGTCTCATGGTATCTCCTCAGACTGAATTTTGAAGATTGCTGCCAGCAAAATAGTTACGAAAAAGAGAGAAGACCCATGTCCAAGAACTGTCTTAAATTAAATTCCGACACCTTACAAACGAGATCTGTTCAAGTTAGCAAAACTAAATGAATGCCGTAAGCTGAAAATGTTTATTTTTTGATTTAGTATCGTTTTATGTATTCCGGCCCAGACCCTTATACTAACATCAAATCCCAGCAGAGTAATAATTTCTATAGGAAAATAATTTCTGTGATTCATTGAATTTATTTTCTCAGCAGCTTTTGATTATGCAACGCGCAACAAGTAATCCCAGAAGCATTATTACTGGTGCTCGTTTATTGTTAGTCTGACTAGATTTATACAAAATGTTTTCCATTCAATTAGCCTCAATACTGGCGTGCAATTTGTACTAGATTTATTGACACAATTGTAATTATCATTAATCTTTTGATCAATTACGAATTGAGATAGGTTACGGTCTATTTAGAACTGTAGTAGATACAAAGCAATATATGTCGTCGTCGTCGTCGGTGTTACCTTAACCAGTTGGATTCCATTAATGAACTAGAAACTTTTGTATAGGAGTAAACACATTATAGTTGCATGTGTGGGGGTCTTTAATTGAAATTCATTTAATTGCACTCAGTCATTTAAAGAAGACAAATTGAATTAGGAAATTAGGTGAAGAAGCAAGTTGTCGTCAAGTCAAGAAAGCACATTCCGGTCACAATAATGGCTTAATTTTACATTTTACATTCTACGAATAAATAACAAATTGAATCTCTCTACGGGAAGTCTTTTAAAGAAATCCTGCATTAAAATTAGATGCAAATTGAAACAAACAAATGTTGAATTAATTAATTTGTGCCAATTTCGTTTCCTGGAATTTGATTATCCGTTAAGTAATCGATTTGGAAAATGTGTCAATTATGAAGGAAAGTGAAGTTTTTACGAGTTTAAAATATTAGATGAAAAGCAAATTTTGATGCTTAAGTTACTCCAATGTAATAACAACATGGTGGTTATCAAGCCCCTATGGATCTGAGCAGATACGAGAATTCATTCTTTCCAAATTTTCCAACATTACCATTATTACTTATTAATATCTTCTGAAAACTAGGATCCAATTCAACATTTTTTTTTTTGCTGATCTCTCCAGAAGAAAAGCTTCAGAAGGTTTTCGAATACAATAAAAAGTCTATTGAATACCTTTCCGGACTTACAGATTCGCTAATTTTACGGTATAAATAATAACAGGATCTATGAAATTTTTAACATGCTCCATCTTAGGACTATAACCTGCTTCAAAAGTTATGAGAATAATTTTTTTTTTGTGGCGAAATGTGTTGGAATCATTAAAAGACTACAACAATAAGAAAGTTATAAAATCTGTTGAGTCAAGATTTCTTAGAGGAAATACACTTTTAGATTATTAGGAAATTGGCAACAGGAGACTTGGGCTCATGAATAGTTAAACCAGAGTTTGGAGGCATTGTTTTAAGCGTTGTGTCTGAAATGCATGCATTAATCGAACGCATAAAAGACACAATATATCATAACTAGTCGTAGTATCCGACGTCATCATTTCACCAGTGACACCATTATAATTTTCTTTGAATAAATCAATGGTATATTTCGTGATTTACATATTGACAGTGAACACCAGTTAAGTCCATACCATTCAGACGATCACATCAAAAATAATTTACCACATCTCAATAGTTTTCACCACTCATAATAAAAACTGATCCTTGATAATTCTTGAAAATATAAGGTCTGAAACACCATAAGGCGCGTCCACACATAATACAAATATCCCAAATGTTTGACAAACATTTGACAAATATTTGTTCAACATTTGTAAAATATCTGTCATATATTTGTCACATATTTGTCACATATTTGTCAAACATTTGTCAAACATTTGTTAAACATTTGTTAAACATTTGTGGAATGTTTGATGAGTGTGAAAGCAATTATTATAAAATTAATAGAACTGTATTCTGCACACCGAAATTTGTTGAACAAAACGAGTGAAGAGTACAAGGACAAATTAAAATATAATTACTTCTTCATATCAATTTGAAGGGAATTATCAGTGGCTGCGGGTGAAGCAAGCAAAAACCTAACCTCATTGCTTCCTCAGTACCGGCGAGAAAAATAGGCACAAAGTACCAGTAAAAGCGATATTTTCCTATATCAATACATAACTGCCAACCAACCATATATTGCAATAGAACTAATTATGCTTCAGCTCCTTCAAAAAATTTTTTTTTAATCAACTACTTTGAGACTTTAAAAAAGTACATTAAGTAATGATAAAAATCACTCGTTACAAAAAACCTCAACGCAATGGCCAGCAATTTATCTACACTTACATCATTTCGCCAGTATGTTTTTCGTCTTTTTATATATGGCCCAATTCTATTAATTAGAGTTTTGAAGTCACTTAAAGAGATTCTTACGAAATTTCGAAAACCAGATTGTTAATTTCATATCGTTTAATAAATCACGACCTAATTTTCTATCTAAAAATTGTCTGTTCAATCATCTCCTTTCTAGCAAATTTTCCTAAAACGATGAGGCACGTACGACGAAAGATGCTTCAAAGCACGTTACTTCACTCAGAGAATAGATGAAAAAACTAAACATTTGGAAAGCATTTTTCACGCAAATATCCTATCATATGTTTGATAGATGTTTGATAAACATTTGACAAACATTTATCAAACAATTGTCAACTGCATACAAATTGTTTGTCAAAGGTTACACATATTTTTTTGCCAATGTTTGTTATATGTGGATGCACCTTTAAACTCAAAATCCTCACCAAACAATGATTTTTGCGTGATGTAAAATACGGTGGTGATTCGATACTTTTGTTTTCTTGACCCAAAAATGAAAAGGATTTTACATCCACCTTCAACACCTCTCGAACCTAGTCAGCGAATCTGCTACGCGACAAATAGTCTGTTGGCTTTAGCTCATTAGTCAGTTGGATTTTTTATGAATGTAGGCTCAAGCCTTTTCGGAAGCTTCGCCAAGTTGATGTTCCAGAATGTTCAGCTTCTTACGAATGACACATGTAATCGATTGCGCTGAAATCTCAATACACTATAGCTAACAGAAGCGATATTTTCTTCAGTTGCCAGTGCTTTAAAAAAAATTTTCCGTAGTACAGAAATGAAATGTCCATTCAGGTTACAAATTAAGATTTTAGGCACATGATTTCCACTTATAACACTTGTTTGAACTTTTTTTTTTTCTATTTCGAAACGTAGTCAGGTGTTAATTTAAACTTGAACTTTTGGACACTTCTTCTACACCAAGTATAGTATTATTATTCTACCATTTTTCGGTCCAATTATGAACCACGGATAATCAAGTGAGGCATACATCGTCACCTAATAGACTCAACGTATACTAACCCAGATTTTTTTTTTCCTAAAAGCTGTGTTAAACGAGCTCTAGGATATCGCCTAAGTTGAAGCAACTTCGAAAGTATTTATCTCATTTGTTTTTTTTTATTTAGAAAAGTAATTATATTTCTGTATTTTACACCACTTTTGTTTTGCTTTGTGACAAGGTGACGAAAAATCCCAACCACGGAGGCCATGGTCGTTATTGTGCTACCCCGGCTAAGTAGGAGAAGCAATAAAGCTGTAAAACTCTAATGGCCGGTTTCACAGTCCAGACTTAAGCCAGAACTCAGCTAAGACATGGGTGTGGCTTAAGCCTCTTACATTTCACAGTACTCTGTAAGATGAGGCTTAGTTAAATCACAGATGAAAAATTTTAAATTGTTAGCACTGCGGTTATTGTGAATTTGTTTAAGAAAAATTGCCACTGTGGATTAAAAACTAAGCAAAAAGAAGAAGAAGAAGGAATTTAAAACGAAACTGTGATCAAATATGGAAAGTGGAAAAAAATTTAAATAACAAAACAAATGCAAATTTTGGTCCAGAGGAGACCGACGTTCTATTGAAATTAGAAATGTTTAGGATGCCCTTCTTATAATATGTTCTCGTCTGACACCTTGAGATATTAAATTGTGCATTTTGTCATCACTCATGTTGTGAGATCTGACCTCAAGCTTAAGAGGTGTGCTGCTTGTAAATAGATAACTCAACCTTTCAAATTCAAATATAAAATTCTTTTTTCAATTAATTTCTTACAACTAATATTACAAAATTTAGTAGTCAGTTCAATATACAAAAAGTTCGTAATTCAACAATTCAACGAAAATTCCCTTTAAACTGACCGTCGTCAGTACTGCCACTGTGACTCTGCTCACTTCATTACTGTAAAGAAGAAGAGAATTCACCAATAAATTCATAAATTAATTCAAAAACAGAATAGCATTTTTGGGAGTATACTGATATGTGTGGGGGCACACAGTATCTACAGCAAAATGGGTGTGCTGCAGTGTGAAAGTTGCAGTGTGAACGCTGCAGTATGTAAGCAGAAGTAAATTTCTAATTAGTTGAATGATAAATGTGAAGCAGAAGTAGATTTCTGCAGCAAGAGTAGATTCCCACTTAGGTGAAGGGTGGAAATGAAGGAGAAGTAGATTTCTGTGTAGGATGAAGGATGAAAATGAAGCAGAAATAAGTCTCTGCAGCAGGAGTCAATTCCTACTTAGATGGAAGCAAAATTTAAGTTTGGATAGTATGGGGAGCTCAGAATAAATTCTGATCTTTTCAGATTAAATTCTGAAATTTGAATGGGTGATTATGCAAGTCAAGTCAAGTGTGTTTTTTGCCGATTTTTTTTATTTGCGTTGTTTCCCTCGATGTTATCTCTATTTGTTCTCATTTGTTCGTTGGGGCTCATCTTTAGCCCTCAGTTCGGTTTACTGTCGTCTTGTTGACAGGTGTCCTTTGAAACTTTCCAATTTTCCGTTTCACTCTCGTCATTCGATTGACACCTGATGCGCCTTATCAGCCGTACCTCATGTCGTTCTCCTTTTGGAGTTAGTTGTTAGTAGGAGGGCGGGGGAAGAAGTTATGGGAGGATAGGATGTGGATTTTTGGGAATGTTTAGGAATCAATGGCATTGGATTCCCTCGGAGATACTTTCTGAGTAAACGTGGCTGAAATGTGATTACCAGTGATTATGCTGTGGCTCATCAACTTTTTATAGCCGCTGTGAACCGCTACTTTTCTGCTCCATGATATGTTGTCCTCGCAACGCTTGGTTTCGTATTAGATTCTGACTGCGGCGTAGGCCAAAACATATGATGTGATGTAACGTCATTTGATGACATTTCTAATATGTAAATAATTAGAGAGAAATGGGAAATTGGTAAGTTTTATGAATTTTTAAGTTAATAAATATGTTCTTAATATGTTTTCTTTTAGTTTTCAAATGGATATGTATATAGGACAGTTGTAGAAAGAAACTGAAGTGGAGTTGACTTAACTTGATATTTTGTGATTCCTTTTGTATTTTTAGGAAGCGCATGTATTGGGGAGGGCTTTCATCGAGGGATAAGGATTATGTATGTGGATTAAGCACATAGTTGTAAGACTGCATTATTGAAGATAAATTCTGATATATATGAGTACCTAGATGAGGACTGCCTTACATTACTTGTCTTACTCGAATTTATCAAAGCTTTTGACTTCATAAATCACTCAGAAAAATTATCAAGTCCGTCCTTATTCTCTTCATCTGCTATTAAGCTGATAAATAACTTTTGGCAAGGACGTAGTCAAATTGTTCGAATCAAGAATAACAATTCCAAGCCTGAGTTCTTTAGCTGCGGGGTACCGCAGGGATCTATACTGCGGCCTCTACTGTTCTGTTTATATATTAATGATCTTCTTGATGTAGTGCTGGATGAACCTGTACATCTCCATGCGGATGACATGTAAATTTATCTCAGAAGGCGAAAAAGATCAGTGGAGAACTGTGTATGCCGACGATATCCAACGCATACATGAGTAGTCATTACAAAATAGTTTAGAACTTAATCCAAGTAAATCAAACTGCCTAGCAATTTACAGAAATAATATTGACTCAAATATGCTTCTTCCTTATAGGGATTCTATTATGAATTTGAGCGTTGAACTTAATTCGAAGTTCTCGTGATGCAATAAAATTAAAAAAAGGGACATTAGGGAAGACATGTGGATGTTTGAGACATTAGTTATTCCACATTTTACATTTGCCAGCATAATCTTTCCAGTTCTTGACTCAGTCTGCCGGTAGAAAATACTCGTAGCATTCAATGATGTGAATAGATATATTTACAAATTGCCTGGAAGTAGCCACATCTCATTGTATGCAAGCTCTCTTTTGGGTTGCAATTTTCCAGCCTGAAATTTCTGCACAAGCTTATTTACCTTAAGCGTCCAGTGTACTTATTTGAGAAGCTATAGTTCCTGCAATCGACCAGACATATAAACCTTTTGATTTCTCGATGCAGGAGTCGATATGGTGAGCGTTCAATGTGCTTGGTGGTGGAATCATCTGATAAGCAACATTCAGCGCACGGCTTCCAACAGTAACTTTTGTAGACTTATTAAACAAGCAAGCCTTTCTATTTAAGAATGGTGACGCACAGGATTGTAAATGAGTGGACTCATTTATCATATCAACTCATCGCTCAACACTTGAGCGGACTCAATCTTGAGCGGACTCAATCTTGAGCGGACTCATTGCTTGTGCGGCTTGAGCGGACTCACTGCCTGAGCGGACTCATCATTTGAGTTGAGCGGACTCAAATCATATTTTAAATAACATAAAGAGAATCTGATTTAATTAAAATTGAAACTGAAATTTCAATGAAATAAGAAAAGCTTATAAAAAAGTCATTCATCATATTATATTTTATTAATTTAGCTTTTGCTAATTTTCTTAGCCAACATTTCTTCTTCCTCTCAACATAATGTACAACTCTACTTATTCAATAATGTGTAAAGAATCGTATGGTATTTTCCCATGCTTGAAAATTATATGATTCAATTTTTGGCGATTCTACTTACAATTATCCATAGAAATACTTGTGAAATATAATGGGAAAGTAATATGCACATGAGGAAACTCAGTTTTGTGAATTGTATTTAAATTTTACAGCCGAAAATAAGTGTTAACTTTAGACTTTAAAAGATCTTTTGTTATGACCATTATTATTATCATTGCATGATTTTTATATCCTAGATAAAGTCTATAGGGTCTGTCTATTAAGCTTGTCATTCAGTTTGTGATGCGTAGAAAAAAAATTCTTGTAGAGCAAAATAGATTGAACACCCACGCATAATTGGTTGAGAAATTTATTATTTTCAGAATCAATGAAAGTTTGGAATGTTTCGACATGAATACGCAATCCCAAAATAACAATCAAGCTACGCCATTTTGGGATTCAGATTGTGAAGATGACCAAAATTCAATGGCGGGTCAAAAATTGTTCTTGGAGTATAATTATTCCACAGACAAAACCTCGAGCATATTTGAAAACAAGCGTTTTTCGGTGATAAAAAACCTTTTTACCGAATACAAGACAGCGCGGTCTAGTAGTGCTTCGGTAGAAAGATTGTTTAGCATAGGAAAACTAACGTTAACTTCTATTAGATGTCGTCTAAATTACGAAAATTTTAAAATACTACATATCAATGGAAAATATATAAAGTAAGACGCTGATTTTATGAAAAAATGTAGGTACATTTCCTTGTATTGAATTTATTGATTTTATAAGTTGTTGGATTTGTCCATTATATTGAGTGGAAGCGAACTGTTGGCTAAGAAAATTAGCAAAAGCTAAATTAATAAAATATAATATAATGAATGACTTTTTTATAAGCTTTTCTTATTTCATTGAAATTTCAGTTTCAATTTTAATTAAATCAGATTCTCTTTATGTTATTTAAAATATGATTTGAGTCTGCTCAACTCAAATAATGAGTCCGCTCAGGCAGTGAGTCCGCTCAAGACTTGAGGCCGCTCAAGTCCATTCAAACAGTGAGTCCGCTCAAGACTGAGTTCGCTCACGATTGAGTTTGCTCAACCAGTGAGTCCGCTCAAATTTCGAGCGATGAACCACCGCTCAACTGTTAAGTGGACTCAATGATTGAGCGGACTCACTGCTTGAGTTGAGCGATGAGTTGAGTCAAAATATGAGATCTTTACATCCCTGGTGACGCACATTTGGGGTCTCTGTTTTTTGTCTCTCTCCTGTACGCTATTTTTAGTTTAATTTTTTTTTTTTACTACTTCAATTACATGATCATATCTTTTGTTCTTTATTTTTGTTTTATTTATTTTTTTCTATTTTGCATTGCTTAGTTCGTAGTTGTTTTGTAGTAACGATAAATTTTATTTAACCACTTCACTTTGTACAATCTAAGATAGCATATATATCTTTGTACCTAGTCAAATAAAGAATTATTATCTATTATTATTTAACTGTTATCTACATGTCCTTTGCATTAGATAAATATTCTTTCTATGTCACTTTCTTCTTAAAATCTTGGAGTTAAAAAGAAAATTTTTGTATCTGGATGCCATCTTCCAATTGACAATTATTGTATATAATGTCAACAACCGGTAACTATATAACTGAAGCTCTCAAGGTGCAGGGCTCAAGTTAAGCTTGACTTAAAGCAGTCATGTAATTAAGGTTTGACTGTGAAACAGTAGATAAATTTAAGCCTTAGTTTAAGCCCCATATCTATGGCTTAAGCCTGAACTGTTAAACTAGGTATGAGGGAAAAGGCCAAAACTACTATGAGTTTTTTTTTGGACTTGAGCTCTAATAAGAAAAATATTATAATTTTAGCAATCTGCGTTTGAACAGTAACGTTTTTCCTAAATTTTACATATTTAATTACAACTTCATAAAAGTATTGTCATAAAAAACAGTTATTTGAGGAAACATTCATTCTTAAGTTTTTCAGAAGACTCCCTTGTACTGCAGAAAAGTTACAAGATATATTAAAGATTCCAGATAAACCTGAATTATTTTTAATTAAAAATATTTAACAATTTCCTCCATCAATCCTAGCCAAGTTTTCTCCCTGTACACATCACTCTAATAGTACAATGCGATCTAAGTTCCCCTACCTATCATCGTATGCCAAATGTAACTAGACGGTTACAAGGAATTAAGCCGACGGCGCACACATAATTTAATGCTCATGAATGATTTGCTTAAATATAATTTAATTTCAATGATTAGTTGCAGACCCCTTGGGTTACACCAAAACAGAAATTTGAATTCTCTGATGGAAGAAAATTCGTTTCGCATGACTTTTATAAATATTTTCATTAAAATGAAGGAGAAGAAGAATTTCCAGTTAAAAGAAAAAATAATATAAAAAAAAACAAACCAACCACCCGTATCTATATAGACTTTCATTTTCATTATGTCCTTCAGCCGGCGGGCGCCGCCGCCGGTTTTTTGTTTTTTTTGTTTTTTTGTTTTTTTGATTACTGGTAAGGTTCGTGATTCACTTGTTCCTATTAAACGTGGTCAAGCGCGAATCTCATTCACAAATTAACTTGAACTCAATTTCAGATTCAAAGCCGTTTACAGAGTAGAACGAATTGAATCACGTCCGAGATTACAAATTGTGACATGACTTTGTGATGGTAACTCTCCTTTCATTCCCATCTACTACGGGGTCTTCTATCTATCCAGGTATATCTATCCTCCAATCGTAATACTGTAATATGTATACTACCAATTCGGACAATATACGCCATAGTCGATAACAGTGTGCACTGTGCACAACTGTGGAAGTTAAATGCAGAAACATTTTCAACTTCACTTTTCCATTCGTTGATAATTGGAATGCAATTAGAAGCCACCTCATCTTGTACGTTTTTATTAACCTCTGCATCTGCAATGGTACAACAGACGACGACTTCTGATTAAAATGGTGCATGCTCTCTGTTTTGATAAGCGTTGATGAATCGTTTTCGTGGCAGTTTAATTGAGATAATCAATTGAAATCGCTAAAGTTTAATCATGTAAAAATTTTGAACACTCGAAGCACATCATAAAGTTATTGAGAGACGCAATTATAAAGACATTAAGAACAGCTTGAGGGGTAAAATCGTGAAAGTTGTGTCAAACGAAAGTGTGAAGTAATTTCGTTTTTATAAACATTTAATATGTGTTCATGTGTGGTTTCGTGATAACCTTAAGTCGACAAAACTTACCTTTCCGCTCTTATGAACAATTAAGCGAAGGCAACAGTTTGATCGCAATTATAATCGCATTTTGAAGAATTTAATAAAACCATGCTGATTTTTTTATATGTTTTGCAGACATTTTTATTGTTTTTGCGATTAATTACAAAAAAAAAAAAATTAGCTCACGGGTATTAGTTGTGAAGAAGTTTTTTATTGGAAAAATCTTAAATCGTACCTACTTTTTCCTCTAAATAGACAGTTAACTTTCGTAACTATATGGTAAAACCCCTTAAGGCATTTGAAAAATTATTGTCTTTTTTATACATTAACTTCAGTAGTAATTGGGCTGAAGTTTTTATATTTTAGGCATATTTAAGTCTGTTTAATAAATTGTGAAAATATTTATATGTTGCCGTGACATTTATAATGAGCTAAAAAGTTTTAAATTCGTTTCAAATTTAGTTTGCAACTCATGCTGCGTTCATACCGCTATACTATAATAAAATCTCCTCAACGTGATTCGTCCAGCTCATTCAATTACCGGTATGTATCCATTTTCAGTTCTTTCTTCAGATATACATAAATACCTTATAGGGCGTTCAACTCCACAGTAAGCTAGTAGATTCTGAACTGTCAACAATAAGTGTTTGAAACTCGTTATTCCTACTTTTAATCTAAATTAAATGAGGATAAAATCAAGATGAATAAAAGATTTTCTTTAAATTTTATTTATTTATATTTTTAAAATATTTTTTAGTTAAATATCTTTTTTGTTCAACAAATTCGAACTGATTCTCGCTCTTCAGCCGACTTTGACCACATTTGCCTTTTAGTTTCAGATGCTCTCCGATATAGCATTGTTACACCGCAGTGTTCCTCAAGGATCTATATTAGGTCCATTATTATTCAGTAATTATATAAATGACTTTCCTGATACCGTCGTGGATGCATCTATTCATATGTATGCTGATGATGTACAGATATACTTAACCAGACCCATAGGCTTAATGGAAGACTGTATATGCCGGTTAAACGATGATCTACAATGCATTTATAACTGGTCTATGCGTAGTAAATTAGACTTAAATTCTGAAATCTACATGCCTGGTAGTATATAGGAATAAAATGAATTCTCTCTCTTTGGCAGCCATATTTATCAATCAAACGAAAATTGTCTACGTTAATTCTGCAAAAAGTCTGGGCTTTTAACTGAATTCAAAATTTTCTTGTTGTGACCACATTAGTGTTAAATTAGGTAAAAATATATGGCTAAATTCAGAACTGCTAATACTCCATATTCGGAAAAATCTTGTCAAATTTCTAATTCTTCCCTACTTTACTAATGACTGTATAATATTTTACTAGCTAGAATCCGTTTACCGGAGAAGGCTCCTAGTGGCTTATAATGATGTACTTCGCATTATGTACAAACTCTTCCGAGGTAGTCACATCTCCCCATACATAACTTCTTTGCTTGGTTACTCATTACAAGCCTTAACTTAACTCAATATTGGTTAAAGTTTTTACATCGACTCATATACTGCCAGCAACTAGGATACCTATTTGAAAAGCTCAGTTTCTTGCAGTCAAATAGACATAAGAATCTTTTAATACCGCGATCTAGATCCTAATACAGGCAGCGTTCTTACTTTGTCCAATGTGTTCGCAAATGGAATCTGTTACTACATGATATACAACTTATTAAGATCTTCAGTAGACAATTAAAATCAATTGATATACTTTAAAAATCCGATCGGCTCAATTTGGATGACCTTGTTAAGTACATATTTACCAACTTAGTTTTTAATGGAGTGCAATCTTTATTAATTAATTTTCCTTTCTTTTTTTATTTTCTTTTCACTTAGCGTTATTTTAATTTTACTCGTTGCAAGTTTTCTTAGTTGTCATATAAATCCTTTGCTTTAACTTTTTATCTTAGTACTTATCCCAAACTATTCCCAATAGACAAAATTAGAGATTACTCTTAAAAATTTTTTACCGGGGCAAACTTTTGTTCAAGAAGGTATTTTTTTTTTTTTGGATTCTCCGGTATATAGCAAAACCTAAAAAAAAGTTTTATTTGTTATTTCATTACACAACCCATTTGATTTTGGGTGACAAGTTTCAATGCTTGGTTTTGACTCGTCCATAGGTCCCAAATAGCAAAATTGAGTGACTTGAAAAACAAATGAAAAAATAACAAAGAAAAGAAAAGAAAAAAATGAAAAAAAAAAACGAAAAAATTGAGAAAAATATAATTTTTTGTTTTATTTCAAAAATTCAAAAACCAGATTCATTCGAAACGATTCCAACATATGTACGCCCGCAGTGGGCTGAAAAAAGGAAAAAAGAAAAGGGAAGAATAAGAAGCGTTTCGTGTTAGCAGAAAATTTTACACTCATCGGTACGGCTTGGTTTTCTGCCTGCCGTAGACGACTGAACCATATCAAATTGATCTCATCTCATATAAACTCAGAATAAATTCTTGGTGTGAATTTTATGAGGCAATGCTTTTTGGGACCTGTGGATGAGTCAAAACTACGACTTGAAACTTATCACCCAAAAACAAATGGGTTGTATGATGAAATAACAAATAAAAAAGTATTTAGATTTTGCTATATACCGAAGAATCCACAAAAGTGCCTTCTTGAACTAATATTCCAAATAAAGCAATTATTATAAAAAAAAAAAAAAATGCTTTGATGAGTTTGAGCTCATTAGTGCAATAAACCCTATTAAACCGGGGGCTACAGGAACTGATGGGATTTTTCCACAGTTTATTAAAAGTTAGTTGTTTTGGATAACCAAGCCACTCTTACATGTTTATAATAGTTGTCTCACGTTTTCACAATTTACTTCGCAGTGGAAGGTGGCAGTGGTTTTGCCAGTGCCGAAAGTGAATAATAAGGAAAAATCCTGGCGACTATCGGCCAATTAGTTTGTTGGGATACTTAGGGAAAATATTCGAAAAATTAATGTCACGACAAATAATATATTACATGGATGAACATAGTCTGTTGAGCCCTTCAAGTCTGGCTTCCGGAAGTTTCATAGTTGTGAGACCACTCTTATTGACGTTATGCGACATATTCGGAAATCTCTCGATATGAATCACGTAGCTATTCTAACGCTACTTGACTTTTGAAAAGCGTTCGACTAAGTTAATAATTCTAATTTAATCTAGAATCTGGGATCATAATTTAACTTCCTATCTTTTTCTATAACACTTATTGATAACTTCTTATCAGGCCGCCAACAATATGTCAAAATAGGTAATACTAAATCTGGCATTTTGCAACTTGACTGTGGTGTGCCCCAGGGCTCAATCCTTGGTTCACTGCTATTTAGCTTGTACATACATCAATTATTTGTCCGATGTTGTTGAGAATTATGTACACCTATATGCTGATGATGTACAGCTTTATTTTAGTCGACCTATTGGCTGTCTGAAGATTGAAGAGGGTCTCATTATGGACTACTTTGAACTGTTTGAGTTTGAATCCTCACAAGTCTCAGTGTATTCGTTTTTATTGAAATGATCTTATTAGCCTGGATCTCCCTCCCACTACACTTCTTGATGTTCGAATCTCTTCTTGTGAGCGCATGAAAAACTTGGGTGTGTATATAAATACTAAGATGAAATACTGAGATCATATAGGATATATAATTTAAAATATATGTTAGCTTACATCGCCTTTGGTTTTCTGTTAATCTCCTGTCAACAAATACCCAATGCTCTTGGTTAGATAACTTCTTCTTCCTCATTTCATTAATGGTAGATTCTTGTTCCCTTATTTGAACTCTGTTTGTTCAGGAAGGCTAAATGTGTCGTTCAATGACGGTGTTAGATTTATCTACGGACTTAAAGCATATGATCACAATTCCTCGTACAGATACAGTTTACTGCCTTAATTGAGTTCCTCCATCGTCGATTACTCGTATCTCTTCACAACATTTTTTACTCTGGTAAACCGACATACCTTTTTACCCAACTTAGATTTTCAAATTCTTTGAGTCATAATAATTTAATAATTCCTAGATTTCAATATTCTGTTCAAAAAGACTCTTACTTCGTCCATGCTATTCACGCATGGAATCATTTACCATTAAATAGGCGATGTGAATTTAAACACGAGTTCAGTCTCTCGTCTGGATTACCAATAGGCAATTGACGTTCAAGATCTAAGTGGTATGTTCACCAAATTATTTATAGGTTTTTCAGTTCTTCGTTCTTGCGAAGCCTTTTTCGTTTTGTTTCAAGTGATGAATCACTTTCAAAAAAACCTGCACACTTTATTTGAAAAATGTGAAAATATGCGCACAAATGGGTAAGTATTGACACTAATGCTAACCCCTACACAGCTGCAATTCAAGCTTGATGTCCTTTTCCGGATAGCACTTGGCTAAAATCCACCCATTTTTGCTCCTATACTACCTAACCTACTATCGATTTGTAAGTGCACAATTAATTAGAGTATTATAGTTTTTTCAGCTCTTAATGCTAGGTACACTCTACCCGCTAATAAAAAAAATTAAAATTAAAGTTAAATTAAATTAAAATTAATTGAGTTGAGTTGAATAGTAACCATCCAAGAAATCATATTTGTTATCAAAAACAACATTAAATAAGAAAATCAACAATGTATAGTTTTGGAAAAGTAAAGTAAAATGTATAGGTAGCTCAACGAAGTTGAAATTTCCGATTTTACCTAATTTATGCTGCCATTTTTGTTCTTATATTTTTGTCAAAAAATATCTGATCAACATTTGTTTTTCACGTTGGACTTAAAAAAGCAAGTGATTTGTTTTTTATATTATTAAGTCAAGCTTAGGGGATCCAATATGATGCAAAGCACAGCGTGATAGGAAGAAGGTAGGAAAATGTTGAGGGACATGAGGAGAGTGGCAGATGTACTGATATATGTCACTCTTGAACCTTCGTAGATTGTAGGTGCGAGGAAAAACAGAAGATTGTAGACTGTTCTACATTCGCTCAGTTCGGGATAAGACAACGTCATGAAATTATACTGAAGGGCTAAAAGTAGTATTGATGGGTGAAAGGATATACCCGACTTGCAGTGCGAATATTACGTATAGGAATTAATCTACAAGGGATCCAAAATTCCGGCGATGCTCGAGTGAGTCGATATTACAAGTTATTGCCAAATCGCCAATGCACTTGGAGGCTCTCTTTTGGACAATATCCAATGATGCTAAGGCTGTACGATCAGTACCGGCCCAGCTGTGAGAATTGTATTCCAATCTAGGTCTGATATAGGACTTGTGGAGAAGCAACAGTTTTGACGGGCTGAATTATTTCTTACAACTTTTCAGAAATCCAAGACATTTTGATACATCTTTGGCAGCAGAGATGATGTTGTCCATGCACCTTAATTTACTGGAAATATTAATGCCAAGAATATTTAGTGACGGTGAATCGGAAATTAATGCTCCATCAAATCATATGGAAGTGGGTAAGTGGTGATCTTGTTTTAAGTATACGAAACAGTTTTAGAGCTTAGATATATTGACGCAATTCACTTTGCTCTATTCTCAAGATCATTATTCAATGATATATTCATGCAATCTCGTTTGACATATGCAGCAATTCCTTTGGAGCCCACAAGAGTATCAAAGGAGCCAGTGAAATCAAAGATACTGTCATCGGTAAAGCTATGGATGGGATTAAAAGAAAGGGAAAGAAGATCACTAATGAAAAGTAAAAAGAGATACGGAAATATAACAGAGCCCTGAGGCACACCGGAATTTATGGGATGAGACACAGATTTAACGCCATATAATACAACACGTAATTGGCTACTAGGTAGGAAAGTTCCGATTCTTATTTGAACAGGAGGGAAGAAACCAAGTGCTCTCTGTTTGGTTAAAAGGACTGGATACCAGACTATATCAAATGGCTAAGAAATATATATGGCAAAGACTTCGGCCTTACCAAAATTGTAAAGACTACAAATTCAACGTTCCGTAAAAGACAGTCAGCAAGCTTCCAGATGAGCAGTCCAGTGCAGAAGCCATATTGACGATTGTTGATGAGTTGATTGATTTCTAGTTAGTTCGCTTATTTAGAGTTATTGATAGATTCAAAAGCCTTTGAAAGAAACTAAATGATTGCAATTGATCGATAAATTGGCGCGAATTTAGTAGCCAAAATATTAGCAGGCCGTCAACAACTAGTTTACCATTGTTAAATAGTGAAGATATAGAGAAACTGATGAAGTTTTTCCTGATGGTTTCGACAAGAGACCAAAAACCTTTGCTACCTTTGTGACTTGCCAAGATTCTCTGTCTAACATTCTAGTTTTCTGTAAAATTAAAAATACATGCTCAAAAATTGACCAAGTCGAGCAATTCTTTCTTGGGATTGCTTTATAAAACTTTGGTTTTTTCTGTATATTAAAACGTGTCGACGCAAATTTGTAAATAAAATTTCAAAAATGGACTGAATCGGACAACCGCTTGTTAGTGGTGCCATACAAAGCTTTTGGTTTTAACTTAGACCAAATATAACTTTTTCTCTTCTGTTTCTGCTGAGTTTTTGTTTTTTTTCTTCTGAATGTAGGTATAAAATTTTACCTTTGTTTTAACTACTAATAGACCTTTTACCAGCAATGGTTGAAAAGTTGTTAGTACATTCTGTTACATCTTAGAATTATTAGACCGCAATAGAACAAATCATTTTCTAATAAACCTAATCGAATATGGTCCAGATACCGCAGAGGCCTGCATCCCAAAAATATTGACAGTAGGCATAGCTTCAATAGGGTAATTCCGTTAGTCGCATTCTACGGCATTCAAATTACAGTTTGAGTGTAATTTAGTAAAAATAAAAATAAAGAAAACACTCAACAATTTAAGAAGATACTCGCAACATATTATAAAAAAGCAGCATTTCCCTGGGAAAAAACAACTGATGAAAACTTTCTCTTTGGTAAAATTCTTATTTTATGCGTAGATATGCCGTATGTATGTACGCAAAAATTTTACACAAAAAGCATTAAAAATTTATAAGCATCACCAATCGAAAATAATTTCAATGAAATTCATATGGCCAGAAAAATATTAAAAACGTACTTTCTACAGAAAAGACTGATTAAATGAATTTCTTTTGCTTTTGTTTTAGTTTTAGTTGTTTTTTGTTCGTTTCCTTTTTTTCCTTTTTTTTTTAATTAAAAACCAACGATTTTTGCGAATTGCTTTCAAATTAGCCCGCACAAGACATCCAAAATTTGCCCAGGATTAATACCCCACAGCAATTTACCATTAAAGTCTCGTAAATGCCGTCTGTTGCGCTCTCCATCCACACTGTCCAACCAATTAAGTAATTTTTCCCCTGCCTTGTCTTGTCTTTCATTTCTATTTTGTTCGCCTTTTTTGGACGTAAACAGCTGCAGAAAGAAGTGTTAATATTATAGAGGAAATTCCTCGTTTTTTTGGGAGGAATACTTTTCGGGAATAACATGAAAAAATTCAGAATAATTACACCGTATCATGTTGATGTTGTCTATTATGAGAAAATTTTCGTCGTATACTTTTTGCATGGAATTTTTATTTCCTCTTCATATCATTTTAAATTTTTCTTAAGTTTTTTATTTTGTTTTGTATTTTTCCCGTTTTGTCTTAACGTTACTGACTGAGTTGATTATACATAAATACATACCTATACAAGATTTAATATGTAATTCCAAAAGAATTTTTACCCAAACTATGGGAATTTTATGAGTTTATACTTTTTTTTTCTGTGCCATATCATTAAGTTTCTGAGATTTTGAACATATTCGAACACAACACTTTTACATAGACATTGTACAACAAAGAAAGTGATTGCAATTAGGTTAGATTACGTAAGAGGGATGTCGCTACAAGTGCCTAGCCTGTTTCACTTAGACATGCAGTGGGTCCCTTGTACCCCCGGACCACATAGAATAACCCTTAAGACCGCCCTAGATTAATCCTGCTTCTCTTAGGCATCTTAGGATACATCTGAATTCTTTATTTAGCAACTCCCCAGACTTGGAGAAAAGTAGCTACCTAATCAGTAATTGCAGTGGCGAGGAGTACCTATCGAATCCGGGTGTTCAGGGTCGAACAATATTGAAAAATTAATATATTAGCGCACTCCAATGAAAACTAAAAATAACACCCAACAAACTGTAGTCCGGACGTATTTTTAAAAGTTAACGAGATATTTGTTAGTAGGATCTCTTAAGAGGGAAGATTTTTATATAATAAACAAACAAAAAAAGGTAGAATTGGTCTAAGACCAATACTAAAGATACCCTACTGGATGAACGCTTGTTTGTAATTTCGCATGGTTATCCATCTTCGCAAGTTTGGTTTTTGCAGTGCTTTTTGAATATATCACTAGAACGGTTCGTCGAATAGCAAAAATGATTATAACTAATTTTATAGGATTTCATTTTTAGATTTAGATTTACTAAAGGCTTAACGTACATTAAGATTACACATCTTTTTAATACAAAGAACGTTGGACTAACTAGCTTACTAAAAACTTAAACTAAATACTTTAACCCTTTGAGGAGTATGGCCGCACGTATGCGGCGGCACTCGATAGATCCAAAATAGAGTACCGCCGCGCATGTGCGGCCGCACAATATACGGTGACTTTAAAAATTCATATTTCAAAAACAAAGCCGAATTTCATCACAATTTTTTGTACATAGATTGGTGAGACTTCTGTCTTCAAAATAAAAATGTAAATAAAGTACTAGAAGTTCCCCTCAGTGCAGTGATCCCTCACAGATTACTTTGTGTATGCGATGTCTTTAAAAATTCATATCTAAAAACGAAATCGAATGCCATCGCAATTTTTTGTACATAGATAGATAAGGCTTCTAGCTTCAAAATAAAAATACAAATCGGAGATGATCGGGTTCCAAGGAAATCGGTTTGTGAGAAGTGGCTGTATATAATACATGTATATAAGAGTTATATACAAATATTACGTATAAAATTCCAATTTTCCTTTTTATGCTCTTTTGAGAAACATCGTGAATTATGCTCCACAAACCGATCGATGTTCAGTCAAAAGTTCCTGGAAAAAGTTGCGTTCAAAATTTTGCAAATTATTAGGAATTTTTTTTTTTTTTTTTTCTAAAATGTACCATATAGCGATTTAGCCTGCAGTTTAGCTGGTGTTAGATGTATATAAACAAATGCAAAAGTTCATTTTCTTTTCATTATTACTCTGTTTTGATCACTCAAAAGGAATTGTGCCGATTTGGATATTATTTGGTCTTTCGCTATTTTTGTTTGAAATCGGATCGCCTTAGTTTTTCGATATACTTTTGTCATTTTGCGAATAATAAATAATTTATTTGTGTTATTGTTATCCTGTGTTTTATTGTGAATTCGTTCAAAATGACTCGAAGACTAAGTGAACAGGATATAGACGATATTTTTATGGAAAATGAGGACGAAAACATGATGGACGATATAGATGTCTCGTGTCTCCATCTGAGTTCATCATCTGATTCGGAAGATGAAGCTGAACCTCTACCAGCTCGACGTCCTGCAAGAGAAGAAAGGCAGTGGGAAGAGGAATATTTCTCCCCTCGGATTTTTCCTTTCACCAGTAGTTCAACATCCGGAATTTATCCAGAATATCAAGAAGACACCGAATTGAGCTTTTTTACACTTTTCTTTAATATTGACATTATGAACAATATGGTGAAAGAAACCAATAGATACGCAAGTCAAATTAGAACTTAGACTTCAAAATCGAAGTTACAAAAATGGGTTGATACGGACGTTTCGGAGATGTACGTTTTTTTTTAGCTACCATCATGTTGAGCAGTTTGGTTGGGAAAAACTCCTTGAAAGATTACTGGTCAACAAATTAAGTTATTTCTACCCCATTTTTTAGAATTCTCTTCTCCCAAAATCGGTTTTTTTCTATAACTGCGAGCACTTCACTTTGCAGATAACACCACCACAGCCATATATAAATCCGACTTTCATCCGTTCGAAAATCTGTGGATCGACGAAAGTCTTTTGCTTTGAAAAGGGCGACTGTCATTCAAAATGTACATTCCATCAAAAAGGCATCGGTTCGGAATTAAAATATATGTTTGTTGCGATGTCGAGACGGGCTATGTATTGGATATAATTGTCTACACGGGATGAACAACAGATATTGAAATTAATACAAATATAGGCATATCTGGATCGGTTGTAAAAACAATGCTCCGTGATTATTTGGGAAAAGTACATCGATTATTTATTGATAACTGGTACACGAGTCTAGGATTATTTGAATATCTCCTTGATAATCAAATTCACGCCTGTGGTAAAGTTTGTTCTATTACATTTTGGAAAATCTAGTACAGATTCAAATATATTTTTTTCTGAAAAGAAGTTTGAGTACACACACCCCTATGGTCCTAGGTCAAATGGCTGAGTTATTATTGAAAACCCGAAATCTAATTATCCCGCTCCACCCGGATCGAAATAAAAAAAAAAACGTAATGCACCTATGCTAGAATTATATAGAAAACATTTTCAGGAAAATGCAATCGATTGGCTGGTTTGAGAGCTTTTGCGTTCGCAGTATTTTCCGCATATATGGGACGAAAAATCGATATTTTGACTACCTCCTACTCCGCCCTCTCGCCACCCATCAACCCGAAATAATACCATCTGTATTGTAGGGTCGCACCTTTGATTTAAGATATCAATGAACTCTCTAGGACTCTTGGTTCAGGATATATAAACAAAAGCATTTGAAAACTTTATCTTTCCCGCCCCGCCGGTAACAAACTATCCCGCGCATAACCGATTTGACTAGAAGATGCGCGCGATCGAGACGAACATACACCCCAAATTTTGAAAAGAAATCTTCCCCCAAATCCATCCATCGCAAAAATGAAAAATCCGTCGAATCTGCGACATCTATCTAAAAATGCAAAAACAACTTACTCCAGGGACGTGTATGCTACAAAATTAACTCACTAATCAAAGGGTTAAATAACACGTAAAATGCAGATGTGAAATATAAAAAAATAAGGCATAAGTAAAAAATAAAAATAAAAATAAAGAGTTATATAATACAAAAGGATATAATGTTAACAAACAAAAAACTGAAATTACAGAAACTATATACTCGATCAATGCCAGGACCACCCCCTTCAGAACGGAAACATTTTAAGTGGTGGCAGTGTACCTCTGTGTCATCAACCTCCAGAACCTATCAGTCGAGCCCACACGCTGAGTATCAGTTGATAAATTATTCCAGGCCTGAATAGCTCGAACAAAATAAGAGTCCTCCATTATGGAATGTTGAAACCTAGGTATCAATAAGTTGAAATGTCTGCCAGAGTTTGGAAATTCAAGTTAGTTAAAGAGGTAGCGAGGCTTTTTGGAGTGTATAATTTTGTGAAGGGATGCAAGAAGCCTACACCTTAAATATTCCATCAAGGGACACCCAAGCAGATGGCTACTATGTGGTGAAACATGATCAAATCTTCTTAGGCCAAACACAAACCTCGTACAGTCATTGAATGCAACAGTTAATTTCATTGAGCATATAGAATCCAAGTGCGGGAATTTTAGACACCTAGCTGTAACTTAGGGTAGAAGCAGGGCTTAACCAGCATTGAACGAATGTTAAAAGGTAAAATTGCAGAAGACAACCACAACCGTCGCAGACAACCATAAACTTTTCCCAAAATATGACTAATCTGATCACAACATTTCATCCGGGAGTTGAGAAAAATCCCTAGATTTCGCACACGATCAGTAAATTTTAATACTTGATTATCCAGAAATATAGGCGGTAAATTAGAAACTTCAATCGGTCGTCGATAAACCATTATTAGTCGCTCAACTCGAGACATTTGTCAAGTCAGAATTTAAACTGTCGATACAACCCTCCATTAGACCACTGGGACGACCAATATATAACTTCACATCATCAGCATATATATGGATTTTACAATCCTCAATAACTTCAGGAGGATCATTTATATATAAACGCTTAAAAACAAAGGGCCCAAAGTAGATCCTTGAGGCACACCACGATTAAGAGGCAAGGCATCAGAAAAACTGTTCCCTATTCTTACACGCTGAAAGCTGCCAGACAGAAAATTGCCGATAAGGGAAACTGCAGCTGAATGAAACTGAAAGTAAATTGGACAACTTAGATAATAATTTAGAGTAGCCTACCGAGTCGAACGCTTTCAAGTATAGCTAGGATACATAGCTCATCCTTATTTAACGCGATGCGTACATCGGTTGTAACTCTTAATAGAGCCATTTCGCAACTATGCGATTTGTGGAAACCAGATTGGCATGACTTTAGCATACATTATTGGTCTCAAGATATTGAACGATTTGCCAGATCAATAGCTTTTCCATCACTTTGGCTAGAAAACATAACAGGTTGATTGGTCGGAAGTCCCCAGGGTCTTTAGCTTTATTGGTTTTAGCCACCGGTACCACCGTTGCGATTTTCCAGCGATAACGGAACTGAGAAGTAGTGATGGAGGTATTGATAATATTAATTATAGGGTGGAATATCCAAGGTAAAAGAATTTTTATAAATTTAGGAGGAGTGCAATCAGGGCCGGTTACTTCTGCTTAATAGATCTGACCGCAGCAATAACTTCCTCAGCATCAACACATCTAAAACAGTATCTGACACAGCGCCTTGAAGTGGGGAACCACTGGCAAAGGAGGAATATATATTAGAGAAGAGCATATACATTACATTGGGATCAATGTTTGAATCGAACTTGTCTTTACCACAAGCACCAGCCCTACGGAGGTTATCCCATAATTTTCTCAAAGGTAAAGAATTATTTAATCTCGATTCATAATATTTCCTCTTAGCTGAATGTATCCTCAAATTTACCCTATTACGTACAATTTTATATTGATTGTAGATATCACTAGATCTTAATCTACGATATCTGTAATATAAGTAGTTACGCTCAGCTATAAGTCTTTGGATATCAGCCGAGAGTCATGGATAACCGCTGTCTCTAAACTGTCGTGTTTGAATAGGGGCATACCCATCATGAAGGTAATGTACAATTTGTTGTAAATTGTCCACCTTATCTTCGATTGAAATACATGAAATGATACTATCCCAGAGCAGCATGGTACATTCATTTTCCAAAGAATCTAGGTCTAAATTTTAATAATTTCTATATGCAACTGTTTTATACATTGGATAACCATATATATCAATGTTGTGCGTCATGAAAAGAAAATCATGGTCAAAAATAGTCGGAGAACTAATTTGATTATTAAAAGAAACAGCTAATCTATCAGCAGTAAGAAATAAGTCAAGCATTGATGGATTTACCGCATTAAAGTAAGTAGGGAGACCATTAACAATACTGATATTAAGAGATTGCAGTATAATTAAAAAGATGTCAGTTGTGTTATTAGTCTGGATCATGTTTACATTGAAGTCCCCCCATTTGGGTATCTATGTACAAGTTGTGTAAAGGTGTCTCTCAGCTCCCTTACGTTTCCAAGGGCAGTACACAGCAGATAGTAAACATTTTTCAGCACCAACTTTAATCTCAACACACAAAAATTCTAGAAAAGCAGAACGCAAGACAATGATAATTCGCGATCGAAAACAATCTCTAACATAGATTACTACCCCGCCGCCGATTCGTCCTGACCTGTCATTTCTGAGGAGTCTATATCCAGGTAACACTATAAGACTGGACGGAATGTGGGGTTTCAGCCAAGTCTCACACACCAAGATAATATGTACATTCGAGGTAGAAAATATATCGCGTATCTCATCCAGTTTAGCCCTCAAGCTCCTTGCATTCAAATTCACAATGTTAAAACAATTCGACTGTTTGCAGAAAATATTTTGTAAGACTCTTACCCGGTTCGACGAAAAACTATTAGAATTGGTATTCATTCAGCTCTATCCACGAACTACGACTGAAGGTCACCAACAGAAGATCAAAAACACAAGCACCACAGAAAAGCAATCTTCCATAGGTCCTACAAATAAGTGGTTCTGGCAAAGCAATAATCGCTAATAGAATAATATAATATACCTGTCAACAAAAGGCATTCAAATAATCAAACGTACATTATACAGAATAGAAACAATTTCTAAGCTTAACAAAGTAAGCTCATAACAACTACAAAAACAATTGAAAAAAAATACGAGAAATCCAGTAATTTAAATAGAAGTTTAAATAAATAAAAGACTGAAACATACTACCTACAACAATTATTATCAAATGTTAAAAGACTAAATTTCAAGTGCTCAATCAGAGTTGCATAAGCTATAACATAAAATAAAATCTCAAAATTTGCTTCAACAGATTGATTGAACGTCAAAATACCAATATTTCAAAAGCAAGTTTGACATCAATCTTGCTCCTAAGGTCTTGTGGAACAATTTAAAAAGTAGTGGTATCTATGGAAAGGAAAATTTTAGCTGCTCCTTTGATCCGAATAAGCTTAATGAATTTTTTGTAACGCCACAGCTTAATATAAACTACTTAAATCATCCTATTGCAGTAGTTGAAAGCAATACTGATAGCAATTTCTCCTTTCGCTGTATAACTCTCGAAGAGCTTGGGCATGCTTTTTATTCCATTAAATCGAACGCGACTGGGTCTGACAACATTAGCCCTCGGTTTTTGCGTCTATTATTTCCTATAATTAGTCAGTATATATTACATGTTATAAATAGTTCCCTCACATTTTCTACATTTCCTACTGCATCGAAAATGGCGGTTGTGTTACCCACTGCGAAGACGGCTCAACCTAAATGTTTCTCTGACTTTAGGCCAATTAGTATTCTTCCCTTCTTATCTAAAGTCCTAGAGAAAATTATGCACGACCAAATTCGAGAATATCTATCTCGCAACAAGTTATTAGCGTGCTGCCAATCGGGCTTCCGTCGTCATCATAGTTGTGAAACTGCCTTACTGAAGGTTACTACTGATATTCGAAGGGCTATGAATGATGATAAAATATCCATTTTGGTATTGTTAGATTTCACTAAGGCATTTGATAGCGTTGTTCATAGCAAATTGATCCATAAATTGGAGGCTCTTTACGGGTTTTCATCATCTGCATCTCGTCTTCTCAGAAGTTATTTAATGGATAGATATCAACAAGTAAAGGTAGACAACAATCTTTCTAGTTGCTTACCTTTAGGATTGGGTGTGCCTCAGGGCTCTATTCTTGGACCACTGCTGTTCAGTATGTTCATTAATGATCTGGTGGATGCCGTTGGTGATGTTCGACTGCATCTTTATGCAGATGATGTACAACTTTACCTGGAGAGACCTATTGGGTTAATTGAAGACTGTGTAGAGCGAATTAATTGCGATCTGGTGCGTATCTCACATTGGTCTGTGCAAAACAGTCTGGTTTTGAATCCTGGGAAGTCTCAATGCCTAGCATGTTCTCGCGGTTCTCTTGATCTTGATGGTTTACCCCAGGTTAAGCTTGGCGACAGCGTATTACCCTTTGCCTATTCTGTACGAAACCTTGGGGTTATATTAAATTCTAATATGAAGTGTTGTGATCATACTAAGTCCCAGTTGTCTAAAATATACTCCACACGCTTTCTGCAAGCATTCTGCCATCGCAAACACGACTGAAGTTAGTTAAAACTCTTATACTTCCTTTCTTTACTTATGGCTCTCTAATTTTCCCACGAATGGACAGCGTTTGTAAGCGGAAAATGAACGTTGCCTTTAATGATTGCCTAAGGTTTATTTTTGGATTAAGGCGGTATGATCATATCTCTCCATTTAGATCTCAAATCTTGGGCTGCTCACTAGAATGTTATTTGGAACGCAGGATTCTAGTTTTCTTATTCAATTTAATTTATACCAGAAATCCTGAATACTTGTTTAATAATATTGAATTCCTACAATCACCTCGACATCGTAATATCATGCTGCCTCGTATAAATTACAGTATCTTAGAGAACTCTTACTTTGTCCAAGCTTCTAGATTATGGAACTCTCTTCCTGCACACATTCAGCGTGCGGGTACTGTTGGCACATTTAGGAGGTTAATAGAGGAGCACATTAGCTACTAAGTATTAAGCCTAATCAATAGTAGATTTCTTTTATTAGTTATATAATTGTTCTTACTTGTTCGTATATTATTATTATTTCTTCCATTTCCTTGTTTTCTTATTTTATTTTGTAATATTAATTAATTGTAGCTCCTTGTTTTTTTTCTTTTTTTCTTTTTGTATTTTATTTGATTATCCATTCTAGTAGACCTTGTATACTTACTTAATTCTTTTATTTATCTAAATTCATATTACCTATTTTAATTGTACTCTAAAAGATTGTAAATCTTGTGTACTCTCCTTGTTTTATATAGAATAAATTGAATTGAATTGAATTGAATTGATTCTGAAGAACATTTTAGTACATTAAAACAGTATAGGACTGACCGTTTTCACAGGATACTTAAAAATCCTAAATTTTTATATGGAAACACTAAGAAAGGGTTGCCCGATTTAGTCTAATTTTTAAATTACATTTAACATTTTTATGAGAGTACTATGTACAAAATTTCAACGCTTTACGTTGACGCGTTCTCAGGCAGTGTCTAAATATGCAGTGAAAAATGAAATTTTTGTATGGCAACCCTACGAAGAACTTACCCGATTTGTCCCATTTTCGCGCGTAATTTTACATTTTTTTTTTATAAAGCTCATATGCAAAATTTCAAGTCTCTACAAACATGCTTGAGTTATCGTGAAGACGGACAGACGGACATGCCAAAAATCAATCGACCCTACAACGTTTGGCGACCAAATTCGGAACAACCGGTTCGGTAAACTCAAGACATCTAGCGGACCTTGAAGGCACCATACTCAGTGTTCACTTAAATCCTTCCAATCGCACTATATTGCTGAATTTACACCGAACGCTTTAATCATGCTTTAGTGATTTTTCGGAGCAACTGATTAAATCATTTTGTTTTATCGTTAACGAGTGAAAAGAAGGGGATAGCGTAGAGATTTATGTGGCGCTTTGTTTGAATCAAAAATGAAGCATGATTAAAGCATCTGGTCTGAATTCAACCTATATATATATATGTATATAAAAAAAAAAAAACAAAATATAACTACTTCCTAACAATTTTCTATTATATGAATAATATAATAACAAATTTCTCATAATTTCAGCTAAATAAAATTGGTAAGTTTTTTACATTTAATTCTCCTCCTACCCATTAAAATGTATCTTCTTTTGAATTTATAAGATCGCCAGCATTTTTTTTTCTAGTTTGTTTTTTTCTTCTCCCAAATCCGTGAGAAAAATAGACCGTTTGTAAAGTTCAAAATTATAATCATTAGAAAAAAATCCTACAACAACTGTGTGACGTTTTCACATCATCAATCAATCAAAGCACTTTAAATTTATTTCCTCAACGGAATCTAAGAGACGCTTCATGGCAAAAGATTCCAATCAAAATCATTGGAAGAATCAAGAACTCCACGATATTCCGATGATCAGTCGCCACGTGATATGTATAGGTGGTATAGGCCCGGATCAGATCGCATCATTGAAAATTGTCTCTTGAGATTAATGAGCTCAAAGTAGCGGAGTTTTGTGTTATCGTTTGTTATTTGTGGGCGTGTGTAGACGATGGTAGATTATCAGTTTTGATGTCACCATGTAAACAGCGGTTAAATAACATTCAACAGGAGATTTGCTGGATCGCAGTAGTAGGTAGGTAGGTAGGCCATTGCACACACCACAAACCACACCATAAACATGAACTCTCATGAGAACAAATCTTGATGACTTTCTTGTGAAATAAACTGTTGCCATTGCTACTATGGAAAGTATATGTACATATAATTACCGTTACGATACCTTTCTATCGATTTATGTTGCCATCATTCTCAGTGACACCTTTAGCATTGCAAGCAAGTCAAGTCATTTTAATTAAAATTAATTATCAACACTTCAGCCAACACTTGTGGGTTGTTGTGGTAGACACTTGAAGGTGGTAGCAACGATTATAATCGGCATTTCATTTTTTTTTTTTTTTTCATCTTAAGCAAAATTCCACTGAATTTGGTAGCAGACAAGCCCATAATGTGAAAGTTCATGGATTTCATTTGTTGATCGATATATACTTAATTCCTGTCTCGTTTCGGGTCCAACGTCGTCTTGTCACTTTAAGTAACAAGAAGATACATACTACCAACATGATTCCAAAATACAATTTACCCGAAAATTTCGGATGGTTGTCACGTTCTGTGCTCACCGATTGGTATCAACTTTATGACGGACGTATAATAATTTATGAATATCTCAATAATTTCGTTTCCATTTGACACCTTTCATTTTTGATAGTTTTTAATAGACTTAATAAAATTCTTGTTCATAATAAATGCATTTCACATCTTTTGTTTATAAGTTAATCGTGAGGAAAATACCAGGACTTAGTTTTACATCGTAAATTACCGGGATTTCTACTTTGTATGTTTTTTTTTATTTTGTTGGCAGGTAATTGTTATGAGTTTATTCATAATAAAAATTATTATCATGCAAATCTGCGATGAAAAGGCATTAAGTAATATTTTGAAATATTTTATTTTTTGTATTAATGATTATTCAGAGGAGCAGTCACTTCAACAATAGTGTCCTGCGATAAATGGTAGTATTTTTTTCAATTTTGTTTTTTAATATCGTAAGGATGAAATTCTTTGTTCAGAATCATGCATTTTACCAAGTTTTGCAAAAAACAATCTTTATGTAGATTTGGATGAATGATTATTTAATTATTATGCATAACGTAATGGGGGGACATTGTATTGTCAACCTTCAATATTGGTTTGAGTAAGCTAATCGTAGATATTAATTGACCTTTAACTCTTGTGTGAATATGCAATACAATACAATAGTTTATTGCCAGTATCCGTACACAAGATTACAAATCTTTGAAGTAGGTACTATAAATTCACGGGAGGGAAAACATTTTTAATAATTAAGCTTGATAAATAGATTGTGTGTACACAGAAAAAAGATAATTGTAAACGTATACAATGACGACGGTAATCGTTAATATTTCTCTGGTTAAATATCAACTAACCATGATTTGATGTATTATCTACATATCTCCTAGTTTTTTTCTAAAATGTTTTATTTACACCTGAATTATTACAAAAACATATTCTTTGTTTGAGTAACATTTCAGTTAAATGTTTTTTATACCAATTCTGTGTTAATAGTACATCCATAGTGTGAATCAATCGAACACTGATATGTTAAAAAAACATATCCCTTGTTAGTGACACAATTCACGAACAATATAAATATTGTATAAGATACAATTTCATGGTCAAAATTACAAAACTGATGTGTATATAACATTTTTTATGTAAATGATACAATAAATAATAAGAAATATCAATGTATAAGAGATACACTTAAATTGTCATATAAAACCGATTTATAATAATTTTGTAAATATAACATTTTCTAAGTAAGTAAAACAATGACGTAGAAATGAAAATCTGTATATCATACACTTTCATTGTCACATTTAGGAAAGTGATGTATATTATATTATTTATTTTATAACATTCAACGCCAAAAATCTGCCTTTAATCGCTTTTCTTTACTATTTTCGGGTCTTACGAGGTTTGATGTGAATAGAATCTTATACTTAGTACCATTACTCGATTCAGCTGCAGGGAATGCTGAAATAAAATTTATCAAAATGCTACAGTACAATAGACAACACATATTTTCATCTTCAAAAAAAAGATTTTATTCTTTAATTGAACAAATGTATAATAAAACATTAATATTAATTTTGCGCATATGTTATACAGGACATGAGTTTCATAGAAAGATTTATTAAAATTAAGTTGCATATATATATATTTTTAATCATAAATTCTTAATCCTTCTTACTAAATTTTACACAGCTTTAAGTTAATGAGTTAATTCTTCCAGTTCGCACGTTTTGAGAAGTTCAACGACGAAATTTTCTCCTATAATTGTCTCCATTTTGGTACTTTTACTTTATATGTATTAATTTGCACGGCTTATTATATATTATAGAAATTTTTTATATTTATTATATTTTTGTGTTATACGACTTACTTTGCACGACAAAATTATTGTAAACGATGACGCCAATTTATTTCACGACTGCACTTCTAATTGCTTGATATTAAACTGAAGCATGTAACCACAGAACCTTTTAACCAAATTAGCAAAACAACAACAATAAGCTGTGTTAACATATAAAATCATTATTATTATCACTACTACTGTTCTATTAGTGCAAAGTATAATCAAATTATAGATACTACAATTTGTTAGCATTTTCAACAAATGTTCACGTATAACAAGTACACACACACAAGGAAATACAGTAAAAATGAAACAATTGGGAAGTTGCATTTACAACATGTTTTAAACTGAACACTTTCAATGTTTTTTTTATGTTCAATTATATTTTCTGTAAATTTCTAAGAAAAAATTGAGGGCTTTCTTACATCAGGTAGAGGCACGGTACAGAGAATACAAGGTATTCTCATTAAATTTTGACACATATGCTGTGACGTAATTTCTTTCGGACAGGCTAGCTTCCTCATCTCATTCTTATAATAGCTGAGCTTAATGTGTGACGTCTCTGATTGACGAAATCGAAGACGAAGACTAAGATACTCACAAGGTCTCAGCGTATTTTAAAATGCGAAATCATATTCAGTTATATGAATTCAGTTATATGAATCTGTTTAATTAGAAAACATTTAACAACAAATTCTCAATTGAAGGAAGAATTGGTTTGGATAAAAAATTGAATAAAAAGATGTGCGGACTTTCGTATATTAAAAACAATCTTCGACTTTATTAAAAAAAAAATTCAATCTGTCACAAATTTAATTTTCTTAACTCTGTTTCCCTTATGTATAAATTACAGTAAAAGTTCAACATAGAAAAATAATATTTAGATGATTGCATATAATTCCACTTGATTTATTCTCACTTTTATTTCACTTAACGTAATTAATTTAGCTAGCAGAACTGTTCGTTTAACATATAAATTATTAAACGATTTTCTCCTGCAACATTTACTATACACTTATGTTCTATAAAAGTAAAGTAAAATATAATAAATAATAAAATAATACCAAATGATAAAGAGCGATGCAAATAATAAAGAAAATTGAAGATAAAATAAAAAAAATTGATGATGAAATAAAAAAAAAACTGATGAAGTCCAAAATGCCAAATAAAACTGATGAAGTCCAAAATAATGAATAAACTAATGAAGTCCAAAATAATGAAGTGAACTCGCTGAATAATTGCTGAAAAAAGAGGACGATTTGCTCTGCGCTCGCCTTTTTATTAGCCCATCTCGCCAATTTTTGCACGGACTGCCAACCCGCCTTGATCTCAACCAAGTTCATGTACATGAAAGAGGAAAGCGTATAAATAAATATTGAAATAAAAATGAAATAACTTAATTATAGCTATTCAAATTATTTGTAAAAATACCTTGCTGTTAAACCCTTTTTTTTTATAGAATTTTTATTTATAATTTATTGATCTCTTAATATGAAAAATAATAAAAAATTTTTAAAGCTCTTCCTACTATGGTGAATATCGAAATGCAAATTCTGCTGGAAAACACACGAGGCAGTACGCTTCAGTGCAGTACTAGATTTTTCTCTCGTGAATTTTCGTGTGAGTTATCATTTTTATCTCTCTCATCCGTTTTTTTTTGTCCTTCTCTTACTAATTGTGTAAATATAAATTAATTAATTTTTTCAATAATTCAAAAAATATTTACTTTTGAACAAACTTGGCTTTAGTTTTAAAATCTTCGCTAAATTCTTATTCTACTGAATGTGCCTTTCTTGACTTGTCATTAAAGTTCAAGACGTCAGGCACTTTCAAAGTTTCGCGACCGGGATTTTATTTTGTTAGTTTTTGTGCCGTGTTTATCGACTAATTCGGATTACTTGTTGCTTAAATGGTAAGTAACGAATTATATTTTAATATTTTAAATATTCTTATAAAAACTTTCATGGAAACCAAATAAAAAATACTTCATGTAATTGTGAGGTTATTTTTTATTTATTTCATGTTTCTTGATTTATTTATAAGAAATTCATTTGTTAAGTACTTAATTTCTTAATTTATTGTTAAATTATTTTTCTTTTTCATTTTCTGTCCAGTGGAGGAAATGAATTACCTAGGGATTGACAGCCGAACACTATGATTTTGGAAAGGAAAAATAATAAGGAAGTTCACTGTTTTAGGGAAGTAATTTCATAAAGTTCCTAAATTCTTTTTGAAATTCTTTTCTTTCTTTTTAGCTTTCATTGGATTAGGAGTAAGGAATGTTTATAATCGTGGAAATATACATATGTGAAGGTTCCAGCCTTACAGTCATTGTGTATCTGTTTGACCAGCTGTCGGGTGAGTCTTTGTTGTACAGAATCTATTTTGCAAAATACCTTTGAGTGGGGTTTTTTATTGCTAAATTTGCGATCAAAAGCGATTATAGTATGCCATTTTTAACATAATATTTACTGGAATCTTTCTAATTATTCTATTAAATGAGACAATGAAGTAATATTGTGTAGGTAGTAACAAAATTTGCAAATTAAAGTTAAATATTTTTATTATTTCTGTCATATTGAGTACAATTTATCAAAACTGTGTACAATATACAAATTTGTTGTAAAATCAGATTTAAAATAAATATGTTATAACAAATAATGTAGTGTTGATATAACATTTACATTATTTTTAATACATTTGTTATATACATTTATAATATATTGCCAAAATATTGAATATGTGAAAAGAAATGTTGGAGCTACAATTTCGATTATTTTGAATACATGTATTATGTTTATCTAACAAATGTCCAGAAACATTTGGAAAATGTACTATTTTCAATTAATTTTTTTCCGAGTAAATATAAAAGTTATATGAAGATATAAAAGAAAAAGATTAAAAGTACTGATAGCAAAAGGAACCACCAAAACAAAAAATAAAAAGTAAAACATTTTTGAAGAGTGTAATGGCTGCAAATGAGAACTTAAGTACTCGGGGTTATTATAACAACAGTAGAATAGAATTAGTGCAATTTTTAGTATCTCCATACTGTGTAACATGATCAAATCTTCTTAATTTGTAGACAAATCGGATGTAGTCGTTAAAATCAACCTCTAACCTCATCAGAAAGTTACCATCCAACGTGGGGAAGATTGCGCTACCATACATAAAATGAGGTAATAATAGACTGCAAACTAGCTCTAAGCTAATTTCAGTATGCAGAATAGTAGTAGACACCCAGAATGTGTAAAGTCCAGCAAAGATCTTTCTAGGAATGGCAGTGACATATTCACATATTTGTGTTTCAAGCACCACTCCTAAAATGGAGGCTTTCCGCTCATATCTCGAAGTCACACCGTTCAATAACACAGGCAGAGAATCACAAGCACTCATAGAGCTCAGAGTAAAAGCTAGATACTTAAATTTGTGAGGATTCAACGTGAGATCTTTGTCTAAAGACCAATTGTAGACTCTCACTAAATCCATGGTAATTCATTCAACGCAATCATCCATTAATCCTATAGGTCTACCAAAGTACAGCTGCACATTACCAGAATCCTCAACGCATCCTCAACATAGCATGGTAGATCATTAATGTATAAGCTAAACAGTAGCGGATCTAGAACGGAGCCCTGGGGCATATCACGTTTTACTAAAAAAGTGTCCGATTCGAGATTGCCGATCTTCACAGATTGTAGCCAATTTGTTAGGAGGCTATTCACTAGTAGTATGTATAGCGGGGGAAGAGAACCGAAAAAGCGAGGAGTGTTACTCGAGTAATTTCACGTGATTGACACAATCAAAAGCTTTGCTAAAATGTAACATCACACTAATAAACAGAGTTCATTCCTATCCAGCGCAGCCCCAATATCCATAGTCATTTTCAATAGTGCGGTTTCACAACTATGCATTGCACGGAAACCAGACTGAAAAGAATTAAGGAAATGATTGCTTTCTAGATATTCAACTATCTGCATATACAGTAGTCTTTCGAGCACTTTGACAAGATAGCATAAAATACTTATGGGTCGGTAGTCCTTTATATCAATAGGTCTGAAATTCTCCACGAGAGCCAAAACATTAGAACATTTCCATGACTGGGGAAAGCAAGAGGACATGAGACATGTGTTTAAAAATATACAGAAGATATGGGTAGACGCTTTGTGGACGACGTTTAATAAAACGAGGATACAGTTCGTCTGGACCCACTTTTGTCTTAGCTATATCCAGTATCATTTCATCCATTCTAACTAAGCGAAACACAAAGTGCGGTGTGTTAAAATTTAACTCCAGAATAGATAACTCACGAGTATGATGGATTGATAGTGTGGAAACATCAGAAGAAATAACTGAGTTACCAGGATTAGAACTAAAAAAGTTTCCTAGCTCATCTGCACTAAAGTGGCATTCACAGTAGCTGTTTTCATAGACCCCGGCATCTTTCAGATTTTTCCACAGAATTTTAAATGGTAGACCCAAAATAGTGTCGCTTAGCATATTATAGTAGTAATAAACGTGCCAATGTTGTCCCAAAATATAAAATAGTTCCAGTTGAAATTTCCCAAAGAAGTTATTGATTTGGCAAGCAATCTTGTGGCGACGTCTCTGTGTGGGCTCGATCATTTCCAAACTCTTGTACAACTAACGTGTAAACCGGGTAGCACAATTTTCAAAATTCTCCGCTAGTAGTACTTTGCTGAACGTGGAAAGCCGTTGTTAGGTAGGCATTGAATATTGTATTAAAAAATAGAAAAACAATGTGAAAATTATTATTGTTCAGATGACAGTCAGAGAAGACTGTTTTTCTCAATTTTTTGTGTAACAAGAGCATGCCACCACTAAAAAAAATGATTATCTGAATACTAAAATATCACCAAACTGAACTGTAACTATGAAACCTTGCTTTAATGTTCTTACAGGGCCGATAAATTTTGTTTCATTTTCTATCTAGGTCTAAAGGCCCATTTAGACTCTGTAAGTTACTTGCACAATTAGATTGCTACGTAGGATTAAGTTCTGCTCACATTCCTTAAATACTATTGCGGGAATTTGCCTGAAGTGGAACTACTTTTGCAGGAATTTCCCTGAAGTGGAACTAAAGTGAAACATTAACTTAAAACAGCTGATTGCTGTCATTCCATTCAAAATTACGTTAACAGCAATATTTTCCGGAGATAGGGGTAAATGATTCCGATACACTTGCCTATCTTCAAGAATTAGTTCTTTGAGAAAAGTACTAAAAGCACCTAATTCATATCTTCGGTTTAATTATTTTCGTACTCAAACACGTTTAATTGGAACAAGATTTTCAAGTTGTCGCAAGTAAGCATTTGGGCCTAAGAGTGGCATAGGGAAGTTAAGAGAGTCTTTACTTGTGCAAGCAACTTTTCGATTCTGAAGAAGCCTTAACCGCACTGGTGAGCATCATTTTACGAATACAGTGGACGTACTGCTAAGAACCACAACTCCGCTACTGCTGTTGAGAGTGCCGTAGTGACATAAGGTCGACTCGTCTAAGTCTAATCGGATCAAATGTGTCATCCATTTAGTATTGTCGGTCTTCTTGAAGTGTCCTCAAGACCACACCATCATACTACCGCTAGTCCGTCCAGGTTGTCATTGAAATAAACTGAGTCGATATATCACACTTACATCATGAAGTGCTGCTTATTGGTTCAATACCTGTTCCTCAATCAAGATACCACGGTACGCCCGTAATTTAGAATCATTCGGATTGTCATTGGGACAACCTTGGACCGAGTTTACGTTCAGTGCCTTGACCTGATTTTCATCGAACGGCTATATATTATACAACTTGTTAAAATAACTCTTTATTATAGTTACAGAGGCCTCTGTCGTCTTATTCGCTTGCTGCTTGGACGGTTATGGAGTTCATTGATACTTGGCCGTCCAGGCTAATACCCTAGGCAGACGGAAAAAAACAATAATTATTCGTTCGTAATTGAATTTTTCAAAATTCGCTTTAGATTTGAATTTTAATTTTAATTATTAAGAATGTGCTGTCAATTACGTATAAAAATTGACAGGACTTTCGTTTTAATTCACAAAATCTTGGATAACTTGATTTCTGAAAAAATTAATTACGAACGAATGATCATTGATTTTGTCCGTCCGCCTAGGCTATAATAGAAATCTGTCAGGATTTACGTGAGCACCTGCCATTATGGCTTAATCTCACGGCAGTCTTAATGCACGGATTAGAAGACAAGCGACAATCAGCGCCCTCGAGGGGCAGAATATAATTTATATTCTGTCTCATAAGTACCAGTTTATGTCAGTGCATGCTTGACATTGAACTTACTGGTCGAAGCAAGACCTATCTAAAATCTCTTCCGATCTGTGGGTCACGGCACCCGGTTGATTTAGCGCAACTCCACGCCGAGAGCCAATCCTCTAATCATACATTACCAAGCGACCATCCTTCAAATTCACGGACGCAGTATGCAATTATGATAAAAGAACAAACTACTCTGTTTAGAGAAGAATGTTCGCCTAAGCCACGCAGACTTAGAAAATTTCACTCTGCCCGAATATGGGCTAACCACAACCACTACGATGCTCCCACAAGGGGGCCTTCCCATGTTGAGGCGAATATTGCTACTAAAAGCAGCGCTATTTTGGGCTCCTCAACCCCGTAGTACAAAGTTAACAATGTCGGCTACCCAATTGGTATGGCTTCGTATAACATGATCGTACGATCATGAGTACTCCCAGTGAACCTTCATGCAGAATCTTAAACTTTACTGGTAACTCCGTTCGGGCTTAATCATATTAGCACTTATAAATAAGTGACAGCAGTGGACCATGAAAAGGTTGTAATCCGCCCTTTAAGTTAGGAGAGGCTTGAGACTACAGCCCGTAATCTTAAGCTACCAAAGTACTAATTCCAAGCAGTTTAGGTCGTATACATGCAGGCTTCACTATGAACACGCACTATCATTAGGAATTAGAGTATGCAATTGCTCAGCACACGAAACACGGAGCATATACACGGCCTTTCCTTTGCTTGTATCCTCCCTTGGCAGCACTGTGCTTCACTTACCCTTTGCACCGCCCCAATAAAGTGACAGTTCGAATATATGTGATGTCTTCTCTATCGTTTACAACAATTTCTGCAATTACTTCCTGAGCTGGATTGTTACACCGCCAGTCTTCTGCCAGCCACCTTTTAGAGGTCTAAAACTAGAAACATCTGCATGCTGGAACAATCGAGTACAATTGGGATATTGAGCACAATATCTAATTAAAACAAAGTTCACTGTCAGCATAAGTGAGATGAGTCTTGTGCCCATCTACAAAGAAAATGACCGAAAATGCGACTCCATTTCACACGAATTGCGGATGTAATACGTTTTCTATGTATTGAGTAAAAACTTCAGTCTTCATCCAACCATTATCGCTGAGTCCTATGTCCCAATCTGATGGTACTTTAGAAGCAATTTCTCTTGCCAAGCGCTTGCAAGCGAATATCACCATAGGAGAGGGGGGTGGGGGGTAATTTCGCCATTGGCAGCAAAAGTAAACATCACTGCTAGTGAACTTTTAGCTGGGGCGTGGTCGATTTCGTATACATTTTTTGCACCCTTGGGTGCCAAGACCACACCTATCTTTGCGTAAAAAACGAAATTAGTTTTGTCACCACTCAAGACTCTTTTTGAGTTATATAGAATTTCAAACAAATCATGAGCTTTAAGATATCTTTCAACTGCTTGAATCCATCGTTTAATATCATTCTCTGATATGCAGGGGCGGATTTCCCTATAGGCCGAGTAGGCCCAGGCCTAGGGCGGCAGATTTAGGGGGCGGCGATTTTTTCTTGTAGTTGTGGGTATTTCATTACATTTTTATACTTTTTCGTTTTTTTAAATAAAATAATTCGTTGGAAAGTGTTATTTTTAATTCTACTCCATTTTTTTCAAATCTACTCCGATTTATGAGGCAGCCTACTCCGCTAATTCTAGCCTGGGGTCCCTTCACTGGATATAGATCATTCAATTTTTCGTGTTTTACAGGGAGTAGGGGGCGGCCAAGTGATCAAATCCGCCCCTGCTGATATGGCAGCACTTGTCGCTGTTACTGCTTCAGGAGTTTTTACAACAATATCCGGGTGATGCTTTAAGAAGACTTTAAACCTTTTATTTCCGGGAGTGTTATCTTTGAAGGGGTTAGATCGGCCGCTCTTTTTCATAAACTCTGATATGCTATTCAAAAGATCTTCTTTCCGTTTTGGAAAACCCTTTTGCATGGCAAAAATTTATCCAATTTTTCAATTGAGTCTCCTTGTCTATGTTAAGTACAGGACTCGGACCAGGGCGAAGTTTATGGTCCGGGTTCTTAATCCAAAATTATATTGTTGCTCGAAGAACCTGAAAGACTTCGGCTACTTGCTTTTTCGCCATATCATTTTTAATGGCGTCCTAAACTTTTTTTTACATTTTCCTCGCTATATTGTTTCCGTGTACTTTTCTTTATTTTTCTTCCTGACTTCTTTTTATTGCTTTCTTTTTAGCTTTGTTTTTTCATTTTCGTAACCTAAATGAATAAAAAAATCTCATTATTAGTAATTAATATTCTATTATTGGCACTACTGCCAATAATTAACTTTTGCTATTAGCACCGTGTGCAAAAATTTGGAAATTACAATTAAAAAAAATAATCTTATTATTGGCACGAATTCTAATAAAGAGACTATGGTGGAATTATAATTCCACATGTTGCCGCTCGTTATTAATAAAATATAATAAAAAGAAATATTCAAGAAATAATCTTTGAATCTATTGCCTAGAAGTGTAATTAAGTATGTCCAATTATTTGGATAGTGTCAGTTAGTCGAATGTCTGCGTAATATTACGATTTAAAAAACCACTCACCTTAAGAAAAATCCAAAATAACAACACCTAATCACGAGCACAAAATAACAGCTGTTTTTTTTTAAATCGTCATATTGTTTATTGAAACAGTGTTGCCAATTTTTCAACAGACAAATCGTTTTATTTTACTTTTTAATTAAATACCGAACTTGAGTAATCTATGGTTTCCTTATTTTTTTAAACTAAACTCAAAAGTGCCAATAATTGGAGGAGGTGGCTTACTCTATTTTTTTTTAACTTGGAATGCTACCCATGAGTAAATTTGCTAACTTTCTACTTGAAGGCTGCACTGTCCTTCACGACATATGACCACCCTGTCCCCACGTCTAAATGCATTGCCTCAAGTGTGATTGTTAGTTAAAGGGAAGGAGAACCCTCCTAGCAGACTAGCCCTCTCATATCGCATGGGTCTCATTGGCCGGATACCCACTATAAGACTGAAATTGTGGTATAAAATCCCTTCATGAGAAAAAATATACAAAATGTGATTACTTTCATTTCTAATTATCCTTAACTTATTAATTAAAATTTGTTTATGAAAATTATAAATTATTCTTGCGGGGATCATGTCCTTTTGCTTATAATTTTTTCGTGTATGAGTAATATTTACTATGGGTTACCAATAAGCGAATAATAAAAGTATTTCAGAGAGTATAAATGAATTTAAAGAAAAAAAAAAAATTGTTTTATTTTGAAAATATTTGCATTTTCTACTGAGACCGTTTTAAGTAGAACACGTCTTATACCACTTTACACGTCGACACACATTTTCACTCCAAATGACTTCGTTTATCTTATCTTAAAATATTAAGTGCATTGCATCAAAGACCCTTGATGATATCGTGAATATTTTTAATTAATTAATTAATGCTAACTACAAGTGTATTCCTATACAAAATCTATCCATAAAAAATGTAACTGAACGACTGATTTTAGTTTAAAAAAAAAAAAAATTGAATAAAATAGTTTTTTTTATGCAGGTATTAGGTAAGGTAGAAAATAAAGTTTTCCATTCCATTTTTTTTTTGGTTTTTTAACATATCTATCAAATCTCTTCCACAATAAAAACAAAACAAACAAAAAAAAACGAAACCCAATTTTTAACACTTAAAGTATTAAAACAAAAACCGCATGTTAATCATTTCGTGTGTCAGAAAAATATAGAAATTTTTTTCTTCTTAAATTTTGCGGTCCAAATTCATCTTCTCACACAAAATCTGAAGAGCTTTTTTTCTGTTTTTTGTTTTTTTGTTTTTAATTTAATTTTTATGTCAGCATGTTGGTCAAAAACTGCCGCAAAGTAACCGCAGCACTAAATGAAATGAAAGAGAGAAAAACAACATAAAAACAAGAAAGAACAACCAAAAATTTTTAGGGCCTGGCGGCGCGGCGGTATGCATTCCGGATTAATAAATAAGATGACACCATCCTGGACCAAATGATTTATGAGGACAAACATCTTGAAATTGTCAGAGGAAAAAAAGTGAAACTGGCTATAAATATTAACACTAAAAGCGAGGATGGTTCGTTTGCGGGCTTTTAGAGATGAAGAGGAGAGCACTTCATCGACCCTGCCTCAATCTGTGTTTGCACGACCCGACAACAGATACACTACCGAAACTAAGAAGATAAAACTTTTTATGGGAATATTATTATGATAGCAGATTTTTTGGTTAGAGCGGGGGGGGGGATGGAAAGAGCAGATCAGAAAAACAGATTTCCTCTACGTCCCCCCATATATATGTATGTAGTGTGTAGAAATCGTGAAATCTAAAAATACGAATTTAATTTAAATAAAACACAGCAGGCAATCTGTTCATTCATTTCCGAAATATAATTTTAATTAGAATCGACGTCCTATTGTGAAATCGGTTATTAATAATATCTCCATTGTGCAGGATTAGTGGTGGACAGACAAATATAGGATTTCTTACCACATTTGTATCAAAAAATATCCCGAATCATGGAAATTTTTGTTAAAAACACACACACACACACACACACACACCTACTAACAATTCAATTATTTTCAAATAGATTCAATTCAAGGACACTCTTCTCAACGAAAAGTACTTACTCGAACTAATATTTGCATAGAGCAATGAAATTGTTAACCAATTATCCATCACGCTAATATTTGCATCGAAATTGATGGTAACCGAACATTTATAATTAATTACATTTTCATATGCACAAACATGTTCTATGTACTTCCCAACGCTATACATAACCACACATATTCTCATCCATGGGAGAGGTAGGTGGTAGGCCACACAAAACCTATAATGTATTTACCGTATGGTTCGTATCATTGTTTAAGTACTGTGGTATTTTTGAAATTTTCCATTATTTTCCATCTAAATCAGGAAAAGTGTGGAGTAGGATACGTACACATGCACGCACGCTCGCCGCACCACTGATATATTTTTGCCTTTAATTTATGGAAATATTTTTATTATTATTATTTTATTTTTGTTGTTTTTAATTAACGGGAGAGTTTTAAAGTACTCTCGGTTGAATAATAAAAATGTACTCTTCATATTTTATGGAGGCATTATTATGTCAATTACAATAAATTTTTAAAACCACACATCATTGGTATTGATTTACGGGATAAATGCCATCGATGAGTAGGTCTCTAATCATCATTATCATTGCTTGCCTCAGTTCTTGATTGATGATATGAAAACCCAAATCTATCTCGAAAATATAAGCCTTAATAAAATATTATCGGTAGTTGTTATAAAACCAGGAAATTGATTTCTTTGTATATTAATCACTGTAAATTAACACGATTCTGTAATGAGATGTAAAAAATTGCAAACTCAAATTTCATCTTCAAAAATAATGATAAATTACGATAAAATTAGAAATGTTATAAGTCATTTGTAAAAATATCTGTGGAAAGTGTAAAATTTTAAGACTTTCATGATATACGAGTATAACGAGAAATTTTTCAACCCTCAAAGGAAAAAAAAAAAGAAAAAAAAACATTTGACAGATTTTGTCGTGGAAAAGTTTAAAAATTTAGCCCGCGATGGGGGGCAGGTGGGGGATGGCTGGATAAAGATGCATAATATCTAAGCTATTATCTGACTCGATCGCGCGGACTGGTTTCACTCTGCAACTTCGTGTATGTGTATATGTGTTAGTGTATGAGTGTGCGTGTGTACATTCATACGTGTGGGAGAGTGTAGCTCTCTACGTTCCGCATTCTCAGGCAGTGTCCAAATGTAGAGTAATATACGAAATTTTTGTATGGCAAACCTACGAAGAAGTTGCTCTATTTATCTCATTTTCGATATACATTTGCAATTTTTATGAAAACGACGTATAACTGATAAGAGCTCTTGACCTCGACGCCTTCAGCTACCACGTAAGGGTCCGCCAAATAACTTTTTTTTTTTTTGAAAATGCTATAAAAAAAAACTACTGAATATTTTCTCAAATTTCTTTTTTTATTTGAAAGTACAATCCTTCCGGTTAATAATGGAAAATAATTTCATTCAAATGGCTGTATCGGCTGGCCATGCAGTAGCCTACAGGATCGGTCCAATTTTTAAGCACATTATCGATTGTCTGCAGCTGTATTTCACCAATGGCTTCACGAATATTGTCCTTTAAAGCGTCAATTGTCTCTGGCTTGTCGGCCTAGCACTTATCTTTGAGGGCACCCCACAAATAATAGTCCAACGGTGTCAAATCGCAGTTCCGAGGTGGCCAAACGACATCAGCTCTGCGGCTGATATTGCGATCTTCAAAAACAGGGCGCAAAACATCGAGTGTAGCTTCGGATGTGTGGCACGTAGCGCCGTCCTATTGAAACCAAATGTTGCCAATATAATCCTCTTCAATTTTCCTGAACAAAAGTTCGTTCAACATGGCCCGATAACGATTGCCATTGACTGTAACGGCCACTCCTTGCTCATTTTCGAAGAAAAATGGCCCAATTATGCCTCTAGACCAAAATCCGCACCAAACAGTGACTCGTTTTGGGTGTATCGGCTTTTCAATGTATGCGTGCGGGTTTTCTGTGCCCCAAATGCGACAATTTTGATTGTTTACATACCCTCCAAGATCAAAATGAGCTGCATCCGAAAAGATGATTTTTTTGGCAAAATCGGCATCTTCTGTAAGTCGATGGCAGGCCCACTCAGCGAAGCGAAAACGCATTGGATGGTCAGTTGGCTTCAACTCCTGAACCAATTGGACTTTGTATGGCGTCATACCAAGATCTTTATGCAAAATTCGTCTCAATGATGTCTCCGAAATGTTCAATTGTTGAGAACGACGGTGAATTGATGTTGATGGCGCTTCACGCACACTTTCTGCCACACAATCAATATTCTCGGGTGTACGCACTGTTTTTGGCTTTTCACGCTTTGGTTTATCGATGAGGATGCCAGTTTCTTTCACTTTTTGCACAAGATAACGAACATACGGAGCTGACGGTGCTTCTCTTCTTCCAAAATCCGTACGCAATTTTCGCACACATTCTGCAACATTACCATGATTTTCAAAGTAATGTCGCAATATTTCTCAGCGTTGTTCAAGCGTATACACAACCATATTCATTCAGCGGAAGAATAAAACTAATTATCTGTCAAATCAGACATAAGCTAAGTGTTACCATTCACGAAATAAGCACTAGTTGAAAAAAAAACGTTAGATGGCGGACCCTTTATATAGTGAAAAACAAAATTTTTGTATGGCAACACCAAAAAGGGGTAACCCGATTTAGTTCATTCTTGAATTTTATTTGTCATTACTATGAAAACACCACGTATCAAATTTTTTGTATGGCAACCCTATTAAAGGGCCGCCTGATTGCTCCCATTTTTAAACTTAATTTATATATTTTTAGAAAAGGCCTGTTGATAAAATTTCAACCCTGTACTTCGACGCGTAAGGCAGTGCCCAAATATATAGTGAAAAATTAAAGTTTTTTATGGCAACATGAAAAAGTGTTGCCCGATTTATACCTTTTTTTAAATTTTGTTTACTATTGCTATGAAAACACCATATACCAAGTTTTAGTTTCCACGCCACATAGTTAAAAACAAAACTTTTGTATGGCAACCCTTCGAAGCAGTTGCCCAATTTGTCCAATTTTGAGCTTAAATTTACATTTTTTTTTAAACACTGTGTACGCAATTTGAGCTCTCCACGTCAACGTGCTTTCAGACAGTTTCAAAGTATATAGTAAAACTCACCATTTTTGTATGGCAACCCTACGATGGAGTTGTCCCATTTATCTCTATCTCATTTTCGACCTACAGTTGAAATTTTTGTGAAAACGCCGTATGAAAAATAATAACTCTCGACCTCGACGCCTTCAGCTACCACGATATAATGAAAAACAAACGTTTTGTATCCATTCCATTCTTAAAATTTTATTTGTCATTAATACGAAAACACCACGTACCAAATTTTTTGTATGGCAATCCTATGAAATGGCCGCCCGATTGCTCCCAGTTTTAAACTTAATTTATATATTTTTTTAAAAAAGGCCTGTTTATAAAAATTTCAACTCTCTACGTCGCGACGCGTAAGGCAGTGCTCAAATATATAGTGAAAAACTAAAATTTTGCATGGCAACTCCAAGATGAGGTTACACGATTTAGTTCATTTTTAAATTTTCTTTAAAATTGCTATGAAAACAATACGTACAAAATTTCAGCTCTCTACGTGTACTCGTTGTCAGGCAGTGTCAAAATATATACTAAAAAATGAAATATTTGTATGGCAACCCTACAAATGAGTTGCCCCATTTAGTCCATTTTTGAACTTATATTTGAAATTTTTATGAGAACGTCGTGTACAAAATTTCAGCTCTCAACGTCGACGCGTTATCAAGCAGTTTTTTAGATGTCGACAAATTGTGTTCAAAACTATCCTATCTTTCAAGCAGGAACCATCCAAACACATATACAAAATTTCTTTGAAATCGTGGGGGGGGGGGTTGGAGATTAGCGCATATGAACAAAATGACACGTGATTTTTATATATTAAAATATACGGTGATAACAAGTGGGGTAAAATATCGTTGTTATCCATGGCAAAAACATGACTCCAGATAAAATATCGTGGATTGTCATGACGAAAACCCCATTAAGACAGCGCCATTTATTACCTATAGATTTTGTTGTTATTTTGTTTTTTTTTTAAATAAAAGGAACTTCAAGTCATTTGGTGAGTAATTGTTTGTTTTATATTTAATTGTGATTTGTCATAGGTTTTACTATAAAACTTTTACAGTGTATGAATATTGGCAAAATGGCGGCTATGTCTTCAGCAGGAAAGCGGAAGGTATTTACTATTGACGAGAAGGTTGCAATTATATGGAGGCAAGTGGTACTTCTAATTCAGAGCTAGCCATGGAGTACGGCGTTTCACACTCTACGAGAAGCACAATTTAGACTAATACAGAAATTATTCAAAAGATTTTCGAATCATCTGAGACAATTAAAAAAAAAGAGAACTCGTTCTTCGCTGTACTGCGAACGGCTCCGAAAAATAACGCCCAATATAGGTTAGGTTAGGTTTGGCCTCACTTAGACCATTTGCGGTCCTTTGTGATACCACCTTGATGGTAGCCTACCTGGGATTGATATCCCAGTTTAGGGGGTGCAGTGAAACCAGCCACAGGAGTTAATGAAACTTAACAGGTCCTCCAACTCCCTGTTTGCTTGCTTCCCAATTAGACGAAGAAGTAGCTGCTGAATTTATTCCTCCTACGCACGGCAAGATTTGGGCATTCACACAGAAAGTGCTGAATGCTCTCAAGCTCTTCACCATCCACACAACTACTGCAGAAGTCGTTTTATGGGGCTTGCATATCTCTGCATGCTTACCAAATAGGGACACAGCTGTCTTGAAATCACATATGTGGTCAATTCTGCCAACCTGATATTAGGACGCTTCCAGGTCCGTACGTTTAGAATCCTCTTCACTGATTCTAGGGGCCAACCTACGGGCTCATCTGCTAGACGCCCAATGGAATAACGCCCAAAAGCAATAAGTGAAATAGGACCCAACAAGGATGAAATAAGGCCCGAAAACAAATGTGAAATAAAACCCAAAGTAGGTGAAAAAAGGGTCAACAGAAAAGTGAACCAAGGCCCAAAATTCAGATCAGGAGAACAAGCAAATGAAATAAAACCTAAAGTATTGATAATGATGTGCGTAAAGTAAGAACGCGTTGCACGTGTAAGGGAGGAATATCAACGCGCGGGCGCCCTGCACCTCTTGCTGCTGTCCCTTCCACAGCTATCGTGCACATTTCGTTATTATATTTAAATCAAATGCAAATGCGAAAACGTGCCGGCCCAATCCGAGAAAACGCTGCTCCAACACTCATCCCCTACCCTTGCGACGCGTTTTTCTTTACACACATCGTTGGGAAATATTTCCTTCATTTTCTGAAATGATTTTTGTGCATTATTTCGTCAGGACAAATTTTGTTTATTCGGCCTTATTTCATTTAGGAATTTTGGATTTAATATGATTTTGAAATAACGCCCAAAACAGGTATGTGAAATAAAATCCAAAAGTGTGAAATAACGCTCAAACATGTTGGAAATTACATCACATTTGACACGTTGAAATACAAATGGAACTTTTGGGTCTTGTTTTGCTTATCGCTTTTGGGCGTTATTTCATTGGGCGTGATTTCTCGGAGCCACTTCGAACAAATGTTCACGAAAGAAACCAGGATATGGCAATAAGTTGGACTATGCTACAAATGAAAGCCAATAAAATCGGTAAAGACTGTTTAGCCCTAGGAGATAACGACATTGAAAATTACATCCTTTATGGTACAGAGATATCGTTGCCATCGATGATATCTTTATATGAATCGTAGAACCAAAATCTTAAAAAAGAAACACCATCTAAATTTATACTATACATCAATCATCTCTTATACCAAAAATACCGCTGAGCATATCTAAAAGGTTTAGACCTTTTATTTATCTGCAGAAATTTTAAACTCCATCGATAAAATTGTCCAGAAATGGAATAAATAAGAGAAAATAAAGAAAACAAACAAAATAAAGGAAACTATAGTTAGGACAACAAAAAAAAAACAAATTAATTATTTCATCATGTTGATTAATACAGACTGATCAAAATTTATCCCATTAGATAATTTAGATTTGTTAGAGCTTTCTCTACTGGTTTAATCTGTTTTGAGTGCAATTTAGTCCGTGACAACAGAAAAATGCAAGTTAATGAAGAAGGGCGCCGAAAAATTATATTTTCATATTGTGATTTACACCCATTAGCTTCTAAATCGGACATTGTGCGATATTTCCAAGATGTTGGATTTTCAAGAAAAACAGTGTATAGTGTTCTAAAAAGACGGGAAAATAATACTTCGTATAAAAAACAAAAAACGATACGGTCAGGTAATCCTTTTTCAAGCAACGAAGTTAGGTGTGAACTGAAGAGGATCACAGTGGGGAAGGTTGGTAAAAGTTATCGAAGTCTAGGACGAAGATTTAATTGTGATCACAAGACAGTGAAAAAAGAGTTACTTTCAATGAATATAATGCGTAAAGCTCGAAAGAAGTGTCCTAAAGTATCCAAAAATCAGGAGGTTGTGCAAAAGCAAAGAGTGAAATTGATAGCAAAAAATATTCTTTACCCACAAAGTAAAGTAAAAATTATAATGGATGATGAGTCATATTTCACTTTTGATGTTAACGACTGGCAAGGGCGCCATTACTACGATACTCCTCAATCAGTTGCTGCTGATCATGTGAAGATGTCTGCTACAACCAAGTTCCCAGAAAAAATTTTAGTGTGGTTGGCCATCAGCTCTGAGGGAATGTCATGCCCGAGATTTTTCCACATCGAATTTGGCCGTAAATGCTGACCGTTTTCTGAATTCTGTCTGCCAGAACTGAAGAACTTCATTTTAACCCTCTCGCTTCCTAATTATTTTGAGAATGACAAAAAATTTTGTAGGCACTTTATTGACATACGTTATGTTCAGGAAAACAAAAACTAATTTACTTTTTCAGTTTTAAAGAGGTTTCGGGAATGTCCACTCCAATGGACAAGGTGAGCAGGAGGTTGTAAAAAGTAAGACGCTTTAAAATATAATGACTGTGTTTTTTTGTGTAATTTAATTAGAAATAATGTATAAAGAAATAAAAAATAACACAAATAATATAACTTCTATTTAACAATTTAAAATGCAATAAAATTTGTCAATTTAAAAGACCTCATAGGCGAAAAAATAATGTTTGTTTTTTAATTTTCGTGGTATTTAGCAAAGCAATTACGTTGCTTTACAACAAAACATAAGTGGATTTTACACTTTGAACAAAATACATGTGTTTTTTTCATACAACCGAAAGCTTTGCATCTTGTTGCTTCCTTCTGATTATCGTAATTTGGAAGGTGGTTCACACCATCATGAGCTAGCTCTGGCGACGGACGATACTCTTTAGCCTTTTTTTATGTGGTGAATCATTTTGCTTCATATTACTTGGTCGCCCTCTTTTGTTTTTCTTCGCTGGCTTATAAAGAAAAATTAAATTTTCAGCTAGCTTCATTCTAAAATGCACGAGATCCATGATATTTTTATTATAAACATTTAAAATTGTGCAATCTCTTTTGTATTCCAACCAACTATTAATTATTGTTAAGTCCACGGCTGGGAAAATCATTCGCAATGTCCATTTCGTTGATTGCAAGCGGATTCTATATAAGCTCAGTAGTTGGTCATTTTTATCGACTCCTCCATTGTCTCAGAGTAAAGTTTATCTGCTTCTGGCCAATCAACGGTGATATATTTTTTTTTAGTTTTTTCCCATCTTTCTACAGTGTCCTTATTTCTACCTCCAATAAAATTTGAAGCAATCAGTACTTGCTTGTTATCATTCCATTTAGTCAGAATTTCTTTCTCGTCCAAGCTTACAACTTCTTGAGAATATCCTCGTGCTTGTATATTAAAATCCTTTTTGTTCATAAATGGCGATGCTTTAAAAATTCCAGTAGCTGGTAACTTCTGAAAAAATTGTCGAACGTCAACATATAGTTTTCCTGTCCTTTTAGTCAATTGGAAACTAAATGCATTACTACGCTTGCACCTAAACCATATTTTTTTGTAATAGTTTCACTAAATTCTGTGGTAGACCCTTGATAGATGACGAAATCATAAACGATTCCACTTTTACCACAGAGCATAAACATTTTTATTCCACAAGGATTCGGCTTTCCTTTAATATACTGCTTGATGCTTAACCGGTCTTTAAAAGGAACCATCTGCTCATCAACACATAAATACTTTTCGGGCTCTAAGTCATAGGACCTTTTACGAATCTCTTCATAAATTGGAATCACTTTTATTAGCTTGTCGTGATTATTGGGAGGAATTTCCAAGATATCAACCATATGCAATTTTTGTCTCAAGGCATAGAATCTCTTACTGGACATTGTTTCACGTATTGTAGGTACACTAAGAACGGATGACCAATAAAAGCTCGTCTGGGGATATTTCAAAGTTCCAATAAGAATATGAATTCCAAACAAATCTTGAATTTCTTCAGCGTTTATGTGTTTAAAAATACACCCATTTTGTTTGGCATAGAGATTAGTATTCATTGCAATTTTAAGTAAAAAATCCTTCGAAATATATTTTTCGAAGTAATTTGCAGGCAGCAAGGGATCACCATTGGTGCAAGAAACGTCTGCTTCTAAGTTTCCTTCCAGTCCTACAAATTCCATTCTTCCCCATTTTATGTTAGATTTTGCAGTGAATGGAACGTCATTATAATCGGTATTGGATCCAAAAGCATCTTCTTCATTTTGAGTTTCTTCTAAAGAATCTTGCTCTACATGAAGGAGATTTCTCGTCTAACAGACTGAAATTTATTGAAAATAATTTCAATAAATTTACAAAATGCATTTTAAGTGCAAAAAAATTATTGAACTTTTCGACCCAGCGATCAGAGAGGTCTCATCGGTATGGTTATCTCTGATCGCCTACCATAGAAGTTCAATGTTGGAGGTCACACCAATTGCCCATATAAATACTTTTTATAAAAAGTATGTGTGAATTATATGGTGGCAAGATAACTCATTGCGCTTTGAAATTGGGTGATTGTTCCCCCTTTTATGCCTGGCGGCATATGGATAAACCAAGTAGAAATTACATGAAGAAGATTTCTCGTCTAACAGACTGAAATTTATTGAAAATAATTTCAATAAATTTACAAAATACATTTTAAGTGCAAAAAATTATTGAACTTTTCGACCCAGCGATCAGAGAGGTCTCATTGCTCTACTTCAATTTAGTTAAAGTATTTTGCTTCCTCAGTAAGTGTTATTTTTCCAGCTCCTAGATTTTATTCGATTTACAAAGTTCTTAATATATAAACTGAAAGCCTACCCGCTCTATAGTTACATATATATAGTTTTCGTATTCATTTTCTTCTAAATCATTTTTATCTCCCAATAATTCCGCCAACAACTCATCTTCTGTTCTTAAAATTGCTCTTGAGCCTTAGTATGTATATAAAAAAAAAATTATTTACTAATTTTCATGCAAAAGAATATGTAAAATGAACGAGATGTGGTCGTTTGGCAAATATCATTCCCGATCAATTTTGTCCACCCCACTGGACAAGAATTTTCTAATATTTTACAGCGGATTTTCTTTGTCCATTTGAGTAGACATAAGAAGTTGGCCCTATTTGTTAACAACTAAATACAATTTTTCACAAATTTTCTGCAATTTTAACAAATTCCAATATTTTGTTATAAAACTTATCAATTAAAAATTAAATGAACTATAAGTAGATAATAAGAATATATGAAAACAATTTGCTCTTACCACTTATCTTACACATGCCTATAAACAGAACACCTAGAAGCGACAAAACCGACTAAATTAATTAGCACTGCAACTTGTATTTGTGCCCACAACTTTAAGAGCGAATGCGAGAAAGAGAAAAAGTGGGAAAATGTCGGTAAAAATTACGCTTTCCAGCTACATGTGTCTTAAAATTATGTGTCCATTGCAATGGACAGGGCAAACGAGAGGGTTAAAACTTCATAGCACAGACGAGGTGATTTTCTGACCCGATCTAGCTTCTGCACACTACGCTAAGAAGTCAATAGACAAAATGCATCAGTTGGAGGACATCCCATTCGTAGCGAAAGACCATAATCCCCCGAACATACTACAGCTTCGGCCAATAGAAGACTTGTGGGCCAATTTAAAGTGGAACGTATATGCAAATGGATTTCAGGCCAAAACAAAGAAAATTCTCGAAAATAGGATCAGAAACATCCTCAAAACTCTGAACATACAAATTTTTACTAAGGCTATGAAAGAGCTCCCACAGAAAATTCGTAAGGCTAACAGACTGGGTGTAAATTTTTTATTCATTAATTTATGAAGTCTTAAAGGAGTCACAATGAATTAAAAACAATTTGTTTTTCTTTACATAAATTTATGGTTGTTTAAATTTTGTGCCGATTTAAATCCCCAAACGTTACTATCTTTTTTTTGAGAGGTCAGAAAAAACAGAATTTACTTAAAACCAATATTAATAATGGTTACCAAAAAAATAGACTACTATAAAATATCAAAGATCTATGTTTTGATATACATATTGCATTATCCATATTTTTTAATGATAGAGCTTTTTCTAAAAGTGGGGCAACTATCTGGCGTTTACCCTATTTCATTTTTTCGTTAATAAATTTCCAGCAAACATAACAAAATTAGTCGATGTTTGCATCCTCTCTGAAAGCTATAGATGGTAAATAATTCTACGAATAGTGATGAATGTATGTAGGTTGAGGTATGTACAAAAATTTTGTTGTTTTTTGTTGTATGTGTTTAATGAAATTATAAGTCATGAATTTGATTTGCAGGCTTTACCACTGAACTCAAATATTTAGGATGTAAAAAACATACTAATTACTGACAAAATATCGGTTACTTCTTTTTCGTTGCGTTTCATACATGGTGCCCCGTAAGTCGACGTCAAGCCGAAATCGGGTGATAGACCAAATCATAACAGTTACCAGAAAAATATAAAAAAAAAACTCTAAGTCATGTATTTTTCAAATTATGGACATTTCTTTTGTTTTCGAGAAAACGTACACCCTGTGATGGTTTTTTAGCTTCTGCTGATACAAATCTTTACTTTTTTTCAATTTTATTTTTCTTATGTAATCCCGAATAGAACTTATGTAACCTCTTGCTTTAAGCTCTAAGTCAACTGCTCCAGCTTGGAAGAAAATGTCATATTTTGCCGAACCAACAATATAAAATTAATAATTCACCCAACTTTAACTGACTGTACTGAAAAAAAAAGTACTACGCCAGTTTGGCAAGTAACTTTAAAAGTTGACGCATTTAATAAGGACTCCAAAATGGTATAACACTTGCTACAATATTTCTTGCATTACGGAAAAAAAAATTTTTTTTTCTTCACCCAACTTTAACTGACTGTACTGAAAAAAAAGATGTACTACGCCAGTTTGGAAATAACTTTAAAAGTTGACGCAATTAATAGGATTCTAAAATGGTATAACACTTGCTACAATATTTCTTAGCTTACGGGAAAAAGAAAAACATTTTTTCTTCAAGAAAGCCAGTTTCGAAAAATTTCTTTTCACCTACTAAAAATGATTCTAGTGTGTACCCAAAGCGAAGTTTACCTAATAATAAGTTAAGAAGTTGTAGAGCACAATGGGCAAATTTCTGGTGTTTTTTAGAATGAAACAACTAATTTCATATACTTTCGTCTTTTGCATGAATGGGGGAAAAGAACTTGTCTATGCACTACTGTAGTGCAACTGAGGCAACGAGTTAAAAACAAAAATCGAGAAAACGTAGGATTACCCGATCGACAAAATCTTATTAAATCCCTCAAAATCCTTTCAACCTATTCATAATAATTTACTTCGGGCCACACTACCTCCCATTTTTAAGAAAAAGATAAATTTCGCTTTGGCCCAGATGCTGAAAGGAGATGTAAAATTCCTCTCAAATGAAATTCTCATTTTTCCCGAAAATATCAGAGAATTCAGCATGAGTTCTCCCACTTAATCTCTTCATAGCAAAACGAATGTAAACAGAAGCACGTGCTGTTCAAATATCATAGGATTACAGTAACAACATGTGTCCTTCTAGTCCTTTTACAACAACAACATGTGTCCTAATATTATCAATATTTCATGAAAACCGGTTTTCACAAAAGCGTGGAAGCATTTTATGAGAGTAAAACGTGAAAACTCCTCCCCTTCTCATTTATTTACGAAAATGAAACATTTGCCATTCTGTTTCGGTGCATGCAACTTGCGCTTTCACATTTTTTATCTTTATTCATAAAATTTTTAAAGATAGTTTGATTTTTTTTCGATTTTTTTTCTTTCTTCCTTCCTTTTCTTTGCATTTTAAATGTAAAACACTCGGATATCTCACCAACTTCTTAACTTATTAAGTAAACTTTGCCCAAAGTTTGCCGTAAGACCGTAACTTTAAGATTTTAGTTTGAGTGAGATAGAGAGTCATTGCATGAAGTGTGAGTGAGACAGATAGTGACGCTTTCAAGTTAGAGATCCTAACTTTTTGTTGAATTTAGGACAAATTTTCCTTAAGTTTAAAATTAAACACCAATTAATTGGGTGCTAAGATTTTTATATTAACAAAAGATGTTCAAACTGCCTTCCTTCAATTGCAATACAAGTTCGACCTCTTCTTAAAAAGGATCGGGTTATCAGACGGGCAAATCTTCCATTGTTGATAAATTCAACAGCTTCCGTAATTATGGAGCTCATGTTTTTGTAAAATTCGGTGAGCTACACTTTTAGGCACTCCTGTGCTTTCCTGGATTGCACATACCAAAGTACTTGGGTCTTCTTCAACTGCTTGAAGTACTAGGTCCGCGTAAGGTAAGGAACTCTTCATTCACCACGTACTTGTTTTGGAAGTCGGACCTCTGTGGAGAGTAGACGATGCACATTTGTAAAAACTCAATGATTTGACGAGCTAGCGTCACTATCTTGCTCACTCACATCTCATGCAATGACTCTCCGTCTCACTCAAACTAGAATCTTAAAGTTACGCTCTTAAGGCAACCTTTTTAGTAGGTGAAAAGAAATTTTTCGAAACTGGCTTTCTTGAAGAAAAAAAAAATTTTTTTTTCCGTAATGCAAGAAATATTGTAGCAAGTGTTATACCATTTTGGAGTCCTTATTAAATGCGTCAACTTTTAAAGTTACTTGCCAAACTGGCGTAGTACATTTTTTTTCAGTACAGTCAGTTAAAGTTGGGTGAATTATTAATTTTATATTGTTGGTTCGGCAAAATGTGACATTTTCTTCAAAACTGGAGCAGTTGGCTTAGAATTTAAAGCAACAGGTCCCATAAGCACTATTCGGGATTACATAAGAAAAATAAAATTGAAAAAAAGTACAGATTTGTAGCAACAGGAGCTAAAAAACTATCACAGGGTGTACATTTTCTCGAAAACAAAAGAAATGTCTATAATTTAAAAAATACATGACTTAGATTTTTTTTTTACATTTTTTTGGTAACTTTTATGATTTGGTCTATCACCCGATTCCGGCTTGACGTCGACTTACGGGGCACCCTGTATATATTACATATGTACATATACTTAACATTAATATTATGTGTATGAATCTAGGAGCATACATATATATATAGTTACATATTTAGCTATTATTTTGTACCTCATTTTTTCGAACAACAATTTTTTTTTTTACCTTTGCAAAAGCTTTCACGTTGCGTGTCTACTTCATAATAATTATCTATACATATATAAATATGTATGTATAAAAAACTCACTCTCCATGTTCTTCCTTTTCTAATATCAATTATTTATGAAGGTATCAAGCAATTATATCAACTCAGTTTCGGGCAAATAACCATTCTAAATCACTTCAATTCACTCAGCACACAGGATTGAATTAAATAACAATGAATTTGTTATAATCGAGAAACAAATGGAACGATTTATCTGCCGGTTAGTGAAATCGAACAATAAATAAATTTCTGCAAAATTTATCATTGGGTCTGCTACATATTATATACATATATGCTAAGCTAAGCTGCACCGTTGTTGTCGTACCCCAATGAAATAAATTCTTTAGTCGATTTATGTTTTAAGAGGGTATGACCAGTTTTGTGCCATAGTTGCACTAGCTCCAATCTGCAATGTCGACAAAGTAAACAAAGTTCCTCACGAATTCGATGTTTTATGCAAATCTACCTATACCTAACTATACGCTCTCGAATATAATTTATTTCTTTGAAATATTTCTTGTCATTGTTGCTGTTGTTTTTGTTGTTGTAGTTGTTGTTGCACTTGCTCTAAATGATGTCACTTTGTAGCTCTATGTTCATGAGAACATAGGGACATTGATTTACTCTTGGCTTAAGTTAAGCGAAAGTGACTATAAAACTGATTTTTGTTTTATAATTTTTATAATTAAGCTCTGCGTGTATTCTACGTATTTACAATCTCATAATACCTAAATAAAAAAAAAATTACTTAATAGTATTATAAAGTACAGACTCTATAATTACTTAGATATCCTTGAAGAAATATTTTCTTACAAAGGACTACAATGCCACAGAATCTGAGTTGTGTGATTACATTTTCCCAGCGGCTTATTTAAACACAATGGAGGAGCAGCTTTGACCTAATTTTGAAATTGTTGCACATGCGATGTAGAGTCCCATTAGTTGTAATTAAGACACTTCCAGGATGCAATTCAATGCAGGCAACACATTATCCAATTAACTATGTATGTAGGTTTCTATATGTAATTGTTCTAACTGATGTTGGAAGTATTGAGTATTGCTTACTTGTATGTCCGATTTTTAGGGACACATTCAGGATTTTATTTTCAATTTAAATTAAACAATGGGAAAATTTGTATCAATTTATATCCTCTTAGTCTAAAATCCGTTTTTATTGCCTAGATAAAATCATAGCATATACGAGTAGGTACAAACTATACTAAGTTAGTTAATCCTCTTATAAGACATTAGAATGAATAAGGCTAAATGAATTGGGCACCTATATGATTAATATTAAAAACTAATTTTTATTTTTACATAAATGGTTGCCCGTCCGTCTGTCTATATGTTGTAAGGATTCCTTTTCTGGGATGTAAAGATAAAGACTGTTTTCCACGATAATTTCATTTAATTACGAGAATGTACAGTTTTTCCTGTTGTTTAGGGTTCCGAACCCAAAGGGTAACAACTGGAACCCTATTACTAAGACTTCGCTATCCATCCCTCACCAGGTTATATTTCATGAACCGTAATAGGTAAATAGTTGAAATTTTCACAGACTGTGTTTTTCTATTACCGCTATAACAACAAATAATATAAATAATATAAAATTAAAAATTAAAGGGGGCCCCCACCCCCATACAAGAAACGCGATTTTTTCGGCGTTTTTTCCTTGTTTTATTCTCATTCATTATTATTATCATAAGTAGGCATTTTTTTCCCAATGATTTTCAAATGAGAGCAATTTTTTTTTTCAATGACACCCTTATTTTTTCACATGACGCCTACTCATTTTAAAAAATAAATAAGAAGTACAGTGTTAAATTTTGTACGGTGGTACGGAATCCTTCGTGCGCGAGTCCGACTCGCATTTGGCCGGGTTTTTTTTTTTTCCGTATTAATCTAGACCTAGCTTAGCCACTACGGTATAACCATAAAAATATAAAGGTAAATTGATATAAATATACTAATTGACCTTGATTTCGCCACTGTTTCCTTAATCTCCTCTCGGGTTGGTTTCCTCCAATCTGGTTTCCCCTTTTTATCTACTTCCCTCGAAGTCCCCAATTCTTTTGCTCACGAGGTTCGACTGGATTGTTGCCTTTTTTGATTTGTATGACTTCGGAATTTTGTCCTTTCTGTCAAACTTAATACTTTACTTGGTCCAACGCTGATTGATTACGTGGATTTCCGTACACTTAATTTTTTTTTATATAATTTTAGTTTTCGACCAGTTTTCCGTTTTACCACCGATATCTCGTCTTTTTCCTTTCTTTCTTTTCAAAATCAAAACGTGACAGACAGGCTCTCAAAACAATTTAAAATGTTCATCCATGTTCTTCTCCTCTTTAGTTTTTCATTTGTTGGCACATAGTAGGAATTGATTAATTGAGATGCTTTCGACAGTGCATACTAGATGGCGGTAGCAGATTGTTTTAATACCGGGGAAATTTAGCGCAAAATTTAATTTACTTTTAAATTTCTTTCGAGCATATTCGAACAAGGTAATTCAATTTTCTTCTTTTTAGGGGTATGCTCTTACAATGTTCATGTACTCTGTCTGTTCACATGATATACCAAAAAGACGTTGAGCTTGAGATCTGCAATTTTGTACACATGCTTCTAATATGAAAGTGGACAAAATTTGGCGGCTATTTCTCAAGAAAATTTCCAGATAACCGGGTTTTTCACTTAGACTGGATAAACTGAGTCAGTCACAGATGGTTTCAGTCTATACTGAACAACTCTTCAAAATGTAGAAACCTATTGGTTACACGCATTTGAATTGTTTTAAGAACTTTTCTAGAAAGATATTCGAAAAATCGCTGTACCAATCTAGCTTGCATATTTTTTAAAACAAAGGGGTGGATATATTATATTATTTCTTAAGTATTTCCAAAATTAGTCTTAGACAAAAAGTGGTGCACTGTTAAATTATGTTCAATTTGCAATTTGTAGTGTCAGAGATGTTATTTTAATTAGCCCGCTATTTCGGTAGATGTCACTTTTGGAGCTGTCATTTTTTGACATTTGACAAGTAGAAACTACGCCATTAATAAAAATGGAACGATACACGATTCAACTACGCATTGAAATTATTAAAATTCACTATAAAAATGGTGAAAATGTGGCAGAGACGGTTCGTAAAACTCGAACATTTTTGGGTCGTCGTGAAGCACCTTGTCGGACCGCAATCCAGAAATTTGTAGAAAAATTCGAGCTGTCGGGACAAGTTAGTGATGTGAAGAATGAAACCCGTGCACGTCGCTAAAGAACAGCCGAGAATATTGCTGCTGTAGCGGAAAGTGTTGAAGAAAACCAGGGTTTGTCTATTCCTCGCCTTTCTTTGGAATTAGGCATTCCACAAACGTCATTACACCGTATTTTGCATGAAGATTTGGGTTTTAAGGCTTATAAGGTTCAGTTAATACAAGAACTCAAGCCGGCCGATCATCAACAACGTCGAGTCTTTGCTGATTGGGTCCTTGAAATGCATGAAAATGATCCGGAATTCCATCGAAAACTCAATTTGAGTGAAGAGGCCCATTTCCACCTCGATGGCTTCGTCAACAAGCAAAATTGTCGCATCTGGGGCTGGGAAAACCCAAGAGTTATTGTTGAAAAGCTTCTCTATCCTCAACGTGTGACTGTTTGGTGCGGTTTATGGTCCCACGGGGTCATTGGACCTTACTTTTTCGAAAATGAGGCTGGAGCAGTTACGGTGAATGGATAGCGCTATCGACAGATGATTAATGATTTTTATGGCCGGAATTGGATGGTATTGATCTGGACAACGTTTACTTTCAACAAGACGGCGCTACGTGCCATACAAGCAACGAAACCATTGATCTTTTACGGGAAAAGTTTCCGGACCGTGCTATCTCTCGAAGAGGTGATCACAATTGGCCACCGAGATCTTGTGACTTAACACCTTGCGACTTCTTCCTTTGGGGCCACGTGAAAGAGAAGGTCTACGGCAACAGCCCAGCGTCGATTCAAGACCTCAAAGATAGAATGCGTGAGGCTATCGAGAACATAGGGCAGCCACTTTGCGATTTGGTTATGGAAAATTTCATGAAAAGGATATGGTCCTGTAGGCGTGGTCGTGGTGGTCATTTGGCTGATGTTATTTTCCATTATTAACGGCATACCTTCCTTATTATAATGAAATAAAGATCCGATCATTTATCTAAAAAAATTACAGTTTTGGTTTCGAAAAAGACACAGGCAAACACCACATTTGGAACATTTGACCTTTGATCGGCTATGGCATCCCTCCATCATGCAAGACCTTGGTACCTTTATGTCATCAAAGACAGCTACGTGATCATATCCATCATATCTTTTGCCCTGTGATGGGCGTATTGGTCTGTATTGCCTATTGATAAGACGTCGAAATCTACGTCGTCGCGGCGGTCTTTTTCTGGAAAGTTGGTTAAAGTGTTAGCAACCCTGAAACGAAAATCCAGTAGTATCAGAATGTCCTTTTTTCGGGTAACCATTTGCTACGCAATAATTTTTGTATAGTCGCCAAGAATTGACCAGCCTCAAATCCAAAAAGTGGATAAAAACTTTCAAAGGCCATTTTTTTGTGTCTTGATACATCCCATGAGAATATGCACACCAAACACTTTAGCTATTTCCGCATTTGTAGTTTTGAGTGCTTGGCCAATCTTTCGCATGTGATATAAGTTTGTACACCGAGCAGTATCCTCGTAGAAACCTTCATCAAAATTATTATGAAGATATTCGGATGGTGTGCGAACTGTGTTTTTTGGTACGGTTACAGTATATTCTTGTATATTCATGTGGTTTATCGGTAAAAGGAATATTCTTCCAGGTGTTTCCATGACCACGTTGCTACAGATTCCGCTGAGTCGCCGTAGTACGTGAACGTCCTCTACGTGACTGCATTCGATACGAAGTAGTACCACGAGTCCTCCCTCTGCTTCTAAATTGTCGCGAAGTAGTACTATGAGACTATTTGGGGACGTTACCTGACTTAGACGTTCAGGTTCTATTTCATCGCCTGAACCTTCAGAGCACTCGCCCGCGCCCATAAGTTCAACGAGAACACGCGGCACTGTTTCTGAATCTTCTTCGTCGTGGAACTTTTCAATGTCAGATATAGGAAGCACTAGAAAAAAAAACAACTACTTAGCCCAACTTTTGATCAATAAAAAAATTTATAGGGTTACGACCGAAGGGCCACGACCGTGATACTTAAAGTTTAGAATAGTTCTTGTTCTATCCATTGGGAATGAATTCTTTGACGTTTACTATCTATGAGCAATTGTCTTTGATGAGGACTGATAGCATAAATTCTGTTACCTCAAATTTTACGCTCAAATTGCTTTGATTTGAGGGTTTCATTCGGTCTTAGATATTATCTTACTATTGGTGTCACTTACCATGGTTTATGTGTACCTCTATTATAGAATAATTAACAAATTCCTCTCTTATTCTACATTACAGGAAACCTAAAATATTTTTTTTCCCGAACTGAAAATAGAAAAAATAAGAAATATGAATGCGCAATAAATAAATAACACAAATCAAAACTCAAAGTATTCTCGTATGACAGCATCATTAAATCTTGAGAGCACTTCAGTGTTAAATCGTGATATAAACTAGCGCAAACAACGCAACAACGTGAGCATTTCGCATTCATTCAACGAATCGATTTTTAGCTCGCATAGATATAAACCATTCCACCTAAATATATACAGGCAGAGAAGTCACTTTATTGGGAGGAAACGAACTTATAAACGCAACTCCAAAGAGTTTATAATTGACAAAATGACACTATGATTTATTGACATTTCGAGTTTACTTACAGCTGATAATCCTTAAGAAGGAAATATCATCATTATACCTTTCCTAATGCTTCGTAGCTACTTACAGAACTTGTTTTGAACTGATTATTTCGATTTAAGTATAATTCCAGAATTTACCAAGAGAGTGCATCGCGTAAATTACCGATGTGCTATTTTCGTAATTAATCCTCGCCTTTTGCACAAGATGCTAAGTGGGCACTCTTAGAGCATCCATTAGAAATTATTATTAAGTCGTTCATGAGACATTTTCAGTTTAGTTCGAGGAAGGGTGGCCTTAAGTAGTTACACACTTTTACTCGGCTATACATATATCAAATAGTAAATGCAAAACGTTAATTTCTCTCACTGAATTTTCACATTTAGTTACATTATATTACCGGAAGTACGGTGATTAACACATGTTTAATTTGTCAGAGTGTAGTAGGAGCAATTATATTTTTAAACATCTTTTTCTAATTTTTCACATTCCATCGTGCTACACATATGTTAGTATGTAAGTGTAGGTGTAGCCAAGCATTAACAGAATTTCTTTAATTAATTAATCTTTGAAACCTATGAATGTGACACATATACAAGGTTAGCTAACACTTTTCCGAAATGAACGGATGTTTATGCAATTTGCATATGTTCGACAAATAGACTTAGAATTTAATTTTTTTTTGTTTTATTTATACAAATTCCGTTAAGTGATTTTCACGTTTACCTCCATGGGAAAATTAAATGTTTTTTTTTCTAAATATTTAAATATAAACTTAAATTCTTTTACAGGGTGATTCGAAATTGGTGGTCATAAATAAAACAGATGATAAATTTAGGTGTTTAAAAAAAATTAGTTATAGGGGGTGGGGAGAGGGCATGTATCAGGTACGTTGTAAGTTTATCAGGTACCTCACAATGTGTTTGTTTACACAAATCCGGTAATTCGTAACGTTTCGATGTAATAGGAGAAAAACTTCCCTTTTCTCCCTTCCGGTACCTTTTACATTTACGGCAAAGTAGACTTAAGTATGAAAAATTGCAATTTTTTCTTCAATACTCAAATTTCCTGTAATTTTTCACGGAATAAGTGTAGAATTATTACCATATGAATCATAATGGACTTCGCAATAGTCCCTTTGTTTGCGAATATACTGAATTTGGGGAATGATGGTTTAAAATGCCGATTCCCCTAGTCTTGTACTTTATTAACTTGACATTAATTAAACTCTTAAATTTTATTTGCCTTGAGAAGTTGGGCGTAAACTTTATATGGCTGTTCTCTTCGACTAACTATATAGAAATGAATATCTAAAAAAAAAAAATAAAAAAAAAACTGCTGGAAGCTGGCTGATTTTGATATCTCGCTCATATCTAGTGACACAAGAAAATATGACTACTAGGTATTATGCTGGTAAGTCGAATCTCAGGTTCAAACTAGAGCTGAAAATTGGATCCGGATTAGCTAATATCAGAATATCCGGATACCCGGATCTGCGCACTATCCGATTCCTGAGATCCGGATCTGAACTATCCCGATCCAAATCCGAACTATCCGAATCCGAATCCATATTACTCGGAATCGGATCTGAACTATCCGGATCCAGACTAAGCTAAAAAGCTTCAAAATTGTTTTGTTTCATTGAGAATATGAAAATATCATGAGATTTATATTTTCCCAATGTCGAATGTAATCTGGAGGAAATTTTGACTTTTTTTAGCTTAGTCTGGATCCGGATAGCTCGAATCCTGATCTGGATAGTTTAAAGCCGGATCGGAATAGTTTAAAGCCGGATCCCGATAATTGGGATGCGGATGCTAGGATTTGGATTATCCGGATACCCGGATTTGTGGAGTCGGATCCTAATTATCTCGGATAATCCGGATAGTGAATTATCTGGATCATTTCAGCTCTAGTTCAAACATGCAATAAAAATGCAGTAGCGTCGTTGATTGACGAAAGACAGTAGCATCGCTTATAGACTAATTTGGAATAGGTCTGAATAGTCTTTATAACGGCATACCATTTAACCGGCCGACTCGTAAAAAATTCAAAAATAATTCCAAAAAATATCTGTGGAAGTTTTGTTTGAATTCCTTATGTAAATGATAGATGCAGATAAGCATACAACAAATGCAACCAAATTAGACGTACTTTTCTTAACATGAATTTAACAAACACTCAGTATGCCCCCCCCCCTCCACCCTCCACCTTTTATTATTAATTCATTTCGCTACATTTCGTCTTAATCCTCTTTTGATATTCGTTGACCTCTCCTCATCTTTAACTTTTTTTGCAGCATCTTCTATCCACGACAATAATTCCGAATTTGTATTCACAAATCTTGAGTAATCTCGACTTTTCAGAACTACAAACAACCCACAAATAAATATTAAAACTAGGTGGCCCTGAGCTGTAATTAGATGGAAAAAAAATCAATTATAAGTAAAATCATAATTAATATTTGTGTAATTACAATTCCCTTTATTTAAAATTGAAAAGTGAGTTATATCCGATGTCTATATAATCAAGAAAATCAGTTAAAGGTGGTATCATTAAACTAATTTGCAATATGAAGAATATTCCTAAGTTCGACCTCTATCATATAATTGAAAGTAAGTACAACCAATATTGGGGAACTTAATCGTAGAATGTTCCGATAGTCCGACTCTTACGTCTCTGACTTTAAGAATGCAATAAGTGCAGAAATGCATTCTTCTAGTTTATGATAACTACCAAAAACTACTTTAATTCTGAAACGAATGAATTGAATTTTCAAATACAAGTAATTACACAAGTTTATAAATTCGGGTCAACTTTTGGACCCGAGCAGATGAGAACGATTTTTAACGTTATTTGATACCCTGAACTCAGAACTTCAATCCATGTGTCTAGATTGGTTCTAGTTTTCGAGTTCGCGCTAGGTGGCAGTACTGCGCTCTTACAACGGCTATCAGCTGACCACGTTGCATCGAACATCTTTAGGAACTTGTTTTTGTACTGTGATTGTGCTTCAGAACGTGTGAAAATGCAGAGAAAACGTTTCAGCGTCGATTCAAAGTGTTTTTGTTACGTTTGTGGATGTTATATGCTCGGAAAACGTGGAAAAATCATGACAAGAACTTTGTCAAAGTGCTCAATCGCGAAGGACCGGCTTTCCAGTACTTAATCAAGTTATTTCCAAAACTGTTATACGCAAAAATCAAAGAAGAAATATTTGTCGGACCTGATATTCGAAAACTAATGGCTGATGCAAACTTCACAAAATGTTTAGCGCCTGATGAAGCAGCAGCAGCATGGGCATCGTTTAAAAGTGTTGTTCACAACTTTCTCGGTAACCACAAATCACCGGATTACAAAGAAGTAATCCACAATTTTTTGCAAAATTACCACAATATTGGAGTTCGAATGTCTCTCAAGATACATTTTCTGCATTCAAATATTGATTTTTTCCCACAAAACTTGGTAGACACGAGCGACGAGCAAGGAGAGCGGCTACATCAAGATATAGCGAAAATCGAAAGGCGATACCAAGAATTTTAAGACGAATGCATGATGAGCGACTACTGTTGGACCCTAATGCGTGAAACAGATCCCAAGCAATATAAAAGACTCAGTTCAATCTCTGTTCATTTCTGATTTATACTTTTCAATTCAATAAATGTCCGTTAATGGTAAAAAATAGTAAAATAATGAATTTATTGAATATTTCGAAAACTAGAATCAATTTTAATAAACGGGCTGCTGATTTGGATTCAGCTCCCAACCTTATAAATAGCTTGTGTTTGCTCAGGTCCAAAACCGTATATATTCAGTCCACTAATTGATTTAATTTATCATAACTAAAGTCAATTTTCGATTTATTAGACGATGTATTTTACTCAATTTGAATGTCGATTAACTTTTTATACTTACATTGCATTTCTCATTCCTTAATTAAAAATTAGTTTAGAAAACTTTGAAAACTTGACAAAAAAAAACAATCTTAACATCAAAAATAATAACAAGAAATAAAAAACCGAGTGACCACCCAACACGTGTACTTTTGAAGCTTACGTAATAGAACCCGCCGATATTGAATTCATTAAGCTTGCGATTTAATTTTAGTGTGGGATTTAATTCACTAGGTGAAAAACGACAATTTTACAAGAGAAAACAATAATTATAAAAAATTATTTTCACGTAATTTATTTTTCTCTTACAAATTTATTCGAAACTTTTTACTTTGAAATTTGTGTGCATTTATATGCGTTTAGCAGTCTGCACGTATTGCGAAATATAGTATAATGCGACTTGGGGTTGTGACCCAGGACCCTAGGAAGGACAAATTTGTTGAGACATTTTTTGGTTTTGTTGGGAGTTCTTCTTGTAATATATAGACTCTTTGAACTTTATCAGAAATTTTACATTTAATCCAGATTTTGGTAGATATTCTTTTTATCTATTAATACATTGAGGCCGATTAAAAGTTCACCTACATATCTTGCTGTGTCTGTCTCATCATTGGGACTTATGTCCTAATTAAACGTGTCCAACAATCGATATAAAATATATCTTATGCCATAATTAAACGTGTCCAACAATCGATATAAAATATATATCTCCTTATTAGGCTTAACGTTTAACCAAGATATTCTGTGCCCGGTTACACTGCTTAATCAATTATAAATCCACTCTTCCAATGGATACCTCCAATAAAGCTCTTTATTGAAGATTTTTAGGAATACGTGCAACAAAAGGAAAAAAAGAATCCTTCTAAGATCACTCGTACGTCTGTCTGTCTGTCTTTCTATCACATAAGTTTTTTTCGAAAACGTCGTACCATAGTTATTTAAAATTTGCCATTCGATAGTCAAAGATTATGACACTTTTTTTTTTAACTTTTATTGGGGGTGACTTGGGCCCCTAAATTTTTTTTTTTTGTTAGGTAGATATCATTTAAAAGTGCCAACTCTCAAGACTTCAAAGAAAAAAGAATTATTAAATTTTTGGTGAGTCTATCTATACAGGGTATTTCTTCCATCGTGCTCCAAAGAGCGGGAGGTAATGATACTCACCTAATGTTTAGTTTAGACCACCATAACTTGAGAGAGGAGAAGTATGAGGCTGGTTGGGCAGTCGTCGAAGTTCTATATATAATCAGCTTTAGACTGTGACCATATAGCTTGTACTTTTTAAGATACAGGGAGTTTTGTGAAAACCTAGCATAATTTCTGAATCACCCTGTAACTCTGCCATACAATGTTTTGATTGTCTATCACCTCCCGCTCTATGGACTACCGTAGAGGAAACATCCTATGTAGTAAGTAAACTTTTTTTGCCGCATGTGTATTACACATCATCACTTGAAAACCGATCGATTGATTTGGCTTATTTTTGTCTTCTGTTTTTTTTTTTGTTATTCGAAATTCTCAGAACAAGGTTTATAGGGAAAGAAAAATTGGAAACGGCGCCCCTGTTTGATGTTGCCATACAAAACTTTAATTTTTCAATGCATACTTGGGTAATGCCTCATCACGCGTTGACGTAGAGAGCTGAAATTTCATACACTGGCCCTTTCTAAAAAAAAAAAAAAAATGGGTTCGGGCAACTCTTTCGAAGGACGTCAATACAAAAATATCTTTTCTTACCATAGGTATGGGCACTGCCTGCGAGGCGTTGACGTAGAGAGCTACACTCTTCTACAGATATAAACGTATGTACGTACCCACAAACACCCACACAAATACACATACACACACTCTCTCTGATACGCACACACACTCCGCACACACACTCCGCACACACACACACACATACACACAGACACAGAATGAAACCCTAGGAGTACGGAAACGCGCGATCGATTCAGATGATATCTTAGATATTATGTATCTCTAATCACCCCACTCTTTCAACCCTCACCCATTTAAGCATCTATATTGCCGCCTGGAAACACTGGCAGCAATTCGGTCGATCGATAATGTTCTGGTACGGAATCATAACTACGCGAATCATAGTCGTTCTTAATAAATTACTAATATTTTAAGCATGGTTTTGAATTTTAATATTCTTTATATTGCGTTTATTCAATATTAAACCATGTTAAGCTACCACCAAAATATACACCCTTGATGATGTACATCAAAATTCATAACTATTTACTATTCTTCCTCTGTTTCAAAGTTATGAGCTAACAAAAGTAAAATAATTGAATTTTATTCGTTTACATAATTACAATTTTGTTTTTTGTCAAAAAAACATCAACACCAATTTTTAATATTAAATTTAAGAAGTTTAAAGTGCCTCTGCCTCACGAGTACAACTTCAATCTACACCACCCTAAGCTGCTTCATTTCGAATAACATATTTTGCATATTTTGATCCCACCTATCACCATGTGAAAGATTACAGTATCCCTGTCTCTACTAAAATGAAAACGTTTTTACTTGACATTTTGAATTTGAGTTTTCTATCATTATCATAGGGTTCATCGTTCAAAAATTGTGGGGTGATTAATAAGTTAAAATATTGGTGACCTCTCCTAACTCTCAGCATACTCTAGCACTTCCTGTATTAGTGCAGAATTTATTCGGACCAGTCTGTATACGGTGAAGTACAATACACTTAGTGCTAATATATATTATAATAAACCTCAATATGTCTGTCCTAATTAATACAATCATTGGACACACTTGTAGGCATATATTACAAATCATCAATGATAAATAGCTGCACTCTGTAGAAATTTACTTGCACAGTATCAGCAGTTTTCTTCTTCTTCATCAGATAAAAATTATTTAACTAATGGTCACCACAGTTCCAACCGAATCTATTTATATGATCTTGAAACCAAGTAGATACCCACGAAAAGTACTTTCTGTACAAGTTTTAAATTTAAAGCAATGATCATATCACGTAAAAGATATATATATTTCGAACATTGTGACATTTGTTTTATCGGTGTACTTCTTTTCTTATGAAACAGGTAGATCGCCGTAATGACAAATCGTCCCACCCAGAGTATCCTCTAACCGAAACAGATTTCTCATAAATTCTTGATACCGTTTTGACAGGCTTCGAGTCACGTCTTGATATCTCTGTATAAATCTCAGGCACAATTACATTTCATTCGGGAAAAATAAAACATCCACAACGGACCCCTTTCCGTCTTTGTTAGACCGCGATGAGTAATGAGTTCTGTCTGACGAAATTTCTACTCCAATGAATGAATGGCCTACGAAAGTAAGGGAAACAAGTCCCAACCACATTTTGAGGATCTCTTTTCGTGTTATTATATTAAAAAATAATTTATCGGACGTTTTTTGCATTGTTAATAATGCGGCACACTTTGATGTTGCGAGTGCAGCAGTTCGTTCAGTTCAGCTCCGAAAGTTGCCATTTTACATATAGCATAATGGATGAGACTAACTATACTAATAACGTCATTTGTAAGTTCTGTTGGTATGATACGTCTTCTTGGTTGTATATATATATATGCACATACATATAAGGAGCAATATGCTGCTTGCTATCCGAAGAAAATTTACATTTTGGAAATTATGATAATATTTTTGCGGATGGTAAAAATGTGAAGAGATTGTGTATGCGTTTTGACTTCATAAATATTTTCAATCATTTGTTATTCTCGTTTTAGGCTCAAATTTCAAAATAAGCAAAAAAAAAAAGAAAACTTAAGATTGTAATCGTAATTCTATACGTGAGGGAGTAAATCGGTAAATAAATTTAAACTGATAAGAGTAAAGTAAGTGAGTATAATTATGATCTTGTCATGAGGAGTTAAGTTAGGAACTGGATCAACCAGCCATTCCGAAGAAAATTTACTGTAGGAATCACAGAAAATTTTTGGAATGGATCTTAATATTAAATGCATGAAAACATGTTCAACCGAACTAGTGCATGAAAATAGAAGCGGTCAAATAGTTTAGATGAATTTGAAATGGAATTTAAAACCATCCTACCAGATAGCGTTCTCTTATGATATTTATATTTATTTATTTTGCAAAATAGCTTCTTTTGCTTCTTCTTTCTCTTCTTTCTTCTTGTTCATATCTCTTACTCTTTTCTCTTGCGCTTTACTCCTTCTTCATCTTATATCATCTTTCTCTTTTTCCCTTCTACCTCCTTTCTTTTCTTTTCTTGTTTATCCACTTTTTACTCCTTCTTCTGCTATCTCTATTTTCTTTTCCCTTTCTTTTTCTTTTCTCTTCTTCATCTTTGCTCTTCCTCCTCTTTTCCCAACTAACAAACTCTATCTCTATTTTCTTTTCCCTTTCTTTTTCTTTTCTCTTCTTCATCTTTGCTCTTCCTCCTCTTTTCCCAACTAACAAACTCTCCAGAGAAAGACTATTACAAATTGCAAAACCCCTTAACACTCTTGGGTAGTCTCATAACATAATTATCATAATAAGACTTAAATATGTCTCATAGTACTATTATTATGAGAGATTAATGCTACTAGAACTTTTAAAACTTTTACTCTTATATTAAGATCATCTTTGTAATCTTGTTTGAGTGCCAGAAAACTTATATTCTTATTGAGTATTTTTTATGAAATGTTAACTCTCAACGAGATATTACTCTCAAAACAATGTACTTATGAGTACTTAAGTGTTATGATACTTACATGAAAGCTATTGTATTAGTTCAAGTGTAATACAACTAATAAAGATGTTCCTATGAGTGATAAAATATTAAAACACCTATATGAACACTGTTACTAGTGCAAAACGATTGTTATTCTCATTAAAATTACCATAGACATCACTCATTCATCAATTTCGGTATTGATTTGTCAAAATTGATTGGAAGAAAGTGAAAAGATCTACTAATCTTAAAATTTATCTTGAATTAAATAAGCCTAGGAATGTTGCAGTAAAAAAAAAAAAACAGTTTCTGTGAATTTTAAAAGTTATCCCAATAATACTACACAATTTTCGAGAGTTTTACCTAAAGGTAAATATTAACTATTTCATATGATGATGTACATTCAAAATGTATTTCTCTAGAATATGACAGCAACATTCCTATTCAAAACATCTTGAATGAAGGTCACGATGCTGCGATTTCTGCTGACAACATTATAATACTATCCACCCTTCGATGTCACTGTTATCTTCCATTAATTTAATTTCTTCTTCAGCAGCTTCAAAACTTATTAATTTTTCTCTTTTTTTGGTGCAAGACTTGGTCGTCCACTCTATGTCTGGCTTTGAGTTCGCATCTCTTAGCAATTTTTGGATTAAGACTTTTTTGGAATTTGGCCCATACGTTCAATTGTTTTAACTAGGAGCTGGGGGCTAGTTGTAATAGTTTTGGTAAAACAGTTATATTACCAAAATTACGCATTACTTTAAGATTTAGATATTTTTGGTTGATGGTGTAACTATTCAAGCAGCGTTTTCAAAAGAAAAATATTTGAAAATATTTCAATATTTTTCACAACTATAAGTGTCATTTTTACATATTTGGGGCAAGTTGTAACAGACGTGGGGCAAGTAGTAACAAGAGATCATTAAATTGAAATTCTAAGATAATTGAGGATTTGTTTCAAAAAAATGCAAGTAACTGTTTTAATGTCATTTATTTATGAATAAATCAGTCATAATTCTGTGTTATAGTCTCATTAACGACTTGTAATGGTATTAAAGGTAAAACAAACTTTTCTATTTTAATTAACATGTTGTTATAGGGTTCTTAAATACATTTACCATTTGGTATCTTTAACTCTTGGTATCTTTTACAAATAAATAAAAAATAAAAAAAAATATCGTTACATAAAATAATTCAGCCTTTATAACGTGGAACCTCACATATCAGTTTTTTTTAATTTTCCCGTTTCCTTTGTCTGTTTCCTGTATGCCCCTCCTTCGCTTATTTTCTGTATTTTTTTCAAAGGCTTTTGCTTTTTTTTAATCTTTCTTCATGTTCTTTCTGTAGAGCTTTTCTTTCGGGAGTGCCTGTTAAGATAGTACACTTTCTAGTGCGTCGCCCACGAGCAGTTGACTTACGAGGTGGAGCCTTTGAAAAAGGCCTCAATTTCTCAGGAGAAAAACCAGTAGATCTATTTTTCAACCCTGAAGGTCCAGCAACTGGTTCTACAGTTGATTTGTCTATCAACTGATTAACAACTTCAGTAACTTTAGTAGACTCTTCTGTGCTTTAATCAACGGGATTTGGACGGTTAGTGACAAAGGATGGTGCAAAATCGGCGTCTTGAAAAATGTCGGGATTCAGCGGCCAAGTACCGGTCTTTCGAAAGCCACTCATAATATTAACAGGGTTCAATGCCAACTACAATGAATCCTTCACTATACCGGGAATATCGTAAATGCTCATTGTTTTCCCTGCATGATTGTGCATCCAAGCAGTCTGGAATCTATTTATGTAGTTTTTGAACGGCCCGTAAACCCCCACATCTAATGGCTGCAAGTGGTGGGAGCAATGGGGAGGAAAGGACAGCATTACTACATTGTTACTCTTGGCCTTTTCCACTACCTCGAAATGAATGTGAGAAATGTGATTATCGAGCAAGAGTAGCACAGGTTCCTCTTCGGTGGGTTTCACATGTTTGATAAAATGATCTAAAAAAACCAGAAACTCTTTTTCTGTCATCCATCCTGAAGAATTTCCAGCACCAATGCAATCCGGTGGTCCACATCGAATAAAAATGTCTGTGTATAGAATCCTGGGGAAAATAAACATTGGAGGGATAGAAATACCAGCAGCATTTACTGCACAAACGAGTGTCACAAGTGTTCCCCTTTCCGCAGAAGTAATGGCGCCTACTTGTTTTTGTCCACGTGAAGCTACGATTTTTTTTTGGTTTTTGCACTGTTGTGACTCCCGTTTCATCTATGTTCCATATCTTGGATGCAGTAGGTGCTTATTTGAGTAAAAGTGACTGATATGTATCAAAAAATTGGCCTACGTTAGTTCTGTTAAAAGATGTGGCTCGACTTAAAGATGTTGCTTCCGTTGTTCTTAAATACAGTCTCGGATTCCTCTTAAGGAACTTTGTAAACCAATCAGGACCAGCCATATTATTCTTATGCCAAGAGAGTGGTATATTATTTATATTAAGAGACACCGCGCACTGATAAGCTAATTTCCTCATTTCCACTGGCAGCAAACTGAAGTAAATATTGGCGCATTTGAACAAATACGAGGTGACTTTCTCTTCTTCTTCCGACGTAAAAACCAATCTAGGCTTTAAATAGCCGACAGAAGGGGAATCGTTCTTTTCCTTCTTATTTATGTATCTATATAGTGACACATGGCACAGATCAAAATCCTTGGCGGCTTGATGTATACTTCTGCTTTTTGCTAAAACTTCAGCTACTGCTAGTTCATACGCATCCTCACTTTTTGCTGCCCTATCGGTCTTTCTTTTATAATCTCTCATTCTAAAAAAAAAACTGGAAGGCTGACTGACGGATTAAAGTTTTCGGGGCAGGTTGTAACATGTTACAACTTGCCCCGAAATGTTGTTACCACTTGCCCCATTGCATAATTTTCGAAATTATTTAATATTTATAAAAAACAAAAAGAGCTGAACGAAAATTAATAACAAGGGTTCATGACTAAGTAAGCTCGCAGCCCTCACTGTACAAAAAGAAAAAGAAAATTCGCAAAATTATATGTCGAAAATCAAATTTTACTTTAATCTTACTTTTCCATTACCTGGCCAAAACGGGCGGTACCAACACAACCTCTTCCTTTGATGTCCAGTGGTATACTGGTTATTTTTACACAATGCAGCACAATACAGAAAAGATATAGTCGAAAATTTAATGTGAAAATTATCGAATTCTTTCTGAAATTTCGGTGTTAGTACTTACCCCTGTTACAACTAGCCCACAGCTCCCCTACTTTAAATGACATTCTGAAAAATTAAATAGTTAGAATGCTCTGTAAAACGGCAGAAAAAAGTTTACTTCATTACGTTATTTCAAAATTCTAATAATTAATGCGCAATTATCTGTCTTTCGATGACTCTTCATGAATGGCAAATGTCAAATTTAGTGTGAAACGCTGATAATAAAGGCTCCATGTTTATTGTGAGAGTTTTAATCTCATAACAAGAGTTAAAATGTCTCATATTAAAACTTTAGTTCTTATAGCAAGAGTTATGTAGAGTATCACTCTCATAAAAAGAATTGAAGCTCTGTACGCAGGCTTTTGCTCTCATAAATAGAATAGCACTCTTATATGGAGAAAAAAAAGTGTACAATACTTGTAAGGAAAGTTAAAAATCTTTAACAAGAATTTTATTCTCGTAACTTAGTCAAAGCGGTCATATTTTCTTTTGATATGGAAGTTTTAGGGAAAACAGAATTCCATAAATGTAGTTAATTTACGCAATTTAGTATTTATAAAATATAAAAAAAAATTACGTTTTATACAAAATATATGAATTTAAACTAAATCATGGAGCAGTACTGAAGTTTTTATTTTCTCCCATATTATAAAACAATTCATATCAAATTTTAGATTTTGATTAATTATGAGGCGCCTTGCTTTTTTTCGAAGTGAAATGTCTATTATTACCAATAAAATTTCAATCCACATAAAATTTTGGCTTATACTATATATGCGAAAAAATTATTTTCATTATTTTCTAAAGTCTATAAATACATATTTGTATTAAATTCAAGTCCACTTTTATCTACATGTATCATAGAAAATGTAATATACTGATATTCTAATAAATTAACTCTCATGAAGTTTCCTTTACTCTACAAAAATAAGAACGCCGAGAGGTATTCTCTATATATACGGCTTTCTTTCTAAAAGTTCTGGTAAGGAAAGTGTAGCTCTTATAATAAGATTATACTAATTATAATGATACCCTTATGAGAGTACTTAAATACTCCCATTAAAATTCAAATAGTGTTCTTATGAAAAATAACTCGCATAAGTGCGCCATTTAATTCTGACAACACATTCATAAAGCACTCGTAGAACTCTACAAGACTGAAAAAACAAGGGCACTCAAGTGCATATATCCTCTCATAAGACGCTTGTAGACCTTTATGAGACTAAAATTGTTAGTTGGGTTCTCTTCTTGCTGTCTTCATTCCTTCTTCTATTCGATCTCCCGTCCTTCATCTTCTTTCTATTTTATCTTCTTCCTCTTTCCTTTCATTATCTTTTCTCACCTTAATTTTTTATGTGCTACTTCTTTTCTCTTCTTCCTATTTTCTCTTCTTATTTTCTGTTTTTCCTATTTGTTCTTCTCTCTCTCTCTTCTCATCTTCCACTTTATCTTATTTTCTGTTACTCTATTATCTTCCTATTTCCTCCTCTCCTTCTTTTCCCTTTTTCGTCTTTTTTCTTCTTACTCTTTTCTCTTCTTGCTCTTTTCCCTCCTTCTTCTTTTCCCTTCTTCCTGCTATTTATGGGTCACGAGATAGACAAAAATCACCACTATAATCACTGCGATCAATTAAGTCTTTTATAATATTGACCCTATCTTAGCGACCCCACTTAGGCATATGGTCCTTAATAAAGCTTATATTTTTCCTACGGTCATCATTACTATATCTTCTGACTGTGGAAAGGTCACACTCTTTTTGACCATTTCTCGCATTAATCTCTGCCGGAGGAAATTAATAGGTTATGGCCCCATCTTGAACGATATATTAAAATTATCTAGTATCGGCACTTTAGTCGCGATGTTATTGATCATTGGATCATTTAGAAATATATTTAGGTCTAAGAAGACTTGCGTTTTCAAGTCCTATAGCACTGAGGATAGCCACCTTCTTTAAAAGTAAATCTAAGGCTGTGGTTAGTCAGATCTTAGCACCAGCTTTTCTTCGTCAAGCTAATCGTTGAAATTTTCGTCAGTTCGACTTGGTTGATTTTTATTTATTTTGTTGGCAACTTGACAACCTGTCATAAGATCGAAAAGTACAGCCGCAAGATCATTTTCTAACCGGTTTGCAAAGAAGCCGTAGCTATCTTCAAGAATATTTACAAATTACAATTTCAGTTGGGTCTTATTTCTAAGCTGATACCTTTTTTGAGAGCATAATTATTGAATTGTGTTGTGCTAGTACGTTAAGTTTCGTTTCTTAGTGCATAGAAGAATTGAAGTATTTCCAGGACTGATCACGAGGTCCACCTGCTGTCACCGGTTATTTCCTATATTTATAAGTCATTCTGAATTAGATCGGAAATTTTTCTATTATTATATTTCTCCCTAATTCTTATGACCCGGGCATTTGTGAATTCCTCATTCTCATAGTTGTAATTCTACGACAACTGAACATTGTCTTAATCAGTATAACCAAATAGGTTTTTACTTTCTTTTGATGACTGCGCTCTCTGTGAATTCAAACGAGAGACTATTATACGAACCTTATTTTTCTCTCCAAAGCTTTTCCTAGTCATCTAACACCAGCCGTCTTGGAAGGGTGTTTATGCTAGTTCTGGTCAGTATCCTGGATGAAGCCCACTACCAGCAAACAAAATCTGAAGCAGCAATTAGTGATGCGGGCAAATAAATTTGAATATGTGGATGCAAAAATGTACAACAGACTTTTCTTTCAAATTGGCCTGTTTCTTACAACTTATTTTAACGTATGTAGTTCAATTAAACGTAGATGAAACTCCAAAAAGCTAATTGAACGGGAAAATCAGCCAATAAAGTGTTTTTTTATCCGATGAATGGGGAAAGCTGATCAATCAAAATAAGCAGAAAGAGCAACACTATAGAAAACGGGATAGAGAAACCTGGTCTCTGGATTATAATGATGATTGTATCTGTTTTTACAATTTTGCTTATTTTTGCTGAATTTACTCAAACATTTCTGCCACTTTTGCATACGCATGTATTTCTAGTCGTCGGCTGGTCTTTTGCACCCATCTTGCACACACAGCTTTTTCTTACTCAATTCGTCTGTCCAAATATCTACTCGTTTATCTGAACTTCCAACCGCCTTTGCTCATTCTGATATACTTTGAGTTGTTTGTTGATCTACCAGAATAGACATAATATAGATCTCGTGAATTATTTCTGGTGTGATATGACTGCTCGGATGATTACTATGAGGGTCGTCTTTGACACTAGTCTGACTGGGTTTAAATTTCATCGTCCTCTTGGCACAGTCGAAAGTTAGATTTAAAATTTATACCTTTTTTAATCCTTTTCACACGCTTTCATTTGACAGAGATATTACATTTGTGTATTTTTTTTTTTATATTATTAAGCCAAGCTCAGGGCATACCCTATGATGCAAAGCACAGCGTGGCAGGAAGGAGATAGGGAAAGGATTAAGGGTATAGAACTATATATAAACATACTTCCGTACACAAAAATATTATTTCAAAATACGACAGAATTAGTTCTGCTATCACATCATAGATGACATTCCGTTTGCTTGTCCGTCCTTTATTCGGAGCAGGCTAGATTTGCTTGCGTCTGAAAAACTTACTTCTCCTATACATCAGATGCAATTTATTAAGACGACAGGAAGATTTTGGTGAGTGATTTTTTTTTCAGCAAGGTAGCACAATAGGCCCCCTTGGCCCTATGCTTGGGATCTATCGTCTGTATGCCTTTAACAAAAATCCCCTCGATTTCGAAATTACAGTTAAACACAGTTAAAATTTCGGAAATTTAAAGCCAAGGTTTTTTGCTTCATCATCTACTCCATGCAAATTTTTTATATCGCATTAAAAAAAAAAAAAAAACAAAAAGCCAAAGCCTTCAGATTGTACACCTGTTCCGAACATGCAACCATCGATTTATATTTTTGGACATCTAATTTGCTAATAAGCTCAATGTTTTGTGTAAGTGCACACAAATCTTGATTGGTTATGTGATGGTATCCCTTTTGATAAAAAATAAAAGTGTCACTGGTGGGATGTCGACGAGAATGATTTGAATTTACTGCAACTCAATTTTTAAAATATTTCAGTTCCCCATATCCCTTTTATATTTTATAATTTTTATACATAAAACTGCCTTTAATATTTTTATGACAACATTAAAGCTCTTTGACGACCTAGATAAAACATTTCTATCTAATTTGTCGTAATTCTTGAAAAGGGGCATTCTTTTCATTGTATACCCCCAAAATGAGCACTAGAAAAACCAGATCTCATATCCTAAAAGGCTTCATGTATCTGTCGTATTTTCTTCCTTACGCTGGCATTCAATAAATTACCGACGATGATGTACAATAAACGTCCAAAGTAAGCGAAACGTGACAGATACGGATACCTTTTTCTCTTATGACAAAGTGAACATATGTTTGTAATGATTCCATTCAGCTTGAATCATACGCCCTGCCCCGCCCCGCCCGGTCGGAATTGATAACCTCCCCATCAAAGATTTGTTAGGACTTTTTCCTTTTTCTCCCTTGATTTTCTATATCATCCTTTTATATTTGTACAATATACTTATAACTATAACGACTTTAACATTTACACTAGTTGATATCTTTTCAGGTAGGTGAACTCTTACCTTAATATAGAAAGAAAATCTTGGCCAAGATAAATAATAAAAAAAAAAAAACAAAAAAAATGTGGTGATTGCCCCTTTTGTCCTTTTTCCTGATGGCATGCTTCTATAGTTGGTATTCTTCTTAGGTTGTTTTTTTTTTTCTTATCTGTTTTCTGGTCACAAGAAAAAAAGTTCATTCAGTAAAGGGGAGAAAGCTCAGTGGTCTTTGAACTAAAACGACAAAAGAAAAGAAAAGAAAACCAACCTACGATAGATAATGCTTGCAATGGATCAGAGAGATCAAATTAAAGTTACGTCCAAGTCTAACTGAACTCAACGATTATCTATATTATATGAGGACGGTACGGAGAAAGCAAATTGAAGGCAACGAAAAATGAGAGAAAAATCCTTGCCTTACAAGACTCGAGCGAAAATCTTTTCCTGTAATCGCTTTTAAACAGGATTTCACCTCGGATTACTTTCGTTCTTTAGATACTGATTAAAGATACTTTTGTTCTTTTATAGATATAAACTAGAAGGAATCAGAGAGTGAATAATATGAGAAAATTTCAAAAAGTCTGCATTTCTTTTTAAATTTATTTTCTCCATGACTACCTAATTAGATCGCCATAGCATCATATAACCACACTAAAGCTGAAAAAGTTTTCAAGTACTTAAACAGCTTATGTACATACATACATACATATACATATATATATATGAATAGAAGACTACCAGAGAGTCCTTTATACGGTATAGAGATGGTAGGAGGAATTTTGACAGTTGTAACTTCTAAAACAGTACTTACTTGTCGGGAAACATATTTCATTGAGTAAGTAAGTCATTTCGTATTTAATTAAAACCACGACGACGAAATTGAAACATTTGCACTTAATTCAAGGAAAATCTCATTTACTTTAATGATAGCATGTTCAACTTTCTGCCCAGCCTTTAACGAAAGAAACGGAGTACGAACCTACCTACGTTACGTACCAGCCAAGCCGCCGTCATTTTAGTTCAAAGTTTTACTCAAAACGATGAAACCCCTTTAACAAATCTCTAACGAACTTGTGGATTTGCCGAACTTTCGACTACAACAACAATTTTGTACTGACGACGACGGCGATGACGACGAAGACCAACGACCAACGACGACCTAAACGATATCAGACGGGCTTGGACTAGCTATAAATACATACATACATACTTACATATATGCAGAGCAGACCAGAAAAGGGGTTTTTAGCTTTTATAGGCCTAATTAAAACTTATGGTTATGGTTTCGTCCCTTCCAAAACTTTTGGGCAACTTATCTAGAAATTTTATGCCCTATGCCGGGTGAATTTTCATACCCGTCACAGTCGGTGCTTGCTTGCTTTAAATTTCCGCTGTGCTTTGTGAAAAATAAAACGAGAAAATTACAAATTCAGCGACACTAGAGTGATTACCCGATGCCCTTGGATGGACCGATTACCGAAAATTTATGAATTCTTGTGAGAGATTTAACTCGGAGCGCTAGTGTTAATTGCAAGCAAAAGCTATAAATTACACACTGTGCGAATACTGGCTGGGAAGGGTTATGGTATAATTACGAAAATATGATGGATATTTTCAAATTTCTCAGTTTTGTGAGTTTTCCTGGAATAGCATAAATTTCTTCAATAGGATTAGAAATCTTTACGGTTGTTGTTTTTTTGCTTTTTGTTTTTTTTATATCTTACTGGAATAGGTTTTTATGTTAGCAATAAATATTGCACGTTGATCCTGGAGAGGTTTTTGTGAAGCTTTGGATACAACAAGGGTAGGTTGTAGCCCAATTGGTAAGGTTGCATCTTCAAAAAAATTATATCATTGCTTCAGTTTAGGTTCAAGACAATTACGGCAGTAACTTGTCAGATCAGACTCAAATATATCAGCAATAAGGTATATCTTTTATGCTTAGGCTATCTTGAAAACAAACAAAAAACACATACCTAGGTTTTTTTAGTTGTTTTCCATGCTGTAGTAGCGAATTACATTGTTGTATGTCTAGCAAAAAATTATTAATAAAAATTCAGAAGAAAAATTGTCGAAAAAATTCATAAGAAATATCATAAACATTCATTTAGGGAAAAACCACCATAATACATATATTTTAGGTAAAAACGACTCGCTAGTTATTTGTACGACAGGTTTAATGGATGGTAGTGCGGAGTATGTGGAAATAATTAAATTAATTAGCTCATCTCAAGAACTCACTTGATATCCGTATAGAGAAACTCTGTCTATATAGGAAAACTTACCTCTAAAATTCAACAGACGGTGCTTCCAAAATAATAACTAGTCGGATAGATGCACTTAAAGTTTAAGAATTGACCTAAACGAAGATCTGGAAGACGATTGGAAGGATTATTGATGCTTTAAGCCGTTATTTCTGATATTGGAGAATTTTGCTGTAAAAAGTAGATGGGTGTTGCGAAGACTTTAACTACGGAAAGAGAAGGATAAGTTCAAATAAAATATTAACGGACCTGGAAATCAATGAAAGAAAAAGACATATCTGGTAAAATTAAAAGAGTGCAATGAATTTAGAAGGAATTCCCACCCCTCTATCAGGAAATATGAAAATAAAAATAAAAAAAAAAAAAAATAGTAAACAGAAATAGAATAATCAAATCACTTCAACTTTACCTGGGAACGTATATTAATGGGAAATCCTGTTAGGATATATATAAATTGTCCGTAGGATATTCCGTCCCGTCCCAATTAACAACTTAGAATAATCTCTGGGAGTGACGAATGTCCGGGGTTTGGATGTCGTAGATCTCACGCCTGTCCTACAGGTTGGTTGTATTTAGGCACAGTTAACGCATTCAGTAATGCAAAATTCCCACTCCAGGACGTCTTACGGATCTTCTAGTTTATTTGCAGGATGCGCGGAGGAACATCTGCGATATTTTTAGAGATTTTCTGGGATTGCAGTTTTATTTTTATATGGATAGGCACTTTTACAAAAAAAAAGAAAAATAATAAATAATGGCTGGAAAGTATATGTCAGAGGTGTATGTACTTGCACAAAATATAAATACAAAATTTTTAACTAAATGCACATTGAATTCATATGAGAAAATTACTAAAAAGTCACGTTCTGAAACGTACCACTACCATTAACAAAATTTGCCAAAACAAGAAGAAATTGGTGAAGCGATTAGAATTCTATTATAGCTTCATGTATTTAGCTGACTTAAGCAACGCAGGTCTCATACAAATTTTGTTGTTCTGTATTTGTTCTCCAAAAACGACCCACGGAGGCACACCAAGCAACAAATTAGTGCTTTCACCGAAATAAATTCTGGAAAAAAGCGACTTTCCCATGGTTGTCCCAAAATTGTCCCAAAACTGTAAAATACTGAGAAAATTCCCATAAAGAAGAGTGGTGGGATATCCCAGGAAATAACTTATGGGAAATTTCTAATAACTCCTACAAATAAGGTTCTAATTACATCCTGAACACTTCCTGTTTATCCCGGGAAAGTTATGGGATCTGAAAAAAAATAATAGAATGCACCTGGGTAATTTTGCGATGTATGGGAACAGATCGTTGTATGACATATCAAATTTTTGACTGACTTTGGTTTGTATTGATCTCCCAGAATCATAAAATTTCGAAAATAAATTTCTAAATTTAGAGAAATTATGAATCCATTCCTGGCAGTTCGTTTCTGTAATTTCAATTGAGAAAATTCTCTATTCGATGACGTCAAACAAGCTCACCATCCTTAACTCTACTAATTGAGTTTACTGGTCTCTGTATATACTAGTTGAGAAAGGTGTGTTGAGTTATTTGGGATTGGAAGGAATCTTCGATTTTGAAACAGAAATTGAGAAATAAGAAATTTCGAAGTCTACTCTTTTATTGTATGCTGTCATTGGTGGTTTTTGGCAAGTATTTTTCTGAAAAGTTTTTTGAAGTGTAAGTGAAAATTATTGTGTTTAATTTATATATTAAGTATAAATATGGTCAATATATTCATGCTATTATACATATACGGAAATATTTACGATCTAAGAAATATGCTAAGGATCAACCGGCGTAATTTAAGATATGCAACCGATCCTTTTAACATCCCAGGAGGGAGATTTGTTGAGCTTTTCCAGTTTACCAAAAAAGGAGCAATGGAATTACTTAACGAATTAAGTCCACATATGAAAAATACAATTAGAAGAACATATATTCCCAAAAATATAAGGATGTGTGCTGCATTACATTATTATGCCACCTGCTCCTTTTTAAGGGATTGTGGGCAAGATTTTATCTGCCCTATTATCAGGACGATGATGTGCCACATTGTTAATAAAATAACATATGTTCTTCGGGACAAAATTATGAAAAAGTATATAAAGTTTCCAACTACACAGCAGAAATAAAATGAAATTAAAAGACGGTAATTTCTATAATTCGGATTAAATGGACCAATTGAACGAAATGACGCATTTAAGATTTTATGAAGCTACTAGTTTTCCTGGGGGTAGTTGGAGCATTCGACTGTACACATGTTAACGTTAAGAAACCATCTTTGTAAGTCGGACATTGTTATATCAGCCATAAAGGAATTCATAATAATTTGCTATTTCAACCTGGACATTTTCATCTGCTTAGCTAGATTTGGTGATAGCCCATGATGCTTTTATCTGGAATGCAAGTGAAGCAAGAACAAGAGTTTCTGAATAATGAACGTGAAGTGTGGCTGATTGGCGATTCCGGTTATCCACTGGAACCATGCTCAATGACGCCAATCATTAATCCCAATACTGTGAACCAACAAAAATATAACGATGACCATATTTCGGCTAGAAACTGTGTTGAGAGATTGAATGGAGTTTTGAAAATATTATTTGCGTGCCTGCTTGGTAACCGTGGCACTTTAATTAACCCTGCATTTGTGCGGGTTCCATCATGAATGCCTGCTACATGCTTCACAATATTCGGCGAAAATGTAATTTATCATTTCCTTATCAAATAGTGACAACTTTACAAATTGCAGAGATAATGGAGAAACACAAATACAAAGCTCGTACTTAACATAACACGGGTTAGGGCTATTAGAGAAAGAATAGTAAGGATTTACTTTAGTGTTTAATTTTGTTGCTTTTTTTACTTTTTAACTAATAAATAGTTTATGTGTGGTTAAATAAATAATACGATGTGTGCTAATTCAACTTTTCATTAATCTCATTGAACTTGGTTAAAAGATTTAACATATTTGCATTCAATTCCTTTAATTCTTCTAACAGTGCATTGTTCTGCTGGTCCACATATTTCTTCGCTTCTTCAAAGCAGCTTTTGGATGAGCTTACTGGTTTTTCTTGAGGCGTTATTGCAGCTTGCCTGGTTTCTCTTGTTGAAACCGCCGATACTGTTGGTTTCACTACAGGTTGTGTTGGCTATTCTATCATATTTGACCACTGCTCTATCATGCTAGGTGTTTCCACTTCTACAGCTGTTGTTGAGCCAGCGTCAGCTAAAGTCTGCTCATTAACAGAAAAATTGATACTGGTCTGCAAATTGAAAAATTAATTTTATGTTATATGCGGTTACAAATCCATTTATCGTTTTTTCATCAAATCCTGCTTCCGGAGTAGCTCCATCTCCTTCAACCAAATCTTCAGAAAAAAATTTAATAACTTCGTCATCCATTTTTTCTAAAGGTTTTGCCCCTTCTCGAGAAGGACGATTTCCTGTTTTTTTCTTGAAAGCTTTTACTTTGTATTACTCTTTCACAGCCGCTTTCCAGTCAATCCAGCACTGAAATAAATATTTTTTGCTTGAAGTTTTAATAAAGTAATTAAAACCTACTTTTTTAGATTGTTCGAGGCTTTTATTTCCACTACTAAGAAGCAGCATTTTTTTAGTATAATTCGTGCTTGATACTGCTACTTTTGGTAGTATACTGCACACGACCAACCCTTCAGTTAGATTTCATTAAATCCAACAGTCTAAGTTTGTATTGCTTTTATCCTGCCTGTTAATATTTTCTGCTAATACAAAAATGTGAATAATTTGTTACTTGTATACCTACATATTTACATAATGTAGTGATATATTTAACCCTTTACGAAATTCTTTTACTTAGCTGTAATAGTGACTCACAATACAATAAATATTATTTGATAGTTACAGAAACGAGTTGCAGATATATCAATATCTCCAATTATGAAAATCTCTACTATTAAAATCTCGAATATGATGTCCCAAAACAAAATGGAATCTATTCGAAAAAGAAAATGTTCATTATATAGCAGTCTAAAAATTTGGTGTAATATTACAATATAATTATAGCAAAATTACACAATTTTTTAGTGAAACTACGAACTATGTGGAGAAAAAGAATTTAAATTTTCAATTAGCTATTAATTTTCTTCCTTTATTCTTTAAATGTTGTATAATTTTGTAAATATCACAAAAGCAAAGGGGAAAATACAATATAAAGTCCTTCGATTTAATGCCTTCCGACTATAAACCATTTGGTCCAAATTATTATATAAATTTACGATATATGGATTGAAAAGTTGCTGAGATACCTAAAGGGTCCTTATATGCACTTATGGATTTATATTGACCGAGATCATTAATCACACTTACTTTTTAATTGAGTGTAGACCGGTTTCAGCACATCGGCTATCATCAGTACAATAAAATTGTATAGCTCCCACACCGATCTGTTACAGTGGCAATTATAAAGTTCAGTATTGGCCCCCCAACCCTCCTTGCCGGTTTTTCAGTTCATTTAGGAGGCGTCCGTCAATGAACCTGTAACAAAGTAGTGAGTCACCGTTTCGGATTCTTCTCCGCAACCTTTATCAAATAGTCAAATCCTGTAAAGGTGGCAGAGTGATCATTGACACTAGGGTTCTCAGAGTTGGTTTGTTTAGCCTCAAAAGTTTATTCTCGAAATATTAGAGGTGCAATCCCGAGTATTGGGGAAGATTCCTCCGAGGCTTCACCAAGACGGGAAATCTCGTTCGACTCCAAGTTAATATCACTGTGCTTTTGCACTCGATGAACGAGTTCCCTGTTATTCCGAGAGAGGGAATTCAGGGTGGTTACAGTCCAATACTAGATTGGAGGTTGTGAATGGTTTTGATAAGGTCTTGGCAACTCCTCTGCTATCCTAGCAGATGGCAATCTCTTTGTCCTTAGTGTCCGAGTTAAGGATGCACCTTACCTATTCGAGGATGACCTTAACTTCTGCTCATCGAAGAAAACTTCTATTCTTGTGTTTCCTTCAGATTCGAAGCCATCTGTGTGATTCAATTTCTGCCCTAGATGGAATTCTGGATTTAAAATTGCTTTTAGCAACCTGACATCCACAGGTGCGATAGACTGCAGGAACTTAAAGATGGATTCTGCGGAATTCTCATGTTAATCCAGCTCTCATTAAAATGCAGTCTCAGCACTGCGATTGGCGACCCTTCTTGTCGTATGTTTGCACGGGGTGTATGTTGAGGATAATCTCGAGAGCCCGAGTGCTGGTTGACTTCAGAGCGTCGCTTACACTGCGGAGGCACCATCTTTGAATCTTTTCCAACATCTACCAATGCTTGGCGAAATTCGTTGCTATACACCCCACCTCAGAGGCCTAGGTTAATACGGATCGGATGACGGTAGCATATATCCATAGAATCATCCGAGGTTTGCATCCCCACTTATTATTTTCATACTAAATCTAAGATTTGGAAAATTTTCGCGAAAAGACTCAATCTCTAATGGGTTAACAAAAAAGAAGGATTTTTAGAGAAAACAATGGAAAATACAACTTAGTGTAATTCGAACAATGCAAACCAGGGACGTCGACCGAATAGATGCAAGTGGTAAATTGTACTCAATTAAAAGTTTTTGGGATTTGCCTTATCTTTCGGATTAATTTGATTTTTTTCCAAAAAAAAATTTATTATTACTTTATCTGCATTTTTCCATTTTTCTAGATTGATTTGTTTTTTAAGGCACTAAATTTTGTTGTTTGGGTAATAGGCCCTAGTCAAATCAAGTTGAGAAACTTTGCCGACCTAAACCAAAGATTGTTTGATAGACGAATAAATAATTTTTGCTTTTTTCTTGTACGAAAGAATACTAAGAAATAGCTTACATAAAAAATATATATAAATTTACCTGGTGATAAATAATAATCCTTTAGAATACTTTAGCTTTGTCGGTATGTTACAAATACCAATTACCAATTTATTTTGACGCTAGTCATGTTTTCCGTTCATTTATAGTACATGAAAACTGTTTATAGCAATTATCAAAACACTAGCCAACAGGACACAGCAGAGTATTGAACCGGTATTCGTTACCAGGCTAAAGAAGCTGTTACCCCTGGAATACCACCCCACCTCTTTTGACATATTTTTCTAATTATTTCTAAATTAATTTTTATTCATTTTTTGTTTTTTTTTTGCTTTGGATTCCCTAAAATTCCATTATTCTCCATCAATCGCACTCAAACTGCAACTCTTTTAATTTGTTGGTCTGTTTTACTTTTATAGCCTTAATAAAGCCTTATTTCCCATCGGCCCTGATGCGAACATTAATCCTTATCCAAAACGAAGGATTTTTTACAAATTTCTTTAGAAATAGCTCAAGAAGGCATTTTTTGGATTCGCCGGTATATAGCAAAGTTAAAAAATGTATTGTTATTATTTGTTATTTCATTGCAGCCAGAAAATCAAACCATACTGATGAGTGCAAGGTTTTCTGCTAACATGAAACGCTTCTTCTTCTTCTTCCTTTTTCTTTTTTCAGCCCACTGCGGGTGTACATAGGTTCGATTCGTTTCGAATTAATCTGGTTTTTAAATTTTTTTAATAAATTTTTCTGAATTTTGTGGTTTTTTTCATTTCTTTTCTTTGTTCGATTTTTTCATTAGTTTTTCAAGTCATTCAATTTCCCTATTTGGGACCTGTTGATGAGTCAAAACCAAGACTTGAAACTTATCACCCAAAATCAAATGGGTTGTGTGATGAAATAACAAATAAAATTTTTTTAGCTCTTGCTATATACCGGAGAATCCAAGAAAAATGCCTTTTTGAACAAATATAAGTTTGCTCCGGTAAAAAGTCTTAAAGAGTAATCTCTAATTTTGTTTAGAAATAGCAAAATAGAGTTCTAGTTACTGCAGTCATTCCACTTTTCCAAAATGAAGGATTTTTGGGTTTATTGCTTTTTATAAAAAGCAAACTAAAGTCAATTAATTAATAATTTACAAAAAAAAAAATTCTCTTCTGATACTAAAGTTATTCGATTCGGCCCTTAAGTCTCTTACTTCTCTAAATTGACCTTTATGGCCAAATTTTATTTATCCGGAAATTAACGCATTAAGTTTTATCGCTTATAATGTGACTTAATGCCCATATTTCGTTTCGTGCATATATACAGTCGCAGCAATTTTTTGCAATTAATAGTATTTCTCATCACATATCCTGAAAAAGATTTGGCTTCCGCCTATGCCCTGAGAGCACAGGAGCCCTAGCTTATGATCTCCCGGTATTCATCATGTTTTATCACTTAATAAATAATTTTTATCGGTTTTTCTTAACAGTAGTCTCGTTACTGTATCAAGTTCCAGTTGCTGTTCCTTAGCTAGATTTTCTTTCAATTGTTCCTTTAAATGTTAGAGAACTCAGCTGAATCTTGCCCCAAAAAATATCGATATTGCTACTATAAAGAGAACCTTCTAATCCACTATTATGGAGAGTGTACTGTAGATATCCAATTCAAGTAGTACCCATTCCTGGAAGATTTTAAATCACTAATGGCATATTGTTAGATTACAAATAAAACTGAATTCGAATTAATGGCAAATTTGCATGTCTATACTGCAATAAATTTTATTTAAAAAGGTTAAGCTCAATTCGTGATTATTTCGCCGACTAGCTTATTTATTAACAATTAACCTTTGAAGTCTCACAGAAATAATACACTGGCGCTCCTTAAATGCAAATTACTCGTAATATAATACAAACAGAGAAAAAAAAATACAAATATTGGGAAACTTTTCAATTAAAATTGATTTCTTTTTTCTACTAATCCTTCTAGTTAATATATATATATATATTTTTTTTAAGATTAATAAGATTAAGAAGCCTGCTCTGTTATCTAATCGCCTCATAATATCTATGTATACCTCCTTAACTCAAGATTGTTAATACACTCGATCATGTAATTTTCAAAAGCCGCTACAAAATGATGAGGGGTCTCAAAACACTTGAGTAAAGTACTCACAAGCTGATTATATCGTGATAGTCTTCCAATCATCACAATCAATGAGCCTAAAAACTTTTCCTTCTCATGAATGCCAAGCCAGATATTGTTGGGTAGATATATAGTAATAGTGGTTATAGCGAAAAACCTGATCAGGTGAAGATCGCGATCGCGTCGATCTTGAACTGACGACGAGTTTCCATTTCATTTTTTGAATTATCATCATGTTGGTACTAGCTGTCCTTACGGTTGGTTATTAACATTGATCACATGAAGTTATTGCCATGCCGCCGTCATTGCATCTATTGATCTGCATTGAGTATACGTATATATGTATGTCAGTAATGGAAACACCATGTATAACAGATCAGGATTGAGAAATGTATTTTGCCTTAATTCTACTTTATCGATCAATAAATTATCAATTGCACTTTGAAGGGGTTTTTGTTTTTTTTTTTACTGGAAGGAAGGAGTTGTTGTAATTACGTTTCATGTGTAGCAATTTTAGACCTCTAAGATTACTCAGAGATCACTCTGATCCGGTTATGAGCAACAGAGCGAGATCTCAGGCTTCATGTGATATCTTAAATAAAATTGTTAATAATATTAATAAGAAATTGATAAATATCCTTACTGTTGTACATACATCTATATATGAATACAGCTTTAGCATCTCTAGTTGCAGTAAGTAGAGTAACAGGTTGTGGAAAGACAAAACCTGTACGGATCATCATGATGCCTACAGCGCACACCAAATTGCTTGATAGCGCGATAGTTGTGACTTGAACTTCTGAGTAGTTACATATATAATGATGGTATAACGATGAATGTCGATAAAATGTTAGCGCAGTCGCTTACAGATTGGTATGATCCTATGTTTCGTTATTGTATGTATATATTCAAACGAATGAAATGGGCACCTATCTGTATCTAGGTATGCACATATATCTTGTTGAATTCGTTAAATGTCAATTTCGTTGTTTTTATACCAATTTCCTTTATTCTTGCATATTCTTACTACTCGTTATATTTTTGTCTGAAAGTATAGGTATACTATACAACTATACAAGATTTATCTCAAGCATGCTAACTTTTGAAATTGTTGTTGACGTTGACTGCTATTTCGTGATTATTTAAACTGGGTTAACAATTTCCATGCTGTTTGAGTATAAAAGCAATTAAAAGCTTATTGCCATATTAAAATTGGCAGTAGACATAGACATGATATGAACTCAAAAAAAAAAATGCATTTTATATGGACCAAACCACACGTGCTTCATGTTTTTGAAGCACGCTTATTCACTTCGTAAATGAAATTAGTCATAATATTTCCGCATACATTTTTCGTATTGTATACTGTTAGAAGTCATAATAAAGGGCTTTCCAATAAGAGGTGTTATTTTGATATTCAAAGAAAAATGCCATTTTTTTAGATAAATGATCGGATCTTTATTTCATTATAAAGAGGAAGGTATGCCGTTAATATTGAAAAATAACATCAGCCAAATGACCACCACGAGCACGCCCACAGGACCATATCCTTTTCATGAAATTTTTCATAACCAAATCGAAAAGTGGCTGCCCTATGTCCTCGATAGCCTCACGAATTCCATCTTTGAGGTCTTGAATCGACGCTGGGCTGTTGGCGTAGACCTTCTCTTTCACGTGGCCCCAAAGGATGAAGTCGCAAGGTGTTAAGTCAGAAGATCTCGGTGGCCAATTTTGATCACCTCTTCGAGAGATTACACGGTCCGGAAACTTTTCCCGTAAAAGATCAATGGTTTCGTTGCTTGTATGGCACCTAGCGCCGTCTTGTTGAAAGTAAACGTTGTCCAGATCAATACCATCCAATTCCGGCTATAAAAAATCATTAATCATCTGTCGATAGCGCAATCCATTCCCCGTAACTGCTGCTCCAGCCTCATTTTCGAAAAAGTAAGTTCCAATGACCCCGCGGGACCATAAATCGCACCAAACAGTCACACGTTGAGGATAGAGAGGCTTTTCAACAAAAACTCTTGGGTTTTCCGAGCCCCAAATGCGACAATTTTGCTTGTTGACGTAGCCATCGAGGTGGAAATGGGCCTCATCACTTAAGATGAGTTTTCGATGGAATTCCGGATCATTTTCATGCATTGTAAGGACCCAATCAGCAAAGACTCGACGTTGTTGATGATCGACCGGCTTGAGTTCTTGTGTTAACTGAACTTTATAAGCCTTAAGACCCACATCTTTATGCAAAATACGGTGTAATGACGTTTGTGGAATGCCTAATTCCAAAGAACGACGAGGAATGGACAAACCTGGGTTTTCTTCAACACTTTCAGCTACAGCAGCAATATTCTCGGCTGTTCTTGAGCGACGTGCACGGGTTTTATTCTTCACATCACTAACTTGTCCCGACAGCTCGAATTCTTCTACCAATTTCTGTATTGCGGTCCGACAAGGTGCCTCACGACGACCCAAAAATGTTCGAGTTTTATGAACCGTCTCTGCCACATTTTCACCATTTTTATAGTGAATTTTAGTAATTTCAATGCATTGTTGAATCGTGTATCGTTCCATTTTTGTTAATGGCGTAGTTTCTACTTGTCAAATGTCAAAAAAATGACAGCTCCAAAAGTGACATCTACCGAAATAGCAGGCTAATTAAAATAACACCTCTCATTGGAAAACCCTTTATAATTTCCCTATTGAAATATCTATGGTGACATCACTCAACCATCAGATTAAGTTCCTAAGTTAGTCAAGTACCTGAAAATCATTTGTATGTATCTGTGTGAGCATCACATTCTTAGTTATCTATAACTGTTATGATTTACAAATTTGCTCTTCAAATCCAGTTCTGATCATGCCCAGATTCATTAATTGCTTTGTATTGCATTTTTTTTTCTATTGCACATTTTTTGTTATCGGTTACTCACATTTTTGAGTCTAACTATAGATTTTGGCCAGACAGCTTTGTCAATGCGCTCGCTATTCAATATTACAAAATGAATAAATTCATGTTAAATCTAGACTTCTCGAATTTTTTGTAAAGTCCCTTTTCCGCTCTCCTCAAATCTAAACATTTTTTGGTCCTTCGAGCCGGATCAGTGAATAAAAGAGTTATTCAGTCTACATTCTAAGAACGTGCGTTTTCGTCTTTACGGAACATATAGACGGTCGCTGCATTCTTTTCGGTCGAAACAAGTGCATAAAAGGATTTACATTCATTTAATGTGACTGCTCATAGCGGGCGGAGCGTTTATTCAAATTGCTCGTGGCATCACGATGGCGGGCGGAATGTTAGAAGTCATAATGAAAATTTCCCTATTAAAATATCAATGCTGACATCACTCAACCATCAGATTAAGTTCCTAAGTTAGTCAAGTACATGTAAATTATAACAGTTATTGATAACTACGAATGCGATGCTCACATAGTTACATACAAATGATTTTCATGTATTTGACTAACTTAGGAACTTAATCTGATGGTTGAGTAATGTCAGCATTGATATTTCAATAGGGAAATTTTCATTATGACTTCTAAAATTCCGACCGCCATTGTGATGCCACGAACGGTTTGAATACACGCTCCGCCCGCCATGACAAGTCGTCTTCAAGTTATAGGAACTAAGAGGAAGCACACATAGCTTAGTAATAGGTCGTTTGCTAAATCCAACTTGATGTTTGATTGTGACGACACGAATATTTCCGTCAGGCCCAGGATCCAACTCTATGATTCGTGCAAGTATCCATTTCGACTGTGGAACGCTGTCATCTTTAACTATTATTATTATTTTGGCTGAGTCCCGATTATCCGTCAATTTGTAACGAAGTTGTAAGTGATGTACATATTCCTTATACCTCCGTTTCTAAAATTGTTCAACCATATGATGTACGAGCTGCCAACGTTCTTACCGTTTAGTAGATATCTCGATAGTACTTATCTCTGGTACAGTAAGCAGGCTCTCACCTATAAGGAAGTGACCTTGTGTAAACGCAGAAAAATAGTCAGAATCCTCAGTCAATGGATGTAAAGGTCTGGAATTCAGACACGCTTCAATTTTTGCTAGCAGTGTTAATATTTCTTTGAATGACAGATGATGGTCACCAATAATCCGCCTTTTAGTGATATACAAACATTGACTTTATTTAACATTGGATACAAAGTGATCATAGCGTCTTAATCCAAAATTGTAACGAATAGTAGAACTGAACGCTACATTTAATTTGCAATGTGAAAAACTCGCTGGTTTTCGAAAGAACTGGTTCGCCGAACATATTTTGATACTCTAGATGAAATATAAAGTATATTAAGTTTTTAGGTAAAGGTAACATTTCTAGTAGGTATTAAAAACTTATTGGTTTTAATTGCGGAAATGATGTAAAAACAAATCTTTTCTAAGAGCAAAAGCATCGTCACCAAAAAATACTAAAGTCAGTGTAGAATTAATGTTTTCATGAGCTCGGGTAGTATGTTTAAAGAATGTCTTTTTTAGTTTTCCAAAAAATGATGGTATTTTTAATAACACCACCATCAGATATTTGTCCATTTCTTTCTAGATAGCAATAAATAAATTCAGTAATTCACGACTATGATTGCCTGTAAACTTATAGAAATAGGAGCCATTTATTTCGGGTGGAGTAATCTTCACATATCATTCACCTATCATAAAATTGGTTGGTAATATTACTCCATTTCGGCTCTGTTATGAATTTTGTAAAAGCATTATAATTCTCTCATTATAAATCGATTTATATTTTCAGATGTATTTGCAAGATGTGAAGTTATTCGAAGACGACAATTTAAGTTAAAATTAGCTTAGAGCAAATGTCAATAATAATTCTCCTTCAACGGAATCATTTTCTACTCCTGAACCAGGCAAGGTGTCATTCCTTGGGTTAGTTAGAGAATCTACTTCTGATGTAAGTTTGGGTCAAGCTCGAAAACGAGAACCATAATCAAATTTACATGAGGCTACGACGATGGTGTTTAGCGAGCATAACACGAAGAGTAGAATTCGCTTTACCCATCAGCATACAGATGGTATCGACGAGTAGTGTCTCAAAAATAAAGTTACATCATTAATAAACTTAGTAATTAATATGGGCCCTAGTATTGAACTTTGTGGAACACCACTGGGAACGGATTGAATACAGGATTACCAAAACGATACACGATAAAAGTTCAAAAAGATGGTGGTTAGCTTGTTAGCTATTAAAATTGCTTGTTTAGAATATAATCTGTTACTTTAAGGCTGTAGAGTAGATACAGATACCAAAATCAAAAAATCGGTTAATGACTTTCGGAGTTATAAACCTTTATAGGTATCTTAGTAATGACATTTTACAAAGCTTTGACGTAGAAAATTAGGATATTACATATACTATATATACTATAAAACCGTCAAATATGTTACTTCTAATAGTTTACGCGAAATGACACTATTTCAGAATCGGTTTTTTTTTATGTACCGATAGGAGCAAGTGGAATTGCGTGTCACGCTATAGTCAAGTGAAAGTGGTTTGGTTTTTCTTCAAATCCTTTTGGATGATTATTATTAAGAATTTTTTTAATTCTTTTTTAATATGTTAATATGAAACGCATGTGGGCGTTTTTGATAGTTGGGCTTTGTAGTAAAGGGACGTTTATCAAAATGATGATATCGTGCGGGCGTTTTAGGGCAAATGTTAGCAAGTTTCCAGCAATAGAACTTTCAGGGTGATTCTGTGTTTTTCGTTTTTATGGCTTTTGAAAATTAATAAGTGATTTATAGCCACATTGTGTTTTGACAAGTATCAGATAAGGTATTAATTTTGACATAACATGGTCACAATCCTAGTGTGATATAAGACACTTATGCCAACGTCCTCCAACATGGGGAATTTTTGGACTGGATATACGGTTACCAATATTGTTTAGTCCATTTTGATATCGAATAGAAAAGTAAAGTTTGTTGTAGTTCCATAAATGTCTAAGTTAGATAAAATAAATGTAATTAGAAAAAACTTGTATAAAATGACAAAAAAATAAAATAAAAATAAATATCGTATATAGAACGAACATTTTGGTCCTTCGAGCCGGATCTGCCAACGTAACACTGGAAGGAATGTATTTGTGGTTGATGTGAAGTAATATGGGGCAATATTGAAAATTCAAGTGTATCTTGAAAATTGGAGAAACTCGATTTAATTTTCGTAATTATTGCGAAGCGAACATTAGATTGGTTGACACCTACCCGGACAATTTTACTATTCATTTTAAACTTTTTTAAATTCAGTGCGAACCATTGTCAAGAACGGCACGAGCAGGAATATAATCACCCACATGATTTTTTACAGACACCATAGCTGTTGATAAGAAAATATGCATGATTATCAATTTTTGACAACTGTAGAGAAGTTGGCTGGGTCACATTTGATGTAGTTGGAATTGATGACTCATTAGCAGCAGTGTCTTTTGATACGATAGATGAATTAGAAACAATATTCTTTGAAAATTTTACGAAACGATGTACGATTGAATGATGAGGATCACGACATTCTTGACGCCTTTGAGCAGAGCACCCTCTAGTTACACGGCCTTTGTCTAGGCAATTTATAAACCTCACGATATCGACTGTAAACAGTTGATTTTAAGAATTTTTGACATTGACATATACGATGTCCACACTGTCGACAATATAAACACAAGTTACCTCAGCGACTGACAGAGATGTTGGACTTTTATATGGTTTTTTTATTAAAATTGCTCGCTACATTAGCGACTGGTTTGGATGGATGATGAATTTCAGGATTTTCAAGATGTTGGCACCATTTATTTAAAAATTTGGAACAATCTTCCCATGTTGGCAATTCTGTAAGTTCAAGCGAATCTTCCCATTTGGTGTACGAGTACGAGTATCTAACTACATTGAAATTAATTGCAACAATACTGCATTCACAATGTCTTCTTCCTTACCCAATGATCGTAAAGCTCGAATATTCCCATCAATTCCGTTAACAAGTTTTCGAAGTTGAGCCGCAGAATTTTTTGGAACAGGTGGTAAATTAAACAGTTCTCTGATATGCATTTGTAAAACAATGCACTTGTTGTCATAACGATCTTTTAACATAGACAAAGCTTTTTCATAATTCTCAGCAGTTATATCAATAGATTTTATAGCTTGTCTTGCATCACCTTTCAAATATTCATACACTAAAAATGGAAAGGGTCTAATTGTTGGAACATCATAATTTTCTACAGCCGATTTGAATTGCTGAATGAAATTCGGATAATCGATATAATTCCCTGAAAATGTAAATCATTTTATTCGCGGTAAATCGTTACCTTTTGCAGATTGATTTACAATAGACTTATCATTTGACACACTCGATAACTGCACTCCTTTTCCGTTAACATTTGACTCAGATACTTTCTTTTTAGCTAAGAGAATTTCCAAAATTTGCGATTTTACTAAGCAATAAAGTTCTTCAACGTCGATTCGATATTTATTTTCATCTGGATCCTCAGGAATTTCACCATCAATTGAATTTTGAATATCTAAATATTGTTTAAAATAAAATGAAATATTAATAGATGATCCATTTGTTTTTATGAAGTTTTTAATCCGTGTTATACAGCCTCTCTTAGCACCACGAGTTTTTTTTTTAGTTCTACAGTTGTTGCCATTTTAATATATAATAATGTCACTGATTATTTCTGACTCACAGTCAAACGAAATAATGCTTTTACAGGAGAATCCACTGTATCTAGTTCCACGGAATAATGGCGAGAATCTCAATATTCAACAATATTTCACGTTTTTTTTATTAAAATCGGAGCAAACTTAATATTGTGACACGAGCTAGCTTTTTCACTTTTTTTCAAATTAAGATTTTTTTTTTTTTACGATAATAATATATTAATTATTTCACCACACTACATGGTTCACTATCACGATTTGAAGGACCAAAATGTTCGTTCTACATATATACGATATTTGGAACTAGGTTGCCCTAGAGAAATATGTTAGATAAAATAAATGAAATTAGAAAAAATTTGTATAAAATGACAAAAATAAAATAAAAATAAATATCGTATATAGAACGAACAAATATAGTAAAACAAAGATAACAAAGGATAGTATATTTCTTTGTATATTAATTATATACTAATTAAATACAGGGTGTCCCGTCGAGATGGTAAAAAATTTTAAGAGTCGAAAGTACAGAATATTTGTTATATAACATTTTTTCGAGTTCCCACTATTTTCGAAGTTATAGGCGATTTTCGATTTTTTCGTAATTTTGAACCTTAAGTCATATTTTTGACCAGAACTCAGTTCAGGTTGCTCACAGGACGACCCTTTTTCTTGTGTTTTACTCGTAACATTACAGGCTCTCATTTGGTGTAACTCGATTTTGAAAACGTTCACACATAATGGAAAAATTGGCGATTTTTTTCGACAGAAAATTCATTTGTCTTCAAAGTCATAAATCTCGAAAAGTAACCATGTCAACAGATGATCCGGTTCTCATAGAAAACATCCCTCATTTATTATCGTTTATAAAAGTCCAACACAATTAGTCCACCTTAAGTATTGCCAAAGTTACAGTAAAAACTTGCCTGCAACATACCTCTCATAACTTGAGCAAAATTAATTCGAATTGCATAAAAATCCGGAAACGCGTTTTGCGGGAGCTCTTATATCCTTCGAAATTGTTTGACCTACAGCTAAGGTGAATATACCATTGGATTCGGAACATAACTCGTTAGTTGTTAAAGTTAAATTCAATTTCGAAATTCGCACATTTTCGAAAATCTAGAGAGGCAAAATTGACTCGATTTTCTGAATTTTTGTGCATATTTTTTTAAGATTTTTTTTTTATTTTCAGATAGATTAAGGATGTAGACATTTTTTTCAATGTAATCATTTTTTCGATTTGCCTTCTAAGACTAGCAAATCGCGTTCGAAAATCCCCAATTTCAAACATATTTTTCGTTATAGTAAGGGTAGTTTCGAGTGGATTTTAATCAAATTCGGTCTGTATGCCGGATTTACAAATACGCATTTTTCGATTTTCAAAATTCGAAATTCTCATTAAGTAACTATTCGAAATGTGAAAATTTTCAACAATTTTTTTTTATTTTTTCGAAATTTCATATCTAATTACATATTAAGCGATTTTCTTTCCCCCTATTCTCTAGATCCTTATTAATGTGCAACTTTTTTACACTGCATGTTATCAGCCAAAGTTTCATCGAAAAAAGTTACAAACGGTTGAAATTCCAAAATTCAAAATCACAAAATTCTGTATTGCATTTTGGATTCTATGCTGGGAGACTTGCAACTTTGTAGTGATATGTTCATTTATACTCAGCAACTTTCTGCATACCAAAAATATCAATTTTCGAAAATTTTCACAACTAAATCTACGATTTTCGAAAAAATTTCACTTTTTTTCACCCTTCAATATTAGTACTTTCCTTCCACATAGTCTAGACATGTCGGTACTCTATGGAAATGTTGCAGTCTCTACATTAAGAATCTGGAAAAAAAATATCACATCATCCAACTTTAGGTACAATGTTTCTTCCATCCTTGTAATTTGAATTAATTTTGCTCAAGTTATGAGAGGTATGTTGGAGGCAAGTTTTTACTGTAACTTTGGCAATACTTAAGGTGGACTAATCGTGTTGGACTTTTATAAACGATAATAAATGAGCGATGTTTTCTATGAGAACCGGATCATCTGTTGGCATGGTTACTTTTCGAGATTTATGACTTTGAAGACAAATGAATTTTCTGACGAAAAAAATGTTTTGGCAACAAATCGCCAATTTTTCAATTATGTGTGAACGTTTTCAAAATCGAGTTACACCGAATGAGAGCCTGTAATGTTACGAGTAAAACACAAGAAAAAGGGTCGTCGTGTGAGCAACCTGAACTGAGTTAATATCAAAAATGTGACTTAAGGTTTCAAAATTCGAAAAAATTGAAAATCGCCTATAACTTCGAAAATAGTGGGAACTCGAAAAAATGTTATACAACATTTTCGATCGCAAATAGGCTGTACTTTCGACCCTTAAAATTTTTTACCATCTCGACGGGACACCCTGTATATATATGTATGTACTAAGTTTATCGTAAATTGCAGATCATACTTGAAGCGATGGTACTTTGGGACATGATGTACTATTATTTTAAAAATTGACCTTGGTAAAGCTATTTGAATTTTTTGAAATTTCAGTAACTGTGTTTTTTGTGATATTTTTTTGCTGCGATTTCTACAAATTACCTTTGTTTGTATTTTTTTTTATATTTTTCTACATATTCTTTAATAGTTGGTTCATCGAATGCACAGTTGTTTTTTTCAAAATGAGTAGTCATGTCCTTATAAAGAATACATGGTATTCTCATTATGAACCACATTCCAACATTAGTGGACATTTCGTTATAATGTATAGGAAAGCACGAAGCACAGAGCCGTCTCAAGTCACACTATCTATTCAATAGAAATGTATATATATTGGTAGACGAAATTTCTTCACAGGTCACGTGAAAAAATTTAATGAGAATATCTTGTAATCTCTGTATTCTCTGTGGGCATGTGCCAAAAAAAAACCAATTTTTTCTTCAACTGCTTGCTCTAAATAAATTTCATCAGCGCCCTTTGACCTTGGTGGTTGGCAGGTGAAAAAAATTGTACTGGGCTCCATTGCGCGTTATTTTAAAAAATTGTCCACTGAAAATGGATATTGGTTTTTTTTTTTCAAAAGTGGCTGATTCTAATAAAATTGCAAGTGATAGAATTTCATGTATCTACACTAATTCATCACTTCTCAAACTTTAAAAATGATTAACTAAATCCTATACTAGAGAAAATCTTGTAATAAAATTGATATTAATGACTCCAAGTATTCTCATATACTATAGAGATGTACAGCTTATACTCAAGCAAATATTAATTCTTTCTTTAATCAAAATTGGAGGTTAAAATTGTTTCATTTTTATTCCATAATGCTATAAATAAATAATTTCATTTAACAAACGAACCACTTGACAATAAAGTATGATTGTGCGCGCACCCTACAAACCATAATAAAATTAATAAATGGACAATTTGGGTGGCCTTTGCATGATGGAGGAGAAGGAGGAGGAGGAGAATATTTTCTGCAATCTGCACAGAGACTCAGTGAAGACAAGAACGAGTCAGTCGCAAATCAACAATTTAATGAGATCACGTATTAATTGGCCTTTAATTAAGAACTTAATAAGTTATTGTTGGATCAGATCGTCCCCGATTGTCAGCCCTCGGCAACTCGGCTACTCGCTGTCTGTTTTCTCAACCAGGCAATATTTCCATGTATGTCGGTCTGTATGTAGTACATACTATCTCGTTAGCTTACCGCTAAAATGGAATGGTACCGATGCGATGGGGGTTAATTAAACGTTAGGGGAAGTTAAATGTTGATTGTATATTCGTGTATACATTGTGCATAAATGCTTAAGGAATTATATCAATAAAATGATTGTACAAGCTATTACCGTAATTGAGTTATTCTTGTTTGTTGTTCCTCTTTTATATGGGCTTTGTAACTACTTTCATCTTCATTGTATTTCGTTCAAAGAGAAGATTTCTTCAGGAGATTATTTTGTTCTTCATACATATCATGTATACGGGAGACTTGTCCCCATGGATTGAAGTATTCCCACACATGTGTAGTTGTTGTCTTCATTTAATATTTTACATATGAAATATTATGAGAACTATTAAAAGCTCTAAACGGTTTTCAGATAAATTAGATGAAACAATCAACTTTACTCAATAAACTAGAAACAGTTCTTTTAGTTTCAATTTGAAGTTAACAGAATAACATATAGATGGCATTAGCTTTAGCCTCACCATCGTAGTGTCAGGTATTATTGGGTCATTACACAGAAAATTGAGAAATATTGTGTAAATTCGTGCACCGACCTTCACCGATTTTGATGAAAGTTCACAGGAAGGTTGCTTATGTTACACCGCTCAACACGAATTTTGAGTCTGAGTTCTGCATATCCGATTTTTCTTTCTTGCACATTGCCAATTAAACAAAAAGTTTGGTTTTGTAGCTATCGGAATCAAATTACAGATTTCAAAAAAATTTCCCATTTTCATCTCTTTATTGTAAGTAAAAATAAAACAACCTGAATGACTTCTATTTTCAAGAAAAGAATTTAAAACAAATAACTACCGTTATACAATATTTAAAAAAAAACTTATAAATGAATATTTTTAATAGTATTAGCCCCCAATTATAATCTCCTATCGTTCTCTCATTGTATGGACCCTGATAACGACGTTCAACTGCCATCATATCTTGATGAAAACATTCACCCTGTCCTTCCAAAGAGGCTCATATGTTATCCTTGAATTGGTCCAAGTAAGCATGTAATGTATGCACTTTAAGGTACATTCTGCAACTCATGCGTTCAGCCTACTTATTTAAGCTTAACCTTTTTGCAATAATTTTTTCCTGTATTTGGTTCACCAATACTACTCTAGAAAGAAATACATAAAGGATACAAAGAACCACAAAGTATTCAGTTTTTTACGAGTTACTTGCCTGAAAAGAAATTTGAACTTATCCATGACAAAAACGAAATCACGTCAATTTTCCGCTGAAGGTTCAATACGCTGCGGTGTGAAATATAACAGCGGAGTCCGGTTCAAGGAAGGGAGAGCCAGACTTGGCTATAAGGTAACCATTTTCAATTCCTATGATCCGCATGTGTCTAGGAACCCACTAAAAGGTTACCTTGTTGGGGATACTCATCTTATCCATAGATCTCCTGTAGTCTCCCAGTAACTTAAATGTTATTCAGGGGCCACTCAGAGCCATCAATGTTAGCTGACTATCCAAAATGATAGCAATGACCTCTCTCTTGATTTTCATATCAAGGGCTATCCTCGCTGCCATTGTCATAGAAATAAACTTCCAATTCAGTACTCTAACCCAATGTCAGGATCAAGAAAATAAATAGAAGCACCGGCTCCCTCATTATTGAATTTTTGAATCTATCATTAACTCCAAATTAATGAAGAGAAATCAATCAGTTCTTCAACGATCGCCAATATGACTTCCGGCCTGTGCCTTGATTTGGAGACTAGCTGATTTTCCTTACGAAGCGTTGGAACCGTAGTCTCCACAATTTTTGTGAGTCCAAATTCGTTGCCCTAGATACTTCAATTGCGTCTGGCATCCGTCCCTTTTAGCTAAAGTTAAAGCAGTTGGTCTATTCGTCCTTCTTTATAATCGATTAAAAGTTTTCTTTCCTTTTGCCTAATACTATTGTACCAAATGTCGTTACTTCTGAACATCACCCTATAAATACCGGTGTGCCCCAAGGCTTTGTTATCTCACCATCTCTCTTACTAAGTTTTATTAATGATCTGCTTTACCTTATTTTTTATGGCACTCATAGCTTTTCCGATGACAGTACCCTTGATTTCGTTCACTCCTTTGGTACTCTCCTGAACTCCAAAGGGAATGACGTACGTGTCAAACAGGACTGCAGGGCTAGATTATTGCATAATGATCTTGACAATGTCTTCACTTGGGGTAAACCGAATCTCGTCGAATGCAATGCATCTAAGACCCAAAGCTGTTTCATATCTTCAAAGCAAGACCACCACTTAACTTTTCTCATTTGATGAAATATCACTTTTGTAAAAATATTTCAGCCCATGGGATCTAGCGCTCCTCTACAAGTCCTATATTAAACCTAGAATAGAATACAGTTTTCACATCTTGGCCGGGGCTGGTCATACAGCCTTGGCTTCAGTGGATATTGTCCAAGAGAGAGCCTTCAAGCTCATTGGTGATTTGACAGTTACTCATTCGGGCACCGCCACAATGTTCGATGCCTTTCCCCTTTCCTTTATCGCTACATCCCTGCTCAATTTTCAGATGAAATATATCGTCAGATCCCTTCTAGATTAATTCCTGCAAGTCATGAACATCTCATAACCTTTCAAAATACTTTTGGCCCTTCAGTAAACTTTCATGATGTTGTCTTTTCCCGAACTATGCGAATGTGGGACTATCTACCATCTTCCGTTTTTCCTCGGGTGGGTTTACAATCTCTGAGTGCTCAAGAGTGACATACATCAGCAGCACCGCCACTCTCCTCATTTACTCTAATCCTTTCCTTATCGCATGGGGTATCCCTTAAGGTTGGCTTAATAATAGATATATGCAAAAAAAAAGGGGGACCGAGGAAAGTTCGATAAGGCACTGCCCTTAGCCTCATGATTCCCTTTCAAGAAAATCCACCGAGAAGCGATTTCCAAAACAAAGCTTTAGAGCCATCCCATTAAGTGGCACGTGGGCCGGAGAGATTTCCTGTTTCAGCCCAGACGCCAAACAGCAATGGAGAAGCATGATCATCCGTCCTCCCAACCGAATAAATTTCTTCATGAATTTAACCTGCTTTATCAGTTGATTGACGTGGTTAGGATGTTAGATAAAAAGGGGATATTCAGAAATCCCTGGATATATCTCGATCGAAGATCTACATACATAGTCAGTCGCAGATGGAGAGACAAATTTGGTCGACGACTTTTTGTTTCCAAAGTGCTAATGGAACTTTAGATCACCAGTGTAATTACAAAAAAAAATATTTGTATGGGCACTAGAGAATTCCGGAGACTCAAAGATTTTTCCAGCTTTTGTTAGGCATCACTGGGCGAACTTATGGACTTGTTGACTTAAAATAAGATCAGCAAAATTACTAGTGAAAGTGTCATTTTTATCCTAGAGGTAGTTACTTAAAGAAAAATATTTCATGTGTGTTTGTTTGACTTTAGCTATGTGTATTATATGAATTTTATGATCTCATCTTCTCTCTAGAAAACGTTTTAAGAAATTGATCACCGGGAACGAATGCTCATCATTGTCTTTAGTGAGTGCACGAACTTGGAGACTACATTTGGTGGATTTGGTTTTCTTAACAGTTTGATCCCTCTATATTTGAAAAGTGTAATCGTGTCTTCAACGAAGAATCATTAAAGGTGATCATGCTCGGACAGGATCGGTGTGGGAATAAAAAAAAATAGGAACAGAATCCATAATATAAGAAAACTCAGAATTAGTTAAAAAAGAACATAGAAGCAGCAACAAGGAATTAAATATCATGCAAGCAATTAACATGGTGTGCATTATGTATGTGAAGATAAATGTATGGTGTAATGCATAACAGATCCTCGATCGACTTGGGTTCAAGTCCGCCGGATCCCACCAATGATCGAGGAATTTTTCTGACAAAACATGTTCATTTAGAAGTCAATAATATGCAGACATTATATGTACGTAATATTTCACATAACGGTTTAGGTCCAATTATAGCATTCAGCAATTAATATGAAACGGATGATCGTATTTCGGGATGAAATTTTATAGTAAAAACTTATCATAGTTATCATTATTATTATTATTAATTAGTCCTAACTGAGGTAAATCCTTGAGTCCATTTATATAAGCTGTAAGGTATTTTCACTCTTGTTCAATAGTTTGCTTTATTAGACCTTAAGTTTTGCAGCTAAGAACAAGATTCAAAAAACAGATTCCTTACATCCTCAAAGTTTTTCGCCATAGGAAGAGTTATTTCCAGTTCTGCTAAAGTTGGTCGAAACACAAATTTTGTTGTCGCTACCCGAAAATTGTACTATCAACAGCCTGGTTTACTCCTTTCAGACCTATATATATATATTATACTCTGATATATACCCAAGACAATAACGGAATTTATACTGCAATTAAAAATTCCTGCAGGCACATGAAAATCCAACAGAATAATTTCGAATAAAATTATTCGAAGTTAAAGCACGCAATGAAAAGAGGAATAAGCTAGCAACAGGAAAATATCCGGAAAGGACTTTCTTTTCTTGTTTTCTGTAAATGGCTTGAGTTCGTCCATTTTCTATTTATCCTGTTAGGATGTTTTGTTTTTTTTTTTTAGTTTTATATATTTTTTTTTTACAGCAAAAGAGCCTTGCAAGATGGTTGAGAATTTCCCCTGAAGGGCTTTACTTTGTATTCAAATGCAAAGTCTTTGTTGTTGTTGTTGCCATTGCTGTTTTTTTTTTGTTCTTGCTGCCTTGAAGGAAACTTTAGCTTAAGGGAATGCACTCCAACAAGACAAGGAAATAGTTTCGAAAGGAAAGTACTTTGTCGACTCGATGAGGTTGTTGAATGCCATTTGGGAATGGGTGAGATAAGACAGGCAGCCAAGCCATTGCATGGCAGCCTATGAAGTTTGTGTTCTGCAGTATAAGGATTTTCGTGACTGTAGCGCATGAGATTGCAAGATTTAGTAGATAAGGGTAAGGAAACAAAAAAAAAAAACAAACGAAACGGATGGCGCTGAAATCTACAGTACCCAGGGCACAGAACAACAAGTTAAGTAAATTTGTCGTCGACAAGTGCTTTGTCTAAAAAGAAGAAAGTTTCCGCTATGAATACAAAAGTTCCACGAAACTTTTCTGTCAGCTAACTTGCTTTAATGAATTGTCCCTATTTGCAGTCATATCGAGATCACAGGATAATTCAAGAAGTATAGAAAATTAAAACAAAAAAAAAAAATACAAGAAATTTTAGAATTTCCAAGGAGTTATTATTACGGGAATTAATGAGAAATAAGACTGACAATTTAGACTCGTACAACGAATTTCATGCTGTGTTCGTTTTTACACACCCATCTCAAGTAGCTAGATAAGTTTTTATATGCTCTCATCTATCTGTCATTTTTCGGTAATTTCAGAAGAATCCCTGGTTCTATTTACAGGTGTACGCATATCGAAAATCTCTCCTGAGTTTTGTCAAATTTTTTGCATACATTCGTTATCCTTGCTTATCCGCTAAAATAAATATTTTATTAGTTGAACGCGAGTAGTATGTAGTTAAATATTAAATGTTAAAAAACAAGTATAAAAGCACGAAAAAATTTTGACGTTAAATAGTTTTTTTTTCGTGTCTTTTTATACTTTTTTTTTAAACATTTTTCAAATATCTTATAGAGAAAAAAATTGCGTTTTTTAAAGCAAAACACCTTTAAGGGAAATTTCACTTCTACTAAGCGTAGAAAAGTGTTTTAATTTCAAGAAACGCAACTTTTTTCACCTCAAAATATAAATCTTACTAAGCATACTGAATTATTAAATTTTGCAAAAAAAATATTAAATTTTGCAAAAAAAATTATTAAATTTTGCAAAAAAATTATTAAATTTTGCAAAAAAATGCAAGTGCTGGTTTTTATGTCATCTGTGTCCATGAAGCTTTCGTGGAGCAGCATGACGAAACGTTGTACGGCAGGTGGGGTACCACTTGTCCAGCGCCGTAAGTCACTTAGTTTAGCCACCGTAGTGCTTAAGTGAGGTACTAGAAAAACCTTCCATTAAGTGGTGTAGATGATGTGTTCGTGTTTTTATGTGTTGTGTTTCATGCAGTTACATGTCCTGTTTAGTTTGTTAGTTTTGTTAGGGTCTTGCTGCCATCCTTATGGGGAGTTGCTGGCCTACGTAGTAGGACAGCCCGATAGGTCTTGATACAAATTTTTACTATGTTGTGAGATACTATGGTCTAACAACAAAATTTTGGAGTTTAATTAAGGGGAAATGGCCGTGTAGGCCCCTATTTGGCATTACTTAACCAGTTTCGCTCCAGCCACGGAGCTCATCAGAAGTTTTCTACGCTAGCAAACGTTCAGTTTGCTTGATTGTGTATCTCTTCAGTGTACAATGTTGAAACTATTCTATTACTATACGTCAGATTTTTATTTTCTAGATGAATCCTATTTCAATTTTTGTATGTTTCCCGATCATATGATTGTTCATAACCCTGTGCAATGTCATTCTTGTCATTGCACATGATTTTGAACACGCACATATGTGGCAATTTTATACTCTAAGCGTGACTCTCTTCTTCGTGTCGTCGTTCGCTAAGGATGAATCTAAACTATTTCCTATTTAAAGGGTCATTCATGAAATTACCACGAGGTACAAACATCTATCTGTCAAATTAGATATATATATAATTAAATAAGAAACGAATAAAATAGAGTAAAAATGAACACAAAATTATAAATAAGAAATATAAGAATAAAACAAAATTATATATTATATTAGTACCTACTTTATTCCATTACCTACCCCTTTCTTTGTTTTCACTTTTATTCCTATTACTATTTTTTCGGTTTCCTTCTATTTCCACTACTTTACTTTACACTTATTAATTTATTTAAATTTAAAATTAAATTAACGATCAAATTACCGTGACCTGTTTTGCAACTTTACGTGTTGCTTGTTACGCGCACGATTCACTACTGTTGGCTTTCGTCAAAGGTCTCTTCTATTTATGTTAGATTTGTGGTGTGTGATTTGTCTTCGTCCCGCATTCTGTTCCGTCCACGTATCCCCACTTCTTATGGAGTACCGATTGCATGTATATGTTGGCCCATTTGGGTTCAACTGCTACATCCATATGGTGTCTCTATACACCGGGACCGTTCAAGGTTTATGACTAACTGAGTCGTTCAATGATTTGACCGGAGCGGTGTGGCGTGCCACCATTCCGTAAAGGTCTCTGTTAGCTTTTTTGTGTGCGTCTGTTTTAGTCGAATGTTGTACGCTTGTGTGTCTTCTATTGTATCGAGTGTTATGTGTGGGCGTTTATTTCTGTGTGGTTGTGTATGTGTCTTTATGTGTGTAGTTTAGTGTGTGTTCATCCACCATTCATGGTCGCTCTCTCGTCTTACCGTTGCTCTATCACTATCTCTGCAGTGCTGGGTGTTTGGTTAGTATCGGTGTGATTACCCTCCCGAGCACACTATCGATGCTCAGCACCGTGATTGGAGCCTTGGTTCGCAGCACTTTCATTTACCCACGAATTTTGGTGCACAATAAGCCAATAAATAGGTCTGTTTGATGAAAACCCCGGGTAAACCTAGTGCTGCATCGGGCTAGACTATCTTGTTTTTTGAAAAATCTGAGCTACCCCGAGCTTACACTAAAAATTTCTCGGGGTAATGATTTGACAGTTGTCACTTGAGAACTGTCACTTGCATTTTTTCGCTGATTGGGACATATAAATTACTTCTTGAGCAGAAATTAGCAAAAATTAGAAGAAAAGAACTAGAAAAATAGCTAGTTCACATTTTATTTGTCTTCACCCATTTTATAAATAACGTTTTACAATTAATTATACTCAGGAGAACTGTCAGAGAAATGTCATTATATTTGGGTTTACCCGGTGTTTTAGAAACTTGTTCGATGAGTGCACAAAACCCCGGGTAAATTTGGGGAAAATTGTAGGAGAAAATTTACACGGTGTTTCCATAGAACAAACCTAATGGCTTCATTCCAAATGGCACTCGCCACACTGAAACTTAATCTTAATAACACTATGACTCACGACTTCCTATATTAAATTCGTATCTATACGTTAATCATGATTTTTATTTAATCCACATATATTTCAAATAGATCTATCTGCAGTTTTTACTAGTAATCTTATGGAGTCCCACAGGGATCAATTCTAGGCACACAAATCTTTTTTATGAGCTCATATTTTTAAAATTGCTTTTTTTGTGCATTTGCATGGGCATGCATGTTTGCATGTTTTATATACGCAATGAAGATTTCCTTCTTATTTTATATTATAATTATTTATTTCTGAAACAAAGTTCTTGAATTAAGGAAACATCAACAATATCTTCCTGTTCTTTTGTTTTTCCCCTCTTCTTACTCATTTTCTTCTTATTATTCTTTATCCTTATCTTCCTCCATCTTTTCCTCACTCTTTTCCTTCCTCTCCTTGCTCTGTTTGTCTCTTTTTATTCATGCTCATTGCTTCCTGTTTTTCTTCTGATTCTTGGTTTTTTTCTCTTCGTGCTCTTCCTCTTCATCTTATTTTACTCATTTTCTTCGTTTTCTTTCTCTTTTTTTCCTCTTATTCTTGCTATTTTTCTCTCTCTCTCGCTCTTTTTTTTTTCCTCTTATTCCGTGTCTTTTCTTCCTCCTCTTATTCTTTTCTTTCTCTGCTTTCTCTTTTCTTATCTTCTTTGTTATGGGGTGATCTTGCGGTACAGAGGTGGTCTGGAAAAAAAAACAAGGATATAAAAGTAAACTCGCAACGTAAAGGAAATTATATTTTAGTGTATATGTTACAGTCGAAACAAGAATTTCCTCAAAGCCCGATTTTACTAGGAAATCCTAGTTCTAACAAAGCGCCCTCGGTAACTCTAGTTTTAACTAATGTAACACAGTAAAAACTAGAATTAACGGAATGCAGTTGATACTGCTAGTATTAACTAAAGAATATTTAGTTAATTCTGGTTGTGGCTGAATTCTCGCGTAGCTCTTAAATCTAGAACTGACTGGTTGCTATTAGTAAACTTGCGATTAAATCTTGATGTTTATTAAGGATGTGGCTATTTATACATACTGTATGTACTTTGTACATTGTCGTCTTGTGTGTCTTCCAGCAAAATATTGCAGTAATTCTGCAAAGATATTCATTTTAGTTTCAGATGACAATGCGAAATAAGTTCAAGTGCGATTATGCATATGCAACAAGTGGATATTGTTGCAAGATGAGGGCTTCAAATCAAATTTTAAATACGATATCACATCAGGCACTGCGATGCTCGTTAGTCCTGAAAACCAGTAGAAATAGGAAGGACAGAGATAATATATATACATGATCGATAGCGGCCGAGATGACTCTTCTTTCTCGAGCAGTCGAACCGAATCCCGGTGGCTTCCCATAATCTTGGAGAGTTGGTTCGATTTAAATCCCTTCATGTCATTGTTTGTAAATTATTAAATTACCAAATTCAAATTTACTTACCAGCAGGGTATCGTGCGAAGTCCAGGCCAAGAGTACAAAACAAAAGTTGTATTTATTTTCATTATATGTAGACTCGGTAGCAAAATAGCTTGACCTAATTCGTTCCGTCTTCTCTGCTAAAGCGCCAAAATAAACTCAACATCACTATCAACATATGTGAATACAATCTTATTACCAATAGGAAAGCGAGCTTTTTTGCTTCCTGAATTTTAGTTCTTCGGCAGTAATGTTAAACATATTGGTCCGACCGTAGCCCGAGGCATACTCAAAGTTACCTGTCAAAAGTGGAAAGCCCTAATGAAATTCAACCAAATTTCTAGCAAACTTACGAGAATTCGATTAAAAGTAAAATATTATTAGTCAATTTGGACCAATTTGAGCCGATTAAAAAACTTAAAAAGCTGCTAGATATAGGGGGCCGGAGGTAGCAAATAGAGGTGCTTATATGATAAAAGCTTTGGTAGTTGAAGCAGTCGAGCATATTTCTTTGCGAGTCAGTGAATAGTTGAAGAAGTGTCGAAATAGAAACTAAAGAAAATATTACTTAAAGAAGTTGAACATTAGAAATAAAAGAATTTTAAAAACAAAAAACAAAACGGAGAAGCGATAGAAAAAGGATTATAACAGTTGTTCAGCGACGAAGAGAACTGAAAAGAAAGAAAGAAAAAGAACAATACTTAACTTAATAAGTAGCCAGGGAAGTCGACTGGCATACATTTTCCCATCCTCACACGAAGAGCAATATATACATACATATGTATCTACGGCTGTATCTGAAAATAAAAGAAATAATGAATTAATTAATGAATTTGTTACATCACTTAGAATAAGAAACAGAAATGAATTCACAAAAAAAAAAAAAACCAATTTCCCTATGCAAATTAATGTAAACAAGTACATATAAAAACAACAACAACACTATGGGATATTGAAATTTTGTTATAATTAGTTTAATTTCAATGTCTCTCAACTGAAATTTAAACCAATTATAGAAGAGATGTCACAGAACACATTTACTGTAAAAAAAAACTTTCCCGCGAACAATTTAAGGGAAAAATTAACAAATTTTCACCTTTTGACAGTTGTCCAAAGGGAAAATGAATTATTCAACTAATAAGTTTTTAAAACATTTCACAGTGTATTTCCGATATAAATACAACATTTACACATCACTAAATTGATTTCTGACGAAAAATCAACTTCCCGCGATGGTTTTCCGCGAAGAAAATACAAAAGAAAATCTTACCTGAAAACAGGTTAAGATCGAAAATTTTAACATAAATGGATTTTCTTATAAATTAATCACACACAAACACTACACAATAAACAGAACACAATGTGCATAACTTACCTTTGGTGTAGAAGCACAACACAGCGGAAAAACACACGGAAAAACTCGCGATCGCGAAACCGTCAAACGCCACTTATAAACATCGCGAAAACTGTCATCTTTATATATTGCATATGTTGGCACATCAATTCCGACTATTTTTTAACGAGGAATACGATGGCGGCGTTAAAAAGGTACAAAAATATCTTCGTTAAAACATTTATTTGATATTTTAAGATTTCTCATATAAGCAATGAGAAGAAAAGAGATAGCGAGTGGAAGAGAGATAGATAAAATTTGCGTTCCACATTAAAATTTTCTCATTATGGATGACAGGAAGTGCATTACGCCATGTTATGGCATAATTCCTATTTTTAATTTTCATGCAAAGAATTTAATAAATGATGGGAGTTTTTAAATGGAAAAATGTAGAGGTTAATATTCCGCATCGAATGGCATTAATTTCAACTGATGAAAAATTAAACATCATGAGTAATCTTCATTATGGTTGCGCGTTCCACACACCAAAATGGCGACTCAGACCCTATATAAGGCCGAGCATTTATATGAATCGCTCTCTTATGTCATTCGAGTTCAACAAGTAAAGATCTTAACAGTGATTCCAGTGAAAATTTCAAAGTGTAAAAAATTGTGCAAATTGGCTTATAAACTACCAATGGTAAGAGTAAGCTCACATGCAATTTTGGTGGAGGAATTGTGAACAATTTATAACTTATCTGTATTTAACGTACAAGGTTGTGATAGTTTTTTAATTGAATTTTTGTTGTGAAATTTAGAGCGAAATTAAATAATTTGATTTTTTTTATTAGAATTAACTACAATTTAGTGATAATAATATAATAGTAAATTTAATCTATCTTGTACAGAACAAATTCAAGATAGTTGTTCCTACACTGCTCATTTTTGAGTTAAGCTGGAATACACATGCGAATTGTTCTTTGTTTGCATAACTCATAATTGTATTAATATTTCAGTGTTGAAGAAGTGTAGAATATCACTAGTAGTTTAGTTCTATAAATATGAAATTTTTAGAATAATAATATTTAAATGCTTAGCTATGTATATTAGAGTGATTAAGTAACTTCGAATAAAATTAAAATTAAATCGAATGTGAATCTATTTGCATTGTTCTGATTTTAACATACCGCTACACTAACATTCCCACCAAGAACAGTAATTGGTATATAACGGCTATATCAAACTACTCCGTTACACACGTGCAGCAGGATATAGCATCAACAATATCAAGAAAATTTACATCAGCTTATTATGCAAGCATATGGTGTAATATTTATGTTGTTACGCACAAGGTTTAATTCAATCAAGAATTTACGTTTACATTACAGCATTGTGATTCAATCTCGTATCGCATTCAGTACGTAAACATATTAATAGTTATCCAAGGACTATACCCTTTGCGTAAACCATCACTTTGGTAGTTCTATCCAGGAACTGTCACTTTACGAAACATTTTTTGGTGGTTCCATCCAGGAACTGTCACGTTACGGAACAACAGTAAAATGGAATCGGAAGAGAAGTATGGAGAGAAAAATTAAAGAAGGAAAAGCAGTTCAGGATAAAGCAGAATCATGATCAGGGAGGATTGAACGGGGATCAATCCGCCCAGGACATCTGTACATATATTTAGAAAAAAAAGAAGGCTCTCTATGTCAACGCGTTCTCAGGCAGTGTCCAAATATATAGTGGAAAACGAAATTTTTGTATGGCAACCCCATGCAGGGGTTGCCCCATGTGTCTCATTTTCAAAATTAATTTTACATTTTTTTTTCTTTTTTTTTTAATGTCCGCTTACAAAATGTCAACTCTCTAAGTACACGCGTTCTCGAGTTATCTTGCTCACGGACGAACAGACGGACATGCAAAAAACAAAATAAATTTTAATTTTATGCGCGGCTGTCCAATCCACTTTGCTCAATCATCATTATTTTTGTGGGTTACAAACGGACTGTCCTATAGTTTTCATCTAGTGTATAAAAACGAGACAACTCGGGCAACTCTTTTGTGGGGTTCCTGCACAAAAACTTCGTTTTCCACTATATATTTGGACACTGCTTTAGAACGGGTCGACATAGAGAGCTGAGCTGAGTACATGGTGTTCTCATAGTAATAGTAAATAAAATTTCAAAAATGGACTAAATCGGGCAACCCGTTCTTGGTGGTGCAATACAAAAATTTGAGTTTTTTACGTATACTGTGAAAATGCTTAATCTTATGCATATTTATTGTACTAAAAACTTCTTTAGAATATGAAATCCTATAAAATTGGTTATAATCATTTTTTCTGTCCGACGAACCGTTCTAGAAATATGTATATGGGAAAAACCACTTCAAAAACCAAACAGATTGGTTTTAGACCAATTCTAGCTTTTTTTATTTGTTTGGTTTAATTTTTGTATTATATCCTCAAACTCGTGGACTCTAACAACCACGTGGCGCTCAAAGGTGATGAAGTCGCACCCCTTCTCTATCACCATTCTTGCTTTTATCTTCTCCTTTATTTCTTATACTTTTTCTTAATATTTTTCATTTCGTCATCATCGTTGATTTCCTGTTGTTTTCCCCTCCTCAGTTTTGCCATATTCAGTTGGATACATTTTTCTTGTTTCTCAAATAGGAACGCGGGGGTACAAATTCCTGTGACAATAACAACACTCTATGGATTTAGCACGTTTTCTTAACAGGTAAATTCAGCAACAGTTACTTGATTTTTTTTTATTTAGATTTCATTTTAAATGGATTCCAAACAGTACCATCAAATTAAAATTAAAAATATGTCATCGCCATTAAGGTTGTCACCTGGAAAGTTCCATGAAATAATTTTAATGAGGAACATCTTAGATAACGTTTTCTGAAATAAACATGTCTGACTGAAATAAAATGCTAATTCAAAACAAAACAAGTTGGTGCTAAATCTAATATTCTAAGATATGAGAAACCTTTTTGTTTTTTCATTCAAATCCACTACAACTAACTCGTCGTACCTTAAAATCCTACATACAAGAAGTAAATCTACTAACCATCATTAAATGCTTGTCCGAATGATTTTTTTTTTTTTTTACTATTGAAATGGACTTCCTTATGGTGAAATATTAGACAAGTTCTTGCTCTTTAATTGAGCAGTAGATTTTGCAATAATAATTATCGGGTATAAAACCGACTAATTTCAATTTCATCTTTTACCACGTGAATACAGCATATGCTGCTTTTGATATGATATCGAAAAATGCATAATGGTTTTCATTTGCAACAAGTATATGCCTTACACATATATGTATGTATGTAGGTATGTAGAAATATATCCATGAATTCCTACCAACACAAATATCTTTAGTAAGAGATACTCTTTGGAGTTTAATTAGAGCACGTTGCTTAATTGAAATCCATGCATTATCGAAACCATAAAAACATAATTACAAGTAATTGAGTCGTACTGGGTTGAGACACTTAAAAATAAACCAAGCAGCAATGGATATGGGGTACTGTTTCCAGAGCTATTAACCACCTGAGTGGGAGGTAGAATCTAGTTTGCTTGTTAATTTATCTAATGTACGGTGAGGCGAAGGAAATGGAAAATATTACTTTGGCCATCACGCGACTGACTGTTGGTATACAAGTTTCGCTTGTCCGTGTTGCGTTTTATGACTACCTTTCTTAGCTGGAAACTGCTTATTGAATGTACGATAATTATTACCCTTGTATTGCTATAACGTTGCAATGATTCTAATTATTATTAAACGGAAGTTAAAGGATGTTTATTGATATAACCATCATGTGCGTGTAAGGCTTTTAATTTTGTCCTGCAATTGGTTGCACAATAACCGTTTAACCTAAATTCATTATTGGCATGGTGTTAAGTAATAAAAATAATAGTAAAATCGATATAGGAAAATTAACTGTATAAAAGTAACATTTAGTATGTATTGTTAAGGATAATAATAGCTGTAAAATATATTTATTATAAATATTATAATTGGTCTAAAGTCAGTTACTAAAATAATATAAATAGCCTCAAGCCCTGGCTAAAATAAATTTCGTAATAGTTTTATTACCTAAATAACTCGCTTACTATTTTCTAGTAGAATCAAAACTTTCACTACAAAATTGTTCTGAACTTTTCAATATTTTCAAAGTTAGATCTAAAAAATAATTAAAAAAGTAATTGACTGGGATCGAATCTGAAAATATGTATGTAATAAATAAAATTAATTATCATCACAATACCATTAATTATGACTATAGGAAATTAAAATTGTACATCGCAATTACCATGTAATTATCACCATATTTATTATTATTATTTAGTATTTCTATGTTTTCAATTTTAATTACACCTTGTAATGATAATTTGAATTGAATTACTGAAAATTGAAAAAGGTAATTGACTTTAATAAGTATATCTCTACAATTCATTACTTTGCATTACTTTGCATTACTTTTAATTGTATTCAATGATATCTCACATAGAGAAAACAAACAAATGTTCATCTTTCTATTTTATATTTACTTATACGGGGTGGCGCAAAAGTAATGTCCCTATTTGGTTCAGCTACAACTTCTTTTCTAAATTAGAAAACTAGATTTAGTTTTTTTATATATATATATTTGTGTCGTGAAATTTCGTCGCATTAGGATTTGAAGATGATGTCTCTTAAATTGTGACCTCCAGAGTTAATGCACATTTCAGCAATATTTATGACATTTTCCATAACTTTCCGTAACACACTACAGAAGTCTCCTCAGTCAAATACGTTATGCCACATCATTGCGTTTTAAAGCCAGAGAGCTCAAGTACCAAGTTAAGGGTAGTATTCGACGCTTCGGCCAAGTCAACCACGAATTATTCATTAAATGACATCATGATGACAGGCCCAGTGATACAGCGAGATCTTTTTACAATTCTCGTGAGATTCAGACAACATCCCATTGCACTAACTGCTGACATTTGTAAAATGTATCGGCAGGTATCTACTTGTCGATCCTGAAGATTGTGTATTTCAGAATATCGTTTGGTGAGATGATCCAAGTCATGAGTTGACTTTCTTCCAGCTGTAGACAGTTACCTATGGAACATCAGCATCTCCAGTTTTGGCTACGCGACCTCTGCTTCAGTTAGCGATTGATGAAGAAAGTAAGTTTCCTTTAGGCTCCCAAGTAATAAAGTCAGATTTCTACGTAGATGATCTCATCACCGGAGATGATATGATTGATGAAGCTAAGGAAACAAAACGTTAAGTTGAAGAGGCTCTAATCACTGGAGGCCTTGAGTTAAAGAAGTGGTTCTCAAACAATAAGGAACTATTAAACAGCATACCCGCAGACAGTCGCGAGAACTCCATTCAATTCAATGATTTTGATGCTATCAAAACTCTAGGACTTATTTGACAACCACGAGAAGATAACTTCATTTTTAAAATCAATCCAAGCAAAGAAAGCATATCTGATATCGGAAAATTACTCGATCCTATGGGTTTCATAAATCCAGTAGTTGTGTTAGAAAAATATTCTTACAACAATTATGGAAACTTTCATTAAATTGGGATGCATCTCTTCCATTGAAAAGGCATACAATGTGGTCGAAGTATAGAAGTCAACTCAATCTCATTGAACAATTTTAAATTCCACGGAGGCTATTTCAGTTCGACAAACTAATAGAAGCTCAAAGCCATGTCTTTTACGATGTAAGCGAGAAGGCGTACGGATCTTGTGTGTATCTGCGATGCGTTTATGTATTCGGAAACATACATGTTAATTTGATATGTGCTAAGTCTCGAGTGGCTCCTATCAAACACACAACAATTCAACGCACAACTAATGGCTGAATTAGTATCTCAACTTAAAACAATTACAAACATCGCTATAAATACGACGTTCTATTGGACGGAGTCACAGATTGTTTTAGCATGGTTGGCGGAGCCGTCAAGTACATGGTGCACCTTTGTAGTAAATAGAGTGGCCATTATACAAGAAACATCGGACATTGAGGGTTGGCGCTTTGTGGAAGGTGTGAGCAATCCAGCAGATTTGGTATCACGCGGTGCACTACCAGACGACTTTCTAAAATCAAGTCTATGGTTAAATAGACCCAACTTTCTTTATGAAAGGGAACAAAAATGGAAGAAAAGTTATAAGCCACCAAGCTTCGAATCTTCAATTCCAAACGAGCGGTGAAAGCAAAGGTCAGCATTCATCATTTCTGACCAATTGGACATTGTACAAACCACAAAATACATTAAGTCATTTTCAAAGCTTCAAAATGTTTACATGTACATACGTCGATTGTTAAACAACTGCAAGTTACCAGCATCACTCAGACACACAGGAATTATTACAGCCCAAGAAAGGGATACGGCGCAAGTACACAACTAAAGGAATTGCGCGATGCTTTCATGTCAGAAGAAAATAGAAAGGAAATCATCGACCTATGTCGCAAAGATTCCATTACTTTTCACTTTATACCACCTCGATCCCCCCATTTTGGTGGTTTATGGGAGGCAGCTGTAAAATCGTCAAAGTACCATCTTCTCAGAGTAGCAAGCGGACATTCTCTCACCTTTGAAGAACTTCATACACTAGTAGTGCAAGCCGAGCCAATATTGAATTCCAGGCCTATGGAAGAAATGTCGTCAGACCCTAATGATATCTCAGCGTTATCTCCCGGACATTTTTTAATTGGAGGGCATTTAACGGCCATTATAGAACCAAACCTTTCTCAACATCGGCTAAACACACTAGATCGATGGCAACGACTACGGTGGATACAGCAACAATTTTGGATTAGATGGTCGAAAAGCTATTTAAATCAGCTACAGTACCGTAATAAGTGGACCTCATCAGCTCCCAATGTAATCGTGAATAGCTTGGTGTTGCTCAAAGAAGACAACTTACCGGTCATGAAATGGGTTCTCGTTCGCGTCGTAGATATTCATCCGGGCGATGATGGAATATGGTGTCGCTACAGTCAGGACAATGAGTGGACTGTTCAAAAGATGTGTAACCAAAATTATGTCTTCTTCCTAATAATTGAAATCCGCTAAGTTATTTCAAAGCGGGCGGAATGTTAATGAACTATTTGCATATTAATAATAATAACGATAATGAACTCTTGTCAATTAAAACGTGGTGTTAACATTATACGAACATTTGTAAGGCGCTAATTGTTTGAGGTTTACTGGCACGACATCTACCAGAAATAGCAATTAATGTCGGCACAGTAGAAATGGGCGAGATAAGGGATAATCTTTTTTTACTACTTCGCATCCGGACGTCAACTTTTTATCAAAGAATATCAGTCAAATCAAGATTAGTTTAAAGTTAAAAATTTTCATATAACTTTTAATTCTCGGGTTTTACTCAACTGGGTACTGTAGTACGTGTGAGCAATAGCAGATAACATTGCCTGTTTGAAGCATTAAATAAGACTCGATTCGCTCTACCCCAAACGAGTATTGTTGTTAGGGCATAGTTTACTGAACTGAACATACTATAGAGTCAAACGAGTACACGAAATCTAGGGTTCTATATTCTGAAAAACTACGAATACGATTGGAAATAACAGCTAGAATATCATTAATAAAAATAAGAAAGAGAGTAGGACAGAGCATGGAACTTTGCGATACACCGACATGGATTATAAAACGGTCAGACGTAACTCCATTCAATTTAAGTTGAATTGAACGGCGGGAGGGAAAACTTTCAATCCATTTTAAGAAAAAAGAGTCTTGACTGAATGCCTGAAGTTTAACTAAAATACGAGGATGCCAGATTCTATCGAAAGTCTTCGAGATATTTAGTGCGATGATTACAGATTTACGAAAACTATGGAGACATTGTGCTCGGTAAGGAATGTTAGTAAATCTCCAGTAGAGCAGCCAGCACGAAAGTCGTATTAGCGATCGCTAAAAAGGTGTTTAGTTTCTAGATATTTCATAAATTGTGTATTGATGAATGTTTCGAAAACCTTCGAAAGAATTTAAGTAAGGGCGTAATTGGTCAATAATATGAGGGATCACTTGGCTCTCCTTTTTTGGATATTGACTGAACATGTGCAAGTTTTCATATCGAAAGAAAGACTCCTTTTGTATAGGACAGGTAAAGTAATTTACGTGGAAGTTTAGCTAAAGAAGAGGCGAAGCAATTGAGTATCAGGGGCGAAATACCATCAAGCCCAGCAGCCTTAGGCACATTGAGACTCACGAGAAACTTAGAAACCTCCCTTGTACGGAAATGCTATGGTCTTTGTCTGTAATTGCATAATAGTGGACAAGGAGAACCTGGCGAAGAAGGTGGCAAGAAAGAGTTCGCACTAAAGTTAGCTACAAACAAATTAGCTTTGTCCAATGATTCCGTGTACACATCCCCGTTGCGAATTAGGGGCGGTACCGAAGAACTGGTGAAGTTCTTCTTGACTGTTTTAACAAAAGACCAGAAACTCTTACAACTCTTTCGACTAGTAAAGATTTTCTGTATAATGTTTTGGTCGAATTGGAATTTAGTTCGCTGAATAAGAGATTTGCAGGTGTTACGTGCCTCTCTTTAATCTATCTCAGTTACACTGAATGGCAGAGTTTATATGCAGCTTCCTTATATCTTATGGCTGTATAATAAATATTTTTAAACCAATTAAATAGTCTAAGATCATCGAAAATTCAATTGAAATGAAAGGATGTAGGTACCTGCACCATATAATAAACAGATTTTTTGTGGTGATAAGTTTATCATAAAAAAAAAATAAAACTGAAAACTAAAAACTAGAAAAAAATCATAACAAAACAATTCCACCTGAAAATCTTCATAAAAATATTCTCAAAAAATAACTAAGCCAGAAAAAGTCTACACCGATTCTATATGTACAGAGAAGGTACTGAGATGCTTCATGACGATGATGATAATATTTCCAACCCCATACTTTTCAGCAAAATTGACCACTGAAACGAATTGTAAGCCTCATATATATCCCACAACTTCCAGGTATCAGGAACAGCTTGGCATTGAGCAATATGAATAGACTTCCACAGAGAGGGTTTAGCTTGCAGTATTACACTGGATTTGGTTTTACATAATAGGCCCACTTGTGGCCACAATATTTTTGTTCCTTAGCATATAAGCAACAAAAGTAGAAAAGCGTAAAAAAAAAAACATTTCTTTTTACATGTAAAGTATCATTCCAGAAAGTTTTCAAAAATAAAAATTTTCAATTCTTTGTTGGGAAATTAAACCCCGAAGCATACCTAAAACCACAGCTGTTTGGATTCTGAATATCTGATTCAAAGCCCACTTAGCAAAAAAAAAAAAAATCCACAAACTCCAGATTTATTTTTTCTGTTTGAATACAAATATACACATACCACCTGGTTGAAGGTGAATCGAGTGAACGGGTGGTGGTTCTAGTACATAGTTGGAGGAGAGGCGGGTGTAATTCTTTACCTATGAAAAAATCTTACAACATGAAGAATTCCTTGTTGAGTTAGGCTAAGTGTTCAGTGTTGCTTGCATCGCTTCATCATACATATTCAACATTATAAGTTTATGTTTGTAGTTGTTAGTTTTATTCAATGAAGTCGTCAGCTTATAAAACTGCAACGTCTCAAGGTTTCTCAAGTCGTACTTAAACGATAACAAAGAAGCCCTTTCGATAGTTTCTTGCAACCGGTGACCGCGCTATCGCAATGTTTTATATTTTCTTTTCAAAACAGCTTGAGAACTATTGAAGTTTCTCCTCTTTTATAAGGTTTTACCAACCACGTACACTTGACTGCAGTGTTTTTTTTTTCTTTGACCTCAATTTTTTTTTCTTTTCAATACGCACAAACACCTTCAATTAAAATTGGCTCAATTTCCATGAAGAATACTAGTTTTATATAATTTTTATATTTTTTTTTTTAATTTTATAGGAAACATATATTTCCTATAATCCTCTTGATATTTTCAAGAGATAAAATCTATTGAAAAATAAAACTTGAGAAATGTATGTTAAGAACTTGAAGAATTCCGATTGTACGGCAGTGGATACTTGGGTGGCAGCATACAAAAAATTACTAATTAAATTTTTTCTTCTTTAGAAAAGCAATAAAGCTCTGCTTTCAGTGTTTTTCAATACTTAATAAAACAAGTCAAATAGGTAAGTTTGTATGTGTGTATGATGAAAAGGGAATTAAAATTCGGAGCTTGTAGATGTTTGTCTGTATTCGTTCTTTGTGCTGTATATAAAAAGGAATGGGATAAAATGGGGTAAATCAAAATTCTGGGTTACTACTAATTAATAATCATCAATTCAAGTTTAGAGCTTGAATAATGTTCAAAAACTTCAAACAGTTTTCTTTTGTAAAATGTTGATTAGTGTGCAATGCGTATCCAGAACTGCCGCATATGTTGGGGGGGGGGGGTTACAACTAAAATATTCGAGGTGGAGGAAAAAGTCGGAAGAGGGGCTTTTATTTTTTTTTTTAAACATACGTTATATCACAAAATTGATTTAGAAAACCTATCAAAGTTAAATTAAACAACACTACTTGAATTAATACGAAAGTACAAGCAAAGCAACGCCAACTACCGCATACTACCGCATAGGAAAGCGAATGAATTTTATTTTTATAGTTCTGCCGTAAAAATTCTGTATAAAAATTCGAAAGAAAAATTTTGAAGAAAATTTCCAACAACAAAATATATGATAACCAAAGCTCATAAATGAATTTCACGAACAAGACCAACCAAGACACCTGAATCAATATAACTCTTTGGAACCATGGTCCAAATTCACTAATTCGGAGAGTTGTGGAGTTGTGAAGATGAGAGTTCTTCCCCCCTCAGGAAAAATGGGAATGCCTGACTTAGATATGGTTTACTGTTAACATTACCTGGAAGGCATTAGTATAGAGTACATGAACATACCATTGATTGACCCGGTTTAGCAAGGCAGGCTTAATGTATTGATGCATCGTATTTTGGAGCATGTTATGTACCTTTCAGGGCATACGGGGAGAAGTCACAATTAGCCCAAGTGGAGGTGAGATATGAGAAAATGTATTGCTTAAATTCTTGTAATTAACGAAATGAGATAGTCTAATTCAGTTGAATTAGCAACAAGAAGAGGTAGCACTCTAGCATATTCCATTAGTCAAAATGGCAGTGTGACGATATACTATATGGTGTGGGTTTGGCATAATAATAGTCCGCATACTGGCAAAAAGTCTAAAGAATGCAAATGAGCATTGGATTGGATAATAAGAACATTTTCTACAATTCAAAAGATCACAATTTTATAAAAGAAGTCGCAAATGATCAATCAGATGATAAGTTCTACTCCCAGCAGTGGCGGATACAGCGGGGGGCGATCGGGGCGATCGCCCCCCCTAGAGCTCTAATAATAATAAATCAAAATTTATATTCTAATCCAATGAAATAGAAAATACAAAAAAAAAAAATTTTTTAAAAAAGACCGTTTCCAAACCGGCGTTAAAAAAATAGAAAATAATCTCTCCCTTCACTTAATGAATATATCACAACAGTTCTCCAGAGTTTCCCTTCATTTTGCATTTAATTAAATTTTTAAATTATATTACATTTGTATATAAATTTTAAAATTTTCAAGGTATACAGAGAAAACAAGATCTGGACAGCTTAAGTTACACTACAGTGAATAACAATTTCCTGAAATTTAAATTTGGAACTCCTAATGTTTATCAAAATACTTAATTAAATTACTTTCATTTGAATATGCTTTCTTTGTGTACCATGAAAATATTAAAATTTTTATACAAATGTAATTTGATTAATTGGAAAACTCTAGATAGTTATATTTATTGTTTTTTTCTTTTTAGTCATAAATTATTCTCAAAAAATGTAAAATTATATCACTAAGGAATTTTCAGTACAAGCATTGTTGCACTTTTTTGTGATCGAAAGCTCACAAAAGCCGGGTATTTTGATGAAAAGTAGTATGTTGGGAAAATTATCATAGCCGGGGTAATTAATCTCAGATTCAGTTGTCCTCCAAATATTTCATTTAAGGCAAATAGGCTAATATACTCGTATATATTAACCCTACATAATTAGCATTCCTCGAAAATTTCTTCCACCATTTAAGTTGCAAGAAATTGCAGTCCATTTTTATCTATTTTATGTGGGATTAAATTTTACTATGCTTACGAGATCAAAAACATATATTATATAGATAAAAGAACTCTGGCGATATCTGAATGTTAATGAAATTTTCATGCCAAAACGAAATGAGAAAGCTATACAGAGCGGTCCACAACTGATGGCAAGTGCGATTATAGGGGGCGATGGGGGCGATCGCCCCCCCCCCCCCCCCCTAGAGCAAACGTCTGGATCCGCCCTTGACTCCCAGCTATCTGCAACTGTGAACAAACTTCCAACAATAGAGATATTGTTATACTACAGGATGACTTTAATATGAAAATAGGATCATCACCATAGAATTATAATAGCCGATATGGAATAGGCACCATTAACAAACTCGTAGAATACTTGTTAGGAACATGCCAAAAATATAATAGTAGTGACAAGCATTAGTATCATACAAGTACATACCTATTCATATATGAGAGTCTCCAAATAACCATTTACATAACTCGCAGCTGGATGTATGGACATGGTGATCCTCACAGAAAAATATGGATCTCTCCTCAAAAATGTGCCAAAATTGAATAGAAAGAAGAAAGAAATCTAGGAACCAAACTGTTGGCTAACACTAATGGTCATGTACAGCAGAGGAAAATGTACAATAAGGACAAGATTGATTTAGATCTAGATGTATAGACCAATCAAACGCCTTACGACCAATCGCAGTTCAATCATCGAAATTGAACTCCTCCTTGTACAATACATTCGACACAGTGTGCGATACAATAAATCACAGAGTATTATTAAAGAAACTAGCCTAGAAAGGAATAGGAATGGGATATGCACTTTTCAACAGTACCCAAGGAACAATACTTTTCAGCGACCCACTATAAAACGCCAATCAGGTTGCCAAACAAGGATGGTGAGGTGTATATTGTCACATTAAATGAATTTATGATGAAAGCGAATTCAGTACCTATAGAAATCAAATCGATACTAAAAAGCCTAATAGAAGATTTCACCCACCCTGCTAGCTCACTTAAGTGGATGTCACACCGGGAGCGGCGCGGGCTGCGCGACAATTTTAGTTGGCGCTGCATGACTGTTCTTGCAAAATTAAATCTATAAGTCACACGGGGAGCGACACGGCGCGTCACGGCACGGAAAAATAGTTGCTGCGCGGCAATTTTGGAGATTACTCAAGAACACAATTTAGCCACTTCCGGCAGTGGCAAAATTTCTTTTTCGTTCGAAATAAGTCCGCGCAATTCGTTTAATGAGGCTTTTTTCACTCTAAAGTATTCGTAGTTGAACCTCATCACTTTTCTCAGTTTTTCTTCAACCAGAGCTTCCGCGTGCAACCACACTGGGCCGCGCCGCTCCTCGTGTGACCAGTGCCTTATTCAGCGATATGGAGAACAAGATAAACATGTTTCAGACACTTACAAGAGAAGTTGACCGAAGTACAAACTCCACATGCTAAGTAACCATATAGCACATAGCATAATATGTATGTACTGCAAAGAAAGTGGTGAAACATTTACGGAGTATTATAGAGTAACAGATGGCAGCCCAATCAATCATTAGAATAACTACTTGAGCCTTATCAACTAGCACTGGACCTGCTTACACGGGTCAGTACAATGTATTCTTTAAAGTGCCTCAAAATGCTCTTCATGATTACATCAGTCAAGTTGCTGCCCTTGTCTTACAGCAGCTTGAACAAATAATACACACACTGCAACATTTGAAACTGGAATTATCACATGACTCAAATTAGCCAATAAAAGGACATCCTACCACAAGTGGTGTGCTATGCTACCTTCGAATTCTAAGTTGTCTTTCATTCCATCCCCCAACGATCATCCTACCAATAATTTTCGTTCAACAAAGTTAGTATACTGACCTATCATAGTGAATAAAAGCAATTCAGGAAAATGAAGCAGATCCTCGGATATTGACTGATAACAGAGTCATATTGAGGGCTATGAGGAAGCCTTATCTTCCCAAGGAGAGTGAGGAAGGAAAAAATACCACAAACAACAGTCATCAATAAATACAATATCAGTATCATTACTACAAAGAGAAGAGTAGAAGAAGACATAGGTGAAATACTGAAGAAAGCAATAAGGTCTTTCGGGAAACTGTAAGCAGTCTGGAAGTTTCCCACACATTTCGAAAGTTCCAAAATTTATAATATTGAACTCATTCTTGAAGTCAATCCAACTATTACAAGGAAACCAAGAAAACTGTCATAAGCAGAATCCAGATGTTCATAAACAAATCTCTAAGGATTATTGGAGAATATTCTGGCCTAAGTGAATGGCGAACGCAGACATAAAAGTCCAAAACATATACATATAACCAGAAAAGTTTCGTTGCAAAGTAGGAAATACTACAACTCAGATTAAATCTTAAAAGTTTGGGAATCCATAACATAATCACAAGTGTGCAATTTATTTACGAAAGTTACTTATTTTCTAAGTTTTTTTAATATATTTTCTTTTTTTCTTTTTAATCATAATTTCTATACACTTCTCCACTCTCGAATCTCGAATTTCAAATCTCAACTCGCGAATTTCGAATCTCAACTCTCGAATCTCGAACTTAGAAAACCTAAGAAAATTTTACGCCCTCGGATAACTCCCCATTCGCTCATTCTAAATCAAAAAACGCCATGTAAATCCATCCACGTTTACTACCCTAAAACTCTTTCAACACGAACAACACTCACAGGCACTCAGACACAAAGTTTTTTAGTCAGAGGTTTATGAGTTGATAAAAGTTATTTAAAAATAATTCTGAAATGGGTTGTTCAGATGCAATGTGAGAACTCCGATCGGAACTCATTATCAACGACAGCTACGTAAAAGAAGCTAATCTTCGAAGGGACAATCGGGATACCTGTTGCCAGCAATTTGCATAGCAATTTAGGCATATATATACAAAATTTGTGGAAAACATTGAACCTCCTTAGGAGCAACATAATGGACATAAAGAGACTCGTATGGATGATAACTGGTCATTGGGCCATAGGTAACCATACTCGGGGACTCTAACTAATTCTCCCATAGCTGTAAGTCTCCTGAGTAACTCGAGTCAGTTCGACTTGTGTTTTGCTCTGCGCCAGAAATAAACAAAATCATACTAATTTGTAGCTACTTCTTGTCGGAGCTAGGAGAGTTGGCAAGAACTTAGATGTACCCTGAATTTCCATGTAGTAACATGGTGGATCTAGAAATATCTTCAGAAGGATAGATGATTCTCATAAATCAATGGTCGAAATGAAACAGGTTACATCTATTAATGACGGTACCCTTCAAAGATGAAATCGAGGGACTTTCTATTATTTTTTCAATAGCTTAAGTAAAAACAAAACCATAACAACCATCGATTCCTTGAACTTAATCTTGGATTAATTAAATAACGGATTTCTAGGAATATTAATACCTAGCAAATCAAAATAAAAATGAAAAAAAGAGCGACTTGCACGAGTCATACTGAAATAGGATCTTTTCCTTAGGAATGGGACGCCGAAGAATAAATTAGAATCTAAGTATTTTCTCATGGTCCAACCTGCGTCTCATGAAAGATCTTGTAATGCATATGATGTTGAGTCTCCTTTATTTTCAACCCTCTTCTCCTGAGCTAAGAAATACGATATCTTACGAGGAAGATATTTAACAAAATAATTAACTTCATTTAAAAAAATTGGAAAATTTTTATTATTTTCCTCAATTCAAGCAATTAAACGATTAAACAAAATTTTCTGAAATCAAAATTCTTGAAAACGAGTTGTTAATGGAACAAAAATCGCGAAATCAAAGTATCTGTTATCTTTATTATGTGTGCAGGTATAGCACCTGATAATTGGTTTTGTTATGATTGTCCGCATCGATTGTCACCACATTAATATGTCTATCCATATATATTTAGTATGTATACTAAAGGATATAATCACAAGAGCGAATATGCGAAAATATGACCAGTTGAAGCGACACTTGTTATCACATGCCCGAATGAATGCATTTCGCATTATGTATTTGAGTCACGTTTCCCGCATAATTGTCTCTGGGTTTAATCCGCATGACGGCCGGAGATACACAAACACTAATTAAAGTCTAGACTTGGTGAGAGCTTTCATTTTCCCAGCTGAAATGATCGCTTCTTTATGGCTGTGGAAAAATCTTCATATAGAAACGATGAAATTTTTCACAGGACACTCTGGTGCAACTTTAGCTCGCATAGATGGCTATAAAAAGGAGAATTCTACGTGAGATGGTTGCATATTCTCCAACTAAACTTGCATGTAACACCGGGCGACATTTTAAACGTTTCTGGAAGTCGTGATGTTTTAATAGATGCATTACAGTTAGGATCGCAGCATTGGTGCTAAATGTGTACGTGTGTATATATGGTATATGGATCTGTATAGTCGTCCATTTCAAAAAGTCTGACAATTACCAGCAAATGGCTTAAGCTTTTACGACAACCCACCCCAAGACTATAAAAATGTTAAATTTTTACTTAGTGGAGACTGCGATTTGTTGCTGTTTTCAGTTTTACAGAACATTGTAAAAGAATCGCATCTCTTTTTTGATAGGAAGGCATCAGCTTAACTTTATTGAAACGTATATAAGATGTATGTATGTGTATAAATCTAGATTACAACTGCATAACGGTTGTATAGTTGAATACTAAATATTTTCGGAGCACTCTAATTTCCTGAGTTATAAAACTGAACACAAACGCTTTTTACTTTTCACTGTACTTAACTGTTTTTATGGAGTTCGGACAACTATGTTACAATTTTGTATTAATACCTAGGGTTTCTATGAGATCTAAGTATAGGAACTGTAATATAGAGAAATATTGAAGATACATAGTAATGCTGAGATTTCAGTGGATTATATGTCTTGAATTCTTTGGAACAATGTTGTAGTTTCCAAAACATGGAAATTCTACGTGTAGGTATTACAAACTATTATAAATTTGCTATTTTTCCTTATTAATTCCCCTTGAGAGCATAAGACCTTCACATAGTCTCCCAACCGTATCCACTTCTCCATCTCTCAGTCCGTATCCCTATCTGTTTGAATTTCTTGTATTGTTCGCTATGCTATTTGATAGCGCTGACATCTGTTGCTTATTAGGAAAAGCGTATCATATTTAAGGAAGCTCTTGGCTGTCGTAATAGCTGTTCTTTGTGTTGAAAATTTAAGTGAAGAATCGGACAGTGCGGATATATATTCGATCACCGATGACTGAATATTTGCATTACTATATAGCTTTACAAACCTTAGTCATAAATGAGAAAACAGGAAACTGGATCTCCTATGGCGAGTGAGCTCGGTATGAGGCAGATGAATGAATTCTTCAGCAGCTCTCCTTTTCAAACGCGCCAACTAATTGGTCTTAGCCCATTTTTTGTACATCAATCAATCCAAACATTTCTATAATTAAATTGCATTTTATCTTACACCTTGCTCAGGCTGTTGACTAAAGGAGTCACTGGACATGGTCCCTTCCGTTATTATGTGAAGAACATAGGCGTGTCCAACGCCGAGTTTTGTCGGATGTATGAAGAGGAAGATGAAGTCTCCAAGCATATTATATGTATGTGAGTGTCCAGCCCTTGGAGGTTTAAGGTTGCAAATCACTGGAAAATCAATAATCAAGCTCGTTAAAAGACTGGATGTTGCCAAGTCACTTTAGGGGGGAAGGTACAATAGACCAAATCTAGTCGCGGTGTCCCCCTAGTCCTAGTTGCCTCTTCACATGACTTAACTTAACTTAGCTTAACTTAACTTAACTCAACTTAACTCAACTTAACTTAGCTTAATTTGAAAAACTTTAGTGCTCTTAATTTCCTGTATATACATCTGTTGGAGAAATCATTAAAATCATTACTTCGGCCAAAACAAATTGCATAAATCTTCTGAAACCTGATCGTAGCCTAAACTACATGAACAAGGGGAAATTTAAGTGCTTAAAGCCAGGTTTAGATGTAGATAAGGTCCAAAGTAATCAGAATATCTATGAATTTTAGCTATTCTAAATATATCCTTTATTAGCATGGAACAAGAAGAGACTTAGAAGTCTGCGTGGATATAAAATATACCCACTTGTCCATATTTATAGCTTTGAGTATATATATGTTATACGTAATTCTCCTATATGTACGGACAGGATTATGGCACACTGTATTAGTCTCATTGAGACCATTAAAAAAAAAATTCTTTTAGGCTTATCGCTGCAATTGACACATTGAACTACCCCCTTACGTTATTCACTTCTATGTTTTACAGCGACTAGTAGCTCTCACTTTATCATATAGAATAGAATAGAATAGAAAAGAAAAGAGAAAAAAAAGACAGTGATTAGAACTAGTTAAAAAACATACTAACTAAAATAATAATAATAAAAATTATTGTCAAGTTTTTAAGGAAAAAAATAAAAGAATAAAAGCACCAAACACCGAAATTTTTGTCAGCGTTCAGCGAGCTTAGGTCACTGTGAAGCAGCCCAGATAGAAAAAACGGCACCTTAGTAACCCCTTGAATATGCCGAACCAACAGGCGGGCGGTTTGAATATTAGCTGGTAAGTTATTCCATAAACGAAAGATCAAAGATGGCTCTGCGAAACCGTGGCATGACCAAATTTCGATTCCTGGCTTATTGACAAAACTGAATATTATAAGGCAATTATTTGGAGTGTTTGTCCGTAGTAAATTAAATAAAACGAAAAGCTCTTTTAGGTTGAGATACGTGAACAGTGAGCAACTACTAACCTGCAATTTATAGGGGGACACATTGTGGAACCTGCGTTGAGCAAAGATAAATCTGATACAGTTGTTGAACGCAACTGCAAGTTTGTCTACATGTGCTGTCAAGCTTAGGAAATACCAAGCTACCAAACTTGAAGTGTGTCAAAAGAAGAATTGTAACAAGCCGTGGTCGCATTTTTTTGTTTAATATATCGGCGGACAGTCAAAGCTGCCGAAGTCCATAATAAATTTTACTTATAGAAGCATTAACGTGATCATGGCACTTCTTATTGGAGTTGATAATTATGCTTAGATTTCTAACTCTATTCACTAATGTAAGAGTAGTTCCGTTGAGTTCAACTGCTGGAAGTTCACCAGTATGAAGATTATTATTGTGGAGTATCATATATTGCGATTTCGACGGACTCAACTTCTGCTGATTGTTTACTGACCATTTGTGTGTATTTTTGAGGTATTTATTTAAGCTGGCAAAGCAATTCTCTATTAGCACGATCGGCCTGTCTAGGTATATCTCAACATCGTCAGCATACATATGAAATTTTATATACTTTATAACTTCCGGTAGGTTATTAATAAATATACTGAACAAAGAAGTTCAAGTACTGACCCCTGAGGAAACCCGCAATAAAGCGGTAGAAGACCAGATAAAGCGTTTTCCACTTTAACGTAATGCCACCTATCAGTTAGCTAATTCCGGATTAGTTGAACAGCAGAAGAATAAAAATTTGAAGACAACTTATCCAAAAGCTTATGATGAATAATACTGTTGAATGCCTTAGAAAAATGCAAGAGCACAAGAACGCTAATGTGATCCTTATCAAGTGAACATCGTAGATCATTGGGTACTTTTAGTACAGCTTATTCACAGCTATAGTGATAACGGAAACCGGACTGCCAATCGTAGCATATCCACCATGGATATTACCCAATACAATTGGGAATCTCTATTTTATCCCATATTCAGAATTTTATTCAAGATGTCTTTATTTGGTTCAGGCATATGCATGTAACTATCACTATGATTTATCTTATTGATGTGAAAGGAATTGTATCGCTAGTTTATCGCTATGATTATCGTTATCACAATCGTTATCGCGACAGTGTGAATCGTCCTTAAAGCTTTATTTTGCGTTTGAATCAGAAAAATCCAGAGCCTGAAAATAACTCTCCATTAAGTTTTTTTTTTAAGTGAGGTCCAACTGGAAACTTTTATATTAAAAAAAAAAATTTTTAATAATACTGTTAACTTTTATTTTTAAAAGTAAAAGTTAAGAGTTAATTTTTATTGTACGAAATAAAAGTTTTCAGTCTTTTCAGACCTTTATCTAACAAAAAAACAAAAACTTTTTGACAATATTTCGGGACTTTTATTTTATAAAAGTCTTTTGAGACTTTTATTATATAAAAGTCATTTTTAAAGTCTTTTGAGACTTTAGTTTTATAAAAATATTTTTAAAAGTCTTTCTTAATGTTTTTTATTTAAATATATAATGCATTTACGGTCTAATGTAAAAAAAAACCTCTCTCGTTGGTTATAACATTTTAATCGATTTGATCCATATTCATAACATAATTCATTTATATCATAAAAATTTAAGAAAATTCTCTGTCTGTCTGTAACACGTTCGAATCCCAGGATGGCTTTTAATTAAAGAGAAATTAAAAAAAATATATATAACGACAAAATTAAATTACTTGAAAACAAGTCAAAAGGCTAGAATTAGTCTAAAAGACCAATACTTATGATACCCTATATGAATGCTCGTATGCATAAAATCGATTGAAAGATTATCATAAACAGCGAAAGAGGTTTTTGTTTTAATATCAGACGGTAAATGCTGTAAATATTTAAATAATAAACATAAAGAGAGATTTTTATAAAATAAAAGTTCCAAAAGACTTTTAAATTGATTTTTATAAAATAAAAGTCTCAAAAGACTCTTAAAATGACTTTTATGAAATAAAAGTCTCGAAACACTAACGAGAAGTTTTTGTATAACAGTTAAAAAAACCATTAAAAATAATGGTTATTGCGGGAGTCTCAATAACAAAAATTACGAATTTTTATTATTTTAAAACTCTTATTACTTATAATTTTGTTTAATTCTCTTATGGAATAAAAGTTAATAATAACTCATATTCTAGAGACTTTTTGAAAAAAGTCATAAAAGTTTCAAGCTCCAGAAAAATCAGTTGCTCCGTTCTCGAGATTAATTTTTTGAAAATGATGTTGCATTGTAAGAAATTCCTACAAGTTATGTTTATAATATTGAGTTGAAATAAAATTATCTTTTTTCAATTAATATACGTTAAAATTTCCATTATTTAGAGATTTTCAACTGTATGGAAATTCTTCCTAGTTACTAAATGAACTAAAGCTTTTATGTTATCAAGTGATTGTGATAACGCAATCAAATGGGAACCATCGGTGAAACGCATTGGCGTAAACGTGTTAAGATTCCGTTACTGGAGCGTACTGTTAGAATTCAGTACAAATACTTATTTACAAATGTATGCAGTCAAGATTTCGCATCCAAGCAATAATTGTGTCTTAATATTAGAGGTGAAAAGTTTTGTTAATCTGGCAACCTTTCTATCTAAAAAAAAACCTTTTAGCATTTTCAAATTAAAAAAAAAAAAAAAAAAACAAGCTACATACAGAGCTGGGCAAGTACCAAAGAAAAAGTACTTAAGTACAAGTACCGAAGGCATGGGTACTTCAGCGTAAGCAAAAATATGTACTTGAAACTAAGTACTAAGTCTATAAAATTTACTGAGTACTTTTTGAAGTACTTTTTGAAGCACTTTTTTTTAGAATCTTTGTACATTGGCTGTAGTATATTGAAGTTTATTGCGTTCAGTTAAAAGATATTAATAAATAAATACCTTTTGAAAACTATAATATGTATAGTTACCAGTGGCTATTATTTATAGTTTTCGGCGCTGCAGCTTGCGTAAAACTTTCGCCTCTCATTCCTACACACAATAAACTATTAGAGATCCGCCCAAGGACCCATTATCACCTCCAATCATGCATAGCAATTCTTAAGAAAACATTTCTAGTAAATTTCTAAGAAAAAACTCAGGCCTTCCCTACATCAGGTGAGGCATCGTTGATTTTTCATTGGAGCGAGGCATTGCTTGCTTACCCTTGGTTATGTCCACTGACGTATATAATATGGACTGCTAATTTTTTTATTTCACATAAGCATAATTGCTTATGTCAAAAATAGTTCTTACGCTGGTGCCAACATTGAAAAAAATCATTGGCGGGAAATTGAAAAAATGAGTGTGCAGCTCGAAAAGCGATTATAATAAAATGTTTCGAATTTCTGATCCACATCTTATGAATATATTACCTTTGGTAAAACAATTTTATCATTAATACCTAATACTAAATAAAAATAATTAATTTAAAAATATTTATTTCGATGGAACAACTTATTTACTTGTTGTTTTCAGTTCTCTCTCAGTTGGTACTTGGTGCTTATAACGAAAGAGTCAGCAATACAGAAGTGAGCCCACTTTCTACGGTGTATTTGTATGAATCTAGTCAGTCCATATTATACATATCAGTGGTTATGTCATCAAATCGAGGCATCGTCGATTTTATATGCGAGCGAGACGTTACTGGTTTTTTTTCTACTTGCCCAGTCTTATTTTTATGTTATTAGTTAGTCTAAAGCAGATCCCATAGAATGTGTGCATTTGTCAAATATTTGGCAATGCGTCTTGTTTATACACACCTTGTCAAATGAGACGCATTGACAAATATTTGACAAATGCACACATTGTGTGGGACCGGCTTAAGGCAATGCCTTGACGCGTGAGTGCGGCACAGGCTTTGATAGTTCTTTGCGTGCTTTAAAACTCAACAACAAAAAAGGAGTTGCGCTAGAGATTTAGTTTGCTATTCTACGAAGAGTTAGATATTTGTAGGTACTTAATAGACTCAGAAATACCTAAGTAAAAATCTTTGTACTTAAGTACAAAACTAAATCTTAAGTACAAGTAAATAGAAGCAAGTACTTATGTTCAAGTAATAATTAGGAGCATTTCAAAAGTATTGAGTAATAAGTCTTAAGTAACGAAAATGTACTTTAAGTAGTACTTAAGTCTTTTTTTTACTTAGGTATTGTCCAGCTCTGGCTACATAACGTTCTCTACTATTATGTATCATAATCAATTACTTTCCATTTTACTTTCAATATCATAAACAAAGTGTCAACTTTATGATATGGTGGAAAAAAATTTTCCTCATTTCTATATACGCTGAATGCCAGTTATTAAATGTCGCGTGCAACAGGTTTTCATATAATTAATGGTAACTTGCTATAATGCACTCAACTACATTAAACTACGCAACGACATTAATTTGAATGCCTGTTATCCGCCCTTATAACAAAGAACCATTCATGAGTGGCGGACATGCACTACATAAGTAAGTAACTGCAAAGAACGAAGCAATTTTTACACAACAGGCAATCTTGCATTTATGACCCAACGAAGGTGGATAAAAAAAAAAAAAAAAAAAAAAAAAAAATGCAGCAACATCTTAACAAGACTCCTTATATGCGTTGCGTTGGTGGTGCTGCAAGTTTTTCCATTTTATTCGCTTCTTTCTACTCATTATTAATATTAACGTTAAATGTTGCGTCTTAATTAACTCCTTAATGAGGATTGAGGCGATAAAATTAACAAGTCAAGCTTAGCGCAAACACATAAATTTTTGGTTGTACTGCGTCATGGTAATTAATTTTTCTTGTGAGAAATTAAGTTGCTGCTGCTGCTGATCTTTAGGTCAACGAATATTGAGACATCAGAATTATACTGTTGTGCTATATGCACTTATATGTGATTGAAATTGACCATTTTTTTTTTTTTGCTTTTTTTTTGTTTTCCTTTTGGTGACAAGACGGCAAAAGCTTAAGACATCCAACTGCGCAGCAACACTTATCTGAGTAATAATATAAATTATGCGCGCGCAGTTAATTTATTCCAGTGGACGGCTGTTGCTCGCATTCTTTCACAGCTGTGAAATATTGTTGAAAATTTACATAATTTATGTTAATACAAGTTTATTTTTAACGTATTTTTTATTACCTGTAGACAAAGTCTTAAAAGATTTGCAAAATTATAAATGCAGATCTATTCACACACAGATATTCGTCAGGAGACTTTAAGTTATTATATCTAACTCTTAAGCAGGTCTAGTATAATTTTGTATAATAATATTTATATATATATAATTTGTAAGTGGGGGGAAGAGGTATGGGACTATAGCAATCAGGAACATATTCCGCTTTTCCAACAAATACAGCAGTTTTGCATTGAAAAATAAATAAATAAAAATCAAATTTACTTTGAAAAATATTTCAAGGTAAATTCAGTTTATTAGACAGAAATAAGATAGATTTCGTAACTGTCTAGGGATCCTTTTATTATCTTGAACTTTGATAGTTTATACCCGCAGTGTCTGTTTATTCGAGAGTTAAGCATAGAATTTTTAGTCCTAGAAGTTGTGTTACAATTTTAATAGTATTTTGATTGAATGTGTATAATAAGCCTTCTCAAAAGTTGTACACTTAATTCTGATTATTGTCGATTATCATGTTGTGCTGGCAGCATTTGTTATTCCTGCCTTTGATCCTACAACAACTTAGTCCCGCAAGATTTTCTTTCGATGCTCGTCGAGTGATAGTTATGAAAAAATATTAAAATTTCAAATCTTATGAATAAAACTTATAAAAGCCATCATTAATTATTATCAGTACTTAATATCGATTCTCACAAACTAAGCCACTTTAATTTGGAGTACCTCAGCACTCAATTCTGGGTCCATTACTATTCAGTGGAATGAGTAGCTCCTTCTTTTCTAGTTTGGGGGGAGCTAAAAGTCAAGAATTAAGATGTGTCCTGAGATTCATAAGGGAAACAGGATGGAACTAGGGCGATTTAACAGGTTATGCCATGATGTAGGGGGCACGATGGACCCACTGGAGGCCTAAGTGATGCAGGCTGGTCTTCGAGTGCTATCCCCGTTACCTAAGCTAACCTAGTATTCGATTTGTACATCAATAATTTATTTATTATTATCGTTAGACAGTGTACAGTCAAACTCTATTGGTTTAGTTATTAATAGACTTAAGTCTCACCTTTTGTTGATTGTTGAATCGACTTATCCCAATAAGTAAGTGATCTAACTATATTGAAGTGCATGCTTCCACATAAGACTAATGTCATGATTGTAAAAAATTATTTTTCAAGGAGCTGGAAGAAAGTATTCAGAAATGTCGTTCAGTGTTATATAAAAATCAATTAAGTAACTTCAATGCTCCGCATGACTGTGAACAATACCAACAGACGGAGGCTTGCTTGATTAGGCTTCCGATGTTGTTGTATTTCTATCTTTATACAAAGAACACGTAGCAATTCATTCAGGTTTTGACACAGCGAAATTAAAAGAAAAGTTTAAGTTAAATAGCATACCTACAAAATAGTATACCTGTCAAAATACCAGCTATTAACTGGCTCTGGTCTAAATATCTCCTGCTCTTGATAAAAATTCTCACTAAAATACCAGATGGTTATTTCAAATCTCACATGTACTGGGTCCTTCGCCTTTTTCTATCTAGTTTCCTGTAGCTTTTTTTGGAATGTTCCATTATCTATTTCTACTCCTTTAATCCACCCTCTCTCTTTCAAAAGCAACAATAACCAGAATTCTCCTCATCCTTTCCACGAACAGCAACATCAAAACTTTTGGCATAGCGAAAATATACTATTCAAGATACTAAGCAGAGAGCCTATGCAGAGGTAGTAGGTATATATGAAGGATGTATGACGGATGGAAAGTATAATTAACTCAGCAACCTATTCGTGAAATCAAATTAGCCATATGAGTAAGTCGATAGCTTCTGGCAAGTTCTGAGTGTGCACCGAATAGTTGTAAGCCTTTATGAATCAAATAACCCTTGGATAATTCACGAAAATAGTGCACATATCAGAGAAGTTCATTATTACCAAATATCTGATAAATATAGAAAACACGTTCGCTTTGTAAAAAAAAAAAGAAACTAAAAATTGTCACCACATAATATTTTCATGCATCGCTGTCGAAAACGTAATCCTATCCTAAGCTTACGGAAACTTGAGAGTACGAGTGCTGCCAGGTCATTTCCTTTTAGTAAAATTGCTATTTTTGAGTACTACGACATGAATGATCGATATAAGTTTACTGCAGATCAAATTTTAAATTTTGATGAATCTGGTATATCGACAGGACTAGAAGCACTCCCAAAATCCTAACAGAAAAAATTCATACACAAGTTGGCCAGTTTGTTTCTGCCGAAAGAGGGGAACTCGTTACATTTGTTGTAATTATATCTGCAAGTAGAAACAAAATTCCTCCACTATTGTGCTTGTCGTAGTTCATTACAAAAATCATTACCTGGAAGATTCACCTGAAGGCAGTATGGGGGTTGCTACTAGGAATCGCTAAGTTAATCCTCATCTTTTCTTAGATGTGCTAAAACATATATAGTACAAAAATTACAATTTTGTTCTGAAGACAAACCTATTTTACTATTGTGTGACAATTATGACAGCCATGTGATTTCCACAACATACATCACATCATTCCAACCTTTAGCACGATGGGCTACTTGGACCTTTTTAGTCAAAGCTGAGTATTTAATGCCTGGCATCTCTCCAATCCGGGCAATACTATTATTAGCATCTATAATATTCCCAAACTTATTAAAATATCTAATATTTACACCATAAAATATTATGAGTGAATTCACAAAACCAAGAATATGGCACTTTAAAAAACTGGCTTTCAATGTTTCCGTACAAGTTTACCAATTTCCTGAGTTACAATCAGGCACCGTAGAGAGAAATATTTCTGTGGGTCAAATTACAGAGAAAATTCCAACAGAAATTTCTATACAATCTCATTGCAATTTACCTCCAATTTTTTCTCCATCATTTAATGACCTTGCATCCTTAGGAACAACCACTGCTAAAACTCCAGGACATGGTTCGTACATATCTGAAAATTGTATGAAAATACAAACCAAGAAAGGAGGATAATGTGGGAAGTCAAGAACCTACACAGACTGTTCAGTCCACATATTACTCCTCGGACTTACTCCCAGTTTTTTGATTCCCCTAAAAAGAAGAACAAGAAACCAAAAAGCATCAAAGTTAAATTAAAGTGACACAGAAAACTTTTATTATTTAACACAGCATCCCATATCCCTTCATAATATTCATGGTATGTCTACAATCACAAAACTGAGTTAAATTCGCTAATCCACAGCCGACTCGTAGCATGGCTCATAGCTATCCAAAACAATCAAAATTATTAATAAAATAAGATTAATTGTTACACTAATAATATTAAATGAACCAAGCTATACATGCCTCAGCATATTTATACATTTTAGAGCAGAAAAATAACTGGCTTCAGCTCCGATAAAAAGGCGACGAGTAGCAATAGAAAACCATTTTTGACTCAGATCTGATCTGATTCAGAGTATAATCTGGAAATAAGAATCGTGTTCCAAACCTCCATACAGAAGGAGTTCAATCTGAATAATATTTCCTATCCTCCAGCAGAAGTATATTCTGTTTCCTATCAGAAGTTTATTCTGATTCAGACTTTAATCTGAATATACCTTCGGCCCTACATGCTTCAGCACGTGCTACGCTTACACGTTAAAGCAAATTCACGTATTTACACTTCAGCTTTACGCGCTGAAGCAAGTTCACGTGCTACACTTCTGCCTTACACGCTGAAACACATACATTGTGCTACCTAGCACATTCATTGTGCTTAGTTTTTTTTAGGCATTACATGCTGCAGCACGCTTCCATAATTTTACGGAAGTTTTTTTCTGTGCAGAAAACTAACTGTGAAGTAAAGAAACGGACCAAAAAACGTCATTTGGATGAATTTATAGTGATATATTTTATATTGAATTTTTGTGTGAGTAGTTTTAAGTTTCTTTTATTTTGAATTATGATATTAGTTTAAGTAATATATTTGTTGATTAAAATTTCATACTTGTATTGCTGAAAGGCTGAATTATCTATTTACACCAGTACCCCTTCTTATGTTCGAGACAAGATCTCACACAGACACATATGAAAAAAGTAGATTTGAAGAGTCGCAAAAAGCCCAAGAAATTAAGAGAATTAAGCACAGAAGCTCAAAGCTGAAGAAATTAAGAACAGATTTCAAAAGACCAAAGAAAAGTCCCAAGAAGACAAAAACAAGGCTGGAAAGTAGTGATTCGAGACCAGGAGATATTTGGAATGTCGATGAAAGAGAAATTACAACCACATACTAGTCTGATATAGTAGTTGCCAGGCGGAGATTAAATCAGGTCGGAAAGTAAACTTCTCTGGGAAGGGTCCCCTTAGTGACACAGTTTCTGCCATGGGAAATACTGTACCACCATTTTTTTTTCGATGCACTACCGAAACGATTTTATTTCATCTGGTCCTCCTGGTAGTGTGGAGCTCTTCCAGCTGGATGAAAGCTGACCACTTCGTTGCTTTTCTGAGACATTTTTTAATAATACACGTTCCTCCAAAGAAACCGCAGTAATGCTACTTTGGACAATCACGAGTCAAATTTATTCGACGCCCCCCCCCCCTCCATTGCTTACACATGTTACAGCTGTTGCACAAAAACGAGTATGGGCCCTTGGAAAAAATATGTGAACACTGCATGTGACTCATGGATGACAGATCACCTGGGACAAATTACGGCATTCCTGGTATCGTATCGTATGCATTACTATTAGGTGTCAATCCTCTAATGTAGCGAATGGTTTTAAAGTAACGGATGTGTTTCCTTTTCAGGCTGATAGAGAGCGACTTCTCGGCCGAGCTATGTAACCGACAGACCAAATATTGGCCAACAATATGGTGATGATCAGATTTCAAATGAATGTTCGGAGGTCACAGAAAATGTCATTTGCACTTCAGAATTCACTGATCGAAGTCACATAACTCAATCGTTAGCTTGTACTAATAATGGGATTCACTGATCCGTCACTGATCCATCTAATCTATATAGTTGCTATTCCGTCCTTTCTAAAAATTTAACAACACAAGATGTTCGGCCATACCCAAAGCAGAGCAAAATTCAAGCATAAACGGTTATCAGATAATTTAACAGACATGCCAGACACGCCGTGTCTAGTTATACTGCATGTTACTTTTCTGTCGTACTAATCCTGGATAAAAATTGATTCAGTGCAATAATTTTTACATATGGCAACACTAAAATTGTTCTGGTATATCCGATATGTTTTTTCGGTGTGTAAATTGTGATTAAAGTGAAAATGTATAGACTAGCTGTCCATTTCTATGGACTAGTATTACTTCAGTGAGTGGCAGCAATTTGTGCCACAAAGGTTATTTGTCAATAAGATTAGGGAAAGACTTCACATTGGAAAACGTAGATTAGGTTTTTATCCCTCAAATGTGGTTTCTCCCTCAAATGTAGAGATTGTTTGTTTTTTTGTGTCCTAAAATTTAGGGAATATTCCCTAAAATGTAGGGAATTTTCAATTTTTTTTTTATTTTCCCCCTAAAATGTAGGGAATTTAAACAACTTTGGTGTTTTTTTCCCTCAAATAGAAGTGAATATTCCCTAAAATCTAGGGAGTAGGTGATAGCCCACACTCCACCATACGTGATAAAACACCACATTCCACCATATTTGATAAAACGCCACCCCCTTTAAAAATATATGAATGAGCTGAGTATCTCATTTCATTCATTTCATTCATTACTACACAGTAAAAAAAATTTCCGAAAGTGAGTGGCAACAATTTGTGCCACAAAGGTTAGGCATTTGTCGATAAGAATAGGGGAAAACTCCACCTTGGAAAACGTAGATTAGGTTTTTCTCCCTCAAATGTAGGGAGTTTTTGTTTTTTTCCCCCTAAAATTTAGGGAATATTTCCTAAAATGTAGGGAATTGTCACATGTTTTTTTTTATTTTTTTCCCTAAAATATATTGACTATTCCCTATAATGTAGGGAAGAGGTGGTAGCACCACCCCCTAGAAAAAACATAAGAATGAGATAATAGCTCATTTCTTATGGGCCATACTACTAAGTAGTACGGAAGCTATGTTGGTGCGCTGGGCTCGTTCAAACAAAATATTGGAAAACAACAGCTGTGTTCTTTTGTGTCCGCAGAACAGGGCAGAACAAAAGATACACAAAAGAATGCCTCATACGTTTTCTTAGAAGATTTATAAATGAAGCTAACAGTACAAATAGTTCGCTTCAATCGACAGAACAATTTGTTCTTTACAGTAGGTATATGGGAGTTCTAGAACAAAGTACTCACAAGAACACAGCTAATATATGACTTGTTTTCAAAAACAATGTGTGAATTTTATAAATGAAAATATATTTCCATAAAAAAGTATCATTATCCCTAATTTATTGAATGTTCTTTTCCTTATATCCAAGAGAACTTAACATTTCGGGAATTTTACGTACAATATAGGTTTTCTGGTGTCAAATACCTAAATTCATTAAATGTTCCATTGATTTTGGGAAATTAAACTGATTTTTCCTGTATATCTGAGAAAATTACGTTTATTTTTAGGAAAAAAGTGTCTTAAATTTATGGAATAGTCCTATTAAATTTTACAGTGTATATACATTATTAGCTATGGTTCGAGAAACCTAAAACTCTTAAAGCCCTCAATCACTATTGGAAAAAAAAGGTAAAGTAAAAAGTGCGCCTCTAGCCCCGGTCTCCTATCAATGAAAGCTTGAACAATGTAAGTATGTACTGTGGGCCATTAAGACCCTACGTGGGTGGTTCTGTCTTTTGTAGATAATGATAATATGATAAAATTTGTGCTGTCAATTGAATCTATAGTAGTTTGATAGGAATTAGTAAGGCCGATGGTAACAATCATTTATTATTATTTCGTGCAAAGGATTTTACTCGAACGACATAACTTCTATTTTGATTAAATATAATGTCCCCACCCCTAACTACATATGTACGTCGAAGAAGACCTTAGTAATATATCCACTCATATACGTCATAACTACTTCGATCTCCAGCCTCATATGTAGGACGGAAATTTTCCATTTAGGATAAAGATATTACAGAAATGTAAAAGTATCCTGCAGAATAATTTACTGAAATCATTTTTCACTCTGGTGTCGATTTGTTATTAGCGGATACATCAAAACTAAATTAAAATCCCCCACAGCATTGACTATAATAAATCGATGTAGTTCAAGATAAAGTTGCAAACCGATTACCATAAAGGAGATATCACTCAGAAGCTGTTTAAAAAAACGAACGACATAAGCACTCCGACACCATTTCCAGGAGCGCCTCTTTCTTGTTAGAGATTATGCGATCCGACAAATCACCTTTAATCCGTGCATTCATTTGCATATTTTAATTAGAATCATCGTTGACGACAATGCAGAGGCGATGGAAAAAAGAAAATTCGAGGCCAAGTATGAGTGTAGTGCAGTTCTACATGGATATATTTTCCAGGATATGAAACGATAGCAACGCCACCTATATCGTGTAGATGAAAGAGGAAAAAATTATATCAATATCTCTCTATATGAAGAGACCAACATAATCCTAAAAAAAAAACAGGTACGTATAGAAGCGAAGATAAGGTGTGAGTAGGTATCCTCCTCCTCCATGACTTTTCATCATTTGATCTGAGCAATGATATAAGTATGTGAGACTGACTAACTGTGGACATATAATTCTACATCACGACCGACTAACGCAACGTCCAGGTATATGCCCTGGAGTAGATTAATTGGATTTAAAGACAAGATTTATGCAATCCGAGTATATTTGAGGTTGTGTGAGTTTTTGAGGAGTCAAAATATACTATGAATGAATGTATGTATGTATGTAGGTTCATACAGTTTTTGGTTCAGTCGACCAAGCTTAATACTACAAATTCTGGGTTTCATTCTCATATGTAGTTCAGATCTTGGATTTTCTACTGAAGATTAAGCCATGAGATTTGTTAAGTCTGGACAATTTTTTAACCTTTTGCCTACGGGGCAAGATCTTAAGAAAAGTGGTGGTGGGAACTCTCGTAAATTGCTATTGACAGTAACTGATTACGCAGAATAATGAAAACGTTTTGTAATTCGGTAAAAATTTGAAAATAAAGCTATCAGAGGAAATACAGCGGTAAGACAGCGCGATTATTAATTCCGAATAAATTGCGACAAATTTTCGTTGTTTTAATAAAGATGTTGTCGAAAGAAAATACGAAGAAATGTGTTGTGAATGATGAGGCCTACATATGAAGTTTTATATTTTCAAGAAGAGCAAACTGGTTTTTTGGCGAATTTTAAATCAGTTTCTTCATATTCCGTTTTCATTTTGAACTTATAAAAATTGTAATTTATATCGCCAGCGCGAATATACAGTATCTAAGGAGTAAGGATATGTATAGAGGATGAGAAGATCAATATTAAATGCAGTAATTTGTCGTGGTAATTTACTTGTGGATATATTCCATATTGCTACAGTTGTTAACTACTTATCCTAGTGTATAACATGACTGCAGGTGTGGATCTCAGCCCTGGTAATCAATTGGACTTCATTTATAAAATGTTGGTCCTTAAAGTAATGATTGAATTGAAGACTTTGTATATTTTTAAAAATAATATTTCTGAGAATCAGTTAAATGAAAATGACTAATATAACAATAAAAACTGAAAAAAAAATAAAATTGGTAAAGTGTATTAACGAACTTTGGATGTGTCGTACCAGCTCCAAATATGAAATTCTGTGCGGTGATAGAGCTTAAAGATTTTCGTAAAGTGTAGATGATTTAGACAGTTTCGAACGTCGTCGGTTTATCAGTTTTACCACCATTGAGGAAAACAAACATCCTGCGCACCTTAATTTGCGAATTAACCTTTTCGAACCGGCTTTGTTCTTGGAAAGCTTTTAATTATTTTTACGGGTGTTTTAGAATTACAAAGTTGTAAATATGATAACGGCACTCAAAAACTGTAAGAAAATGGTGGGGGGAAGCGAGTTATTACACGGGACATATATGTCCCAATCGGTTTCGAGATATTACACGGGTCATAAATGTCCCAATCAGTTTCTTATGTAAGACATATATATACCCCAGGAGGGTGATACATACTCATAAGCTATGACCAACATGCAACCAAGTATTTTTTTATTTTCCCTTCATTTGTATCTAAGATAACTTTTTCCAGCCTCTCATTCGTGTATTGTACAATAAAAATGATTAGACTTATCGAAAAAAAAAAATTACAAAACACCGCTTCCAATTAGGTTTGTGAATTTATCAATCTTTCACCTAGTATCCAGCGTCGTTTAGATGAAATAGCTTTCCTCGGCATAAATGTGCAATTAGATATTCCCAGATAAAACTAAATAAAACTAGGTAAATGTTCAGCTTCAGATACAAACTCTGCAGGTTGATTAGAACAATCTGTATGGTTAGTTAGTATACATTTTCTTTTGTCCTAGCAATAGTTGTCATCCTGAAATTACTTGTCATTAGTCGGAAGATATTCAGGTCCAGATGCATTGAATGGGTCATGATCACTGTCCGCAGTTATCGTTCCTTAAATTTCAGTATCCAACAGTCTTGGTTTTGGCTTCTTCCTAGCAAAGCACTGCTAAAACAAATTTAAAAAAAAAGTGTGTCATTCAACCCTGCTGAGATAATTTGATCCCATTGAATACACCTGTTGGGACAAAAATGACCCACATGTGTTCCTCATTTAGATTGTGAAATACTGTTACAGGTTTTTTATTCAATAAGTTGATGAAACAATAAATACATACCTTTTCCTTCAAATCAGCTATGAAAGCACTATTAAAACGTTAAAAACTACTAGACTAATTTATACTCCTCCAAAACACGTCCTAAAAAATTTCACAATTGAACCAAATGAATATGATGAATGACAGCTACAACCACAAATTTCGTTACTTGAGAGTATAAAGACCGAACCGGGACAAAAAAATTCCCACTAAAGATTTTTTAAGTGATAATACGAAGATTTTGAAATTTTGCTGGGACCTATACCTCCCACCAGCCACAAAAGTGTTAAAATCTGAGCAAAATCTTAAAAAAGTAATAAGGAAGTAGAAATAGAAATATTTATTTATGGATACTGTACACAAGACTTGTTTGCTCAATAGTTTTTGAGTTATGTATGTTGCAGCTAGGCTTAATTAAATAAAACTCGACTTGGGTTAAACACCTTCTGACAAGAATTCTATGATGTATATATTGAAAGCAAGATTCATTTCAGATTAACAGTACTAGCGATAACAATAACGATAATTGAATATATGTAATTGTATATGTATGATAAATATTACAGTCCAAAGAAAAAGTAAAAAATATTTTGAGTAAATTATAAAAAAAAAACATTTACGTTAAGACAACGTTTAAACAAGACGTAACGAGAGCTAACAATCCTTCTTGTACATTAGATATGAAGGTGCTAGATATCGAGTTTTCAGTACTAAACAGAAAGAAGAATAAGGAGAACAGCTAAAATTGGTCCAAGACCAATTCTTATAATACCCTAGATGAATAGTCGTATGTAATTTCGTATCGTCATCCAGCTGTATAAGTTTGAGTTTTGAAGTGGTTTTTCACATATATTTCTAGAACGGTTCGTCGAACATCAAAAATGATTATAACTAATTTCATATGATTTCATATACTGAAGAAAGTTTTATTACAATATACGTAAAAAACCTAAACTTTTATATGGTAACACCAAGAAACGGCTGCTCGATTTAGTCTATTTTTGACATCTTATTTTCTATTACAATAAAAACACCATGTACAAAATTTCCGCTCTCTATGGCGACCACCGATGCCCCCCACAAAATATTTTTAGTAGTATATTAGGAATAAAAACGGTAGTAAATAAGAGAAAATAGTAGTACAATTTTCCAAATGATATTTATTAGAAAACAAAAACAAAAATTGACTTTAAAGTCTCATAACATCGAAATAATAAACATAAAATATAACATTTATACATTTTCAATAGCGTAAATATGTACATACTTCAGAGAGATATAGTTTGAAAATTCAATAAAAAAAATGTAAACGGAGATAAACTACGGGATTTTTAGGAAATCAAATAGCTCACAAGTTCAGTTATTTTACACATATTGATTTTTGTAAACTTCTTTAAAACTGTTACTACTACTTTTCAATATGTTTACCACTATGGTATTTGAAATTTCTTGCCAAATTAATTAATTCCTTAGTGGGCTCGAATATTTTATTTTTACTATCAGTTATCAAATCCTTAAAAAATAAAATATTTTCAACTGTTCGAAAATGTTGCGCTTTACATCTTTTATCAAATCAAGAATCGAGAATGCACGTTCTGCAGACGCACTACTATGAGGAAGGCAGGCTAGCTTTAACATATAATTCGACAATTTGTCAAAAGCGCATTGTTCTAAATTCTTTACAATGTTTTTCAAATTAATCCAAAATTTTATAATGTCTTCGTCATAGTATGTAGTAACCCTTTTACCAATTAAGTTTCGCCACTGAATGTTTAGACTTTCAATGTCGTCATGACTGTACGGAAACTCTGAGTATAATTTTAAGATAGAAGGCACATTACCTTCAGATATTTTCATTGGGTAGAGGGATTGCAATAATAACAACTTATTGTCCTTTAAATCAAATCTCTTTTTAAGTTGTGAACATAGTAATACATAAAATTTTAGACAGTTTTTCTTAACTTCATCTAGTTTATCAGCTTCATTTAAATCTGAACAATTTTCAAACACTTCAAATTTGATGCCAAAGAACATCATTTTTAATGGTAAATAAAAATTTGTGTTTTCAAATCCACAGAAAAATCCAAGACGGCTTGGTTTGTAAATTTTTTTAAAATTTCAATGAAAACGTCTTTAATTTTTTCATATATGAGGTGAACTCTGGTTTTTTTGGATTGAAAATATTTATTTAAAATATTTAAAATCCCCAAAATATATGATAGGAATTATAAATAAAGTTATTTATAAGGGTTACTTAAAAAGTCATGCACAGTATTAGCGTTAGTGCATTTATCTTTAGCGTGCTCTAAACAATATAATCTGAAGTAATTGTGCTGTGCCTGCCATCGTGTTGGATAATACTTTAAAATCTTATGCTGTTTCAAACCAAAATATTCTTGAAAATCGCGAAATTGAACATGGCGCTTTGAGCTATGAGCAAAATGGAAATAAATATTTCTCAAATTTCTCTCAATTATTGCAGGTAAAACTTTGCTAGCTGCAGCTGCACAAAGGTGTAAGGAATGACAGCTGCAGCCAATCGCAAAAATATTGCTATTTATTGATTTCAATTTAGTTTTGACACCATTAAGCTCACCACTCATACCTGATGCATTATCAGCTGCGAACTCGATTATGTTGGAATGAGGAATATCAAGCTCACTAAGGCGATCAATTATCGTATGAAAAATTTCTTCTGCCGTTGATTTGTTTAGCTCAATTAGGCCTAAAAGATTTTCCATTATTTTAAAATTATCCCAATCAAAATATCTTGCAATAATTACTAAGCACTTCTTCGTTCCAACATCAGTTGTCTCATCAATAGTGATAGAAAATTTATTTAATCTGAGTTTTTTGCCAAGTTGAAGCTTAGCATATGGACCCAAAATATGGTTAATAATATATGTGGCCTTAGTTCTTCCACACTGCATATTACATGCAATAGATAATTTACCAGATATTGCTTTAATAAGTGCTGGTAATGTATCCATTTGCGTGAATGGCAAGCTGTACTGCACACAGTACATAACGCACACAATTCAGATTTTACCTTGCAATTAGTATCCATAAAGGCATTTCCATTGTAGCAGTTATCCAGAGTTTGCAAATTTTTTGCGGTGAGTACTTTACGTTTGTGCCTTGTAAGCAATGTAATGTTGTTTACTAAGCTTTTTTTTACAAAGCTTGCAGTAAGTAAGCCCTTCAAAATTTTTTGCCCATTTGAATGTTTCCGACCATTCAATTCGGTATTTCTGACTGTACCTTATCTTTTTAATATTCCCCAACTCCAAGTTCTCTGTATCCTCGTCATAATACAAATCAGGAATTTTTAAATTACTAGAAATACAGATATTTAAATTGAATTTACGGAATCTATTCATTTAGCTAACCATTCTTCATTTTCAAACATGACATTCTTTTCCACGCCTTCGTCACAGTCATCATTGGCTTTTTCGTTCACCATCTCAAAACATCTTTTCATTTTTTTAACAATTAAAAAATAATAACAAAACAAAGCACTAGAAAAATACGAAGATACTGACTTATCACAATCACAAACAACAATTATCATCACAATTCACAAGTATCGCAGGCACAGCATTCGCATTTCTCAAAATCGAAATGACGTTGACGAAATGATGCAACAAAGTTGTTCTTCTTCTTCCAGCAATTCTTAGTTATGAACTGCTAACCTTCTTAGATAGAAGGAGTAAGCAGAGTGATTCCCCCGGCATACACGCTGCTAGCATGCATTACTGTGATACAACTATTCGGCGATGAAAGACACTCGGATAGAGGAAACATTCGGAAAAGTTGCATCACAGTGATGCATGCTAGCAGCGTGTACGTCGGGGGATTTAATTTAAGAAATTTAGATTTCAGATCAGAGCCTTGCCAAAGAGTAGTAAAAGTCTGCTCAAGAGTAGTAGGTTTTTAAAGTTGCAAAAAAGTAGTAAATCTACTACAATTGTAGTAGGCGGGCAACCCTGATGGCGACGCGTTCTCAGGCAGTATCCAAATATATAGATGAAAATGAAATTTTTGTATGGCAACCCCATGAAGGAGTTGCCTGATTTGTCTCATTTCCGATCTCAGTTTTACTTTTTTTTTTGGTAAGTCGGTGCTCAAAATTTTAGCTCTCTAAGTATACGCGTTCTCGAGTTATCGTGTGCACAGGCAGACAGATAGACAGACAGACAGACAGACAGACAGACAGACTGACGGACGGACGGACATGCAAAAATCAAAATAACTTTTAATATTATGCGTGGGTAACCAATCCATTTTGCTCTACCATCTTTATTTCTGTGCGATATAAACGGAATGACAAACTTAGTATACCCTATAGCTTTCATCTAGGGTATAAAAATAAATATAAAGTTTTTCTAAATTCAGCTATTCCACACGAAACCATGAAACGCTGGATATTGGAATCACACTATTTCCACTAAATACTTAACCATTTGCATATATAAACCTATAAGATTTATGAGCCACTACAATTTCCAATATGAAAAAAATTCATGCTCTTTATTACTTTCCTATATAATATATAAATTTAACTAACATGCAATACAAAAATTAGAATAAAAACAAATAAAATAAATAAATAATAATAAATAAAAACTAAACAAATCCTGAATTTAAATAAAACAAATGGAATAAATAAATAATAATAAATAATAGAGGATACTCTATGATGATATGATACTCTATATGATACTCTACTGAACGAAGTCAACGACTGGGATTATGGGGATGACAGCTGGGTTGTTCTGACGGCCATTTTTTGTTTGGCTGTTTTTTTTTTTTTGCGCGGTCAGTTTCCTCCTGTTGGCGCGATTGCCGACAAGCGGAGATTAGAAATAAATTGAGAAATAAGAAGTATTTTTTTTTGTGCAAAAGCATCAACTATATTCAGGGATACCGGGGCTTCGGCAAATTAATTAACGCGATCAACCGAAGTAAAGGCAACCCATCGCGAGGAGCAGCAGGCTTACTTACAGATCACGAGGAATTTATATAATTAACGCAAATTATTCAGAGAAGTAAACGCCTTATAGGCCCCAACGATTCACCCTACTAACTTTAATTTAAAGTAAAAAGAAAATAATTAAAGAAAACTGAACTAACCTATACTAAGCAATAGCTAATTATCTTATTGTAAGTTGGACAGCCGATTAGGAAATGTACTTACTGTGATAAATGTATCAAAAAAGGTAAATCAAGGGCATGAATTTACTATTATAAAACTTAAACCTATTGAAAATCTTTTCTTTTGTTTAATTTCTAAACGCAACCTAACCTGGAAATAGTTAAACCTTACAACCGATCACCTTGAAACGCGACCATCTTCGATTTGATGAAAGTTTCATAGTTTGTAGGGAATACCAAAACACCTCAGATATATTTTTTTTTTCTTCTACCGGAGGGGACGTGTTTTCCCCTCTGTTAGGGGGCTAGAATTTTCGTGATTTTACGATAAATCGTTATTTTCAAAAAATCATATCTCGAAAACGGAACCACCGAGTTGTCTTATTCAAATGCCTACTGAAACTTAAAGCTATGTATAAAAAATATAGCAGCACCGAACGAAAATCTATTTTTGGTAATAATAGTATTTTTTCAACAATAAAAAATAATAGTATTATTCACTAGCACTTTTTCTCTATTTTTATTTTGAAGTTGAAAACCCTATCTATATATGTACATAACATTGCAAGGGCGTTCGGCTTCGTTTTTCAGATATGACTTTCTAATTTCACCGTAAACTTAAAGTAATCTGTATAGGAGCACTGTACTTAGGGGATTAAATTATTGTTTTTTTTTATTGAGGACCTCTAGTACTTTTTTTGTATTTTTATTTTGAAATATCCTATAATGATATGCTGGAAATGGTCGAAGAAAGTCCCGAGTGAGGTCCCCTCACTTAGTAAAAATATGGATTCAATAACTCAAAAATAATAATTCGACACCAAATCGACCGACAAATAAGTTACTAATTTTTCGTTATACATATATATAGTATACTCGCTGTTTGTTACATTTCCAATGAAGGAGATATATATATTGCTGACACTGTAAATGCCATGTGCGTGAGTTTTCACAGACCGCCGGTAGATGGCGGAAAGTAGGCATTCAACATTTTTATATTTTTTATATTATTTTTGAATAGGTAAATGACATCTGATCTTTCTGAATATAATTCATATTAACAACGCAGTAATAAATATTATACTATAAGTATATTAATGTACCATGTAAATGCACCGATAATGCCTGCAATTTGGACACTCAAGGGAAGGTCATGCCATAGACGGGCAAGTTGGATAAGACATTTGTTTACCATGTAAAATTTATAAAAGCTTGGAATCATTATAGTCCTATTACGACGTGATGTTGTAAACTGGATAAATACTGGTAAGTATCTAGGTCTATCAAAATTAAATAGATTATATGTATAAGAAAACTATAGCTCGTCACCGCAAATAGGGAAACAATAGAGAGCGAAGCACTCGAGATCGAAAAGTAAAACATGCTCAAACCTGGGATGTTCATAAATACACCGGATACAGTCGTTGAATGTTACTTCCATCTTACAGGCACAAAAACTATCCCGCTTAAGAAATATAATACTACCAAAAGTGAAGTGGTGCAAAATTAAAGCTTTGTTAATCTGAGGCGATTTTCAGTAGATAAGATACGCCCAAATTTTTCTGATAATGCTGTTAACGAAGTCGCAGAGCACTTCATTTCGCTGTTTAGAATAATATCTAGACTAGTGACTTTGTTTAGAAGGTTTTATATCATTTTTATTTTAGAAGTAAATACTGTGAGATTTGACAGGATTTAAAACCAACTTAGTATTCTTCGACCAAACATAGATTCTGTTGAAATCACAATTTATTCATTCCATTCAGTCTACTAAAAGCCTAATAGGTCTATTGAAATATAACTGGATATTACCTGCATTTGAATGGATATGTACATCCTGGAGAACATCAAGCAAGTCCTTTATAAATGAGCTGAAAGGCAGAGGACCCAAAATAGAGTCCTGCGGAATACCACTTAGCAGCGATAGTGCGGTAGATAGCATTTCGTTGGCTTTATTTCGTAAACCGCGAGTCAGGCTAGTCAGGAAGTTATTGAGCAAAATAACGGGTTACTTGATAAAATTGAAAGAGCTGGCAAGCTAGAGCATTTTAAAAGTACTGGGACCATGAAATGGTCTCGGACCTGAGCGCTTCTTATGTCAAAAGTTACTTTCAACACAACGGTCTCACAGATATGAATATGTCGGAATCCCGATTGCCAGTCAGAAAATCACTCCAGCCGAGATATTCAACTATCTGTTTATACATTAGCTTTTAAAGGACTTTCGGTATAAAACACAAAATACTATTTGGACGAAATCCACGGTAAATTTCAGAGAGGATATTTTCGGAATGGGCGTGTCGATTGCAAACTTTCAAGCACTGCAAAAAGAAGATGACATCAAACATGAATTAATTATATGTATGCAGCACATAAGCAGAGAAAATTCAAAAACAAGTACGGAGGTACTGTCAGTTTCTGGCCTAAAAACCGAAACCAAAAATTCCATAAAGAAATTTTTGGGAGTATAGGTACTGTGTGTAAAGTGTTTCGATCAGCAGTAACAGGGCGATCTCATCAGGACAGTAATTAACCCTGAAACTGTTTGTAGAAATGCCTCTAGACTCGTCTTTTGTATGGGTCTCGAAAGAGTATAAAACTCATTACCACTTCCCTCGTATTTAGCATATATTTGCCGATAAATGGGAACAAAAGTTGAATGAACCGGGGTTGTATATTGGCAGTTCTAGTAGTTTCAGACTTGATTGAGGATATAGTAGCAAGAGGTTCACTGTAATCTACACCTCTAAAAGAAAAGGTATTAACAATATTATTAGAAAAATATAAGATCTAATTGAATTACCTACGCTGGGATTAGAATCAGGTAGCTCAGTGGGAGCAGTATTGATGATGTAAAGAATATGTTTAGCTTTTCAGTGTCGAGATCATTTTTAGAAGTATAATAATTGGCTCCAACGGCCCCAGCCTGTCGCAAATTTCACTACAGCATTTTTGGACTGAGAATTTTGAGCTGAAACAGTGGAGTAAGTAAAACCCAAATCGCACAAATCGTATTGATTGGAGTGCCTATGATAGATACGCGATCGAGCCGTCGAATTTGTTCAGTACTCCTTCTTGTAGTATTCGATTTTTTTTTAACTGACTAGCGACTGGAAACAAGATATTGAGGTCTACAAAGCCGTTAAAAAGAAGCCTGTTCCAAAAATGTTTACCTTTTTTCTCCTTTGTTAGTAGATGCAGGACATTTCTATAGAGTCTCATCTAAATTTTTGGATATTCTGAGGCCCATTTGTACCACAAACCTTCTCCGATTTTTCTCTTAAGTTACATTCCCACTAATATGATATAATTTTTCACATTTTTTGTTCAAGTTTTTCAACATGTGTTCTATAACCTCCAAAAGGGAAAACTGTGCAAATACAATTCCTAAATAGAATAAAATCTACAGCTTTTATGAGAAAGTCATCTACGACTGTAGACCATAGAAGCGGTGAAAGGACACTCTTTGTACGCACCATCTTATGGTTGTAACAGTCCTTGACTTGTCTCTCAGGCTGGCCATTATAGTCTTTTGTCCTTCCAAAATGAAGCCTATTCCATTCACCGTAAGTTGATTTAAGCCTTCTCTTTACCCAAGCATCCTCTCAGCATTGGAGATCTGATTTCTTGTAATTATTTGCCGATTTTTAATGAAAGGTATAAACTTCGTCTATCTATAGGAGCCTTTAACTAATATTTAGTTGACGGAAATTTGCTGGATACCAAAATAATGCTAGTTATGTCATTTAAATAGGAGAGAATAATGAATTCCTCCCCTCTACTATTGTTAGAAATTTACCCATAACGATTAAATATAGGGAAGTAAATCAACCCCTCCCGGCGGTACACCTTTACATACATTTTGTACTGAGTTGAAATCCTTGTGATAAGATTACAAAATTATAAAATAAGCTCTAGAAAATATTTATTTTGTATAACAAATAATATCCACAACCTAGAAAAAGTAATTATAATTGTATTTTGATAAGTACTTACATATTTGTACTCATATTCTCGCATGACAATTTTTATAGACGAAAATTAACAACTTTCTTTCAACGTCAGTGTGTATTTATCCTTTGATCTCAATAATTTCAACAGAATTTCATATCATTATTATGCTTATTATATTATACTAAGGGCAGCTTTAATTAAACTCAATGAATTTCTACTGATCGAGTACTTAAAAGTTCATAGAAATGTCGGAGAAGGAGACCCTTTTGCATAATATTTGTAAAGGTATGTCTGGATAAAAATTTATTAACAAGCCACTTCTTAAAGGAGGATGTAAGACATCAAAGGAAAACTTTTAATGAACATCAAATATTTGCAAGGGAGAAATTTTCATTCTCTACATCATACCAGCTTTTAGCTGTTTCTTCGAAGCACTAGGAGTTTTCATGTTTTCATGTTTTCTAGGACCAAAGCAAGTCAACAATTTTTTCCCCCTTTTAGCCCAGTCCAATTGAATTTCATTTTCTTATACATATCTTATTAAAAGTGACCAGAAGGAGGAGGTTTATAGCAACTATTCTATATAAGATGTAAACCCATAAGCATATTGGTATATAACATAAATGAAAATCAGCTAATACTTTCACAAGTAGAATTATAGTTTGAAAGATTTGCTACTTAAAATTTGATGCAATGAAAGGAGATATTTGGTTAAGAAATTCATGTTTTGTACATGTTTTTAGTTTGTTGTGGTATAGTTATTTTCCATTTTCAGAGAATTACAAAGACAGATCATAGTATTACTTGTATTATCTTTTCTTATAAATGATATCATTTAAATGAATTAATAGGGGACTTATACTATTGTACCTTCATTATAATGGGGATCTGAAAGTAATGTCATTCCTATACGCAGGCCGATATCTGTTTATCATTTAAGTGGAAGTGGAAGCAAATCCATGTCAGAAAATTGCGGTCAAACACTCTTATCCAACCTTAGGCAACTTATCACTTCAACGGCACTATACAGAAGCGTTTTTTGATCGCTTGATCACTGAAGACGAAAAATGGATCTTGTATGATAATTCAAAATGCAAAAGCCAGTGGCTCTCTCCGAATGAATTACCACGAAGTACTGCTAAGCCAGGATTACATTCCGAAAGGTACTTTAGTGCTGAAACCTGGACAAATTGTGAATGTAGACCTTTAAAATTGGATCGAGTAAAGTGTTCAACGATTGTCAACAGAAAACGAATTATTCTGCAAAACAATAATACAAGACTGCGGAAGACAAACCCTGGATAAATTAATGAATTGGGGTGGGAGGTGCTGTCTCACCTATCATATCCGCCCAACATTGCGGCCCCATCGGATTTCCATTTATTCCGATCGTTACAACACTTTCTATGTAACAAAAATTCTGATGATATCCAAAATGCCCTCTCCAGATATTTTGCTCGAAAATCAATTGGTTTTTATCAATCTTGTATTGAAAATGTACACACTAGATGGCAAATGGTTGCTGATAACGACGGCCATTACATCAAAATTAAAAACTTCTTAAAATTTATTTGTTTGAATTTAATGTAAAAGAAATAAAATAAGTAAAAAACGAGTTTTCAAACAAAAGTGAGGCCAAGCCGCATGAAAAAGTAGAAAATAAACTTTTCTTCACACACAGAGGTGGACTCAGATTTTTGATTGGAATATTTCTCCTTAATATTCTTTCTTTTCATGAATCAAATCAATTCGCTGACAATCACCGATATATTTCAGTATGATCAATCAGGAAGAGAAAATATATTCAAGAGAAATGTCCCAATCAAAAAATCTGAGTCCACCTCTGTGTGTGAAGAAAAGTTTATTTTCTACTTTTTCATGTGGCTTTTGTCTCAGTTTTGTTTGAAAACTCGTTTTTTAATTATTTTATTTTCTGCCTTTTTCACGTTAACTAAATTGTTCTAATAGCAATTTAACAGAACTTAATTATATTTTTACTTAATTCTAATTTAATTCTAGATTCTTACTTTATTTTTAATTTTCGGTTTTCCTTTTAATTTTCCGTTTTCCTTTAATTTTTCTTATATTTGTCCTTATATTTCTTTCTTTCTTCTTTATTTTGAGTCAATTTTTGAATATTCGCAGTGAATTTTTTTTGCGTCCATACGACTCGAGAGTTTCCAATCGACTGACCGTACTTCGAACACAATCCGACCAGTTTCGATAACTCGGAGGTTTCGAAAAATTTGAAATTTTGAAGGCAGTTACGATGAGATGATTGGAAATCAGCACCGTAGCTGCCTGGAAGTTTTTGTTCACATTTTAAGTCAAGTTTGGTGCCGATCCGAAAACAAAAACTTTTCGAGTATCAAATCGTTGAAGTACTGCAACGGTTTTCTGAAATTAAAATTATGTTTTAAGCAGCGCTTTTTAGCTGTAATCCAACTTGATCCCATATAACATGAATTTTCCCGATTTTCCATGTTTTCCACAGACTTTTCCTATTACTATGAAATATTTTTAAAAATTTCCATGAACTTTCCTCGATTTTTCATGCAAGTTTTCATGATTGTTGAAGAGAAAGTATTGATGCCGGTAGGACGGAAAAAAAATGATTCCGCATAGCTTATAAAACTTTTTTGTCGGAAAATTTTCCGGAAAAGTCGAAAAATTCCGGAAAGTGTCGGAAAACTTTCCAGAAAAATTTTGCATTTTTCCTGAAACAGATTTATCACTAATCATATACATAGATGAAAAATTTTCCGATGATTTTCCCGCTTTTCCGGGTTTTCCATGGAATTTTCCACAAAAGCAACTTTATGCAACTCATTTCGCTCTACAACTTTGTTTTAGGTTGCAAAACGCTCAAACGCTTCCTTGCTCGGAAAAACTCCGGAAAAGCGTTTTACATGAATTTTCCTCGATTTTTTCTGCAAGTTTTCACCATTGCCGGAGAGAAAGTAATGATGCCAGTTGATACGGGACTTGATCCTGCATAATTTAGAAAACTTTTTTACCAGAAAATTATCCGGAAAAGTCGGAAAATTCGGAAAAGTCTGCATTTTTCTTGAAACGGAGTTATCACTAATCAAATTTTTACCAAATTTTCAAATCATTTTTCCCGATTTTCCGCGTATTCCATGGAAATTTCCGGTTCAAATTTTGATAGATTCAATTGTCATGCGACATGAACCTGTGTGCCAAATTTCAGATCGCTGTGATAACGAAAAGTAATATATCAAGAGTCGGTTGGAATTTTCATTAATTTTAAAATTTCGAAGACTGGACTGTAATTCAATAATTTTGAGAGGATATAAATTTCAACTAATTCGTAAGCGCGTAAGTGTTATTTAAAAAAAAAAATTGTTTTACGACTAGGTATACTCTGAGATCAAAAATCTATCAAAGCTGATGATAACAATTTATTCCGGATTGAGAATAATCTCAAACAAAGAATATAGCCCTAAGTTCAATAGTTGTTATTACTAATATAATAAAAAATTATAAAATAATATAAAACAAAAAAAAAGATACTAAAAGTGATATTGTAGATTTCAAAATTTTGGCCTACGAGCTTTAGACAAGGGGGAAAGGGAAATCAATTTTTTTCGCCGGTCTTAACCAATTTACCTAAATAAAATTTGTTATATAAAAACACAGTTAATGTCAGTACATATACTTCATTGCATTTTAAGCTATGTTCGAAATTTTTCGAATTTCGAATTTCGAAAATTGCTACACCTATTTTATGTACATATTTCTATGATCTATAAATTTACAGTATTTACTTTATTACTTTCTATGCTAAATTGTCGGTATGGTTTTTTTTTTTTGTTTTTACTTAGATGAGAGTTTTGAATTGAATATTGAAGTTTCTGCATATTTGTTTTCGAGAGTACGACGCAGCGTTACACTGATCTTGGTTTAGGTGCCCCAGCTGAGCTATATCCTCCTAACACTAAACACATAAGGATAAAACTATTTGGAATAATGTGAGCTTTTAATCGTAACAAAATAAGAAAATAATTTTGATACGAAAAAATGGGTAAGACGAATTTTAATTCATGTATATGTTTGGGTTTTTCTTTAACCTCCCTTCCTGATAGAGTTTTCTTTTTTTTCCCTTTGTTTCTCCTCTTTTTCATTATACTTTTTCTTTTTCAATATTTACAAGAGAGAAGTGTAATCAGAACGAAATAAACTTTGTTAAATTTGCTTGATTTCGAAATTCAAAAATTCTTGAGTAAATTTAATCCATTTTTCTTATTAAAAATCAAATAAATGAAGAGAATCATTTCTACCTCTCCTAATTTTGCAAGTTGTAGAATCCTGATCTGTGGTATTTTAGCCAACAATATATGTATATAGCTTCGTGAATACACTTTGCTTAACTATTTTTGAAAGTACTGTTTTCGAAAAATAATAAGACTTTTTTTCGAACAATAACTATAGCCATAAATGAATATATAGTATTCCAATATTTCTTCAACAAGAACAGCAATCCCCCATTCAAAAACATTCAGGTACCACTTTTTTATCAGCTACCACATTTTCAGGAGGAAGAAATTGAAGAACCCAGTACATCTCAAGTAGGTAAATGAATATGTTGGAGAAGCATCGAAATCCAGTGCTTCTCAAGTAACTGAATCTTTTAGAGAAACATCGAATTCTAAAAGATTTTCACAAAATGAGCTTAATGATTTCATCAGAGATTTACTATAGATCTTTCAAAAGAACGTGCTGAATTGCTATCATTGAGATTAACAGAAAAAAATTGCCTATCTGTTCATCATGCAGAAGAGAACGAAACTTACTGCAATATGTTCTTCTGATGAAAATTTAGTATATTATAGCAATGTGACTTTCAAGGGCTTGGAGATATATCAGGCAAGTGATTGATATGTCTTTGTTGACAGCAGTCAATGAAGTCTAAAGGCTGCACTCTTACATAATCGGAATAACCACGTTTCTATTATGATATTTGTTATGTTAACAAAGTGACTATACAAAATATCCACATTTTATTTTTCTCTGGGACATTAGAGCCAAATTAAGACCTGGACATAAAACAATTGGTTTGTTTGAAATGTTTTGGTCATTGGTGAAATAAATGTGAAAATGAGCCATTGAACACTCACAAAAAAAAAAAAATCATTCTAACATCCTTCCACATAAAATTAGGACTAATAAAACAGTATGTTAAAGCTTTGCACAAAGATGTCGATACCTCTCCCGACCAAGAGTTGAAACTTTGACAAACGTTAGGTTGTGAAAAAAGCAATTATCGCTTCTTTTCTGTAAATCGCACTTAACTTTTTCATATTAAAAAAAAATGTCAAAAAAAGGCACAAAAAAGATCCACTTGGAGAGTTGTTTTAAGCTAAAATCTTTGCGTTTCATAAATTCTATATGAAAAACTGATGTTGATCATTAAATAGCTCCAAAGATCGCAGCTTTTCTCCAAAACGTCTTAATCTGCAAAAATTTCTTTTGGCAGTTCACATCCTATGTTTAGCCGGCGTTCAAGAAACTTTCAACCGTCAAGAAATTGAAATAATGCAGGATACGCCCAACACATCTTTTTTGTACTTTTTCCACTTTCCAAACCTTACCGCGGATTTTCTAAAAAACGGTCTAATTTCCCGGGACTGCAGGGAATTCTTTTGGCACTTCAAATCCCTTGCTTAGGGCGTGTTCAACTAGCTCTCTCAACTGTAACAAAATTCCAGTTAATTTTTTTAGATAATGCAGAATACACCCTAGACCTATTTTTTGTACATTTTCCTCTTTTCACGGGTTTTTTTTTTCGAAAATGGTTTAATCTGATATAATTTCTCTTGGTAAATCAAATCCTCTGCTTGGTGTGAAAGAATTTATAAAAGTTTTTGGAAGATTTCATAATAGTTATTGAGGTAACATAAGATAGGTCCAACATCTTTTATTTGTGCATTTTCAACTTTTCAAAACATATCGCAGTTTTGTCGAAAGCGCCTTAATTTCCCCGGACTGCAGGGAGTTCTTTTTCCACTTCAAATCCTATGTTCAGGGCGTATTCAACGAGCTCTGAACTGTAACAAAACGTCAGTTAGTTTTTAAGATAATGTAGGATACATCCATGATACAAAGATAACAAGGTATGGCCGATTCGAGAGGAAGTTTTTGTCTTGCAACGTCACATGGAGACAAAAGTCATTTGGCAAAGCATGCCAATTATTTTGAAAAACATCAAAATATTTTTATCTGTCAGTTAACAGAAAAAAGGATGAGTAGTGTGGTTTGGTTTTTCATTAGTATATATAAGGATATTCTCAATTGAATTTAGTATCCAATTATCTTTCAATTAGTTGCAAAAGCAACTATAAACTATTTTATCAACGTGCAAAAGAACAAATCTAACTATAATATCTTCGGAGAACTTCTGCCAGAAAAGGTATTTCAGGCTTGAAGAAGAAAAACAAATCCATTGTTTTGGCAAATGGTTGTATCTCCTTTAGAAGAATCCAAAGACTTAAAAGTAATGGAAAACTCAAAATATACAAAAGTGTTTCAACTTAATACTCGCATATATAGTATGTATTTCATTTATAATTAACAGGTATTATACCGAATTGTGTTAAAGACTACTTAAATATCGCTATAGATGTCATCTGTTGTTGCGATATTTATCCGATACACCTGTAAGCCGCCACCTTTAAAGAGAATTTATGGAAATCAAACATCCTTACGCAAGCGGAGTAATTTCATGAAATAATTCTTATTTGAATTTTATTGAAAGATTGTAATTTTTAAAAAGTTTTACACAGCACAATTGAGAATTGTGTATTGAATTGTATTTTATATTTGAAAATGTGCTAATTCCTAAAACTGAATACATCTATTGTAAATTAAAACTAATTTTTAAAGAAATTTAGTGGCAATAGAAAGCAGTTTGCGAATTCACCCAGGTTCATGAAATGAATCCTGATGATGTTCAATTCCACGAAAAGTCCAAATCTTCCAGTTTTTCTGATTTGATGGATAAACAAGAATTTTAAGAACTTTTATTTTTAATGATTCTAAATCAAATTAATAAATACAAGAAGAAAAAACAACCGCCTCGTCCGGGGTTTGAAACCGGGACCTTCCGCTTGCCGGGCAACTGCTCTTACCACTAGCTAACGAGACAGATGATTTTCCCTCTTGCATTTATTAATTTGTTACTAGACTACTAAGCCACGATTTGCTTTCAGCTGGTATTAACCAGTAACGATGAAAGCGCATAAATAAATTGTAAATTCAATTTTTATTTATTTTTTCCCGGACGGGAATCGAACCTACACTTGTTAGAATCAGTCAATTATGGATAAAGAAGAGTTTTAAGAAGTTTTATTTTTAACGATTCTAAATCAAATTAATAAATAAAAGAAGAAGATTTGTTCTAGGTTTGCTGTTGCACAATACTCACAATATAATACAGAAAATATTTAAGTTCCGGAAAAATCTTGACAGATCTCACTCAATGACTTTTGTCCCCATATGACGTAACCACCCAATAGAAAGAAATCTCGGCCATACCTTGTTATTCTTGTATCATGTGATACACCAAAGGCTTAATTTTTGTACATTTTCCACTTTTCAAAAGCTTATCACGATTTTTTCTCGAAGACGGCTTAATTGCTGGAATTTCTCTTGGCACATCAAATCTCCTGATTAGAGCGTGTAACAAATTTTAGATTTAGGATTACAGAATCTATGAGAAGTTACCGATAAAGTCTAATGCTACTAGCCCAGACAATATATCCCCTAAATTTATCAAGTTATTATTTCCCTTAACTGCACGTTATATCCTTCATATAGTAAATACATGCTTGATGTCGTCCTCCTTTCCCAGAGAGTGGAGAAGCGCCACGGTCTTACCGATAGCCAAGAAATCTACCCCTGAATCTCCTGCTGATTTCAGACCTACGGGTGGGCCAAAAGTCACCATGGGGTTTAAAAATTTAATAACTTTTTCGTTTATTTATTTTTTTTATTTTTTTTTTTTTTTAGATTATATAAATAACATCTGGAGAATAAATAATGGAGAGATTCACAACTGAACAAAGAACCAGAATAATAGAATTATATTACTTAAATCAGCGATCAATTATTTTAACGCAAAGAGCATATCGTCGCCATTTTAACGTCAGAATTTCGCCCTCTGAAGCCATGATTCGTTGCTTAGTTGATCGTCACCACCAACATGGCACCGTAAGTGATTTGCCTCGAACCGGTAGACCGCGTATAATTCACACTGCGGAAAATATTGAACGTGTAGAGCAAAGTGTTAACGAAACACCAGAAACATCTACCAGAAGGCGTTCTGCTCAGCTAGGGATGTCTCGTACGTCACTACGGAGCATTTTAAAAAAAGATTTACTGTTATTCCCATATAAGGTGCAATTGGTGCAAGAATTGAAACCCGCAGATCATCGGCAACGTCTAAATTTTGCAGTTAAATTTCAACAGTTGGCCAGAAATGAAATCAACTTTATTGAAAATCTGATTATGAGTGATGAAGCTCATTTTCATCTGAATGGCTTTGTTAATAAGCAGAACTGTAGGTTTTGGGGTTCTGAAAATCCAAGAGCCATTCATCAACGCCAATTGTACCCCATTAGGTGTACAGTATGGTGTGGCATTACATCTGAAAATATCATTGGGCCTTACTTCTTCGAAAATGAAGATGGAAGTGCTGTAACCGTAAATGGAGAGCGGTATCGGTTTATGATAGAAAATTTTTTACGTCCTGCTCTTGAAAACAGACCTGAGATGTGGTTTCAGCAGGATGGAGCCACTGCCCACACTGCCCGAGACACAATGGCACTTTTAAGGCAAATTTTTGGACAGCGAATAATTTCAAGAAATTCGGAAATTAATTGGCCAGCGCGTTCGCCAGATTTGTCAGCACCCGACTATTTGCTTTGGGGTTATTTGAAGGAGCGAGTATATGTGAACAAGCCCGAGACAATACTTGAACTCAAGGCCAACATTGTTGCAGAAATTCGAGCGCTACAGCCACAAATGTTGAAAGATGTTATGGAAAATGCTCTAAAAAGAGCCCATCATTGCGAAGCTAATAACGGCGGTCATTTAAGTGACATTATTTTCCATACTTAGCGTAAAAAAATTTCCATTTTGTATATTTTATAATCTAAAAAAAAAAAAATAAAAAAAATATATAAACGAAAAAGTTATTAAATTTTTAAACCCCATGGTGACTTTTGGCCCACCCTGTATAAGCATTATATGTTTTCTGTCCAAATTGTTGGAGAAAGTTATGTATAAGCAACTAGTTTGCTACCTGGAGAGTAATGAATTATTCTCGTGCTGGCAATCAGGCTTTCGAAAATTTCATGGATGTGAATCGGCAGTATAAAAAGTATCTTCAGACATAAGAGTTGCTCTTGATCAGAACTATTTTAGTGCAACGGTACTACTTGATTTTTCGAAGGCTTTCGACAGTGTCGATCATAGCCTCCTCTTGCATAAATTCCGCACTTTCTTCAACCTTGATAGAACTGCATTAGACTTGATAAAATCCTTCCTGGCTGAGCGACCACAGCGAGTAAATATGAACGGTTCCTTCTCTAATCTGTCCCGTGTTTCAAATGGAGTTCCACAGGAATCAGTGCTCGGACCATTACTATTTAGCACGTTCATTAATGATTCACCACAAAGGGTTAAAAATGTAAAAATGCACTTATATACGGATGATGTCCAAATATACCTGAGCAGACCAATTGGGCTTCTTGAGGATTGTATGGCCCGCATTAACGAAGACGTTGAAAGGATTAGCTCTTGGTCGGCATGCAATAGTTTGCCACTCAATCCCAAGAAATCACACTGTATCTATTACTACAGCAGTAATCTGAACACAGCAGATATACCACCAGTGATTCTAAATGGCTATACTATACCCTTTTCAAATAAAGTCACTAATCTGGGAATAGTTTTGAATTGCGAAATGAAATGTTGTGACTATGTAAACCCTATGATAAGGAAAATTTACGGTGGTCTTCGCAGGTTGTGGCTTTCAGCTATTATTCTACCTACTGGCACCCACTTAAGGTTAGTGAGGATACTCATAATTCCGCTCTTCACCTTTGGGAATTTGATATTTCCAAGGAGATGTGCACGTAGGGTTGAGGTTGCATTTAATGATTGTGTACGATTTGTTTATGGACTACGCAAATTTGACCATGTCTCCCCTTACCGACTGCAGGTACTTGGCTACTCTTTGGTCGCTTACCTGGAACAAAGAGCCTTGCTATATCTTTATAGCCTGTTGCACTCAGGTAAGCCAGGCTATCTTAGAGAATTTTTTCAAATGACAACATCTCGGCGAAATCGAAACATCATTATTCCTAGTTTCCGAAAATTAGTCATAGAAGGTTCTTACCCTGTTCAAACTGCTCGTTTATGGAACACTCTCCCTTTAAGTAGACAGGGGGCTGGTACGGTCAACGCGTTTAGACGACTTATAAGAGCACGTTTCCAGTCCTTTTAATTGTATGCACTGCATGTTTTTTTGTGTCTTCGCAGTTATTTATCACTAAGCTTTATACATTATCTTACTTTAATTTTGCTTGCTTTTTTCTTATATATATTGTTATTTCTTTATTTCTTGTCATTATTTTTACCTTAGTTAAGCTTTATTAGCCAACATGTTCCGTGTGGTTTGTTATAGACTTTAAGTTATTTCGAGCGCCAGATAAAAATTTGTACAATTAGAAGATTACTAATCTTGTGTACTATATTCAGAAATAAATATATTGTTATTGTTATTGTTGTTATCGGGTAATTGTGATAAAATTTGAAGCGAAATCGTTAACATGTTCGCTCTTTCATGTTGAGCATTAGCGAAATCTTCTTGTTTAAATTGTTTTACATGATACGAAAAGTTTGTTATTTGTAATCTACAAAATATTTCAATTACCTTTGATAATTTCCATTTTTGTATTCTAATATTCAATTTTTAAATACTATTATACTATATATAACTATAAATATATGCACGAGTATACTATCTATAATTGGAATCAATAAAAATGTCACTATGCGATGAAAGAGAATATTTCCTTCTTTTAAGTGTCTTATCAGGAAAAGGGTAAAAAATGTAAAAGTAAGAATGAAAGCAGATGCTTGTAATTAACTTAAATTAACTAGCAGAGATAACTAACAAGTCCTTTTTACAAATATAAACTCGATCTGTCGTCTATCTGAAGTGAACCTGCTTAGAGATTTAACTAATATCTCAATTAGTATAAAAAAGAAAAATGAAAGCTCATAACTTGAGCACATGACTGTTATCTATACTTTAGCCAACCATTATCGTTAACCCTTTGAATGGATTGCAGTCTGGTCGTCGTCATTCCATTAGAAGAAAGTATAAAAAAATAAAATAAATGACATCGCTCACCTTCTTATCACCTTTTTCAGATACTTTCTTCCACAAAGTTTCCTTCTTAAGAATATACCATGAAAGCAAGATGGCCTTTGGTAGTGAATGCAATTGTTGCAGCAGCTAGATGCAGAAGGAATAGAATCAAAAGCATCAACACTGACCTTTTTTATAAGTACATGCAACCTAGGATCTGGGTTGTCCCATTATAATAATATTTTTTCATTTTTTTTTTTTTAACTTTTACAAATTCTCCTAGAGTTGAAAAGAAATTCAGATGAATCTCTCCATCTTCTCATACTATTACACAGACCGTTCACCGCTACTGATTATATTACATTGCATTACTATCCGCAGACAATTTGGAACTTTATTTCCAGACGACGACGACTGCTACGATGAGTTTTGCTCTTCCGTTTCCATGGACCCCACTTTATGGCCTCGTTATCAGAATATCCACTTAGCCACCGTGAGAGGTCTGATAGGATTATACGTAGGACTGCAATGGTTTTTATGAAATTGTTGAAAGTACTTGTCCACAGATAAACAAATCTGTAATCCAATTTCAAAGGATTTATTTCAACTTTTGTGAGGGTGAATTATATGGATTAAGTTGGGTATAGAAATTCTGGTAGTCTCTCTCGACCATCAATGGTATTAAAATAATCCATGGTTGGTAGAATTTGATGTAATCAATTGGACATTGTTCTATGTAGTTACTTTATGGAATCTACACATATTTTAAATATGTAAAAAGGCATCCATTCAAATTTTTGATTTTATTTCCAAAACATACTTTTATCCTAATGTAGACATATTTAATTTTCAAAAAGTATTTTATACAGTTTTCATGCATTAATTCCTAATTCTATAGTCTGGCAAATAAATTGCATACTATTCAAAAACTAAAATTCCTTTAAAGATCTCCTAAACGTGTGTCGTTTAAAACCACAAATCAAGTCAAATTTAATAGCAAAGAACAGCGGCAGCAATCAAATGAAACAAGATTTGTGCGTCTATATATCGACAGGATCACGTCGAACAATTTAATTTTTATCAAATTTTCGGCTATTATAAAAATTATAACTTTTATGCGTGGCAGACAAATTATACTCCATCAGAACCGAGTCACAGTTTGTTTCCATAGTTTCGGATTTTTTTCTTTTTTAAATGCGCTACAATTATAGTTGCAGTCTAACAGCCTAATCGCCTCAGGTTATTTGGAAGATAATTGCAGAGATATTATCACAGCGATTTTTTTTTGAAGAGCTTTCTCACATGGCACAAAATTTACAGAAATCTGATGTTGTGAGGAATGATGTTTTTACCTTTTACATACATATGTACATATGTAGAAGTACATACACACACATATGTAGTAAAAGATTTGAAGAAAAATTAAATTCTGAAGGTGAATTTACAATGTTAATTTATTTTTTAATAACTGTATTTAGTAGAGGAATTATTATTGCAACTACATTTATATGTTCAACATACATCGCGAAAGGACGAGTTCTTATTTTTTTCTCTTGTTATTAATGAGACTTAGAATGAGTTTCGTGCCTTACTAACTTTCATGTCTTAATGGTAGCGTGACTATGTAGTAGTTATAGATTTCATACAAGAACGTAACTTCTGAATTATAATTAAAAAACTTTTTTTCTTTACTTAATATAAATGGTGAAGAATTTGTTTAAAATTGGATTTTTCATTTCATTTCATTTTCAAAGCAAATATTTTCCTTTCATGATTTGGAAGTATGTTGGAAATCACACGTAATGTAATTTTGCTCAAGAATTATTTTAAACTTAAATTGTTGACTTGCATTGGATTTTTTTTTTTTTAATAAAGTTGGTGGCATTGATGAAGTTAGTGTTAGTCATGATTGAGGTTAACAGCGGATATATGTACATAGTCGCTATATATATTTAAATTTCTTAATAGAAAACATATGAATTTTGTAGGAAGAGGTTAAAACAATTTTTGCATAGATATATTAAGATATCATGAACCATACCTCATTACGTGTAGGGGTTCCTTTACGAACTTCAACCTTAGTGTTTGTCTGATTGATACTGTCCGATAACTATAGTTTATTATGGTATTCGCACAGACAATATTCAACTAGATAAGAATAACTCAATATAAACCCGGATCACTTTTTCAAATATCTTTAACATTTTATTCAACCAAAAAAAGCTATTATTGTGAAGAATTTATGTGGCATAGTAGAGCAATATATAGTATAGGGAGAGAGAGATAGTATAGAGCTTCCTATTAGAGGGCCATTAGCTCGTTTTAATTCGACTGCTTTTTTGTGAGGTTTTCACATTTAGAAGTAAATTGTCTCAGGTATTAGGTTGATAAGAAAGTTTTGACGCTTTCTGTTGATTCAATTGAAATGTTAATAACTTTATTGTTGTTTGTACGATTTAGACTATTTTGGTATTAATCGAAAGCTAGTATTTCCTTGTTTTGATTTTTGATAAAATTGTAATGTGTTTAATCATTAAATTTTAAGAAATCGGAGTATATGATGGACCAGGAAAAACTTCATTTGAGACACTCTATGCTTTATAATGAGTTCAACTTGCTGATAATGCGATGAGGTTCATAAAATTTTTTGACCATCTATAGTTAATACTAGTATGGTCTAAAGATAGTTTGAAAGGTTAGGACATGAATTTTCAAGATAACCCTCACACCGGAAAACTAAAGGACCTTGATGACGACGTTCCTCCGACAACTTCTACGAAAATTTGCAAATTTCAGCATGTTCCAAGGGGTAAGGCTACAAAACCCACTTCTGTATCTGCAGGAAGAAAGGAACAGTTGCAACCCAAGTTGTAAAAGGATAAACAGTACAAGCCAAGCGATCTGGTTGGTTATTCAAATATCTTAAAAAAGATAGATATGCTTCAATCAAATGATGATAATATCTGATATTATTACACCCAAGGTGGATTTTGTAAGACCGTTCAACGTAGTTCTCGGAGACCGATAACAATGGTGTTTTACCAAACCCTACTTTGAACAAGATGGCGTGGTATACAGGCAGTTTAAAAACGAACAATGAAAGCGCACTGGGCGTGTATGGCCTCAGATTCTATATACCCAAAAAATCCTGAGTTCTACCGCTACCAAATTCCAAGCTGAGGTACTTGCCATAGAGGAATTCGCCAATACTTGTATTAAAAGAGCCATAAATGGCTCAGCCATTAATATCCTCTCGGATAGCCAAGCCGTTTTCAAAGCATTAAAGCTCTTCACTATTAAGTCAAAGGTAGTCTGGAAGTATTTGAAAACCCGTAAAAATTTAATGAATAGAACTAAAGTTATCTTCAACCTCGTACCGGACATAAGAGCCATAAAGGCAGTAAAATTGCTGACGGTCTAGCCAAGAGAGAAGTGGATTCTCCCTTTATTGGACCAGAGCCATTTTGTGGCACTTCTAAATGTTACCCTAGAGCTACCCTAAACAACTGGATGAAAAAAATAAAAATCACTTCATTGGGAGAAGTAACAAGGACTTCGACAGACAAAATAGTTTATCGACACCTCTGACGGAAAAATAAAGGAACTCCTACTCTTCAAGAGAGCAGAGCTTAAAAGAATCACATAGCTGCTCTCAGGCCACATTGTGAAATCACGCAAACAAGATAGGTTTGTCTGAGATTTCATTCTGCACCTTCTATCAGGATGCTCATGAAACTTGAGAACACTTACTCTGTAGTTTTGACGCATTAGCCAGACGCAGATTACTTCACCTCCAACACGCTTTCCTAAACAAAACAACTTGTAAAACCTCAATCCCAAAATGGGTCTAGACATAGAAAGGGAATAATTTAGACTCACAATAGATCGATCGCAGTAAATATGAGGCTAATTCCTACACACCCCTCCACATATCTAACCTAATCTAAAGTATGTATTCCTATCTTGTTTGGGCTCCTTTTTATTCTTTTCACGTTAATCTAATCAAGGCGGTTCAAGGTACATATATTTCTTAGACTTGATCTTTGTGAATTTCCTTAATAAAGGAAACGAAAAAGTTTCACTAATTATTTATGATTTCGACATTTTACAGGGAGTAATCAACTCCCCTTGAATTGTTGAGTGTCATAAGAATTTTTGTTCCTTCTCGCTCCGGTATCATTACATCTTTCAAATAAAAATGTTCTATGTTGTAACAGCACAAAGAGGCGATATCTTCCATGTCTCGCTTGTTTAATTATTATTATTCTGAAGTTGTCTACTTTAATTTAACTAAGAATCAATTGAAAGATCAGCTTGATTGAAAACTAAGGTTGAGGCCTGTTCAGTGGCGGATCCACGGGGGGGGGGGGGGGCCTGGGTCCTGGGGGTTATGACACTGAAATACATGTGTATTTTTTTAAGTTTTGGAATAAAAATATTTTGTATAATTTTTTGAAGTTGAATTTTATATAAATAAAAAAATATATAAAATAAAAAATATGTTTTTTCAAATAACTCAATTAATTAAATATTTGTTACTTTAATTAAGGGGGAGGGTGGGGGGGAGGTCCGGGCGTCTTTCCGAAACTTAAAAAATAGAAATTTATTTCAATAAGTTTTATTGTATGCATATGATGTATATGTATAAGTTTTTCTCAGAATTTTAGGTGATCCAAAATCCTGGAGAAACACTTTCCAAGCCACGAAACAGACTTCCTCACTACCACATCAGAGCCCTAACTTAGTCCTAACTCCTAATATTCTAAAATATTTACAGCGTTCTTATGTAAAACCACTGACATCTATAATATAGACTGAGTACGTCCATAGAAATACACTGCAGAAAGTGGGCTCACTTCTATACAATTTGCATTATCGAAAATTGATCAAACGAAACGTGCGGATACTAGACACCTAGACACCTAGGCACATCAACCGTTTCGGAGTTACAGGGTGATTAAAAAAACAGCTAGTTTTTCATAAAGCAACCTATATCTTAAAAACTGCTAGGCACGCGGTCACACTTAAGAGCTAATGGTATGCAGATCTTCATGCCCTTTCTAATGACTGCTCAAACCAAACCCGTACCCCTCTCCCCTCAAAAATTATGGTTGTATAAACTAAAAAATTTGGATTTTCTTACCTTTTCTTTTAATTTAACCTCATTAACATACCTTTTTTTATAAAAAAATGTAAATTGTAGCTTCTCCTCTTTAATTTGACCCGTTACACCCTATGTGCTATCTGTAGCCCTTTAAGAGTTATTAGCTGTTAGCCTATTCTCAAACCTATTTTCAAACGATAATTTGTTCCCTTAACACGTCATTTTAAAAAATATCGTCTAATTTCGGTGTAACCTGAATAGGTTATGAGTTAAAACCTGTTTAACGGCTATAGTTAGCACATAGAGTGTAATAGGTCAAATTAAAGAGGATAGTCTACAATTTACAGTTTTTATAAAAAAAAAAGTTATGTTAATGACATTTTGCAAAAATAATAGAGGTCAAATTAAAAAAAAAGGTTAGGAAATCCGAAAATTTTAGTTTAGATGACCATACTTCTTGAGAGAAGAGGGGTACAGAGTTGGAAAGGCCATGAAGTTCTGTATACAACAAGTTTTTAATTGTGACCGTACGCTGTGCACTTTTTAAGATACAGAGTGTTATGTGAAAATCTAGCTTTTTTTCTTAATCACTATGTATTTCCCACACGGTTGATGTGGACCCCCCCCCCCCCCCCCCCCCCCTATAGTACAATTTTTTGTTTGTCTAGGTAACAAGTATTCGCACATTTCGTTTGATCAAGTTTCGAAAATACACATTGTATAGCGAGAACTTTAAACAACAAATAAATAAGTGCGTTCGTCGAAATAAATGTTTTTAAATTAATTGTTTGGGTTAATTAGTGATAAAAAGTGTTTTACCAAAGGCAATATATTCACAGATACTCAACAGAAATTCGAAAGGTTTTATTAAAATCACTTTTGAAATTCCCGCCAATGTTTTTTCAAAATATTGGCACCGACGTAAGGACTAGTTTTGACACAAAAAATTTTACCCGCATGAAATAGCATATCGAGCAGTCCTTATTATATATGCCAGTGTGTAGAACTGAGAAAAGTTTGGTTTGAATGACTTCTGCAGTTTGCACCCTGAACTACTATTTTATTAAAAAATTACTTTTTGTAAAAAAAAGTATGCTAAAACATGGCACATCTTCCACACCGCTTAATGCGGAAAACTTCCTAGTACCCCACTACAGTACTGCGGTGACTAAACTAAGCGACTTACGGTGCTGGATAAGTGGTGCCCCATTTGATATTTTTTTTTTGTTTTTATAAATTTAATTGTAATAAGATGACCCGCCCCCTCTATTCAATGCTAGATCCACCCCTGGGTTTTCTACGGGGTCCCTAGAACGTAGGACATAACAAGGCCTATTGTTTACCCTACAGACTTATTATTATTATATTTAATTTGAATATTGGTGCCATCCCTCTTAGTTGGCTTCATGCAGTTCGTCCAGGAGCTGTGTGGCAAGGAATCTGTAACGCTTTCCAGACGGACCCAGATAGTGACAAAACAATGATTTACCGCCTCGGATTCTTCTCCATATCCCCTGCATATACGAACATCAACAAGCCTCAACCTGTGTAGGTGACCCCTGAGAAAACAGTGGCCAGTGAGAATTGACACCAGGTTCTCAGGGTTGGCTTGTTTAGCCCCAGTAGCTTTTTCGTTTCGTTTGGTGTAGGTCTACCCCGCAGCTCCTTTATAGTTCTACCTGAATGGTCATCTAACCAAAAGCGACTGTGTTGGCAGTCCTCCAAAGGGAGAGATATTAGATTTCAGGTGTTTTTATGCAATCGCAATTATGAAGGGGGATGCTACCGAGGCTTTTTCGCTGTGACCCAAAGTACCAGTACCCTGTTGTTCCGAGAAAGATCAAAATAGTTAAGGCTTATTCTTTTATCCTGGTTTGAATTTGTTTCTATCTAGTTCAACATTTTACAGCATAATGCAGGATGAAGTCTATAATTCGTAAACTTATCTTTTTATATACTCTTTTAACATCAATATAACTATTTTTTTATTAATATGACTAGATCTTGTTTTTTAAAGATCCACGTGTTGATTCTATTTTAGTATCAAGTAGAGGAGAGAGAAATGACTAACTCCATTGCTTTCATTCAGTGATTATGCATAGATAAAATAAAATGGTCTCGCTTCAGCTGTTCAATAAAGTGCTGCTTGCTTTATTCTACCATGCTTTGTCTATCTCGTAGATAGATTGGTTAGGTATGGTCTTATAACAGTATTCGTTTTAAAACTAGCCCTGATATATCATTAAATCTAAATTTCTCGACAGACTCATGCTAATCAATGTCTTTCAACATCTTATGGAAATTATTGAAACGCTTAATTTACTTCTAGTCGTTTTATATGTATATACATATATCTACCTATTTACATACAGACATATATCTTAACAGCTTGGTTTTTTGTTTTTTTGTTTTTTTTTAACAATAGCCAAACGCAAGCGCATGAAAATGACTCCAAGGAAAACAAGTTATAAATTGTAGTAACGAACTTAACTGCCACACTTGAAGGCATCAACCGAACTATTGAGATAAAAAGTGAGAAAAACATGAAAACAACAACAGCAACTTGAGTTAAGACTAATCTTTATCTAATAAGAGACTGACTTACGAAGGAATGCAGTTTCTCTAATGCTCTCGAGTGTACCATGAATTATCTAAGAGTTTCAAAGTTCCATAGACTGCCTTTGTCTGACTTTGTATTTATTAGTTTCGTGATATGTCATTAAAGTAATGTTTTTTTTTTGTTTTTTTTTCTTTGTTTTTTTGCAGAAACCTTTTAGACAGAAAATCACGTTGTAATAACTTCTGTCACGTATACTTATCCTTAATAATGTCCATCTTATGGTTAGAAGCTTTTCATGTCCAAAACTTTATTTCTTTTAGCGAAAAGGTCAGCTTAGGTCAAAGGTATAATGAAAATTGTTAGACACTAGTTTTAATGGAGAAGCACTGATTTTCCAGAGACTTTGAAATGTAAGTTTGTAATTATAGTGACACGATTACGACACAACAGTAGAAATAGTAGCTTTGATTGCACTCCTTGAAATTGGAATTTTCATGAATTCGATATTGTATTTTATTTAATTAGACACTATCTATGTATGTACATATGTATGTGGTAAATATATCCGATGATATTATTGTATATGTCATTGTGGAAGTAGCAGTGGCGTAGTTAGCATGAGTGGCACTTGGTGCGGATGTAGATGGTGAAAACTGGATGAAAACTGCTAAATTCAACATTAAATAAAATAAAAATTCACATATGCGTAAAATAAATATAATTTAAAAAAAATACGTACAAGGAGAGGGCCCCTACTCGTCTTAACCGATTTCTTCCAAATTCACAGTATAAGTAGGATTTGACTGACTAGAAATAAAAGTGTTGCAAGTGGGAGCTTCATATGACCAAACGAAACATAAATAATACGTAATGTAGGGGAGCCCACGGATTTGTAGGCTTAAATGCTTAAATTTGCAAATTTTCACAGGAATTGTCCAGGTTAAATTACAACAGAATTTGTACGAAAGTGCCGAAGTCGTTCGGGTAAAATGCCAACCACAGAGGATGTATATCGCCCGGTAGATGGCGAAAAGCGGGTATGCAAAATTATAGATTTATTATTTTTTTTTTTTTTAATAGGTAAATGATATCCAATCTTTCTGAAATTTTGTGCAAATAATCTGTTAATAAAAGCTCATCTATAAAAAATAAAATAACAAAATTAGATTAATCGATAAGTTGTAGAAAAACATTTTGAGATGTATTTTTCATATATAATGTTATCCGTCAAAAATTTAATTTCGCAACTTAATCAGAAAGGGAATGAAAATCATAAATTAATCACAAAAAAATTAGGAAAAGAAATTTTGCAAATAGGATAACATTTACCCCTTAGAACACCTGAATTCTATAGATGAGAAACTTTTTCCCATTGGTATATATGAATGATCTTTTGATATTGAATTTATTATCCAAATTTGATGAGATTTTGTACGAATATTCTATAGAGATGGTAGAATATAAATTAAATACCCCCACCCCTGTAAATATACGTATTTGTTTTATTATTGTTTTTTTTTTATATAATAATATATGTTAGTGGGTTACTACTCTGTAACCCGCTGCCGTACGAATTTTTTAATAATTTCAAAAAATCATAAAAAAGGCAAAATTAACTGAGCAAAAGGAATTTTGAAAAATGGGTTGGAATTTGGCCGAGAGTTAAAAGGTGGTAGCTTTACAGTATATATGCAGTTAATTAATGTAAGTTGAAAGTAATTTAGCAAACTTTGCATTTTAATTTTGGCAAATGGTCCTAAACTAATTGGGATAATGAGTTCAGGTTTTTTGTATATGAACGATAAAAGATCAATTGTAACGCTAGGAAAGTTCAATGTTGCGAATATACCCGTAAAATGGTAATTATCAAAGTTTTCCGAAAAGTGTTAATTTTAACCCCGGACTCCCCTATATTATGCATTATTTCAATGGAACGGAGTACCTCACTTTAGTATACAGACTGCATAATTTCTAAATCTATGTGCAGAACAAAGACCCAATTAAGCCTGATCTCTGTGGTGGACCCTAAATAGTTCTTCACTTATTCCAGCGCTAAAAATGGTCATGTCAAGTATACACAACAAGATCGGAAGCGCTTTGGATAAATGTCCAAAAAGCCTTTTTTCAGGATGTACATATAAAACTACAGGGCTGACAGTTTTTTCCCAGTGTAGACTTAGTGGATAATAAATGAGCTCGCAGATGCAGATCCTCGTTTCCCAAAGTCTGTTTAAGTCTCCTATAGATAGAAGGCGATCAAACTCTAAACGCCCTCGTCGTTATCATGAGACTCCAAGCAATGCAGCTTCATAAGAAAGTCAAACTGTTTACTCAAGTTCTTGTAAAAAGAACCACGGTTTTGCAGTTCTAAAATCAACCTGTCGATAATGACGTTGAAAATTGTAACACTGAATCCGTCCCTACCAGTACAGTGCGACTTCAATCTCATTTCCTTTTATTTCATCAATTGAGAACTTGCAGCCTCAAAACATTTACCGCCCTGCTCTGCCTATTGGTAAATCCACTCCTTTATGCAAGAACAATAGAATGAATTAAGCATTGTTTTTTAATTTCCGGTGTTGTATGCCCTTTATGTTTACCATTTTGGTCCCTAGGGGCCCCTCTACAAAGCAGAAGTTCGTTGTTAGAATTAGCCCCCTGAGAGAATAATGGGAGGTAAACAGCGCCGTGCGAGAACAGTTGGAAGTAGTGAAAAATCTACAGAATGCGTTAAACGAATAAGTATATATAATGCCCGTTACAAGAGTTTCGACTAAAGAAACACGAAAAAGAGTTCTTGCTTTGATCCATGGGGTTGGGGTTGTGGGGGGGGGCGGTTGCAACCCCCCAAAAGCCCTCCCGTGTGCACGGGCCTGGATAAGTTACTTATTGAAAAGTTGTATTCGCTAAGACTGAGATCTGCATTACCAATACAAAAATGTCACGGACGATACAGTCAAATATATTTTGAAGGTTGAAGGAATGTACCGTCTTTTAGGGCGTTTACTTTATCCGGGTATTTATCTACGTAGATATTTCTTCAAAGTAATAATCGCCTGGAATATCGATATGAAAACAAAATTTATCCGACTTTTCTACAGTACTTGAAAGTACACGCCTCCAATATGGTTATCATCATACATATCCCCCTGAGACATGTCATCATATCTCTTGGTAAACGCCTCGCGAACGAAAGCTATGCTGTTGTCTCTGGTTAATTACCTGGTTTCGAAATACTTTTAATGAACTTCACCCTAATAAGATTTCGTAGAAGCGAAGTTGAGATTTATTCGTCTACCTATAGATAGTTGTAGGGATCACTTTCTTCCCCTTTGTTTAACAATGAATACATAACACTATTTCACACAATATAACAAGGTGAAATAATTTGAATTCCTTTTCATTACAAAGCATTTTCAATTAAATAAATTCTTTTCAAATTAAGACATCAAAATCGAATGAGTCAAAAGAATTCCAAGCATTATATAGCTACCTACCTACCTACCTGGGTGACAAAAATTTTGTCAGATTTTATTTGATTCGGATAAAAAAAAATAAAAGAAAAACATAAAGAAAACCACATTACCTGGAAGGGAGACCACACGCCATTTGTTCTTGCATATATAATCATTAAAAAGCTTTAGTCTCAGGGGAATTGCTTTGGGGGTCTCAGTCCCAGTTCCACAGTGACTAATCGTTTTCACACAGTCAATTCGAGGTAGCCACAAAATTATAGCCGCGTGTGTCACATAAATTGTCTGGTGTGGGCACCGATTGTATGTAGACTGACCGCACCGCATTCACTGACCACAGTTTTAAATATGAAACAAATCAACGCGGTCATAGTCAGTCCTAAATTGTGGAATTGGTAGATGCAGTTCTGGACCAAATGAGCTTACTTTGAGAATTTTGCATCTTGGCTGATGCGGTCGGTCGTAAAAAAATGCTCATCGAAAAATCCTATAAAAAATCGATGCGATTAAATGAAAGACAGTTTATGAAGAAAAATTCGTGATTGGGCACTGAACCAAGCCTCTGTAAAAAAAATTTTTTTTTGTCTTAGTTTGGCAACTGAATCGAAAATATTTCTTATTTTTTTTTTTTTTTGGTTCGATTCATACTCAATAAGCCATACATCATCGGATTAGAATTTTATCGTGGTTAATGCTCTGAGAACGATAATGTGATCGAAGATATTCGGAGTTATTTGACCTCTTTTTTTGGGGTTATTATCGGCGGTATTGTATATAATTTTATTATACGTCAATAAAAGTCAAATTTTCTAGCAAGAGCTTATTGAATTATTTTTGTGTTGTGTTGTAATTTTCATCATTACAAAATCGTAAAAAATTCAGAGGCATGCAATTTGTCGCTGTTCTTTAGCAAGCTATGAAAAATATTACGATTTTATTTGTATTTTATTGTGGGTGCAAAACTGTTGGTGAATATAACTCAAATTCTGTAGAACTTTTACGACTTTTTCTTACCTTTCCACGATTTAGTTCGGATTTTTCTTCCAATTTGAGGTGAGTTTCTTGAAGTTGTGTTCTATTAAGCAAACAGTTTTTTTTTCGTCATTTCTGCATTTGACAATGCAAAGTGGAGCAGAGTAAGCTTTGAGTCCAGAGCGAATCCGTTCACGATGCAGCCCCAATGTGAAATTTAAACTTTGAAATTAAACGTAACAAATCGCCATAACAACGCCAAATCAACAACGAACTGTTACGATGTGCAAGTTGTCCCCATCTATGTTCTATTTTTTTTTTTTTTTTTTGATAAGCGATACTGTAAACATCTTGTTGTTTTAGATCAAATTCGAATGGCCGAAGTATCCGAATCTTTGAACCATGGCGTCTCCTGATTCTATTAAGCTCTGTCCTGCTTTCATTTAGGAGGAAATCCTCACACCTTGGAATGTGGACGATATCGACATGGCGTACCGGATTTACAGGATATGTTTTAAAACCCAAGTCCTGCAAAACTTAAGGAACCTATTTTTGCCCCCCATTTGGGGATATTTGGTGAAGAAGTTATCGGAAAAATTTTGTTAGTTATCATCATCAGCGAAATGCTTGACTTCTCTAAATGGAAAACGAAAACAGGGTAGAAATATAACTAGGATCTTACATAAGGTTAAGATAAATAATTTAAGTTAATTTAAATTCAAATAAATAGTCGAATGATTTCATTAGAATAATACTAGTATTCGGATTCTTTGTTACTTTAAATAATGTGTTTTCAATAATAGTAATCATAATTACGCTTTAAGCACAAACTTGAATTCATACTAATAGCTTATCTGTACATCTATTTGAATCCCATACTCAAGCCATCTAGCCACGCTTACATTCTCTATATAATTTAGTTTAATTACAATATATTCAAAACTCGGTGGTATTCATCATTGTTATACAATAAGTCAAAGTATACATAGTTTGCTTCGTTACCAGATTATTCGGGTAAGCTATTGGTCCAGGGTTCCCCGAATCAGAAAAAAAAAACAAAATTATATGAAAATATGGAATAAAAACCAAAAAATAGTTAATTAAGAGAAATTAAAAGGAAAAAAAAATTAAGAATCAATAAAGAAATAAGAACAAAATAAACGTTAACTAAACAAACAATAGAAGCCATATAGTAAACACAGAGTGAAATAAAGACAAAAACATATAATCTTGAGAAATTAAATCACGATAGAAATAAAACAAAATAGTGAAGGCAACGCAATAAACATTACATATAAATCGTAAAAATTTAATAGAGACAGTGGTGAACTTACATTACGATATAATTTAATTTACTTGGACTAAACGACAAATATAGCTCAAATGATTGTAAATATTTCATAGAGCAAGAGTCTTAATAAATAATAAAATAATAATATAATAAAACGAGATGCAATCTGATTATCTTAAAACAAAAATTACATAAATATTCAGAGAAAACATGTGAACGGTGCGTTAAAACAAAACCCTTTAGGGGGAAAAAAATCGAACGCAATCAATTGCAAAACAAAAGTGGGAACAGTACCAACTACTACAAGCGTCAAATGGAACTCAAAACTGGAACGCCAAGATATGCCTTTTTCCGGTGGCTTGTTCTTTGGGAGCTGACGGCTAGTCGAGCATAGATAAAGTGGCTTAAAAGTTTGGCTTAGAATTAAAATAAAGAAATATAAAAAGATAATTATTTAAAATAAAAAAAAAAGGTTAAATAAAAATAGAAACAAGATCAAAAATTAAAAGGAGTAGTGAGAAGGATTAGAAGGGACTTTGGATCAGAGGACGTTTTTTTTCTTTTTTCCATTTACCGACACGATCCAACCTGGTGCATGATAAGAATATCACCAAGTTAAGTATACCTTAATATTTTTTTTTAAGAATAAGTAATCTCTTGAGTTGAGTTCTTTTATTGATATAAAGTATTGTGGCTGGCTGGTGGAAAAACGGGGTCTTATTAATTTTTCTTTTACGTGAAATTCTTCATTTAATTTTGAAATTTTGTTATATGCTGAGTTTATTGTGTAAATAAAGCATTAAGTTTTCAGTGGTGAGCTGTCTCCTTTCATAGGTTTTGTGATTAAGCCTTCGATAAGAGAAAAATCACATGGCGCCTAACACTCAGACTTTGACCCATCCCATCTCCTGAGCTAGATTAACATGTGCTGTGGAGCACGTAACAGAACTTTAAAATTAATACATTGAATAAAAATATATAACTAAAGACCGTAACACCAGTGTTGCGAACTCTTTCTCTCAGTTACTGGCTAATACCCTAGACACACAGCATGACCAAATGAATCATTAGTACTAACTATTTATTAAAATGCCGTGTATCACATAGTATACGTCATTATGGCTCGAAAAGCAGATGATAATGAAGTACACTAATAAAGTGTTTTCTTCCTTCATTATAGCTATAATGAGGAAAAATGTGCTAGATTTAGTACATAATTTAAGTATGGAGCTCTGCTATGCATCTGTTGATTTGAAAAATAAGAAGAAGAAATGCAAAGCACAAAGTAATTATGTAAAAATATTTTTTAATAAAATGTTTTTTTCATTTTTCAATCGTTAAATGAAATAAAATAAAAATAAATAAAAATTAAAATTAATAAAAACAAAGTTTATCGCGTTGATTCCATCCATATCGCTTCTTTAATGTTGTAAGTAAATCAAAACCAGTTTGACAGAACAATTTAAGTAAAGAAACAGTCTGTCTGCAGTTTATAATAAATCATTATAGACTAATGAGTGGTTAGTTATTTCTTCATTAAGAGCGCTGTGTGTTTAGGGCATAAAACTATCATTGAAAATGGCTAAAAAAAGGCTAAACTGAAATTAAATGGCTAAATTTTTAAAGATTGTGTGAAATCAGATTTTTATTCAATTAAAAAGCTGTATAGGTATACCATAAAATATAAAGACAAAACACCAATTAGAACCAACAAACTTATCGCTTAATTATCTAGATCAACTAAGATATATTCCCTTTTTTACAAAAAATACCTAAAAGCATTAAAAAAAATATTCCTTTACTAACTTTCTTAAAAGTTCACCTTTTGCGCGCAAATAATCTTTATTTAGTTAACGAACAACGGATGACAGCTTTACATTGACACAGACACAGCAGAAGTACAATACATAATTAGGAATTTAAAAAAGGATTCTGCACCTGGCATCGATGGCATCACGGCGAAAGACCTAAATATTCTTGTGGAAGTGGTAAGTGAGCCTTTGTCCTCCCTTATCAATGCAGCGTTCCTGAAAGGTGAATACCCGGATTGTTTAAAAGATACTCTTGTTATCCCAATACACAAAGGAGGTGACGCAACAAACCCAAGTAACTATCGTCCAATCTCACTCTTAAGTACAATAGGGAAAATCTACGAAAAACTATTAGATACAAGAATAAAAAATTTATCTCTGCCAGTGGGGGATTTGATAAAACTCAATACGGATTTCAAGAGAAATGTGGTACGGATACGGCCATTACTGAATCAATGCACATGATAAATGAATACTGGGGCGTTGTGTTTATCGATCTACGAAAAGCCTTCGATACAGTTGATCATAAGATATTGCTGGAGATCTTGGATGAACTAGGACTGCGAGGTAAGACTAATTGTCTAATCAAAGATTATTTATCACGCAGAAAGATTAGAACTAAGATAAATGGAACACTCAGCACTTCCTTACCATTTCGCACGGGTGTACCTCAAGGTTATATAATAGGACCAACACTATACTTGTTGTATATAAAAAACATTTCATCTGCCGGTCTAATGGGGAAGTACCATATATTTGCGGATGATACAAATTTGATTTATTACGCCGAAAATGAGCAAGAGTTGGAAAACAAACTACAAGATGATATGGTAAGATTAACAAATTGGACAAATGGTAACAAACTTTCTCTCAATGAGGATAAAACAAAATACATGGTGCTTAAACAACGAAACAAGGCTGAAATTTATCCAATATTGAGTATTAACTCCAAGCAAATAGAAAGAGTAACTGAGGTGAAATATCTAGGTATAAATATTGATGAGAAACTCAACTGGAGCAAGCATGTCGACGAAATAGCTTCCAAAATCAACCCAATATTAGGCGTATTGCGAAGAGGCCCTAGGTTAAATAATGATACAGCCCTTGCAATTTACAATGCACATATATCGTCGCATATTAGATATGGATTATTGGCGTGGAGTCAGTGCATTCAATCCGAAAAAATTAGAGCGAAGAGATTAATTAATAGAGCCTTAAAAATCCTGTTCAGTATGCCTTGGAGAACACCTTCGACGGACTTGCACGCATATATGAAAACTCTAAGCATTAATCAAATGATTTACCTTGAAAAAGCTAAATTTATACATAAAGTTGCACGTGGACTCATCAAAACAAACATACGAATAGACACACACATAAGTATACATAGCCATCGAACGAGGAATAGAAAAAAACTACGAGTACAGCAACCTAAAACAAACAGAATCAGAAAAGGACTTATATACAGCAGGGTGTTTCCCCTTAGGAGGTCCATAGAGCGGGAGGTGATAGTACTCACCTAGATGAACCAAAAATTGTTTGGCAGGGGGGAGGCAATATCAACCGTTTAAGAGTTACAGGGTGATTCATAAAAAAAGCTAGGTTTTCATAAAACTAATAACTCTTTAACGGATACAGATAGCACATAGGGTATAATACGTCAAATTAAAGAGGAGGCTCCACAGTTTACAGTTTTTATAAAAAAAAGTTATGTTAACGACTTTTTTGCAAAAATAATAGAGGTCAAATTAAAAAAAAGGAAAGAAAATCCGAAATTTTTAGTTTAGACCTTCATAACTTCTGAGGGGAGAGGGTACGGGGCTGGTTGAGCTGTCGTTGGAAAGGCCATGAAGTTCTGCATACAGTGAGACCTTAACGGTGACCATACGCACTGTAGTTTTTAAGATACAGGGTGTTTTGTGAAAACCTAGATTTTTTTATGAATCACCCTGTAACTCCTAAACAATTGATATTGCCCCCCCCCCCCCTGCCATACAATTTTTGGTTCGTCTAGGTGAGTACTATCACCTCCCGCTCTATGGACCTCCTAAGGGGAAACACCCTCTTTACTGATGCAGTGCGGAGTACGCTGGTGAAAAGTAGAATATCTTCTATTATAAGATAGATGGAGCTTTGTAAATCTCCATTAATTTGATTGACCATTTTAATGTGCGGAGCATTAAAATACTGGAAAAAAATCTGACATTTCTTCGATTATTCACAAAGCTAGTTTATCCCGTGGATTTCCTTGACAACGATACACACTTAGAGCTGACTCAGGAACAAACTCATCGTCGATATGATGATTTATATCCTTCATAAATATTAATCATACAAAATTTTTAAAAAGCTATCCGATTAATTGTCACTTCGTTTTTTTCACATAAAATTTACGTCAACTTTTTACCAGCGTTAAAATGCTATTTTTTTTTAGGCCGCTTTAAATTTGATCAATACCCGAATTCCATACTAGACTTAAAACCTAGCATCTAGTTCGAACAAAGTAAAATTTAACGCGGTCTCCAAAAATTTCACATTAAAATCGCTAGTAAAATTTTGGCATATGTTAATTTGGAGATGACAAATGTTTAAAAAATTTATCGCTGAAAAATTTCAAATTATTTATGAAGAATAGATAACCATTTTTACATTTTCATTTAAAATTGGACTTAATTAATCTAAAAAATTTCAAGAGAAATTAAATCATTCAAAAAATTAACAAAAACAATCTGAAAATTGCTAAGAAATGAAAAAAAAGCAACAATCTGAAAATTGTAATAGAAACTGGAAATGTCAAAATTTTACCAGTAAAATAAGTGGAGACATGCAAAGCGCCATTTATCTTAAAATAGAGGAATATACACTAGTAAAATTTTTGCTTGCGATTTAACCAGAGCTAAAATTTCTATGGAAATGTCACATTTTACTCGAACTCGATACTAGACTTGAACAACCAAACCGGCATTGGAAAATGTTAAATTTTTTGCCATAGTTGTGTATTTTTATAAATATTTCACTTTTATTTTGCTTAAAACACTAGAATTAATTAGTAAAGCTATTAAACTTACTTGAAAAATGCTTTCCCACGACAATATCACCCTTTATTCCTGCAGCACAGCACAGCGCACTTCATTACGATAATTTAAGACTCCGGAGTCTCGATTATATATAAAATAACGTGCACAAAAGAACATTTTACAATTATGTCACACTACTTGTTTGTAAACTTCTGGAGAATTGTGCTTGCTGCCAAATTGACTGACAATCAATTGAAGACCTGAAAAACAAGAATATCTGAACTGCCAAATTTCTTCGGTCCTCTCATAGAACAGGAATTGTGCGCATTCATAAACTAAATCCGTACTACGAAATCTGTAAATTCGTCATCTGCAATTAGAAAGAAAGAATCCATCAACGTAATTTTTTTTGGTTTCTAAATAATGAAGTTTTCCAAAAATACCTCTTGTTTTTTATTCTCATTAAAAAAAATATTAAATCAGAAAATAAAATTAAAACATGTTAGTTATGATAAAAAGAAGTATGGAGCTTTTTCAACGCCATCTACATGCAGTAGTTCGAAATTCCAGTTTGTAAGCTTTCGGAAATGCCAGCTGCTCACCCCTATAGTGTTATCTGAAACGAAGTATCGTAACCATCCTTTTCAATTTAATATATACCAGAAAACCTGAATACCTGTTTAATTATATTGAATTCCTGCAACCAGCCCGACATCGAAATATCATGCTGCCTCGTGTAAATTTCAGCATCTTAGAGAACTCTTACATTGTTAAAGCTTTTAGATTATGGAGATTAATAGAGGACTGTCTAGTCCTCACACAAATATGTGGACATCCCATGATGAGTTTTTTGCTGTCAGTTTTAATGCAGCAAATATAATACTAATTCCTCGATGTACTCCCAGCTTCACGTTCAATCTAATCTAAAATATACGAAAAAGGAACACAAAGTATCAAGCTTCAAATAATTAAATTACATAATACATATCTAAAACTTCCTGTTGATCCAATCAACGATTTGCTGCTGGAAGTGGAGTTCAAGAGTTCACCCACGTCATTAAAATATGTTGTGATTATTCCATCGAAATAAGTTTAACAAACCACAAAAACTCCACAATTTCTAGTAATAGCCGAATGTTGCAGCTGTGAGCTGTCGGCTTTTATAAATATATGTATCGTATACACTATTTTTATTTAATATAGTACACGAAGTCAGGCAATTTTATTGTGCGTGTAAGACATATATATCTGCTCAGCAGCACGACTTTATACCACTATAGCCTTCCTAAACTTCCATGGCATCACCGTCTCTAAAACAAAAATAAAAGAGAGGCTAATAAAAACAGATAAATAAAAAAGAATTATCAGACTCACACCAAATTCTAGGCACCTCCGTGTATTTTCACCTGTAATGTCATCAAATGACATTACGTCAACCAGCTGTTTTCGCCTCAAATAAAATTTAAGCAATCTTTGCTAGGGCAACACCAAGAGGCGAAACAGACGTAACTGGTTACAGCGGCTATATAAAGCCGACGAAACTCAGTAGATGGCACCATTCTTTTGGCAGAGTTGATCTGTATCAGAGCTAATCTGAGTAATAAGAATCGTGCTTCCTACCTTTTCCACAGAAGATAATTCTGGTCAGGGATAACCTGAGCATCCTATCCTTTTACACAGAGAATAATTCTGGTCAGGGATAACCTGAGTATCTGATTTATCTATAGAATCGTTTTGCTGCTGTTTATTCATAGAAGAATAACATTCTTCTTCTTCCTTCCTTTTTCAGAATAAACAATACAAGGGTGGCGGACTGCGTGGCCAACTCCATTTTTTTTTTGAATTTTTTATTATTGGATTTTGTGATAGTAGGTTAAGCAAATTGAATTATTGAATAAAATTTTATATTTGAAATCAGAAAAAAACTGAGTTATCCACTAAACCGGCCCTCCTCCCTCACGAACGAGACTAGATCTTTCAAGGACCATATTAATTATTAAGTATTGGGTGTAATTGATTAGTAGATTTCATTTCATTGTGTAGTTGCCTTCACTTGCTCTTATTTTATTTTATCTCTTCTGCTCTTTTCTTTTTTTTTTTTGTAATCTTAGTTACTTTTTAGCAGTCTCCTTTTTTTTTGTATTTGATTATCCTTTTAGTATTATACTTACTTAGTAGTCCTTGTGCTCTTACTTAATTCTTTTATTTACCTGAACTTATATTATCTATTTTTTAATTGTACTCTAAAAGATTATAAATCTTGTTGTTTAGCATAAAATAAATTGAATTGAATTGTTAAAAAATTCCTATATTATTAAAACACAACATAATAATAAATTGATTTATATACTTAGTACTTTTTTTCGCTTGAATTTTCTGGAAACACAAACAAATTCAGATGAAGACGAAACTGCGCACAACCAGCTTCCGTAAATTCACTCAAGCAACTGACTTAAAAATATGAGACAAGAAGAGTTGAACAGCATTTTTATTTTGAGAAAGAGCACACTTCCGATATGCATGCGTTTTAAAGAGAATAAATTTTTTTGTTTGCACTTATGAGAATTGTTTAAAACTTTTTTGTTTTAGTACCAAATTTAGCCGGGAAACCACAAAATAACTCCGTTCGACGGTACATATCTACATAAATTTGAAAGAGAAAAAAAAAATAGATGAATAAAACAAAAGAAGTTTCTGCTGCTGTGCATGATTTACATAAAATTCATTTCTAAAACTTTATTCACTATACGTAACGCACCTTTAAATTTACTCTTTCTCTGATTTTATGGTACCTATACCCATAGACGATATATAAAGGGATAAGGATTCTTAATACTTAGGTACACTTATCCTGAAGACCATTCATCCTTTCTCACAACTTGTCACCTACTTACTTGAGGAGAAAGTTTTGATAGGACACCTTAGCCAAATTAACCTGAAATAGCGAACCCATTAAACAGTTTATTAGCATCGAACAATAGAGAGATTTCCATGACCTTCCTTCTTTAGTGTTCATTTTATTCTCGTTTAAACGTAGTCATTTTCGTCGTCGTCGTTGTCGTCATCGTCGTCATCGTCATCATCATCATCCTGAAGGAGTTAAAGACGTGTCCTTCATTGTTCCTGTTTTTGTGTGTGCTTAATCGAAAGGATCGTCGCCTTAAATTGAAAGGACAAAAAGGACACAAAAGTTCTTAATTAAAACATTTTCACATAACTTTGAAATAAAGCGACTGTAATAAATTGCGATTCTTAAGACGAGTTGGGGCTTCCAGTCAGAGTCCCAAGCTTCTCGTATATACTTATGTACTAGTATCTTACCCATGAAGATTTCGCCTCTGATATTAAGAAAGTTGAACCTTTTATCTACTTGTGCTCGAAAGTTGATTATGTAAGTTGGACGTTCGTAAGGAGGCAGATATAAAATTGGATTCATATGTAAGTGCTTTTTGCAAGAATCTTGTCCTATATATATATGTACATTTACACATACTCGTACGTATGTATAGAAAGGTCTGAATGAATTCTTTATAAATTGATGTTGTTGACTTAATTCTTTTCATTTCCGTGGAATGCTAATACGAAATTTTTCATGAAGTTAATATTGAAAAAGTTGCAGATTAAAAGGTGAGCATGTAATAAGTATAATGTTTTATGCAATGATTTTTAAAAGGGGACTTTTGGGGGACTACATTACAGTGATGCTCTTTTCAATAATGGTGAAGTATTCTTTATAAATATGGTAAGTTGAAAGTTACCTTGGTATCAAGAATCTTCAAAAGCCAATGGACACTGTAGGTTAATGATATGGGATCGTTGTCTTACGGTTATATTACGTACGTAAGCCTTTCCATATTTATAGTATACCAACATTTTAGGATACCTTGGTCCGTATTTCTGAGTCTTACGCAATGATAACACGGGTCAGTAGAACTAACGGACAGTATTGAAATTCATCTGTCACTTTTACTGACTGGAAACGATTTGCGTTCGATCAAGTGACAGTCATTTCATTTAAAAAATGTCATCAAACGATGCAAATATCGCAGTGGCGGGTTTATTGCTTATTAGAATTTTGGAAGATATTGAAAAGGTTGACAGAAGACTTCAGTGAAAACGGAGGTACTGGGCAAATCCTTTTCTTTCCAAAAGACTAATGTTCGACATAGAGACGAATTTATTGGCAGATAGCTTTTCTGTTGAAAATTAAGTCTCAAATTATTGTGTATTCAGTTGCAGTTCAATTGTACAAACTTTTAATCATAAACTTTCAGTTTCGGCCATTTCAATTTTACGTTTGACAGTTCATTGACTAGTCTGTATTGAGTCGTCAGAAATCTTGTCAGTACAGACTGGTCAGTAAAAAAGAGTAGTCAGTAGGGATTTACACGAGCCTGTGTAAGTGTCAAACGCTGTCAGTGTCAGTTCTACTGACTCGTGTAATCCCCGGGTTAGGCTCTACATTTTGTTGGACAGTTTCCCTATTTGGTTCTAGATTTGTGTACTTTGAAGCATTTTTTTATTATTGTGATACTTATTCAAGCCGTCTCATTAAGATGATTTAGACCAGTGGTTCCCAACCTAGGGGAGATGGACCTCCCAAGTGGGCGATTAAGGTTAGCAGGGGGGTGGGGTAAGTAATAAGTGGGAGGCGATTTGGGGGCGATTAGTATTCGGGGGGGGGGGGTTAACAGTACTGTACAGTAGAAGTGGCCGGGTAGCACGAGTCACTGACTAATCTCAGCCAACGAGTTCACTGCACCCACCCCTCTCCACAGTCCCAACCAGTTGTTGCTCAGCGCGGCTGACTAGTGACTCAACCCCCTCGGCTACCAACATTCGTCTTAGGTGCTCACTAGCCTTTGTGTGTCTCACCTTCACTTTTCGTGCTCTGTTTTTGTGCGTTTGTTTTGAAGTGTAGAAGTTCATGCATAAAGGATTCAAAAAAGAAGAAGTGTCACCAATAATCAGCTGAGTGTTTAAAATTCGGTTTTATCTCGTCACCGCAAAATGTGCAGTTTTCACATTGTGTCTTGTGCGATAAAACATTTACTAGTAATAATGCCTTCGCGAATGAAAGATCATATATCAAGGGTACACAAAGACAAAGTGAGTAAAAAACTTAGTTATTTTCAACACCTCAAAGCTAAAGCTGATAAACGGCCTAATATGAGTGAAATATTTAAAAAACGAGCAACCGATCATGACAAAGGTTATCTTGCTTCTTACGAGGTATCTTTATTGATCGTTAAATTTAATAAGCTTCATACAATTGGAGAAACTCTTGTCTTACCGGCTACCAGAAAAAGTGTTGAAATTACGCAAGGCGAGGGCCCTCGTAATAACAAAAGTCAATCGGTTACTTTGAGCAACAATACTGCTTCCAGGCGAATTGACTAAATGGCCACGGACGTTGAATCCAAACTCACCAATTTGTTGAAAAAAAAAAGTGAATTTGCATTACAAATTGATGAATCAACTGTGATTGATAAGAAAGCAATTTTATTAGCTAATGTGAGGTTTATCAATGAACAAAAGGAAATTACCGGGGAACTGATGTTTGTTAGAACTTTGATCACTGATACGAAGGGATCGTCGATTTCTAAAGTGGTTCAAGATTATTTTAAGGAAAAAGAGATTCCCATAACAAACGTGAATGCTTGCGCAACAGACTGTGCTCCTGCCACGTCAGATCATCATACTGGGTTTCTATCCCACCTTTAAAAAGAAGTGCCAGAGGTCAGCACTATTGATTTTGACAATCGTCGTCAAAATTTAGCTGCGAAAAAACTTTTCCATGAAAATTATGAGGAATTCGAATGCTTGCTTCTACATACGGTCGTAAGGTGGCTGTCTGAAGGAAATTGTTTGTTTGTTCTTCGAATTAGTTGACATGGTTACTGAGTTTCTCGAGAATTTGAAGCTGAATTTGGCACTTGCGTACTATACAGATATTTATGAAAAAAATGAACGAAGTCAATATAATGCTTCAAGGAAACAAGATGAACCTTATCATCATTCATCGTCAAGTGTGATATTCACAAGGTAAATATTGGCCGTAAAAAGCTGTATCAGTTTGCGAGCCTTAAAAAGTGTTCAGTGTCAGATACAGAGACTCCTGAACTCCTATAAGACAAAATCCTTATTTTTACTGATCACCTTGACCAGTTAAAAACTGACACGGAATTAAGATTTGAATATTTGACCAAGTTACAAATTCCGGATTGGATTCTAGATCCATTCTTGTTTGAAGCTGCGGATAAGCTTAATAACTCTTTGCAGACAGAGTTTCTAGATCTGAAGTTTAACTGTGAGGCGAAAATCATTTTCAAGCAGAGCGGCTACGAGATAGCCTGGGTGAAGCTTATGGGGACTTATCCACAACTGTGCCGAAAAACTGAACCACTTCTCATCTCGTTCCAGTCAACAAATTTATATAAAAACGGACTTAGTCCTATTGTCCAGCTCCTCACAAAACAAAGAAATTATTTGGACATTTGCCTCAAAAGAGACTTCTGCCTCAACCTGACGAACATAAAGCCGGATAATTTTGGAAATCTTCTATGCTCCATTTTCTTGTGCATGAGGTGTAAAAACAAACTCAAAATATTATTTCTGTTTTCCTTCTTGAAGTAGTAGGAAGATCTGATAAATTTGACAACTGTCATAACTTTAATACGAGTAGATTAAACCACAGCCGGATTAGTATTACGTAAAATTATATAGTCCAAAATGGCTCTGGTCAAAACGTACTGACTGTCAAATTCAAAAACACCACAACCAAACATTGTAATTGTGAGGAAGACGTCATGCAAAAATGTTGCAGAGCTCGCAAATTGATAACCATAACATCGTATGACTGCAGGACAGTTAGATTTTTTTATTCAAGCCTTAATGCCAATAATTCCTGGCTAGATCCAGGGACGCATCCAGCTAGGGGGCGCTTGGGGTGCCCCCCCCCCCCACCTTGAAAACAACTGAAATAAATTGCAGTAGATCTTTTGAATTTTTCTTTAAATGATTCACATCTATTCTACTGCACCTTTTGTAAAAAACGTAACAATTTCTGAAAGCGTTCAATATGATACATTTAGGAACGCAAGCCCTAGCTAGAACCTTGGCCTTCGGTCATGGCTGAAAGAAAACAGGAAGCGCGGATACCTGTACATAAGCGTCGCTTTGCTCGGGGTGTTTGAAATAAGACAGAGCCTATTCATGTTAACGCGATGGAAGGTTTGTTTTAATTGAAACCAGCTGCCAAAGGGTCCTTGATAAGCCTTCCATGTAAAGATGGCTTCTTAGAACATTATCGGCGTGGCGTGGCAAAACAAAAATTTAAAGAGACAACTAAACTCATAATTGGAGAAATTCAGCGAAAGCACTTTTAGCCAATTTAAATCACTTTGCCTCTCTCGTCCTCTTCTATTATGAATGTAAAGTGTTTTATCTGGTCGCTTAATACGGACTATATTAGATGGCGTTTTTCAATCTCCGCCAATAAATTCTGGGGTGCCTCAGGGCTCTGCTATCTCTCCATCTCTCCATCTCTCTTCTCAATTTTCATTAATGATCTGCTTTCCCTTACTTTCAATCCCATCCATTGTTTTGCCGATGACAGTACCCTTGGTTTCGCTTACTCTCTTGACACCCTTGGGGACTACAGAGGAAATGTCACATCTGTCAACGTAAAACTATACTTAAAATTCAGAACTACAGCACTTAAATTCAATATACATTTGAAGTGCCAAAATTCATTGCTACTTTCTTAGTTACAGAAATTCAGCAGTGTTTAGTAAATCTGACTGTTACCTACTAAAAAATAAACATTTTCGTAAAAAAACAATTACTAATCAATTTGATTCACTGTAACCAGGTTATTTATCCACTTTCAAAAAAAAGGAAACAAAAAGCTTAATTAAAGATGTGTATATAGGTAAATAGGTATCTGTGTGTGTTGTACATACATAGAACCTATAACTAAAGCCAAAAGTAAATATTTTGCATTCTCCATCAAAATCGCACTTTTAGTTCAATTCCGTAGAACACATGAATATGCAAATGTTGTGCTGATAGCATTCATTATCCGACTTCGTTAATTGATTGCAGCAATTTACGAGAGGATTCCATGCACTGAACACACGAATTAATTAAATCCTGAGAATTAGCAGACGACCGGTTGGCTTCTGCTCAAGGTATAGTATACCTACGTATAGGAAAGCGCAAAGGAGCTTATAACTTATATCAGGCCATATTTCAACTGTTATCATACCTACATACATACTATATACATACCTTCAGTCCCGGTATTTAGGTGCACTTAGTTTAAGCATAAGTAGCATACCAGCACTTATGAGGGTGGCAGGCATTTGCAGAAGGACTATCAAGAACATCGTCTTAAAGGGCCTCCCAATAAATATTTACACTATTAAAATTAATTCATCCAAGATGTTTTCTTAACTAAAAGAGAGTCTAATGTATTGTTGACGGTACATATGTATACTTATGTATCGACATAGGACGACAAGGTATATCCATACGTGATATAATCGCAAAACTGGCGCAAGTAACCAGATCACCTCTTTATCCAGTACACTAGCAAGATGCATCTCTTTATGCTACCTAAATAACTATATAAAAGTGGTGACTCTTGAAAGCAAACGGCTTGTCGATCGATGAACAAACCTTCAGCGGATACACAATCTTGTATAGTTAGTAGCTGAAGCTGTAAAGTTGCTACATAGATTCATCTTTGTATCAAAATAATCTCAAGTTTTAATTATGCTACTATGCTGTTTACTTCGCGCTCCCTACTCTCCTATTGATGCACCATTCATTCCGCTCTGTGTTCGCCCAGCTGTTGTTTCGTTTTGCTGCCATAGATTACATCGAATCGGAATTAGAAATTCCAATCAGGAAATGATAATGATGATGATGATGATGGTAATACTTCTCACCCGCTCGGTAATAGCTATAGTATGGATAAGCCGACGACGACGATGTGCCAACAGGAAGGTGTTTCGGAACACCTTTTAAGATTTCAGCAACTCCCGGTAACGAGGAATAGATTAAACATCGTCGTCGATGGAGAGTTGTACATTTAAATTAACAAAGAACGGTTAACGATTTAAGAACTAATCTGCTTGCGGATCTGGATCGTAATTATTTTTAAATAAATTGTTTTGTTACCGTTCTGTTAATGTTTTGAAGAAGATTTTCAAGTGTTGTTCAAAGTCTTCACACTTTGTTTGATGAGATTGGAAAATATATCGTAAAATGTAGATAGATAGATATATGTCTATATGATTGTTAAGCTCTTGACTTATTGTGGAGGATGATTTTAGAAGATGATAAAACTGTTTTAATTGAAATTCATCTGTTAACTATATAATGAAGATAAATATGTAGGTCCCTTAGAGTATTCTCATTTCAGAGAGAGTTTTACTATGAAATAAATTCATAGCGAGTTTAATTAATATGAAATTAACCGAGTTTGCTGCCATATCTTCAGTTTGACAATTGAGTGGAAAAAACTGATATACAACCGAAAAATCTTTAAAAAAAAGAAATTTCTATGCAAAAGTAGGGGTTTTGTATTGTTATGAACTTATTTCATAGTAAAACGCTCTATATGGCTACTTTTCCTAGGCACTCGAGTAAATAGTTAGTATTTTAAGTACATACATAAATGAGGTCAGATTGGCTGTTCACTTTAGATATACTACAGTCATGAAGCAAGCCTTTCTGATGAGTATACGGTTCCTACTAATACGAAACGCCTGCTTTTTTTTTGCGGTTGTAAACATGTTTTTTTCTACTCAACTCTCATTTTATTAATACAAAATTTGTGAATATCCCTCTTACTATCAATACCTGTCATTTAAAAAAAAAAAAAAAAAAAATTTTAAAGATGTGTGCCTGTAGTGATGGCACGCTGAAAAATAAGTACGCTCTTGCGTGGAATTACGTTGAGTTTTCTTCCCATAATATTTTCCGATGGTAATCCACTAAGATACGTAGTCTTGTATAGATGTAATGTTCTCCTGAGGGTGGATATAAGCATAAACAGAAATATGACGAGTTTAGAATAATCTGAATCATAGTTCACTAATCCTAACCAGCTATCGCACATTTATATAGGTATATATGATAAAAATCCGTTTCACGGATTTACGTTTGCCAAGCTTTGTGCGACCACCTTTATCCAACCTTTTGCTTTTACTTACGAATTGAATAACTTGTTGTTGACCAAGTAAGCTTGCACCTACTATATGAGTTCTGAGATAGTGCTGAGTTAAAATCAAGATACACATTCGCCATACTAAAGTAACATTCCGCTTCCAGTATGAAGAAGTATTTACGACTTGGCACCTTACCTATGGTAAAATAATGGAGAAACATTTAACTGCACATGAGAGGAAAATACTTCCGGGCAAACTGGCAGGCTTGTTCTTCATTATAGTAACAATAGCTTGCAGAGCATTTTGTGATTACTTTTTCATATAGTTTATCTTTGCTTTTGGATTTGCCACTATCTCTTCCAAAAAGATAAGTGTCAAGTTAGACAATGTAAACTAAATCGATTATAATGAGTTCAATTGCTTACTGTGTATTTAGGTATTCACTCTTTATAGTTACTTGCAAAATTGCTCGCTCATTGGTTTTTATTTAAATTCGGTGTAGGTCCGGTACTCAGAAATCACAAAATTTTTCTATTGGTCTCACATTTGTGGTGCTTTTTATTTTACAACTTTTTACAGGCTCTTTTAATTTTATAATGCTTTATCAATTAAACTCAAGAATTATAAAGATTTTATAAATAATTTGGAAAAAAAAACTAAGATCAATAAAATATTTTTTTGACTTCGACCTAGTCATTTAGATACGAGTTCTGAAATTGCGGAGATCATATTAGACTGTTTCGTTTGCCTACTTAAAAGTGTAGTAATTTTCATTATCAATTTTTTAAGATTGTATCTCATAGCAATAGACATAGCATAGATTTATTATTAATCTAAAGCTGCATCGTCTCGTCGCATCTTCGGAGATATCCTCTCCCACAATTGGGATCGCATCAAAACACTGTGTTTCTAACATCACGGTTTGGGTCGACTGCCAACACCTGCTTTTAGTTAGATGATCCTTCATATTCAAGTACAATTACAAAGGAGCTGTTGGGCAGACCTAGCTCAAAAGAAACGAAAAAGCTACTGGGGCTAAACAAACCAACCCTGAGAACCCTCATGACAGTTCTCACTAGGCATTCTCATCTCCGGGGTCACCAACCCAGGATGGGGATTGTTGCTGACCCTATATGTAGGGAATGCGAAGTGGAACCCAAGACAGTGACTCACTATTTTTGTTACTGTCCGCGTTTCTCTGGAAAGCGTCACAGATTCCTTGGCTCACACCTCTAGGACGAGCTAAATAAGGCCGGCAAGGATTCCTGGGAGCCAAATCTTAAATTCCTAAGAGCGTCCGGTTAGGTCCTCTAAGCGATTGCTGAGAAGTCTGTAGGGTCAATAATGGGCCTTTTATGTCCTACTTTTGTACATTCCTCTACCTCAATTTTCAATCAATTAATCAAAGGTGTATCCATACGTAACACACATTGACTGAAAAATATTTGTCAAAAATTTGACAAACAATTTATATGCAATTGACAGATGTTTGTTAAATATTTATTATATGTTTGTCAAATGTTTGACAAATATTTTCCAAACATCCGATAGGATATTTGTGTGAAAAATATTTTCCAAATGTTCAGTTTTAATCATGTATTCCCCAAGCTAAGTAACGTGCATTGCGACATCTTTTGTCGTACTTGCCGCAACGTTTGAGGAAAATTTTCGAAGAGGAGATGGTGTTACAGACAATTTTTAGACAGAAGATTACAGTACAGTGGTCGTGATTCATTGAATGATAAACTGATGGTTGTTCCGGTTTTCGAAATTTCGGAAGAATCTAATAATTTTATTACATTTTTTCTTGTGCCACCTCTCATTCATGATTAAAAGTTTATTATTAAAAAATTCCGAAATGAGCTTTCACTATCCACAGATGTTGAAAACTGACTGAAAATACTGTAAAACATTTAACAAAGGTATAATGTTTTCCCATTTCATTTGCATTAAATTGGAACTTTTTTAAGAATGCAAAACTTTAAAATTTGCGTTCACACCCATTAAACATTCCAAAAAATGCTTGACAAATGTTTGTCAAACTTTTGACAAATGTTTGTTAAACATTTGGTGAGTGCTTATTATATGTGATGTCGTCAGCCTGTTAAACGAGCAGAGTATTTTATCCTCTTTTGGGAATACATCTCTTCACCTCTTAAGTTTCCAGGAAGTTCCAGAGCAATATAAACTCAGATGGAAGAGTTCAGTGTATTTAGCGATCGGTATCTGATATATATGTTTATGAAAGTCCAGCACATACATATGCGTCTTTTATGATAATTTCGCATGCACAGAGCGCTTTGCGGAAAACTCTTTCATCCACAGAGACTCTCACCAAGGAACATCATATATGAGGCTACAATTAATTTAGCAAACTGATAAATTGACAAGATTTATTAATTCGAGGAATTGTTTTTCAAATTGTATATCGTGTGCAAAAAACTTCTATAGAATCATCTTGTATGTTTTTTAATTTTATAATCATTGAACTAAGGATCCTCTAGGAATTGGTGAAGAAGTTTTAAGTGGCCATACAGATTAATTGTTTAATTGAAGAAATTTGGTACCAATCACTTCTGTCAGTTTCGACGACTTACTGTATCGAAAAAAAAGTGACGAAGAACTAAACGGGTGTCTTCAATTTGAACTAGCCTCGACGAAGCAGGTCTGCGCAATTAAAAAACACATTGCACCATTTTGCCAGCCAATTTAATGGCGACTTTTAGTATGTTTTTTCTTATATTCTTATATCAAAATGAGGCCCTAAGTATGTATACCAAATTGCAGATTTATACACTGAAACAAGTAGTATGGAGCTCTCAACCTGATTTTTAAAGAACCAACTTACTTGTAAGTACCAACTGTATGGCTGCGGCTTCCAAATAATTTTCACACGACTGTTCATATAATTTAATATGAGGCATCCAAGTGTTCGAATAATTTTTACAACATATATATATATATATATGTAGGTATAACTTAATTATATGGATTCAAAATTCATTATTTCATAATTTTTAATTAATAAACCTTACTTCTGCTAGGTTATGTTTGGTTAGGTTAGGTTAGAATGGTGGCCATCGCGCGAAATCTTGCGATCAGCCTCACTTAGACCATTAGTAGTCCATTGTGATACTACCTTAGTGGGACCGTATGTGGGACAGACACCTCAGATTTAGAGTATGCGCTGAAACCACACGATTTAATGAACCTTACCAGGTACCCCAACTCCGTGTCTACTAGCTCCATAATTCAGCGGAGAAGTAGCTGTCGAGCGCATTCCTCCTACGCTTGGTAAAGTTAGGGCATTCACAAAGAAGGTGCTGAACGCATCTACTTCTTCCTCATCCATACAGCTTCTGTAGAAGACATTTTGTGGGCTTGCATGCGCTCTGCATATTTACTAAAGAGGTATTGCCCCGCAATAAATGCGATATGGTTACGCACATCATTACGGTTTCTCCTCAGGAGAAATTCAGTCGTCCTAGGACAAACCTCAAGCCTCTGTTGTCTTGAAATTGCTCGCATAAGTGGTCAACTCTCCCTATCAGCAATTTGTCAGCTAACAGGCCTGTACGTGTAGTATCCTCTTAACTGATTCTAGGGGCCGACCTACTGGTTCCTCTGCTATATATTCATTGCTGAACAGTTTTTGGCCAGGGCATCCGCTGCCTCTCTTCCAAGTATGGCACTGTGGCCAGGAACCCATAAGAGAATAACTCTGTGGTTTGCACCCAGATTGCTGAGCTTACAGCGACACACCGTTGTACTAGGCGCTATCTAATTGCTACTTCTGCTAGATAAAAGAGAAAAATCAATTTAACTATGTAATTTTACATCCAAATCTCTTTTTCGTTAGATCCCGTGAACACTTGATAAATCTAATAAAAACAGTAATTTTTTTAACCAAATTCACCTGAAGAATAGAATTCCGTACACGCAATTATAGTTGCTGCATTAAAATAATTTAACCAATTTATGGCTAAAACTTGCATACCTATTTAGTAACACATGCCATTCTCTTCTCCAAAGTATCAGTATCAGGACTTAAATTCTTTTAAGAACAAATTCTAGTACTGGTACTTAAAAGTTTTCAAGTACAAGTCTATGTACATATACTGGTACTTATAAGTCCCACATTCAGGTTTTAAATACCTTATAAGTACCTAAGTACGCACGTAATACGACCATACTGCCTAATATATACTTAAGTTCTTGTTATTTATTTAAGTACGCCTTCTAATAATACAGGTTCAGGAGGCTTCGAAAACTCAAATCAGAAATTTTGAAAAATATGTTGCAAAAAGATATTAAATGGAACAGAATCGTATAAGCTTTTAATGTTTTAATTTCTAATTTTCGAAATTGTTTAATACAGTATTTTAGTTTGCTTTTATTAAAACAAGCTTTTCAAATATCGCATCAGATAATGATCGTGGAGCATTTATAAGACCTGCAATTAAAATTAAACACCACACAAGTGTGGAGGAATCGTGCAGGTTATAGGACTTGATTGCCAACCTTGTCGACAAACGATAACAATTCAACATTTAAATTTTTATTCTACTTTCACTCATATATAAAGCGTATTTTAGTACTTATAGAATACTTTATTTTATATATGGGACTTATGTATGAATGCCTATCTACTTATACTGGAAAAAATTTTGAGTACCAGTACCGCGAATTGTACTTGTACTTAAAAAAATCAATATACTTAAGTACTTTACAGGTCTAGAATATACATATGTATATGCATAAGCATATAATAATAACCTGTTATTGGTCAAACATTTCGGGGTAACTTAGGTATTTCCAAATTATTTTTTTTAGTCTAAAGTAAATATAATTGAGTAAACTATAAAGATGACCATATTCTAAGTATTTCAAATATACCAGTACCATACAGTAAAAACTTTGTTGCCAACAATAAATGTTTTAAAATTACATGTCGAAAATGCTTGTAAATTGTTGTTGTTAAATCACATTAAAGCATGTAAGCTCAATTACACATTTGTTGTGAAATTAAATTAGAATATGTAAGTTATATTACATATTTATTCGAAAATAAATTAAAGTGTGTTATAAATTCACATTTGTTGTAAAATCAATTAGAAATTTGTTGTACATAAAATTAAATGAAAGTGGGTAATCTCGTTCGATAACCATACTGTAAAACAAATTTTTTTTGGTATGAATTCATATTTATTAAAAAATAATGAATTTAAAAAAATTTAAAAAAAAACCATGAATTTAATAAATAATGAAGACAATAACATTTTTTTTTAGGACAAAATGAAAAATTAAAATTCTATATAAAGTAGAAAAAAGTTTTCAATCTCCTAAACATTTCAATTTTTCAATAAGTCTAATGACTTTTGCAATAGCAGTAATGTTGACTTCCACAAGAGCATTCCGAATGTATTGAGAATAAGTATCTCTGTAGGAAATCGTAGGACTGTGAGACTTCTTTAGGATACTGTATGTTCAAGTTGAAATAATTTGCAAATGTTTGCATTATTGCTTCCTTTAGATTCATGGATTCGGAGTTAATAACATCATTGTCGACGTAAATATAATATATATCATCTGCATCAGTTTCTATAAATAATAAATAATAAAAGTAAAGAGTTAAATTAGTGTTATATATCTAATGCATAGAATATATACCTATTTCAGATTAAATTCACCTGATTTAATTTATTTTAAGCAGATTTTAAAAGGACTCCAACAAAACTGGTGTTTTGTCTTAAAATAATTAAATAATTTTATATCGTAATTAATTAATATTGTAAAATACGTTGTATATCATTTGGAAGAAATTTTGCATTAAATTCAAAAACTGATTTAATTTTAAAATACCCGACCAATTTTATTTAAAACTTGCTATTTATTTTGTGAAAATAATTGAATTATTTTTAAATATTGTTGAAGTCGTTTTGAAATCTGTTTAAAAGAAATTAAAAGAAATTAAAAAAAAATTAAATTAAATAAAAAAATAAAAAAATAAATTAAGGGGAAACGAGGAAAAGTTTTAATTGTTCTAAGAGCTATATATTTTTTTAAGTACCCTATTCTAGATACGTATGGAATGTGGTCGAAAGGTTTTCAAGTTTATTTCGAGTAGAAAGAAAAGTCTGAATATTTGTATGGTAACCTTACGAATATATCGCCACATTTCTTTTCAGAACCGTACCAGAACAAAAATAAAAAGTTGGAGTTTAAGGTTTTTAAAATTGAAATGTAATGATACGACCTTTTCTTATGAATATTATTACGCCCTAAATAAATTTCAGTAGGCTCAATAAAATAAAAGTTTTTCGTAAAGTACTTTCGACGTTTGTAGGATGTATCAAGCTTTTCTAACAATTGTTCTCCTTTATTTGAAACTATAGAATTTGCGAGTTTAGTTTTCAGAATTTCATTAAATCCTTCTGTGAGGCAAAAATGCTCTACGTTTCTTTATAAATAACTTACCTCAAACCGGTAGTATGATTTAATTTCAGATTGAAGATATTGAATTGTATCCTCTGTTATATCAAATTTCGTTTTTAAATTCATTTGTCATATGACTTCTGTCTAAAGTATATCGTAGGCCTTTCATAATCGCTAATTATACATTTCGGTGAAGGTTCGCTATATTCTGCATGATCACGGATTTTTCTGTGTTTTCTAAATGTACGACTATGTAAAGAAGATTTTGTTCTCAACACTTTATTGCAATTCACATTAGGATACAAAATAAAATTTGTGTGTAGCAGATGCATGGACGAATGAGTTACAATTTCTCTAAAAGTATTACATTTAAAATTGTATTCACATTACATACACAGATAATAGCTTTCAACTTTTAACATGTTTAACTTTGTATGATCACGAAACACATGAGATACGTTTTAAATAATTCTCCATAATTTTTATTTATGCACTGAAAACTAGAATTCTCATAAGACCTATGGATATACTGATGTTTATTCTAAGCCTGTATGCTTATAAATTTATAATCACATGTTAAAAACTTCATTTTTCACCTTTATCACTTGTCATCCGATGTAGTGCTATAAAGTACTTAAAGCGCATCCGAATGTCACAACTTCACATTAAACAATGCTCAGGCTGCAACAAGTTCCTATTTACCATGAAGACTTTTGAAAATACAATTTCAGATGTAAAATTAACCCATTTGTCTGTAAATTTAAATTTTTGTTCGTAAATCTAGTGTTACCAGATTTTGTTTTTACATACAAGTGTTGTAAAAATAACAAGCACTATTTAAAAATACCAAAAAAATATTTTTAAATGCGAAACTGTAGAAAAATAAAATTTTCATTAAATCTTCAGGCTATTTTTTACAGTGTAGGTACTATGAATGAGTTTATTGATTTTTTAACTTCTGTCTCAAATACGTAGTAGACAAAATTTGCATATTTAGGTTGATTATCATTTTTGAATGCCTCTGTGTTAAACCTGTGTCCTGTCTCAAGATAATTAATCTCCAGAGAAGTTAATATTGAGTAAATGTTTTCATTCGCTGACATGAAAATTGCAAAAAGCAAACTTAAATTTTTAAACAGAAGCAACAGCATCCAGGAAAGCATTATCATCATCATTGCCCGCAGATTTCTCTCTCTATTCACATCACTGCAAATTATGTTTTTTTTTATCCGAAAATCCCCCAAAGCAGGCTAATATCCCGCTTTCATCTCATGTAGCAATTACTATTCATCTTGAACTATGTTCTAGCATCCAAACCTCATATATATAATTATTTAATGTCTGTATATATCTGGAAATGTGGAGCGGAACACGAGATAATCTGAGAATCCATAGGTAAAAAATAAAAAGACCAAAATAAGAAATTATAATTGCCCTAGACATGTAAATAGATAAGAGGCGGCTTTGACATGCTCTCGGCTTGAAAGCATTCAGTTGGCTTGCACTGTGTTGTAATAGGTATGGGTCTGACTGGGTAGGTAGGTAGGTATTATCAGAACTAGCCTGGAAGTGGTCGTCGGTTGGTAGGACAATTGTTCCTGTTTGGGAATTCATGTTGACATGAATAAAACATAACTGAGTGCACACTGCTTTGCAGATATTACTTGTGATGTGACCACCGTTTTCCCTGTCCTATCCCCCCCACCCGTTTTATCCTGTATAACACAGACTGCAATGCAATAGAAGGGCATGCATGCATTAATAGCTCTCAAACCATAGATGAGAGTGCATTCAGAAAGTTTTTCGTATTGTAGTTAGTTGGTCTTCCACAGTTGTTTTTCGCTGCATAGAGAATATTTCTGCAATGCACTTGAGATTGTTTGGGCTTCGGGCAGTCAACAGCAGTAGGACCCCGTCAATTATCATATTTTGCTTGATAAAATGTGAAGAACACTTCTTTCCGGGATACTCTTCTATTATAGGGGAGATAGGGGGGAAATTCAGAGAGAGATATTTTCCGTTTTATATACTTGGTTTGGGGATGGATTATTGTATGTAAGCTAAATGTTCGTTGAATTGACAGGAATAGATAAATGCAGTTGACGACAAAATAAAAAATAAAAATAAAAAAAACCCAAACGTTTATGTATAAAGGTAACCATCCCAATGGCACTTTAAACTGGTTGGCATGAATGAGATTGTCGTGTAAGCAATTACTACTTACTTACCTTTCAGGTCGCAGAATGTTCATTGTTCTTGTTGACTTTTGTGATTAATTTTAATTTCCCTTATTTTTATTTGTTTTTTTTTTGTATTTCTTTCAGATAATGCAAAGTAATACAACGAAATTCAAGATTAAGTCGAAAAGATGACTATTAGAAACTACGGGAGTTTATATATCTACTAGTGAAAATCAGGTAAGTTTTTATGTAGTTAGTATGTGCATCTGCATTTGCTATCTATGGACATTATTCAAGTTTATTTGCACATTTATAAAAGGGAAGTTGTAAGGTAGTTACCATTTGTGGAATATCTTGTCACTTCCTCAAATTGATTGTAGGAAAATATTTCTGACGGATTGTTTTTTTGTTTTTTAAATAGGAAATGAGATATGTTGCTTGTATACATATATGCACGGAAAAAAAAGAGAATTGTAAATGTATACAACGACGACGGTAATTGCTAACAGTTCTCTGGTTAAATATCAACTAACCATGATTTGATGTATTATCTACATATCTACTGGTTTTTTCTAAAATGTTTTATTTACACCTGAATTATTACAAAAGCAACTCGTTGTTTGAGTAACATTTCAGTTAAATGTTTTTTATACCAATGCTATGTTAATAGTACATCCATATCGTAAATCAATCGAACACTGGTATGTTAAAAAAAACATATCCCTTGTTAGTGACACAATTCACAAACAATCAAATTTGTATTAGATACAATTTCATAGTCATAATTACAAAAGTGATGTGTATATAACATTTTTTATGTAAATAATACAATAAATAAGAAATATAAATGTATGTTAATACAGGGTGGGCCAAAAGTCACCATGGGGTTTAAAAGTTACCAAGGTAACATATGGTAGGATGAAAAAAAGGAGGGGTAAGGTGGGGTGGGGAAACATGCTTACCTATGAAGAACAGACAGTTGGCTATCATGTAAAAAAGGAATGAAGAGAAACGGTCAACAGGGTGTGGAGCAATGTACAAACGAAAAAGTTAGTTTTTTTGAAACCCCATGGTGACTTTTCGCCCACCCTGTATAACATTTTCTAAGTAAGTGAAACAATTACGTCGAAATAAAAATCTGTATATGATACACCTTCATTGTCACATTTAGCAAAGTGATGTATATTACATTATTTATTTTATAACATTCAACGCCAAAAATTTGCCTTTAATCGCTTTTATTTGCTATTTTCCGGACTTACGAGCTTTGATGTGAGTAGAATTTTATACTCAGTACCATTACTCGATTCGGTTGCAGGGAATGCTGAAATAAAATTTACCAAAATGCTACAGCACAATAGGCAACACAAGTTTTTATCTTCAAAAAAAAAATTGCATTCTTTAATTGAACACATATACAGGGTGTCCCAGAAATCAACGTCAAGCCGGAATCGGGCAATAGACCAAGTCGTAATAGTTATCAGAAAAATATGAAAAAAATCTTGGTCATGTACTTTTCAAATTATAACGATTCAAAAATAAATCTTAAAAACTGACATCCTGTGATGATCTTTCAAGTAATGTGAATGCAAATATGAACTTTTTGTCAGTTTTTTTCTGTAATGTAACCATGAATAACCCTTCTGTAAATAACAGTTAAAAGTTAAAACATAACTACCTCAATTTCAAATAAAAAATTAGATATCTGCCGAACATTGCATTCAACATAATTACATTACCCAACTTTAACCGACTGTACTGTAAAAAAAATATACTACACTATTTCGGCAAGTAACATTAAAAGATGGCGCGTTTAATAAGGATTCCAAAATGGTATGACACTTACTAATTGCTGCTTCTTCATTGAGGAAAAAAAATTTAATGAAGTCGGGTTTCATACAATTTCGATTGAGACGAATAGTGACGTTATTTTGACTGGTGTGAGGGAGCTTTTTGCTAGCCTGTCAGCTTCATCATTGCCTGCGATACCTATGTGAGCCGGGCACCAGGCAAGAGTGATTTTGCCCGTATGTAGGGTGTCCCTGATTGCTTCTGCCAGCGGGTTCTTGTTTTTAATATTTTGGATCGCTTTGAGCGATGAGAAACTGTCTGGGAAAATGGCGGACGTGCCCTCCTGTTTGGAGGTCCATCCAGCAGCCTCCCAGACAGCTGTCAGCTCCGCCGTAAGGACATTGTACTATTCGGGGAGAAAAGATCTATACCCACATTGTCTTCATCTTTGGAGGCGTCGGTGTATACGTTTCTGTCTGCGTTGATCCGTTGGTAGGTGTCTATATGTAGTTTGATTTTGCTTATGTTGTTTAGGTCTTTCTATCTGTGTATTTTTCCTCTCGGAGTTCTCCAAGTCACTCAATTTCAATTTGGGACCTGTTGAGGAGACAAAACCAAGACTTGAAACTTGTCACCTAAAATCAAATGGGTTGTGTTAACAAATTAAAAACATTTTTTAGCTTTTGGTATATACCGGAGAATCCTTAATGCCTTCTTAAACAAATATACCTACTGTGAAAATGATCAGTCCTAGACGTTATTATTGTACTGGAAGGTTCTTGAGAAAATGATATCCTATGAAATTTGTCGTAATCATATTTACTGTCCGACGAACTGTTCTAGAAATATATGCGAAAACCACTTCAACAATCAAGCTTGCATAGAAAGGTGACCATTCGAAAGGTATTATAAGAACTGGGTCATATACCAATTCTAGCTTTAAAAAAAAAAAAAACAAAGTACTCACAGTATGCAAGTAGATGAAGAAATTAGCTCCTTTGACGATGATCAGTAGACTTAAGCTCTGATTTTAAGTAATCGGGAATATTTTCGGATTCTTATTTGTGAAGGTTCATTCTTAAGGACTGTCCTAGAAAAAAACCGACCACAAACAATTGTAGAAATAAATAAAGGAAACACATAAATTAAAAAAAAATTATTGTTCTGAGTTTATAAAATATTTAACATTATTTCATTGTTATTATGATGAAGCTACACATTTTTGTAGAATTTTCGAACCTTAGAATTAAGCTCAGATATTAGCTTCAGAAGCCTTTTTGGTGGCTTGCTTTTTCGTCTTCTTAAGTTTTTTTTTATATGGGCCCATTATTTTTCGTTAGATCCGGACTGTTTGGTGGATTTGCTGACTTCTACTAGCCGTTTGCTCTAATGGCAAGTAGCTAAATCAGGCCAAAATAACACGGGATAATCATGTGCTCTAATAAAAGGAAGCAATCGTTTTTTCACACACACTCAGGTAAATTTCCGTATTTATGGTCCCTGTTGTTACAAAATCCTAAGATTTCAAACCACACGAGCATATGGCCTACCAAACTAAATATTTATTCGGAAATTTAGTACACTGACGAGTTTTAAACTTCGGATCAACATCGCCCCGATTCCCAGCAACATAAAATTCTTGACTTGGTAGCTCACGAAAATCGGCCTTGCAATAAGTCTCGTCGTCCATAACACAGTAAGAATATTTCGTCAAATATCGTTCATACAATTTTCGAGACCTCATTTGCGCTATGTTATCCTTTTTATACCCTAGATGAAATCATATCCAAGTTGTTGGCTTGGACAAATTCAGAAATCTGAGACGACAAAATTTTTTCAAATACTTTAGCAAAGTAGCAGAGAATGCTAATTGGCCGGAAATCAACAAGTGATTCAGGGGAAGATATCTTGGCTACTTGTATGATGATGGCTATTTTCCAAGCATTAGGAAATGAAGAGTAAGTCAGACATGAGTTTAAAGTATGAAGTATGTATGGTGAAATGTACGGCAATAGCATTTTGAAGAAAAGGGGATGTAAACCGTCAGGACCAACAGCATTAGACGAAATGGATGATACTGCCGCAATGAGATCAATGTGATCAATACCTCGAAATGCAAAACAGGTTTCTTGGTACTGGAAAGAGGGAGAGTTGAAGTGAAGAATACGTGAGTTAAAATCACTAACAGAGCTATTGAGCACTCCATTGTCTGGATGGGGAGAGGTAAAGTCAATATTTAGTTCATCGGGGTTGAGATTGCAATGGGGCTCATTATCCCGATAAATGCCAGCATTTCGAAAGTTGCGCCAAAGTATTTTAGGGGCTAAATTCGGATCAAATTTGGATTTGAAATATAGACGTTTGGCATTTCGAATAGCAGTAGTGACGCGATTGCGCGCAGTTTTAAATAAGTTTCGAGCGAAGTTGCTGCGTAAACGTTTATAATTCTGGTATAAATATTCCCGTTCGGCTATAAGAAGACTGACTTGGGGGATAAACCAAGTACAGGTGGTAGGGGTTACCAGCTTAGTACGAAGAGGCACATATTTATCGAATAAATAATTTACTAGAAAATAAAATTTATCCACCTTTCAATCAACTGATGTATAATTATAGATATCCGTCTAAGGTAAGGATAAGCATTCACGGAATAAGTTATCAAAGTTAATGTTTTTGAAGTCACGGAAAAAGAAGCTGGTGCTAGACAGAATTTCAAGGGGAATATCGTAACACAAAAGATAAGGTCATGGTCAAGTATGATGGGAGGACTAATCTGGTTATGAAAAAGAATTCTATTAGTGTTAGTAGTTAGAAGAAGATCTAAAAGTGATGGGTTATTGCAATTAAAGTAGGTGGGGAAGGAATTAACAGTATTTAAGTGTAACGATTGCATTAAAAATAAAAAGTTGTCCGCATTATTGGATTGATTTAAAATATTTACATTGAAGTCACCAGCAACTATAAAATTTTCATAACGATGTGTAAGGCGAGAGATACAGGTGGCAAATTCATCAGAACTGCTAGTGGAAAAATTACCTGGGGGGCAGTACGCAACAGCCAGCAGACATTTGTCCGCCCCTGTGTTAACCTCCAAACACAAAAATTCAAAATTCAATCCCCGACAGAAATGTTAGGATTCCATTTGAAAGTAGCGGTGATTTTGTTCTGAATGTCCTTGCTTTCTGCTCCACGTTTTCTTCCTGAATCAGGTTTTCTCTGAACACTAGAAGATCCTGAAAATTTAGACAAAACAATTTGAATAGTTGTTTTTAGAATATCGAGGATTTTAGCCAACTGGCTTTGTGACATCTCCGGACTTTCCACGTACTTGGAAATAATTAATTTTCTCCTTTTCTCTTGTTTTGACACCATGACTGACTGCGTTGTGACTAAATATCGAATAACGTATCGTTGAACTAGACTGTATTATGCATGCGAAAATAGAAAAATTGACAACTTTGACATGTGTTTGTATGCGTAAGAGAAAGGAAGAGGTGGTCGGGTTTTTTTTTGGGACAGTCCTTATTTAGCTTTTGATTTGTTCAAACTTTCTCTCAGATACTCGCCGGTTTTCTTTCGCTACATTCCTTTTATCGTTCAGGATGAATCTACTTCATTCCATGTCGTCCTTTTTCTCGGGCCGATCGATTTAGAGTCAATCTGTTCTCACCTTTTCAGCCTCCGAATGGTTCTGAATGCACCTGAATTTTTCACGAATTCAAACACAACAATTATGATTTGATTTTTGCGAATGTGTTGTTTACATTTTATTCAGGATGGTAATAATTGAGGTGAAATTGTCTTTATTGTAAAATGGCTTTGTTTTTTATTAACAGCAATTGATATGAATTTTTACTTGCTTTTGACAAATGGAAGAAAAGTCAAATACTGTCAAATGGTTCTGTTTCGTTCTTTTTTTTTATGTGAACTAAAAAAGAACTACAAAAGGAACGTAGCATTTCTATATATTACTGTCGTGAGTATATTATGTTGGTCCTGCCAGTGTTCCCTTAGTTTGAATCTTGCGGAATTCAGTGCCCGGCGTAAATTTAAACAACTAAGCTTGACATCAATAGCAATTACGCATAATATTAATTAAATTTTTCATTCGGGTTACCAATAAGAGCAGTATTTACTTCCTAAGCCAGAGTACAGAATCGATAAAGTGTGCAGTATTTTATTATATTGTTATATACGATGACATCTAAACAAAAGACTATTGAATTCTGTGGATTAAAGTAAAACAGTATACCTTGGTTTTCTATTTGAGCACCTTTCCTAATTAACTATAAATAGCACAAAATTATTGAAATCGAATGTAAAAGATTTTACAAGAGAAAAAATACTACTACTAGCTCAACCGGCTATCTTAAGCCAAAAATTAATATTCCTGATGAGTCCTTTAGCGTGGACGAAACCCGGTCTCTTTTCTGATATATACACTTGATAGACTCATACCGACTATAACTTCTCGAAAAATTCACTGTAATCGCCAGTTATACTTACAAGATAAAGTACTTAAAATTTTCTAAAATAATTTAATACACTTCATTTAGTATGGAGTTACACAGCGCTTTATACTGAAACCTGCTAGTAGCGTACTAAAGTACACCGGTGGGGCTAAACTATTACCGCAACGGTGGAATGTGGTGCCCCATTTGTTGTACAACGTTTCGTCATTCATATCCACGGGTGTCTCGTGGACATGAATGGCACCAACATTGCACTTCTCTATTTTGCAATGTTTATAATAATAAACCTTGTGTACCTACCTGTACATAGGAGATTAATCATTTGTTAATCCACATACGTAAACGTATTTGAATTTATGAATTCGACTTAACTAGAAAATTAAAAAAATTATCTGATGCTATTACAAAACCTGCACGCAAATATCAAACGTAAGTGCAAACTAATTCTTGAATAATTTTTGGTTACATTGTCATTTCATATCATCCGTCTTTTAACTTTCTAGAAATAGTTTTCTTTGTACATTAACATGTATGTCGCCATCATCATCATCATCATTATCATAATCATAATAAGTAAAAATCAGAAAGAAATCGTTCATTGCAAGCATCAAGTGTGAATGAGATGGGTCCCAAAAGGCAAGCAGAATCCGTCGTCTCTGACAAATGAGGTAATTTGTACTTAGCCAATGTCAATCATTTCAAACCGGGTTAGGGGCGGTTTAATGACCAGGCCCATTTTTGTCTGTCGACGGATCTTGTATTTTTCTGTATTATCTCTGGAGCGCGGCGTCAGCGTAACACATAATGCATACATTTGTTATGTACATATATTATAGCCTTCCTTATGCAGATACTAAACAGACGCCTGACTCAGCTTGAAGCGTTTCAGCTGTTGAATCTTATGAAATGAGGCAATTTGTGTCAGATTTATGACAAGTGCTAAAGAAATATGCAAACGATATTACAAAGTGATTGCTTGTCAAATAATGACAGCTATAATTACTCCAAAGTGGTGTTACACATTGCCAGACCCTATGCCAAAACCATCAGCTAATCTTCAAAAAATGCATTCAGATTGGATTGGACTCTTTCATTTTGTGGTTATAAATTTAATTCGAACATATTAAGATTTTTTAAAGAGTTTTAATAATTTTTTTTTTTGGAAAAATAATTTCAATCAATTTTTTAAATTTGAATTAGATGCTTTAAGAGCCGGTTTAGAATCTAAGGTAATGTAAAAAATTGTTCAGTTGCCGAAAATCTCATCTCAGGCCGAGACACTTTTCCAAAATCGTATAAGTCCTAGCTGAAATGAATTATTAAAAAAAAAACAAAAAAGAGATTGTAACGCAAAATCAATCTGATCTAAGTATGTTGTTAGTATTGAAGTTACAAAAGTGAGGAGACCATTTTAGATAAGTCCGGCTACACTAATTTTTTTATTAATATAAAAAAAAAGTCTAAGATAGCATTTGTTTTATTTTTCGTAGGAATTATGAATCCCTAGACATTGGAGTACTTCAGCGAGTAAGTTCTGCATATTCATAGAGTAAGATTACACCTTCCCATTGTAAAATCGGTAGTTATCGTTTGTGTCCTTGTTCAATTTCATAAGTCTATACTTACGTTAGCAATGATCTATGGTTAGGGCTGAACTTACCACAGTTGATAATTTTGTTTTATTTTAATCTTTTTATTGAAAGATGATGAACGTTTTTATTGACGCTTTAAAAGGTTCTCCCAATTTCTATTTTGTCCACTATCTCTCCTGGTAAATGTTTATTATATAAAACCGCAAAAGTGTTCAGGTCTGGTAAACTTAGATTCTCCTTTTTAATTAGGTAGACAATTATCTCCTTACATTCGACTTTTTATATCCTGTTATTCAGCGTAAGTGTTACTTTGGCAAGATAATATGTTCATTCAATTTTTGAGATTGAAGAAGTATTTGACCCAATGTTTTTTTTTTCACTAAATTCTAATCAAGTATTACTAAGATACTTAATTCCCAGATTTTAAATAACTAGATTTCAACATTAGATTCTCAGCGTTTTCTACTGAACATGGATCCAGGGATTGGACAGCGGTTGAGAAAAACTAAGGGATTTTTAGAACGTAGGCCGCAACAAGACTTATTTTTCTCCCTCTAGACTCCCAACTGGACCGTCATACAAAATTTAGAATTCGGCCCCAACTGTTCCTACTAGCTTCATTCAGTTCATTTAGGATGTGCGAGTCAAACAATCTGCAACATCTACCAAAGAGGTCCGGACAGTGAAGAGAAAATGAGTCACCGTTTTGGATACCTTTCGCATTCTTTGCATACAGGATTGTCAATTAATGCCATCCTACGTAGGTGATCTATGGGAACTAAGTGTCCAGTAAGAAATAATCGTAGGTTTCTCAGGGTTGACTCGTTTAGTCCCAATTACTTTTTCGTTAAATTTGGGTTAGGTATACCCCGCAGTTCCTTTGTTGTTCTACCCGAGGGGTCATCTAGCCAAAAGCGACTGTGTTGGCAGTTGGTCCAAGCCGAAATATTCGAATAGAGGTTTTGGATGCAATCATGATTTTGGAGAATAGAGCTTCCGAGATTGAACTGAGATGAACGAGCTCGTCTAGCTTTTCACTTCCACTTATATCGCTGTGACTTCTTACACATAAGACAAGTAATTCATTACATCGAGAAAGGCAATTCAGGATAGTTTTACACTCCAGTTCCAGTTTGGAGGATGTAAAAGGCTTTAACAAGGTTTTAACAGCCACTTGGCTATCCGAACAGATAGAAATTTATTCATAGAAGATTCATTAAAAACGAATAAAATAGAGTAAAACTAGAAAGTTAATATAAATTAATAAGAATAACAAATAAAATAGGTTTACTTTTCACTTTTCACTGATTAAACTGACGTAATACCAGGGTTTGAAATAAAGTTCCTACTTGGATTTGTTGCTCTGAAAATACAGATCTTTCTGGAGAAAAATTTGACCTGATTTGAAATAAACGCTCCACACTGGAGTGTTACTTTGCCTGGAGCTCTTGAAACTCTCCAAACAAATTTAACTTCCACTTGGAGCTAATTTTATTGCTCATAAATAATACTGCTTCTTGGAAAGTCAATTAAAGTAAGGACTTAACGGGATCTAGTCGACACCTACTGGGGGAAGAAACTATATCTGGTGTACAGGTGTAAAACGGTTTGCTTTAATATACCCAAAAGCTTTATTAGAAGTCTCAAATTTTCCGTATATCTACGGCATAGGGTGCTTTATATATTGACTCCGTATCTGAAGCATCTTATTGGAGTTAAGAAATATTTTGCTTTTCGAAAAGGTTGTGCTTCAACTGGCTAGATTTCTTGCTGTAACTCAGGCAAAATACTTTTTTTTTAACTTTTCCGCTTCTATTTGAAGGAGAGCTCATAGTGCATTACTACTTTCGAAGCGGTGTTTCAGGTGTTTGATGCTTAGTACTTTGTCAATAAGCTCGTACACCTCTTTGGATCGACTATTCTTCCCGTAATGCTAATACAAAGTGTCTAATTTTTGAACCGCATGCCCATTCCTTATCTATTCATTTCTTATGGAGAATGTGATAATTCACTAGACTTCACCCTTTAATGAACTTCACAAATTTTCAATTGGATTCATGTCTAAGCTTTGAAGTGAAATTTTTTTCATAACGTCAAATTTTTTATTTTGATATCAAATTTGCTCTTATTGGGCCATCCCACTTCTTGATGCAGTATGCATACCGGATTTCTAGGGAAGAGATGAGAGGAAGCAAAGAGATATCTCTACACTTTGTACTCTTTGCTTCTTCTCACCTCTTCCGAGGAAAATCTGTTTGTAGACTGCATCAGAAATACTCGTGTGGGATGGCCCATTGACAGCACCTCGATTTCAGCTAACCTAACGGTGGTTGTCTTGAGTACATATCTAGATTGTAGCCATTAGATTTAGATTTATATATATGTGTACTGCTTGCTTTACAGTTCCTCCAGCAGGCCCACTCTTCCCAGGAAGAGCAGCATCTTCTTGGAAGAGATTTCTTCGAAGTCGGCAGGCTTTAAGAAGTATGAGCCAATAGCCTGGAATCTACATTGCGCAACTGCTTCGCATTCACACAGCACGTACTTGAATGTTTCATCTTCTTTGAGACATAGTCTACATACATCAGTGAGTGAGATGCCTATCCGATGCATGTGTTTGTTGAGATGTCGCGTTAGGACTCCTGTAATGACTCTGAGTTGACTTCTAGATAGCCCTAAAAGATCTAGGCTCTCCTTTGAGAAAGGTCTTTTGATGAATCTTTTGGCTTGTTTGGATCCTATTAATGAAGTCCATTTCTGATCCATTTGGTTCTGGATCCAGTGTTGCATGATAAGCATCACGATATTGTAGGAAATACCGCAAAAGGGTTCTGGTCCTTTTAGGGGCATGAATGCTCCTTTTTGGCCAACAAGTCTGCATTTTCATTTCAATCAATTCCCGAGTGCCCTGGCACCCACTGAAGTGTTAGGTGGTTTCATATACTAAGGTTCGTTAATGCTTGGTGGCATTCCCACATTAATTTCGTTTTGATCTCAGGTGATGGGATGGCTTCCAAAGTCGCTTGACTATTTATAAAGATATAAATATTTTTATTAATGTAAGATCGGCTGATGATTTTGTATGCACACCTAGTGATGGCATAAACCTCTGCCTGAAATATTGAGGCGTACTTTCCTAGGTTTTGGTAGATGTTAGCTGTTGGCATAATGCCATATATTCCTGTTCCTGCTCCTTTCTCGGTTTTAGACCCATAGGTGTACAGATTAGGGCTTGATTTGCTAGAGTTTTATCTACTTCTTCCCTATTTTGTATTATGAAGGGCAGACGGAGATTGTGCTCAACAGCCATTCTGTCTGGCGTCATATCCAGTCCCATACACTATAGCCATCTGTCCGGCTTTTGCAACTATGTCGCCGAGGGCCCGTAGATTCAATAGTGCCTCTAGAATGCTGGTAGATGTTGTGCGCATGGCACCAGTTACACTAAGATAGGCCATCCTTTGGAGCTTGTTCAGCTCCCTGGGGGTTGTCTTTTGTGTAAATTTATTCCCCCATGCTGCTGCAGCATAGGTGACCATGGGTCTCACTACCGATTTGTAAAGGCAAATCATGATATTTGGCTTGAGTCCCCATGTTGAGCCGGCTAGTTTCTTGCAATTCCACAGCATAAGTGTACCTTTCTGGACTGTCTTATCAATATGTTTGTTCCAATTCAGCTTATCATCAAGAGTTATCCTGAGACGTTTAGCTTCTTTGGACCTCTCTCCCAATGATAATAGGGCTAGTTATGTTCCTCATTTTCCTTCTTTTGGTAGAGGTTATTATTGTTGTTTTGTTAGGATTGACTGCTAGCCTTTGTGCAGCACACAAGTCTTGAACAGAACTTAGGATTTCTTGAAGCTTTCCAGGAAGCAATCGCTCATATAGATCTCTGATAATGATCAGAAGATTATCGGCGTAACCTTTAGATTCAATACCTTGGTTGCTTAGTTGAATTAAAATATCGTCAACCACCATGGACCACAGCAGAGGTGATAGTACTCCTCCTTGTGGACAACCTCTGGTGGTGCGAACCTCCAGTATCTCACCAGATAGCTGCGTCCTTATTATTCTGTTGGAAAGCATAGCCCGAATCCATCTAATCAATGCAAGCATTACTGACTTAACTGAGGTGTTAAGAAACGTGCCTTCAGTATCCATGAATGAACAAAAAGCTATTTCCCTGTTGTCAGTGACCTTTTCTATAGATTGTAGCCATGCTGTCATACCCAAATTGTAGCTGCACTTCCAAAGAGTCATTAAGTCGATATGGTGTGAATTTGATTTTCATGCTTCACTAATTTCACCAGCATTACGACAGCTAGTGAGCTACCAAGCTCACAAAGATACTTAATCATTACTAGTTATAAAAGACAACCAACATCTTCTTAGAAAGTCGCCCAAGATATAAAGTATTCTCCAAACTAGAATAAAACTGTCATTACTCAAGACCAAAAAGGATTCCTATCGCAAGATCTTTTCGATTCCAACCTCAATCAAACCGATTATCCCTGGACACAATTCGCACAGAACACTCAGTAATTATATGTGTTTTTGCCAATACGTTATCACGGCAATGGACCCACAAAAGTTTACTTCAAGCCCAGAATTTGCCATCTGACTGAAGTGATTAATTTTAGTTTCATAAGAACAGAAAGACTGAACAAAATTTCTTGATGAAATTCAAAACAACATGCGAATATTACTTGTTTCCAGTAATTTTTCAATGAATTCCTTCTTTAATTTGGTGTTTTTTGCACTTAAAGCTGGATTTCTGGGTTTTCTTTTCTACTACCAACCAACTCGCTGAAGTATATGCCTTGTAAGCCATTCATTGACATCGTGTTGTAGTACCTTGACCTCTAATTATAATATACATATATTTTTTTGGATTTTGTATGTTCTTTAAATTGACATCTTGTCCATTTCTCTAGACCCCCTTTAAGGTAGTTTATTTCTCCTTTCAGAATTTAAATTTTTTAAATATTCACACCCTAGATTTTTTTACTCTAATCATAGAGGAAGAATAAGATGCTGCAATACCACATTTTTTACTATATCACGTTTTTTCTCTAGGAAATTAATTCAGTTGATAATTATTCCATTGTGCCAATTAATGGCAAACTAAAGTATTCACCATTTGGGAAAAAAATTCAAAACAATAACACTTTACACCATTATCGTTAGTGTACAAATTTTTACCAATGCTTCTTACAGAATTATGTCATCCCCATAAAATTTTGAATGATTTTGTTGAATGATAGAATTATGTCTTAAAGTACTAAAACCCTACTATTACTAAATTAACAAACAATAAAACAAAATAATTTGAACTGTTCTTTATATAACATTTGAAAATTTTATTTTTGCTCATCAGTGTATGGTTCTAAATAGATCTATCAAATAGAATTACTGTACCAATTTTCGTAGTAGTAATTTCAATTAGAAAGGCAAATACGCAAACATTAATGGAATCCATATGTAAACTTACCATACAGTCCCTTTCCATAAAGGTAACATTTAATATTAAATAAAGTTTCGTTCAGGTAAATATTTCTGAGGTTTTATTATCCTAACCATTCCTTCCTTATTGAAAAAATATTCGCTCAGATCGAGTACTAGAAAATTTGATTAGGTAAAAGTGCATACAAACAAAATATGTGTGCAATGTGCAAATTACTAGAAAAACAATTTCCGGCTAAGTAGTAAACTCCCATTTAATTCGAGAAACTAATTCCAAATAATAATTGTATCCAACTCCAACAACATTAATATCATGAAAACCTTTCCTCTCAGCCCTTTGACTTCAAACATAAGCTCCAGTAAAAGAATTTAATTTCACAACTCCCCAGAAACAGGATCGTGTGTCTTCCTTCCAAAATTATGTTATGTAAATGGAAATGAACAAACTGTCCAGGGCATATTGTTGCGTGCATCTGCAGGAAGATTTACGCAAATTCAACTTGAATCAATTAACACAAAGTGTCCACTAGAGCCATCTGTGCCACAACTTGCTTTAATGTTTTGTACATTTCCCTTGTATGTACAATGTATTGTACATGGTTCGGACGACGACATGCCTGGAGGCAATATTGCCAATGTTCCCTGCAACATTTCATCGCAATTTTATTTGCTATGGGGAAGACCAGCTGACGTCGTCCGTCGTCCAAACTGCAATTTTGTCCTATGTAAAAGGACAGGCTCCAATCAACCCTTTGATTTCTCTCATCGCGTATATTGTAGCATAGTAGAGGAGATTGGCGTAACGATTTTAAAATAATAGTCCCCCATAAAGGGAGGGAAATCTTGTTTTTGGGGTTAATAGAAAAACAAAAATGAATTTTGTGAATTTATTATAAATAAATTCTGTAGTTAAATCTTTTTATTTTATTTTTTTTTAGGGAGGGATAAATATAGCTGTTACGTGTCTGTAAATAGAAAGATTCATGTGGGGGATAGCAAAACTTCGGGACTTATCTACACAAGAATATCTAAATGGATTTTTTATTCTTACATGAATGTTTATGTTTTGTTTTTTTTTTTTTTAATGAAAACTATCTTCGAGTGATAGCAATATTCATAATAATGTGAAAAGGTGCATAAATTATAAAGTTGATCGAAAAAGGTATTTAACATTAACCCTTTCGGCCACCCTGTACACTATAGTTGCACATAAAAATGTTACCCTTAGTTTTCCGCATACAAAGCTCAAACTCCAAGAATTTTTTGATTTCAAATAATCTCTGTATTTCTCTCTTTCGTTCTGCGAATACGGTTGACCAAATTTGCCTGTCCACTTTTTATTGATGACTCATTCTGTTAGTATAGAAGTGGTTTTTCTAAAAGTTCAAAACTCGTTTTTATAATATTTTATTTTCTACCTTTTTCACGTTAACTAAATTGCCATTACGTGCTGCATGGAGATATTTTAAAACAATTTTATGACGGCTGAAAAGACACTGATTTACCAGTTTTTCAAAAAATTTATTTGAGTATCAAATCGTTTAAATACTGCAACAGTTTTCTGAAATTCAAATTATGTTTTAAACAGCGCTTTTTAGCTGTATTCCAATTTGATCCCATATAACATGAATTTTCCCGATTTTCCATGTTTTCCACAGACTTTTCCTATTACTATGAATTTTTTTTAAATTTACATGAATTTTCCTCGTTTTTTCATGTAAGTTTTCATGATTGTTGAAGAGAAAGTATTGATGCCAGTAGAATGGAGAAGAAATCAATCCGCATAGCTTATAAAACTTTTTTGTCGGATAATTTTCCGGAAAATTTTGAAAATTCCAGAAATTTGTGGAAAATTTTCCAGAAAAATTGGAAAATTCTGCATTTTTCCTGAAACAGATTTATCACTAATCATATCGATGAAAATTTTTCCTATGATTTTCCCGCTTTTCCTGGTTTTCTATGGAATTTTCCACAAAAGCAACTTTATGCAACTCATTTCGCTCTACAACTTTGTCTTAGGTTGCAAAACGCTCAAACGCTTCATTGGTCGGAAAAACTCCGGAAAAGCGTTTTACATGAGTTTTCCTCGATTTTTTCTGAATGTTTTCACCATTGTCGGAGAGAAAGTAATAATTCCAGTTGATAGGGAAGTTGATCCTGCATAATTTAAAAAACTTTTTTCCCGGAAAATTTTCCGGAAAAGTCGGAAAAGTCGGAAAATTCCGGAAATTTTTTTTCGGAAAAATCGGAAAATTTTGTATTTTTCCTGAAACGGATTTATCATTAATCAAATTTGTACCAAATTTTCAAATGATTTTTCCCGATTTTCCGGGTTTTGAATGGAAATTTCCGGTTCAAATTTTGATAGATTCAATTGTCACGCGACATGAACCATTTCAGCTCGCTGTCATGTCGAAAAGTGGGTCTACGAGAGTGCCGAAATAGTTAATAAGAAATATATAAATAAATATACAGACAGACAAATTCGTGTACGAGTTAAAGTGAATGGCTGGCCTCAAAAAGAATGTTTGTTGTGTACTATAAAAATTGTGAGATTGATGCCGAAACAATTTGGGCTCTTCTTGATAATGGAAATTTGTCAGATATGATAATGGTGACAAAGAAGCCTTGGAATTGGAAACCGTCGATGAGTTGGCAGTCTTTAACGCAGCAGTATAGGAAGAAGATGATGTAGAAGAAGAATCTGGCTATGCAGAAAGTACAGATATCGATGAAACTAATATTTTTAGTCCCACGTCGAAAGGTGCAATTGAATGAAGGTAATCGGTAAAACTTATTCCACCAAGGATACCTATACACTTCTACAGTCAGATACAAGTCCTAATAAGTTAATACCAAAAGATCCTCTTACTTATTTTGAACGGTATATAACCAACGAAATATATGATGAAATGCCAAAGTACACCAATATACATATATGCATTAAAAAGCAACAAAAACTTGTTACAAACAAATGAAAGAAAGAATTAAAAACTTTCATTGGGATTCTCCTAAGGGGAGAGGAGTACGGGGTCGAGCAGTCGTTTGAAAGGCAATGAAGTTCTGAACACAATGAGCTCTACTGACTGCTGACTACTATCACCTCCGGTCCTATGGACTACCATGAAACACCCTGTATACATTTTTTTGGAAGATTGTTCACGTTTCCGTCACTGTAACTCGTTATACATCAGACTTACAAAAAAAGTGTTTATACAAAAAAATTTAGGGAATTCAGTCTTCTTCCAATATATATTATTACATTTTTGTCGTAGGATCAACCGTTGAGCAATTATTTAAAAAAAAAAAAACAATTTTTGGTACCTTTAATCCAAGATGGTGAACCGAGCGGGCGGCCTGACCATGGGTGAAACCTTGGCTTTTTCATCGGTGCCCAAATTTTAATAACATATGTAAAAATCACAACTTCCACCGATTTTTGTAGGGCAAAGGGCTTCTTTAGTCTCTATTGACTGAACTATTAGTCTAAATATCTCCATTCTAATAAAAAACTGATGGGATGCATTAAAAATTTTTGGTACCTTTAGTCCAAGATGGTGAACCGAGCGAGCGGCTTGCCCATGGGGGAAAAATCGGATTTTTCAGCGGGGCCCGGAATTCAATAACATATGTAAAAATCACAGCTACCCCACCTTTTGTATGGAAAAAATCCCTACTAACTGGACTATAACTGGGCCACGATATTACAGAAAATTTTTGATCTCGAAGGCAACTTTTAACCAATATTGTGTGCTTCCGTCATTATCTTGTTGAAAACACCATCTGTGTGGGGGGGGGGGGGGCATTTCTTTATACGGAAGTAGTATGATATATTCTAAATTGCCTTGTTGTTAAATATAGTCATATTAACGTTTAATCGAAGGGTGGAGGTCGCTCCGTACTAAAAAAATAGACTCACATCATAATCTACCTTCATGCGTATGTTTTTTTTTCTCATAAAATGAATAAAATTTTCTTCGCTTTGATCTTTGAACGTACAAATTTACTTTTGTCTCGTTTCGCACGAGAGGATATTCCGCCATTTCGTTATTCCTTCAGGTCCATTCCATAAGCGATGCTTTAAAGCGAATTTTTTTCTGGATGTTAAATTTTTACCTCTTAAAAGTGGTACCCTTAGGCGTATTCATACTAATAGTAAATCCTTCAATGTACGTACACTAACCTGGCTACTAATTCGTACACAAATCGTCTTAGCTATACAAATGAATCTGATTTCATCAAAAATAATATGCCACTTTTTTTTTTCTTTTCTCCAAATTTCTGTTTTTGAAGTATTGGTTACAAAATTTTCAGACTACTACAACATTTCGGTGATGAATTTATAGGTTTTACCTTCATTCCTTAATCGCTGAATCAAGCCTCTTTCCTCCGGGGTTGTTCAGTTCTCACATAAATACGTTGAAAATCCCACGATGAATATCATACAAATAATTTCTTAAGGCAGCAAGCTGAACAATACTCCCTCGATGATTAATCTACCTAAAAATACGAAAAAAGGGGACACATTATTCAAATCTAATACATATAAAAAGAATAATTATCTAATCATTTTTATCAAGTACTCCTGCACATCAGTTCTTATTTAAATCTCCAATCTGGGATGCTTACTCACTGAATAAAAGTCTGCTGCTCATCCTCTACCATCTATTTAAAAAAATATATATAAAAAATCATTAATAAAATAACAAAACTCGATCAAATATTAGCATACTTATCTCCGTAAATTTACAAGTTTATGATGACAGTCAGTGACATTATGTCAACCAGCTGTTTTCGCCTCAAATAAAATTCAAGCAAACGTCATTGAGGCAGAACAGACGTAATTGGTTACAGCGGCTATATAAACCGGACGAAATTCAATAGGTGGCACCATTCTTTTGACAGAGTTGATCTGTATTAGAGCTGATCTGAGTTTACAGAATCGTGTTTCCTACCTTTTTACAGAAGATAATTCTGATCAGGGATAACCTGTGTTTTTTTTTCATACAGAAGATAATACCCTAAGGTAATACCTATTTTGAAAAAGTCACCGTCAGTGTTTTGTCCTATCTCTATCCTACCTTTCTTATCTAAAATTATAGAAAAGATTATATCTGCACAAATCTCAACCTACGTTGTGACCAATGGATTGTTACGTGATCACCAATCTGGATTTAGAGCCAATCATAGCTGTATGACTTATTAAAAATAACTAATGACATTAGAATCGCATTAGATGACGATAAGTTTACTGCTCTTGTATTCCTCGACTTTTCTAAGGCTTTCGATTCCGTTGATTATGGAATTCTTTGCAAAAAACTTGTCAAAGAATTTAATTTTAGTTATCATGCTGCTCGTTTGATCTTCAGCTACCTGAGTGGTCGGTCTCAGGCAGTCTTTTCCAATGGCAGGTTTTTTTTGATTTTTAGAAATAAATTCTGGGGTACCACAGGGCTCCATATTAGGACCACTTCTTTTTGTAATGTTTGTTAATGATATATTTGGTCGTGTTAATCATTGTCAATTACACCTTTATGCAAATGATGCTCAGCTGTATATGTCCAGACTGGATTGGTTGAGGATGCAGTATGTTGCCTGAATCTGGTTTTGGAGGCTTTAAATCAGTAGTCGGTGGATAATAAACTCCTGCTAAATCCTGATAAAACACAGTGCATAGTGATTTACAAAACGCTGCTAGACACTAGCCTGTTCCCCTCTGTAACACTCAATGGTGCTGATATATGCTTTGTGAATTCCGTTCGAAACTTAGGACTTATATTCAGTAGAACATTATCGTGGAGTGATCATGTTGACAGTACATTACGGAAGTTATATGGTGGTCTTCGTGCACTATGGGCATCTAGTGCCTGTATACCACTATCCACACGTTTACTGCTTGCCCGATATAATTAAATACGGATGTGAAGTGTTTAGCGAACTCGATTCGCAATCATTATATAAGCTAAATATTGCTTTTAATTCAATTGTAAGATATGTCTACAGCCTCCGCAGATATGACCACATCTCACAGTTTGTTTTCTTTGGTTGCAGCTTTGTGCTATATTTAAAATTTCCTTGTATTTTGTTCTTGGCTAAAATTCTTAAATACCGTGTACTTATATATTTGCATGACTGCTTGCATTATTGCAGATACAATAGAACAATTGCATTTATTATACCGTGATCCACCTCACTAACTTCCAAGCTCCGATTCTTCTTCTTCACCATTAGACTTTGGAGTAGTCTTCCAATTGCTCTAAGAAATTTTTTCGGAGATCGTAAACTCCACAGTTTTAAAAACTCACTTTTCCTTTATTTAAACTCATGAAATGTTTATGTATTTATACAGCTAATACTACTATTTCTTTTTTTTTACTTTCCTTATCTTATTAGTTTGCACTTATATCTTATTTTACTTTATTTTTTTCTTTATTCAATTGGATGATTACATATTTGCTCTAAATCGCTTGGTTAATATTATTTTTTAGCTTTTTAGTATTAGTTTTTTTTTTGTAGTTTTTAGTTTCTTAAATTTTGGTTATTTAATGTTGAAATTATAATTAGAAGCTTGTACTAACTTTAAAACCTAGCATCTTACTTACACAACTGCCAATAATAAATGAATATCTATCTATCATGTTGGTCAAGGATAACATGAGATTCCTTATCCTTTCATACAGAAGCTAATTCTGGTCAGATATAATCGAAGCGTCCTATTCTTTCTATACAAGCATTTTGCTATCCTTGTGCTGTCACACACTAGCATCAAACTTTTTGGTACCCTTGTGCTGTCACATACTAGCACTGAGCATTTTGCTACCCTTGTGCTTTCACGCACTAGCACCGAGCATTTCGCTACCCTTGTGCTATCACGCACTAGAACCGAGAATTTTGTTACCCTTGTGCTGTCCTGTCACACACCAGCATCGAGCATTTTGCTAGCCTTGTGCTGTCACGTACTAGCACCGAGCATTTTGCTACCCTTGTGCTCTCACGCACTAGCAAGGAGTAGTTTTGCGCTACCCTGCTGCTCACACTCAATAGCAGCATCAACATTATTATCGTTATTCTGTTGACAGACAATTAAATCGGGACTTCTTCTTTTTAAGAACTAAAGGAAGCAGGAAGACGCAAGAGTCAATGGATTTTAATTTTTAATTTGTTTTTCATTTTTCTTTATTATTTTTATTTTATTTTTTTTGTTTGAAGTTTTTTTTATTGAATTTTTTGTGATATTAGGTTAAGCACATTCAATTATACGTGCATTGAATTTTAATAAAATTTTATATTTGAACTATTAAAAAAAAGTTGTCTTTTATACCGGCTCTCCTCCCTCACGATTGAGACTAGATCTCACAGGGATATCTATAGTGAACCTTTCGACCCATCTTAGACCCATGTACAAATGATTAAATTTAACTTACTTTGAAAATACATTATATTGAACAGTTTATATAACTACAAACTTTCATATTAAGTATTACACCTATATTTCTATCCAACTAGAAAATCTTGTTTTCGATAGAGCTTTACGTACCACACGTATCCTAGAATCGAAGTAATGGTGAACATAATTTAAATCAAAATTAATGAAAGAGACATGCAGTCTCTGCTAAAAGTTAAGATAATAATTATTTCACGCAGATCACACGTATTTCTTTGACCAGCTGTATATGTAAAAGTTCATATATCCTCAAAACAAAAAAAAATAAGAAAAGAGCTAACTTGCAGTAAAACACAAAGCAAATATTTACAAAATGCCAATTAATGATGCTCTCTTTAAATAAATTTCCCAACAATGATGAGTGACTAAAGAAATAATTCAATGTGAGAACGCTGATAGCATTCCAAATGTGGTTAAACCCGAATTAGTATTCAAAGCAGAATGTAGGGAAAACAATTAAACTGAAATCTGAGGGAAAATTAGTAGTACAGAGAAAAAGCTTTTACCTTAACAAATTCAACTGTGAACACGGGCATAGCTATGTTATTCCCAGTTATATAAGATATGTACTACATATACATAGGTGGAATTTTTTGAAAATCTCTATAAACTTCTGTATAGGATGGAGTAACACTTTGACAGGACTCCATTATTCTTTTAAAAATCCTACATACGTACACACTTAGTCGAAAGTCTCGTATATATATATATATATATATATATAGGTAGTATAGTAGGTCACATGTTCTTCGTCTACATTTTTCTTCCTTATCCTTACCAACTAGGGCAATAGGACATTTCATTTGTATTCAAGATATTCTTGCATTGTTAGATTTGATAAAAGAAAAAAAAAAAGAAAAGCGAATGAAACAAAACTCTATAGGAGAAAATCTAGAAGCATAAAAAGCTAACAACCGAAAAGCTTCCTTCCATATGCTGACATGACAACCGGAAATGTTAAAGCTAGACTTATCTGAAGGATTTCCATAAGCCAGTTTGAGTGAGGAGATACATTTTATATACACGATGAATTATGAAGTTACATTGAATGTTGACCTATCTGTTTTTTGTTTTTGGTTTAAGAAAATATCGTAATATATTATTAATAATGATTTATAAATTGTATTATGTACATGATGGGAATTTTTAAATAAAACTATTATTCCATTAGTAATATCTCTTAAATAGATACTTAAATTTTTTTTTTTTATATATTATTAAGCCAGGATTAGAGGATAGTCTATTATGCAAAGCAAAGCAAGGCAGAAAGGAGATGGTGAAAGGATTATGGGACATGAGTAGTGCTACCATCCGTCCGAATTTCCTCTGATTTGTCCTAGTTTGGAGAATATCGCGGAAGCGTCCGAACACGATTTTCTATACCGTCCTGGTTTTAAAATTTTCGAAAACATTAAATAAAAATTTAATTTTTGCGTGTACTAGACAGACCGATGCGACTCCTATTCAACATGGTGTTTAATAGAGTAGTGGAAGTGTATAATCTTTACAACAATATAATAAATTTTACTGGACGTTTTTTCCTCATATAATTGAGAATAGTCCATGGACTGCAATATTTTACAAAACAAGAACATCAAAACTGATAGATGAGTGGGTGAATCAAAATCAAAACGAACATATAAGCTTTTAACGAAAAATCAATTTTGGATTAACTTTTTTAAAACATCGAATGCTCATTTGGGCACCGCGTTATTCAGGATTGTACAGTATTTTTTTTTTCATACCAACTCATAATGCTAACGGAGCGAGAGTGTTTTCACTAATTTCTGAGCATTAGACAAAAGAATGAATTGTAATTGATTTTTATAAATTCACAATGTAAAGATACACGGTGAGAGACCTTTGGTCTCTAGTCTCCGATTTACAGAAACTAAAATCTCCAAAATGTTTAAATCAAAAAATTAGATCTCTGGAAAAAAGTCTCTAGAGAAATTGTTAAGAAAGAGATTATTAGAGAAATTATCTCAAAGTTATTAAAATATGTATGTCATGAGAAAATTGAAAAGACACAAAAAAACAATTTTGTATGATTTTTGTTTTTGTTTTTTGATTTTTGTCAAAAATAAGCACATCTGTATTGACGACAAAAATTCTTTTCCGTAATTATGACGTTCTAATAATTTACTTTCAAAATTTTTGGTATTTTTATTTAATGAAATTAGAAAAATTGAAAAAGATGCATTTTGATTTAAAGCATATTTTTATTATCCTTAATTGTTTATCTTACAAAAGGCATTTTTCATATAATCTAAAGACCATGCCTATGTTATAATTAGATTAGAATAGAATTTATTGAAAATACCTCAGCTTACGCTATGTCACAAACGTTAGCTACATAGATAACAGTATTATATCGAATGAGAACACAAGTTTTGAAAAACGACAAAAGTCGAGTGAACAAACTCATTGCAGTAGAAATTATCAAGTGTAGTAACGAGATAACTTTTGGGCTTCTTAAATTCAATATGAAAAACTGATATTGATGACGCGTTTTTTGATAAAAATAGTAGTTAAATTAAAAAAAACGAGTAAAAATTCCAAAATTTTAAATTTGTTGAGCCTTAACTTCAAAACGGAAAGGGTGAGGGAAAAAATTTATAGACCATTGGAAAGGTCCAACGATTATCTATGTACCAAAGTTCAAGTCATCATCATAGGGTGTAACGTTCGTAAGTTATAGGGTGATCTATAAAAACATATCCAAATATCTTAAAGTCCCGTTGCCTCGGAAACAGTTTATGATCCCCCCCTCCCCCCAATACATTCTTTTGTTTGTTTAAGCATGACCTATCCGTAGCCTTCGAGTGCCAGACCACATACAGGACACCCTGTGTATATGTTTTCCTGCGTCTGGTTAAGACACGCAGAATAAAAATGGCTCGTTTAAGTTCCAGGGCTAGGTGGAGAAGTTCAAGCTCATCCGTGTCCAAGTCTTCATTAACAAAGACTCTTGCATCAGAGCTGCCGGGAATAATAGAGTTAAGTGTAATTGGCTGCGAACGAAGTTGCTTGATATAAGCCTGAAAGAACGCGGTACAGTCTTCTTCCTTGTAGAAACGAATAAAGCCTTTAGGTTTCCTAAGTTGGGGTAGCAAGGTGGATGGGGGCATCTGAAGGGTTCCGTCTTCTCTATAGCTTAGTGGCAGCTCTGGTGAAGACCCACACTGATACATAAGGCTGGCAGCAGATGGTCACAAGTGCTAAAACTATAGCTTCAGGAATATTACTGAGAATTAATGTGCGCCTCTTGGTACTAATCTGAGAGTAAGATTTCAGTATTTCAACATCTGTAAAAATCTTCAAGATAGCGTGCGATTTGATGTGATCAAGATCTTTGCTAAGTTTCACCAGTTCAGAGTGGAGGGAAAGGATACCACTGGAAAGCGAATCAATCTTTGTATTGAGCTTGACAATTGATGTCTGTGATAAAACACCAGTCTTGTGCTATTCTTGTCCGGGACAACCGGGGCCACAGAGTCAGAATTTTGGTGGGATTTAGCGGTATTTAGGCAAACACTCTAGTTTTGATAAACAGTTAAGTAATCTACTACAGAGATATTGAAACAGAACGAGTGAACTAGCATCACAGGTTATCCATGCGACGCTCTTCTCATTGCCAAGCTTCATCAGCTCGACTTCAGCACATACACCACAACAAAAATCACTAAGGCCGGGGGCTTTAGTCTTAAGTAAATTTTTTCGTTTTAAAACAACTATTTTGTTATGTTGATTAGTAGTTTCGTTGAATGATGTCTGTTCTTCATTCTTTTTTTTGTTTCTCACACAAACATATATCTGCTTCTAGTGATGATTCTAAAGCAACTAACTCATCATCATCTGTCAGGACCTCTTCGCCGGATACTGTTTCATCTTCAAGAAGAGCTGTTTGCAGCCGCTCCTGTAATTCAGCTTTATTCCCGACTGTGAATAAGCCACGAAGTTTTAACTCCCTCCTTAGATCAGCAACCTTCATTTTCAACACATCTGTTTCAGATACGATTCCTGCTTCTACAGAAGCAATAGATTAAAATTTTTATCAAAGTAAGTTGTTTTGATATATAATTTTTCTTATTTTATATCCTCCTCTGGTACAATGTTACTCCCAAGAAAATTGTCAGCATAATTTTGAAAAACAGATTAATGTTTTGTTATACAAAACATCAAACTAATATTACACAAATATGTTCTACCTTTTTTACATGTTTGAAGCTATCTTTTTGTTCCTAAATTGCAGAGAGATTTAATTTAGTTCGTTGTCATCGTTTCATTTTACTACAAATCTTATAATAATTAAATACGGGAACACACCTATTTCATTAGTAAGTAAAATAAGAAATTGTCTGGCAACAATGATCGGATTTCAAGAAAATCCGGGGCTTTCGAACTCGTTGTCCTGTTTTGATGATTTTACAGATGGCAGCCCTAGATAATGAGGAGAGTGGCGAAAGTATTGATTTATATCACTCTTCAATTTTCATAAATTTTAAGCAGCAGGAAAGACAGAAGATAGTAAACTGCCCCATATTCGCACAGTTAGAGATAAAAAATCATCATGGAATTATACTGTTCGGGCGGAAGCATTTTGAAGAGTGAAAATATGTGCGCGGATTGCACGAATTAATTTACAAGTCATAATACTACATATTTCATAAAAATATTGGTATTCACTGACAACTAGGTAGCCATTATTAAACTGGCTGCTGTGCTGGTAAAATCGAAATTGGTGCAGTAGTGTAAGACCAATCCTGAGGAATTAACTACGCAGTACAATGTGACCCAATGCTGGGTATCTTGCCATATGGATATCCAAGGTAATGAGATGGCTAATAAGTTGGCTAAAAAGAGCTCCGCAGTGATAGCTTATGTGGTGATCGTGATCGGAGATGTAAAATAGGGGATCATCAGGGACATCTACCAAAATGAAATCCTCCGTTGGCGGTATAGCCTGGGTATGACAGCAAGATGGTGAAAGAACTCCTTAATGATAGTAGAACTGATATCAGGGTCTAGGAGGAGTCATTGCGGATAAGAGAGTCATAAGAGACCACGCTAGTAGAGTGGGAATATGGGCGTACGATCTCTGCATGAGCAGTAAGAATTCAGAGGAAATCGTATCCGTCTAACACTAGGCTATTACGTAGCTATTTCTTTTCAAATATGGGGGAGCTGAAAAGGTATATCCTGAGATTCCTTACGCAAGCAGGATGGATCTGGGGCATTTTCAAAATTGTTATCCAGCGAGGTCAAGGGGCACAATGAACCTGGCGCAGGTCTAAGTAAAACTTGCTAGTTATCTCTAGAGGGCTGTCGCTACCTATTCTAACCTAACCTAAAGGAGTGAATTCGTCGCGATTTACTCTATCCCAAGCGATGATCTCGTGAAGATCGTTATTCAATGATTTAATCTGGTAATTTCATTCGATTCATGCGGCATTCCCTCTGGAGTACGCAAGTGTGTCAAACGAGTAAGCAAAATCAAGAGGACTGTCATGAGCAAATTTATGGATGGGATTGAAAGTAATAGAAAGAAAACTATTAATGAAAATTAATGAAGAAACACGGTGAGATAACAGAGCCCTGAGGCACATCGACATTTTCTAAGTGTAGCTCAGATGTAACATCATTTAATACAGCCTATATTAAGCGACCAGACTTATAATCCATAATAGAAGATGAGGGGAGATATATATCAAGTGATTTAATGTTAGATAAAAGGACAGGAAATTTCTGGACGCATTGAAATTATGTAGAGTAGGGTTGCAGTAGTCCCTAAAAAAAACTTAGCAAATCTCCAGAAGAGCTTCCAGATCAGAAGCCTTTTTGATGATCATTGTTGAGCTGATTACTTTCTACCCTATCATATTTTGGGAATAGGCTGAACGTGCGGTAATTTTCAAGCAGTTAGAAAATATGCTGTCGAAATGCTGAGAATCTTTTAATTAATAGGAGATGAGGAACCATCAGCAACTTCGACTTTTGAGATGTTGAGCTCCTTAAAAACCTTGAACCCATCTCTTGTACGGATATACATATATTGGTTCTGATACACATGCACATGGGAGACGTAAAAAACAAGACTGTATGAAGTAAGTGGAAGACGAAAATTTGAAACGAAACGAATAACTATATCCTGAGAGACAACCAAAAACCACTTCACCATTGTTAAATAGTGAAAGTATAGAGGAAATAGTGAAGCTGTTCCTAATGACTTCAACCAGAGACCAGAAACCATTCCTGACGGTTTTGACTAAAAACAATCTCCGCCGTGTTAAATTAAGCTTGTGTGGTTCAATCTTGTCCTGTTTATAAGAGTAAAATAAAAGATTTAGATGTTAAAACTTAATCAATAAAAATCTTAGTATAGTCAAGCTTATACAGCTTTTACTCGACTAATGATTGTTATAATACATAATAATTAAAAGCGTGACAATTATTTAGGTAATCAAAGATCGGAAATAAAAATAAATTAACAAAAGACTCCGACTTGTGAAGCCGATTAAGTTACTTGCTTTCCATAATATTGTTTATATTGACTCGTTTGACAAGAGAAGGTCAAAACAATACAAATAACTAGTTTTTTGCTTAGAACCTTTGGTTTCGTAGTATTCCTTTCATTGAAATTTGGCAACAATTTTAACTTCTTAAGTAAATATATCTTTTGGCATAATTAAAATCAGTAATGATCAGGAATTTTTGGCTTGCTATGTATGTACCTACATACAATAAATATTCTTCTCCTCCTTTAAATATTTTATAAACAGAAAACTGTTTGGATTGAAAATTGTCAAAAACATGCCTCAATTATTGGTGACACACATATACAAAATTCAATACAAAAACAAAAAATGATTATGCCAGCTCCGCTGCCTCCTTGTTATGTGATATTTCTTCCGGTGGTCCATACATCTGTTCCGATTTACGTTTTTTTTTTTTTACTTTTATTTTTTTTTTATTTTTTCCCAATACCCATGAGTATTTTCATTCATCTGTGATGTTTTTGAATTTTAATAAATCATCCATAAAATTGTCTGTGCCGAGTCCCTATACTCCCCGAATTGAAAAATAAAATAAATCCCACGGGCAGTCATATGCAACCGGGGCATATCGAACCGAACCGAACGAACCTTCCTGACAGGATCCACCCTTATTTTCGCAAATTCTGCTTGCTATACGAGATGTCCAGAATTCAACTCTCGGTTGGGTCGTATTTCTATTTATTTATAGGTTCTCGGCAGATTTTAATAAATTCCATTAAGAATGTAGGACAAAGCCTTAAAAAGGGGAAATTTATTGAGGCAGATTCGATTTTGTTCCTTGCCGGAAATCGATTTAGTGTTCTGCGAGACTCGTAGCACTTAAGATTCTGATGAAATAGACCAAGGAACCTATTTTGCTTTCTCGTATATGTATAGGTATATACCTCTACTAGATTGACATTAAATTCGATCAAAGGCGATCTTAGACGTGACAGGATTCTTAATAATGATTTCGACATATTACGTGTTGCCATATGCCTTGGCGATAGGGAACGGGGAAGGGGGTAACAAAGAAGGCAAATAATTGCCTTATTCCATTCTGATGAATCGGCACCTGATTCAATTTGATTTTTGTGTTTCTATTTATTGAGGTAAAGGATTTTCTATTTAGCACTGTAGGCTTTGGAAGTGAGTAAGTAGTTTGATTTCATTGAAAGAACATATGTATGTACAACCATAAGTGGAATAAGATTTTAAACATTGTTGTTGTGTTTTTATAGTCTTTGATTAAATTAGGAAATAAAAAATACAAATTAGAAAAGTGTGAAGTAATGCGGTCTGTTTTCTAAGATTTGAGTAATTTATACTAAGATATGGCGGTCATTTATTTACAACATATAGATTAGGATGGTGCCAAATTACCACCTTTTGAAAGACGGTTCTCCCATAGTTTAACACTAAACCTACCAGAGCGGTCAAATGACCGCTTTTGAGACTTTGATCAAAATTGATAAATTCCAGTTTTTCATTTTTCTTGAACTTACTGCATGACTTTTTTTATAATATATAGCTAGTTAAATTTTCAATATCGATCTCTCTACTTCTTTCATTTTTCCTGTAATCATATGTACTATACCGTTATCTACCGTGAGCGGTCTTTTGACCGCTGGAATATATATAAAATTTTATAAAGTTATCTGCATTGAAATCTCTATCTTACTATTAATTTTAAGTTTTCCAAGAAAATGTCACCCGATTGAATTTTAGGAACACGCCATGTGCTTATGTTCAGTTTATTTTATGCTGGGTACAGAGCGCCGGCTGATGGTAGGCCACGAGGGAAAATAGCGTTCATTCTAATTCAGTCAGTAGCTCTGTACGCGGCATTACAAATATTTGCAACGTGATTAGTTCTATTTATAATAATAATAGGCTACAAATTTTGGGTAATAAATAAATAAATAAAAATAGTTAGTAGTAATTTTTGTATTTTATTATTATTGGATTATTCAAACTCAAACTCGAAAATTTATTTCTAAAATGTCAAGACAAAGGAAATTCTTGCAAGAAATAAATGATATAAGCGAGCTTTTATCTGAAATCGATGAAGGAGAGAATTCTGAGAATGAAGATGGTATATTTGAAAAAAATAATAATGATCTATTGGACACTGAATCTGAGCTATTCGACACGGATAACGAGGAAGAGAACGTAGTGAATACGCGTAGGGGACAAAAAAGAATGAGATTATTATCTAGTTCCGAGGACGAATGTGGAGAGAACGATCAGAATATTGAAACTTCAGTTAATGGAACTGTTTGATAAAAATTTCAAGAAGGTTCTGAACCTGGAAGAACCCCGGAGAAATATCAGGGCCAACGGGATATGCGAAACGCAATATTAAGAAGGGCAAAGTGAGGAGGGCATTTTCGTTGATACTTGACTATCACATTACGAATCATATAAAAATGTGCACGGAATCAGAAGCACGTTGAGTTTTAGGATCCGAATGGAGTCTAACTTCAGCGGATTTAGATGCTTTTATTGCAATTTTATATGCACGTGGAACATATGAAACAAGAAATTTGAATGTTTCATATTTATGGAATAAGAAATGGGGTCCTGCATTTATTTCACGAAAAATGAGCAGAAATCGTTTCACAGAAATTATGCGATTTATTCGTTTTAATAGAAGAAGTGAGCGGAGCCAGCGTTTGCAGAGTGACAAATTTTCTCTCATCTCGAAGATATGGAATACATTTATAGAAAATAGCCAAAACTGCTACAAACCAGGTGCAAATATTACTGTTGATGAACAGCTATTTCCGACAAAAGCAAGATGCAGATTTACACAGTATATGCCCAACAAACCCGATAAGTTCGGAATCAAATTCTGGTTGGCATCGGACGTTGAGAGTAAATATATTGTGAATGGATTTCCATATTTGGGAAAAGATGAGATGAGACCATCAGCAATACCACTTAGTGAATTTGTTGTTCTCAAACTTACTGAACACCATTTACAGGATGCGGAAGGAATATAACCACCGATAATTTTTTACGAGTAAATCTTTAGCAACAAAACTTCTATCGAAAAGAACTACCTTAGTAGGAACTATTCGAGCAAACAAGAGGGAATTACCCAAACCTGCGAAATAGAAAAAAGACAATATGGTACGTTTTTCTACACATCTTTACAAATCAAATAATTGTACGCTGACAATTTATAAAAGCAAACCCAAAAAAACAGTTCTCTTACTAAGTTCGAAGTATAAATTTGTAAAAATTAAAAAAACAGGTAAATATATACCTGAAACTATTGCTTTTTATAATAACACTAAATTTGGTGTGGATATGACGGATTAAAAGTAAAGCACAAAATCTAAATCTTGTAGATGGCCTGTTCAAGTATTTTTCAACATTCTTGATTTAGCTGCGATAAATGCTTGGATTTTATATAAACAAACAACTGGAGAAAGGATATCGCGACAAGAATTTTTATTTCAGTTGGCAGAGGAACTTGCCACCGAATACCGAGATTTACAGGAAGAAGAAACAAAAACAATGGATAGAACTTCAGCAGACTCCACTACAATTTCTGAAAGACGAAAGACTTGTCAAATTGGATTTTGCAAAAAACTTAAAACCGCATATACATATGCTTTATATGTAAAAAATATGTTTGTGGAAAATGTTCACGGGAGAGACCTTCCATCTGTAAAAAGTGCAACGACGAATAAATTTCCTTTTAATTTGAATAACAATATCTATGTAAATTACTGAAGTAAAATATAATTTTATAGCCTTCTTTCTACAAATGTATATACCTACCTAAAATTAAAAAAAAAAAAAAATGTTTTCTAATTAATACATGACAATTATTTTGTGTCTTATTGCCCCTGCTAAATTCTGTATTATTTATAATCAATTGGAAAAAAACATAATAACATTTATTTGAAAAGCGGTCATTTGACCGCCATCGGTAGAAACAGGTATATATAAAATGTCGGTAGGTTTAGTGCTAAATATGTTCAGTTGTATTTTTAAATGCTGTTGTCTTTTATTTATTTTATCATTAATAGTAATATTTTTAGATGGCCAAAGCCATTGGTACATTTATTTAACCAGTGGTGACGTATATGTCTGTGAGACCGGTTAGTTCGAAAAAATCAAATACTTATTTCACCGTTCATCGAATTACATTGCAATTTCGACTAGCTGCCTTATTTGATGCTCCCTACCGCCAGTCTACCCCGCGACAGCGACGGCGGGGCACGTTACAAAGTTTTGGCGCCAACCCGGTCCGTGAGACCGGCGTCACCAACTAAGTAAGTCAAATGGTTATTGTGTATTTTTTTTTATTTTTCTTAGTTTGATAAAGCTGTTGTTGCTATTTATATTGTGATTATATAATTTTATGATATGTAAGCGTATTGCCCGATTTGATCGATATTTTACAAGAAATATTTACGCGTTTGCCTTCCAAATTGTGAACTTTGTTTTAGCATATCTTACGAAAGTATTCAGACACGTTTCGAGGCTCTTCTGCAAGAAACAATTTCTGATGAGGACGTATTACAAACGTCATCGGAAAGTGATTCTGGAAGTGACTTTGAACCGGAAAATTTCAAACCAGATCAAATACAAAATTCGGAGAGCGAAGAGGATTTGAGTGACCGAGAATCTTCAGGTAATGAAAACTCTTCATTTTATTTGGGAAAGGACAAATCAACGAGATGGAGTAAAGTGGCCCATCGCCAATCTGTCCGTACTAGAAATTTCAATATTATAACTCAGTTACCAGGATCGAAACGCCGGGGAGAAAGTATCGCTTGGAATTTGGAAACACTTCTTTGACAACAATATTATCGATATTATTATAAATTATACTAACCAATACATTGACAATACAAAAGAGAAACGTATGCGAGGCCGACTAACTTCCACGAGATACAATGCTTTATGGGTTTGATTCTATTAGCCGGAGTGAAAAAATCGAATCATCTGAATGTTGAAGAGTTGTTTCGGACGGATGACGGTACTGTAGAAATGATTCAACTTTCTATGTCTGCTCAGAGGTTTAAATTTCTGCTGCGAGTTTTGAGATTTGATGATTGTACAACGAGGCAGCAAAGAAAAGCACTTGACAAGATTTGCCATATTAGAGAAATATTTGAGATGTTCGTCCAAAATTGCAAGGATAATTATACTTTATCTGCTTTTGTAACAGTTGATGAAAAATTGGAAGCTTTTCGTGGAAAATGCTCATTTCGTCAATATAGTATATTCCAAATAAACCAAACCGCTATGGTATCAAGATTCAGGCTCTCTGCGACGATAAAATGTTTTACACGTTTAGTATGGAAATTTATCCCGGAAAACAGCCAACGGAAGGTCCATTCTATCTTGACAATTCTGGCCTAGCTATTATCCAAAGATTAGGCGAACCGATTTTCAATACTGGTCGAAATGTCACAACCGACAATTGGTACACCAGTTTACCCTTGGCTAATGCTTTACTTCAGAATGGTCTAACAATGGTTGAAACAATCAGGAAGAACAAAAAGGAAATTCCTCCGGACTTCAATGTATTACGTGGTCGAAGTGTGAAGTCTAGTATGTTTGGTTTTCGTGACAGCATGGTTTTAGTTTCACATGTTCCAAAAGCAGGAAAAAATGTCCTTTTGATTTGTAATATGCACAATCACGATAAAGTTGACGCTGAAACTAAAAAACCCGATATAATTTTGAGCTACAATGACACAAAGGGTGGGGTATGTCATAGATCGTCTGTGTGCAAATTACAACTGTGCCCGAGCAATAAAGCGTTGGCCTATGGTGGTCTTTTACGCTATGCTGAACGTCAATACTATAAAAAGTCAGGTGATACATACAGCTAATAATCAAAACCCAAAACTTCTACGCCGTCACTTCATTGAGAATTTGGCTATGAATCTAATTGAACCACATATAAGAGAACGACAGACGCAGTTGAACTTGCCGCGATCATTGAGACAAAGAATTTCAGAAGCTTTGAAGATCGATGATGTGCCTGGGGTAGCTGGTCCTTCGAGGAATTGTCGGTGCTTTGAATTTGGATGACAAAAAAACCGAAAAAGCAGGTTCACTTGCCATAAATGTAAAAAATATGTATGCCTTGAGCATGTAGTTCCTACTTGCTCGAGTTGTTTGGCTGTTGAAGATGAGTGATTTTAGTATTATATATTTCTTTTTATGTTTCCAATGTCATAAGACTGACTAAGGCTGATTTCATAGTTAAATAGATAAGATTATTGCGACATCTTTTTCTTTTAAAAAATATTGTTAAAATACCTTATAATTTTAATGCATCCAAAGATATTGTCTAATGTTGATAAAAGAGATTTTATTTATGAAATACCTATGTTCTACTGACAAAAAAATATCTAATTTCATAATCATTCGAAAGAAAAGTACCATGAAAAGTAAATTATAGAAAAATTCGTAGCCAAAAACCCCGGGTGCGTGAGGCCGGGGATACCAACGATGTAAGTTAAATACACGTGACCAGTGGCGGCTTAACGAGAAGTCGGCAAAATCTGCTGACTCTACGATAATTATTCAAAGCCATCTAGCGATGAATGTTTTTTTCCTGGTATTATGATAAAGATAAATGGCACAGGTTTGTACAAAATTAGATATGTGTTAATCCCGAAAAAAACTGAACACAGAGTTCGTGCATATTTCTAGCTTTACTATCTTAGACTGCATTTACTATGAATTTACAAACAATATCAGCACCCGAAGTGTTGCTCTTTAAAAGTGCTAACAAAAATATGGTATACCATTAACCGAAGTGATTTCTCGACAATTAATGATGAATTATTATAATGATGAATTTATGGAGCTCTGCAGAATTTTTCTGGGTGCTTCTCCACCTCGGTGTGGTCACTCTATGGCAATAGGAGCAATATATAACGTGCATTGGATGTCCCTGAAGGTATAGACTTTTCGTATACAATTTAAGCTATTGAGATGAAAGGTCACCAACAAATATGCCTCTTTGCTGTTATTATTCATCTAAGGCCTGGCCTGTATCAGTACTTTTAGCAGCAAGTATAAGTATAAGTTCCCGACTCAGAAGTCCATAGGGAGATCAATCATTGTACTCACTTATAGACAAACAAAACAATGTGCGGTAGGGTGGAGGCATCTCAACCGTTTAGAAGTTACAGGGTGATAAAGAAAATATGCTAGATTTTCACAAAATAAGCTTTGTATTTTAAAAAGTACAAGGTGTATGTACACTCACTAATAATTCCATATGAAGTGAAGAACTTCAGTGCCTTTCAAACAACTGCTTTAACATATCCGTACTCCTCTACTCTAAAATAAAAATTTCGGATTTATATAACTTTTTTTTTTAGTTTGACCTCTTTTTTATTAAGAAAAAAAAGCTGATTAATATAACTTTTTTTTTTTATAAAAACTGTAAGCTGTGCAGTTGTGGCCGCTTGACAGAGCCATCTGTATGTCACAAACGGCTTTGGACAGCCGTGACTTTTGTAGGATTTTCATAACTCCATAGTTCGAAAGCCACTTTGAGAATTGGAAAAGTTTATGTAAGTAGGCCTCGATATTAATGTCCGGAATATAAAAGTTAAATTATTTTATTATTCTGTCAACCAGTGACCTCCCCCCCCCCCCCCCCCCCCCTTGAAACCTTCATTTAGGAGCTGTGGCCGTTTGAAGATTTCGCCAATATTCGGGGGAATAAATGAGTATAACTTTTGAACCACCCTATAGATTTTGGTTATTGTTAGCTTATTAAATAGCCAATAATAGTAGCTGTCGAAAAGTGTATTACCCTGTATTTTTTAATTTAGCATCTTTAAGTTATTCTCAAATATTTCCAAAATTTTGATTTTTTTACACACAAAAGTTTTTGAAATAAATAACGTTATTTATGAAATTTGTATGTAAAAAAAATCCATTGGTAAATTTCAGCAACGGCTCCTTTCAGTGTCAAGATCTACTTGGAATCTAAAGCAACAAAATGTTAGTTCTTCACTCCACTGATGCGTTTTCGCAATACACTAAGTAAAACAGTAATAGCGGGTAAAACTTCCAAATTTTCTTTAATTTTCTGTTTTGTAAATCGCACAAAATCTTTTTTAATGATTTAAAGTAGTTCTTGAAATTTAGATATGTTTATTAGTAAAATATTTGCATATATATGGTCAGCTAAACACGTGCAGCACGTTTCAAAACTACAGAACATCTGGGGGAAACCACCACTTGGGTCTTGAGAGATCTCTCCAATTTTAATTAAAGGATTTCGTTGCTGATAGTAGAAATATTTAAATACCTTTAGGGAACAACTTAAAGCTACCGTTTGGAAAACGCATCAGTGGAATGAAACGGGTTAATCAGAAAAATCTTATGTTTCTCAAAATCTTACCAATAGTAGTCTCTGCAGCTAAGTAAATACAACGCCTTGTACTTTTTAAAATACAGAGGCTTTTTTTGTGAAAACCTAGCATAATTTCTGAATCATCCTGAAACTCCGAAACGGTTGATATGGCCACCCCTGCCATACAATTTTTTGTTTGTCTAGGTGAGTACTATCACTTTCCGCTCTATGGACCATACCATGGAGGAAACCCCTTGTATATCAATTTCATTGTTTAATATTATTTCAAAATTCGCAATTGAACATAAAAAGAGCTTTTGGCAGTTCACACAGATTGCAAAGCAGAAAAACTTGACAGCAGAAGACAGTTCAGTTGATATCTTATCATCTTGCATGCAAGTTCATTTAAAACATAGTATTGAGATATGACTCTTGCGTATATTGAAAATTTGAAGTAGAAGAATGATAAAAACCCAAGAAAAAATTAAGAGGTAGTTATTGGTAAATGAAGTAATGCAAATGATCCCAGAAAATCTCATTTTCTTAGTATTTCTCTCAAACATTTCTTTTCCGCCATCTTGAAAACTGTTTAATGTCAAATTACTATCATCTCAGCTGTCATGATTTTTCATCATGCAAGTTCGCTGAAAGCTGAGCTGCCAACATGGCAGTAGGAATTACACGTAAAAGAAGTATGGCAGTGCAAATTGCATGCAAGCTGTACTATCTCGTGTAACCCCCGGGTAAGTGTTGCTTTTTTATGCTATCGAAGCAGCTTTACTTGTAATACTGAAGACATCCCAGATGGGAATTGCAAAAAATTGCGCAGTTTTAACTGAGCTTTTGTATGTTCGGATTGAATAACATTTTTTATTGGAATTTCGTTGTTATTTCTATATTTGACTATGTCTAAATGTGTAACTGCACTACATATTTCCAATGCTGCACATATTTAATTATGTCATTTTCCCATCGAGTCAATTTTATAGTTAATTCTCTCACTTTGAATTTTTTATTTGATGAATATTTAAAAAAATGTTATGTATGAATGAGCTTATCCAGAAAGCAGACAAAATAATAATTTACGAAAGTCTAGAGTTAGTTAATAATACAATATTTGTGTTAAATCCCATAATTCCGAGATACTTATATTTCTATGAGAACGAAATTACAAATTGTCCACAATATCCAACAATGAAGTTTGTAATTAGGTACTACTACTTCACCACCGGGTTAAGTTTCCCCAAAATATTTCACTATACGAAATATCACTATCTATGCCCTTGTGGATATAGTACAAGCTATAATTCAGAAGGGTGAATGTGTAGCACAGTTTATCTATAGTCCGAACTATAGTTATAGGTAGGTGGTAGTATGGTTAGGTATATACATGTATGGAATACCTGTAATTGAAATTTCTGTAACCAAAATGTGTCACTCAACCATGATCTATTATGTATTAATTGTAATTTGCGTGCCTTTTATTCCTTTACAACCACTACAGAGTCCTTTGACATGGGATTTTCATTTGGAATACCTATACAGACTTACGTTTACATGACATGAATAACTAACTATGAATTGAGCTGTCACTCTATACTATAGATAGAACCTATACCTAACCATTTATTCAGAATGGCGTGTTTTATTCATGTGTAGGAGTGCGTATAATTTTAATAATAGGTCTTACGTGTTTATGAGTCTCGTGACTGATTAAGATAAGAATCTTGCTGATGGTATCGATCCTCACTGGGCAAATATCATACGCATACACCTATCCATACCTTACAATACCCTTCTGAAAATCTACACCAAGTTCTATGGTTCAATCTGTCATCTATTTTGGTTCAATTTGCCAAGATAAAATTGACTAGAAATTGTGACCTGTGAACATTTTACGCCATGTCATGCTCGTCCACAATAATATCTAATATTCTAGAGATATAACAGAACTATAGATGCTAATCCATTAGCACGTTAGCAATAGTGTGTGCTCTGTAGGACTATATCATCGGTGGCTTCGGTGCCATCCACCTCGCCCTATAACTATGTACGTGTGTGCAGAGAGATTTGCAGGAAGGAAGGAGACTCTAACTTACCGCCGCGATATGGTTTCGAATACAGAACATGTTCATCGTATATATCATATCATTGCAGCATAATTGCATACAATTTTGTGTGAATTACATTGAATTATTTACCCGTATACCGCGCCGCCAACGGACCTGATTTGAATGAAAACTTGATGATTCCGAACGGTTGATGATGTGTTGGTGGCCATAAGTCCATAATTATTTAGCGCACGGTGTTGCTTACATCGTTTGAGGTTTTGTTCTTCATTGTCGGGATATTTTAAATCTGCCTCAGGAGCAAAAAGGGTTTCTTGTACATAGTAGTCACATCTTCGTTGTTGTCGTCGTCGTCGTCCCCGTTCTAGCCATAGTTATGATGATGTTGTTTTTTTTTTATCCCTTATATAGGTAGGTAGTCTTTATAAGACTTAAGGAACACCATTCCAACAACATAAGGTATAAATGTACCTCTATACCTATGTTGGAATAGTTTTCCTTCCTTTTCTACATAATACTTGGGAAGGTACTTACGATGTACTTTGTATTAACAAGATCTTGTTAGCTATTGAACAATAATTACACCTGAAATAGGTGGTATTCTACAGACGAGGGCTATAATTATAAGCTTGTTTAGAATTGCAGCTTTCTTGTTAACTCATCGTATGACACGACCCGCGAGGGAAATGATTATGTGTAAATATGTATGGATTTTTTTGTTTTTTGTTTTTATGATTATCATTCTGTACCAGTGAACAATGATTTATGCTGTTGTTCCCAGGGTAAGGAGAGTCGAAAAATTTCACTCACTCGCAAATGAATTAATCGTAAAAGATTTTCATTTCTGATTCACTCTTGAGTTTTATTTTTCAACTCGTCAGTTGCATTTCATTTACTCATGAGCGATTTAAATTTTACGAGAGCCAAATAAAAAAACAGCTTTCGTGAATTATTCCCATATGAATGATTCTCGAGTTGAATAAATAAATTTGGATTGAAAAAAGTTTTATTTCAGAAATCATAATTTTCTTCCAAATTTCTATTACATTTGTTACTTATGCTATAAAATAAACTATAATTTTTCTTGATAAATTTTTACTTTCTCTAAAAGGTTACTGTTTAATTTAATTAAAATATTATTAAAATATTATTCATTGTTTCATTACCCAACATTGATCTTGATTCCGTTAGTATTGCTTAAAGTGCAGTAAATGCTCGGTAAATTGTAGACGGTATGTAGACGGTACAGCTAGAGAAACATCTATTAACCCTAATCATACCACGATATTTTATAACAAATCCTACCATACCACGATGTGACTTTCAGTCACATATGAGAAGTACATGTCGTCACCCCAGTATACTGGTTTGTTGTATCGACCAATTTCCCAGTTTTGGGAAATGACGTTTAAAGGTTTTGGTGTTGAAAAAATCAAAATGAGCCGATAGGACTTTTTGATCTTCGAATATTTGTCTTCTTTGAAGTATAAGCTAAAAATAAAATAAGGAGTATTGATGTGTTTCCGGGTAATATTAGCGTTTTTATTGAATATGGTTTTGTCGTTTTTATTGAATATGTTTTGTCAAATTTATTTCTTCGCAGAAAGTCCCAGCCTAGGTGACTCTCGTGGTATGGCATTACGTAGGTTCTACAGCCTAGAACGGCAATTAGAACGAAATCCTGAACTCCATCAGGAATACAAAACTTGTATTAATGAATACAAGACAAAAGGCCACATGACAGTGGCTAATAAGATAGTAAGCAATGAACAAAGCTACTATCGTCCTCATCATGCTGTTATCAAAGATAGCACCACTACAAAGGTTCGCGTTGTCTTTTATGCTTCAGCAAAAACGACTAATGGAAAAAGTCTAAACGAACAGCTGCATACGGGTCCAGTACTGCAGTCTGAACTCTTCTCAATCATTCTCAGATGGCGAAAGTATAAATTCGCTATGTCTGTTGATATAGAGAAAATGTACAGGATGATAAAGGTACAACCTCCAGATCAAACCTACCAAAGAATACTTTGGAAGGATAATCAAAATGAACCTATTAAAGATTACAAATTAACCACTGTAACCTTTGGCTCCACGCCAGCTCCCTATCTCGCAATAAAAATGCTCAATCAACTAGCCATTGATGAAGCTGACAAATTCCCCGAAGCTGCGAAGACAGTGTCTCGTGACTTCTATATTGATGACCTTCTTACAGGCTCAGATACAAAGGAAGAAGCCTTCCAAATACAAGATCAACTTATCAATCTGTTATCTTCCGGCGGATTTAATTTGAGGAAATGTGTTAGCAATTCTTCAGATTTACTATCTAGGATCCGCGAATCATACAGAGAAGTTGAGCTTCCTTTGCGATTCGCAAGAGATGAGTCCGTAAAAACCTTAGGCATTCATTGGTTTCCAGGATCTGATTGCTTCACGCTACGATCCAAAAGGAAATCAGACTGCCTCTCTACGAAGCGTTCTATTCTTTCAGAAATTGCAACGCTGTTCGATCCACTTGGCACTATCTCCAATTATAAATACTGCTAAAATCTTAATGCAAGCTTTATGGCATGCAGGATGTTCATGGATTAAATCAATCCCGGCACACATTGTTAAGCAGTAGCGCGATTTCAAATCCGAATTACATCATATTAGTATCATCAACATACCACGTAGGTTACATACTACAAATAACTTATCCACTGTATCCTGGGCAGCATTAAAGCGCACCAAGAAAAGAAATCAGCGATTCACCATCAAAGATGGTCCTAAAGTTAAAATAAAAGCTAATGGTCACATTAAAATTATTTAGTAAGAATTATGTTTTCTTTTCTTACACCATAGTCCTTATTTATTCATTCCACCCACTTCCTTGATTTTGATTTTCTACTCTCAATCGTTAGGTGGTTACCGGAAAATTGTGTATTTTTCCAAGGATAAATATTTCGTGTATCTATAAGTACAACATGACATCAATCTATCTCTACTCCTGTAATACAACACCACACCTATGTCTTGATTAATTGCTTAGTGAGTGAGGTCAAACTTTCTTCTTTATTAGAAATGTAGCTTAAGGATCTTTACTTGAAAGACTATTTCAGTCTTTCAACGGGGGGCAGTATGTTCGAACCAAATCGCTTCGAATACATGTCTCTCAACAGATGTCTTCTGAAAAGAAAAAATCCTGAAAACAAAGCACGAACATTTTTATAAAACTAAATCAAATCTAATCACTCTCAGTCAAAACACAGATACACAACCATACAAAGTCAGGTATTTATCATCTATATAACATATTGCACAAATGCAATATAAAAATATAGTCTCATTGAGCAGATTAAATTAAAATCATGATCATATGTTTAAATGCGTATTAAAAAACAATTCCTGAAAAGGGAACATATTACAACAATACCATGCTGAAATTGAATTCTGAAAATCAAATGAATACAATCTAATTACAATTTTCCTAAAAATAGGTAAAACATCTAACAAAAGCATGTGTTGTCATGTAGCATACAATGCATGGCACAAATATCATCAGATCAAGCCGATCAATTTGCAACTCTATCATTATCATCATTACAAGTGATATCCAACGGGAATTTCTTCGCTGCGTGATAGACAGAATATTTTTTTTGCAAATATAATTCAATTTAACATAGCAGCATGTGTTGCTCTGAATTTCTTGTTGCTATGCATTTTTGTTCGTTGCTAGGCAAATTTTATCGCTAGTACCGTAAGATCACAGCTGCACTGCCAATTCTTGTAATCATGCGCCGCTGCTACTCTATCAGTGGTGTCGTGTGCAAGCAAGGGCTATATAAACGACAAGCTGACTGATCTCGATCTCTTTTTGTACTTGGCATCGCTTGGGGTAAGTTGGCTGTTAGGGACTAACATTAATATCGGGTGTCGACTGATATTTCACTTTTAACAATTAACAATCATTTCTGGTCTCGACGGAAATAAACGCATCTTATTTCGGGTCTCGGCTGAGGATAAGATGCTTACTAACAATCATTTCTGGTCTCGACGGAAATAAACGCATCTTATTTCGGGTCTCGACTGAAGATGGGATGCTTACTAACAATCATTTCTGGTCTCGACGGAAGTGGACGCGTCTTATTTCGGGTCTCGACTGAAGATAAGATAACACTTTAAGCCGGGTCTCGACTGACTTAGGGAATGTTGTCTCGGGTCTCGACTGAGATAGTCTTTTACTAACAATCATTTCTGGTCTCGACGGAAATAAACGCATCTTATTTCGGGTCTCGACTGAAGATGAGATAGCACTTTAAGCCGGGTCTCGACTGACTTAAAGAATATTATCTCGGGTCTCGACTGAGATAGTATCTTATTAACATTAACACTTTATTTCTGGTCTCGACGGGAATAAAGAATTGTTTTAACCCATGGTTAGAACAAAGGGTCTTAGCATTAGCTTGAAGCCGGCCCTCAAGCGTCAAGTTATAGATTGGTGAGTACCAGTCACTTGTAACAATATAATATTTATCATATATTTATTTTATTATACATTTACTCATATATATATTTACATTTTATACTCTTTTGGTGCATATTTATTTAATATCATAATTTGACTTTATTCTATTAATTTTACATATATATATATTGACGATCTTATATTGCAATTTTTGCCAATAAGTGTTTTTCAGTGTGATACAAAATTCTCTGACCCAAAACTTATATATTGAGTTTTATCGCAATACAACTTTTCTTGATAATCGTATATTCTAAGTCTGTGGTAATAAGTGTTTTATAGTGTGTGTTGATCTCTGACCTAATACCTCATTATATAATCTGAGTTTAATATAATTAGTGGGCAATCTTAAAAAACAGGTGTGAAAGTTTATTGGAAGTTAAAACGAAGTGAATAGTGTTTGTTTTGATAAGAGATTCGACCACTGACCTTGATCTAAATTTACCAGTGCATCCATTTCAGTTTCACTAAATTCAAATTTGCGTGTACGTTCTACTAACGGACAGTACATATAATATCACAAAATAAAGGAACTTAATCCAATTTTATCATTAAAAAAATGGAAATTATAAAACTGATAGAAAGAACTTGAGAACTTAAAAACCTGTTGCGTACTTTTAAAATATAAAATAATAAAAAGACGCATCGACAAAATAAAATATCATTTCTCTCAAAATTTTAGTAGTGCTTGATAAAAAAGTTTATAAACTTCCGGCATGAAAGGAAGCATGCTTTTAATATCTTTCTTTTTTTCCGCTGATATCTTCTTTCGAATATCCAAAACAGTACTATTCTGCTGGAATAAATTTCCTTTCCTTGGTCTTTGTCTTAAGAATACTGGACAGAAGTCTCGTGCCATCATAGGCGTCTTGTATATTATTGTAAACAGGTCTTCAGAGTTGTAATATAAATTCTAGCACTTCGAATATGGTGTACACATTGAAAATTCAGCTTTTCGGACTTAGCCGAATATATTTTGAAGTCGTCATTTTGCATTTGTAGTAGCTTAAGTAAAACGTTGTCGTATTTCATGTATTTTAATAACCGAAATAGAGAGAGTTGACTATGAATCTCTAGACCTTTCAAATATCTATCCATCACACTATGAACTGAGTCAATCTCTTGAATTTGAGTATGGCCGCTTTTTGAAAACTTTTGTTACACTGAATTAATTATTGGATTAACATGAAGAAACTGTAGAATGGCGACTGAAGAAATTTGGTTTCAATTTTGCGGAACGCACGAATCGCTTCACAATACTGTATCCTTTACTGTTGGAATATCGGATAAGATGGCTTGCAAAACATTTATTAGAGCACTAGCTATATCGTTCCCTGTACGACTGCTGAACGCTTCATTCCAAATTGCGTAATAGGTAATTTTGTTAAGATTACAAATACCTGTGAGATTGAAAACAGACAGCTACTCTTTCTTTATACACTAAAGTTGCTAATTTTTTGTCAAGCTTCTATCAGTTTCTGTTGACGTTGTTCCTTTTGTTTCCATTAACGTATTTAGTTTATCCTCAAATTCAAATTCAAATTTATTTCTTTATTAACAACATATACACACTTAAAGGTTGGCTTTCTACTTATGTGTAGGCAAACTTAACAAAAATAATCAGCTGCACTATGAGCTAGACTGAAGAATAGACAAAAAAAAAATAAATAAAAAAATAAGATAAACTAAAAACGTAAAACTACATCTATACACAATAATAATAATAGACAAATAAACTTATATGTATGTGGTAATCACTAAAATTAGAAAATGTATTAATTAAATAATTATCTATAAAAGAAATAATCCAGTATCTTACCCCTGAAATCTCCGCCACCACTATTTCTGATCTCCATAGGTAAAGTATTCCATATTCTGGTAGCATAAATGAAAAATTAATGCTCAGTTACGCGATAAATAAAACTTGGCACATTCAATGCCACAGTTCTACTGGGCCGAGAAAACAATAATTTTCCATATAGATAGCTAGGCACCTTTTTTACAATTAAATTATACAAAAATAGAATTACCCTGGAATCAAGATACGCTCTTAAGGTGCATCCAAAAACGGATTTTACATAGGGAGAAACATGATCATATCGTCTCAGACCGTACACGTAGCGAACAGCCGAATTGAACGCGAAGTTGGTTTTTCTCTGCGAGAAGGAATCTAGCTGGCAAAACAATTCATATCCGTAAGTTATCAAAGGAGCAATAAGTTGTTTCACTAACATGAGCCTTGTATTTAGAGGAGTAACGAAAGAAGCAACGGAAAGCTTACGAAGCGTTGCGTAAATTTTAGGCACAATACTGTTGATATGGTCAGACCACGTAAGTGTAGTGTTAAAAATGATGCTAAAATTCCTTATTGACCTACTGTATGGAAGAGGAGTTTCATGTAACATCTCATCAGGAAAGTCTGTGATGTCGAGATTATTTCTATATAAAAGAATTTCTATAGATTTTAACAGATTTAGAAGAAGCTTACTCTGTAGTGCCTACAAAGATATTAATCTAAAACCTTCATTCAGTCTACATACCACATCCCCCATCAATTCACGTGGTCTTGAAATAAATAGCTGATAATCATCAGCATACAATTGAAATTTACAATTCAAAATGACTGAAGAAATATCATTTATGAACACAGAAAAAAGTAAGGGCCCGAGAATTGACCCCTGCGGAACACCACTACATACAGGCAAAAATTCAGGGCAATACTCATCACTGCACACCTTTTGCTGGCGGTCTTTCAAATATGACCAAATAAGCTTGCAAGCACTACTAGAGAAATTAAACAATCTTTTAAGCGTCTATATGAGTAGTGAGTGATTAACTTTGTCAAAAACCTTGGAGAAATCTAAAAGAGAAAGAGCAGTTATCATATAAGAATTCGTAGACAAGCGAATATCATCAGATATCTTTAATAGAACTGCCGTAAAACTGTATACGTGCTGGAATAGAGTTGCGAATATAGGATCTAAAATTTAGGGTGAGGATGAATCGCCTTTAGTGGGTGGAAGCGCCAATCTTCAGCAACAAAACACGCCATCAGTATCATTAGATGAAGATGTTCCATTGGCAGGAATGTTATTTCGACATAGGAAGAAAAATTATTTCGGTAAGAATTGCTTGCGTTGATTCTCTAAGCTTCTGGTCTACCGTTCAAGAACGTTACAACATAACATTATTGAGCAAAGAGAGTTTATCCACCGAAGCATAGAAAGTGGAAAGCAGGTTCAAGTTTATAAAGAGGTTGGCTGAACAGTTCACGCGAGCATATATGGAGCGCCGATAAAATAATGTGGATATTCAAACATTAGAATCCGCCTTCGGCAGATTATGAAACTCAATGAGGTGAAAAATCCAGCAGTTGCAGAAAGTAGTAACTTTATTGCAGACAAGCTAGAAAAACGCAAGAACTGCTCCACTTGCGATACAAAGAAGAAACGCAGGACCCAGCAGCAATATACCTCGAATCCTCAAACAATTTGTGCATTTGCTGTGGCGAAAAACTGTAATTTAAATTATAGAAATTTAATAAAAATAACAATGTATTTCAAATGAAGTCCTTTTCATATTTCGTCGGCCGAGTATTGGTTTTTCGTATATGCCAAATTGGAAGTTTTTGACCTAAAAGGTGATTTATAGATTTTTGATTGCGTTCTGAATTTGTGATCGGTTTTTTTCTTAACTCTGAAGGTTGCTGAGATAATGAGCAGCACTTTTGTCGCATATCCCTAAAAATCAGCACTTGTAAATATTGGTATGACGTAAACGCCAATTTTTAGAATGTACGACAATATTTTCTTGCAAATTACAATTATTTTTGGCTGAGTATTAGTTTGTCGTACGTGTATATAAGCAACAAACATACGTTAGACATGGTTTGTCGTACGTGCTTATAATTTTCCTTAGTAAACCAAAAAGTATAAAAACATTGGCGACGGCACAAGAAGTTGACCGCGTCCATAATATTATAGATAGAAACATTAAAAATCTGGAAGTCTTTAGCCCGTTATCACTACTAAGATATCTTCAAAATATGTCCTTTAAAAATGTAACACTTAAATTGATTCAAAGGCAACTATCAGACCTTAAAGGATACTGTAAGAAATCTTGCAATTTGCATTTTGCATAAATACCTTTTGCAAAAAAAAACTTTTTTAAGATAGAAAAGATCAGATTTAGTCTCACTTCAATTTATAACTATAATGGAAGAGAGCTTGGTATAAAACCACATCTTTACTAAAAAAAAAAAACAACAGAAAACTTTGGGAACAGCGAAAAATTTTATTAATCAAAAATTAAATATAATTCAAAATAAAAATAAGTCTGTTTCAAAAGAAAATATTATCAATATTAACAGCTTATTAGCTTTAGCTTTAGCAGTAGACCGAGGGTAATATAAAGCCCTTTTATAAACAAATTAAATACATAGCCATTTTTAACTAATTTCAATAAACTTAATGTATACGAACTAGAGTTAAGTTAATTATTTTTCTTGTTTCATGCTATGTAAGGAAATTGTTTTAGTTATGTTTTCATCATAAATCAATTTCTTTACTTGATCCTTATTATTAGTATCTAGTATAAATTATTACAAAGTACTAATAGTATTACAAAACAAATTAAAGTGATTCCACTTAAACTAATAAGCTCTGATAAGTTTTATCGAATTTTTGTACCCTAGATAGATGATAAAATTAAAGGGAATAATAAGCAGAGCAAAACAGATTGGACATTCATACATAAAATAAAAATTTATTTTGATTTTTGCATGTCCGTCTGTTCGTCCGTACCGTAACTCGTGAACGAAACTAATGGTGCTGAAATTTTGTGCACGGGCTTTTTTTAAAAAAACAAATAAATTAAGGTTCCAAAATGGAACAAATCGGGCAAGCCTTTCTTCGTATTGTCATACAAAACTTTGAGGTTTCATTCTATCTTTGGACACGACGTAGAGAGCTGACATTATTTGCACAGGGTTTTTATAACTATAGTAAATAAAATTTTAAAAATGAATTAAATTCGGCAACCCCTTCTTGGTGTTGCCATACAGAACCTTTGATATTCACTTTATTTAACTTTAAGCTCATACAGGGTGTCCCACGTAACGTGTTCCCTAGGCATTTTTCTCGAAAATGTGCGGAGATATCGAAAAAGTCCTAATAATAAAAGTTACGAATCGTTAGTCAAGGTATCCTCTGGCATAGCCAAAGTCCTTGAAAAAGGACTTGGGAAAGGATATATTTAAAAAATGTCCTTTTCGTCCTTATTAAGGATACATTCAGATTGCATTTTTGAATTCCGCAAATAAAACTAAAACGAAAATGTTATATTGAAAATTCCAGTTTAACCCTTTATTATCGAGATATAAGACCTCATTTTTCTCGAAAATGCACACAGATATCATCGAAGTGCTAGTAACAAAATCTACCCATCATAAACGGGGCAATCTTTTGGTATGGTAAACATTTCAAAAAAAGCCACACGAAAAAAGGATATATTCGGTTTTGTCCTTTTCGTCCTGATAGAGGATACATTTTGGCTTCAATGAATAACTGCAAATCAAATTGGAAAGAAAGTGGTAATTGGTCTTTGTAAAGAGAAGCTCATTCATTTACAGGTATGTAATATGTTGTTATGTTATGTCTATTGGGCACATTTGAATTCTTAAATGTAGCTTCATCGGTAAATAATACATTACTGAAGCGTCCTTTGTATGGTACTTTTTGAGTATCCAGAATCTCGCGATATTTCGCGAATGCTGACATGCGGATATGCAATATGTTGCCGAATAATACTGGTCCTGGGTATTGCTCCCGTTCTCCTATGTCGCCTAAAACTCTCTGTCCATGATGCATGTCTAGCTGTTTCTATTATTCGCAGTCAGTGTTGCCTAGTTGGGCACCATCTTTCTGGAAAGCGCTCAGCATAACTCCTTACAGTTTCTGCGGCATTACGGTTACATTCCCCGTATGTAATCAGCACCTCTACCAATTCAGTATTTACAAAGCGCGATATTACAAGAATATTTATATCAAAGATCAAATTTAGAATGAAATTTGCATACTGCATATTACCAATTTATACTATTTCAAGCGTGCACAGGCGAAAGTTGGATATAGTTAGGTATGAGTGTATTAGGTACAAACCTACAGAAGTTTACATTAACAATAAAAATAAGATAATGATAATTTACCTGAAAATTTAATGGGGACGAAATGCCGGCCTTTTTGTCTCAGGAATTATGACAACATATTACATACCTGTAAATGATTCACATTCTTTTTGCGAAAAAATTCCAATATTTATACCACTTTTTTTCTAATTTGATTTGCAGTTATTCAATGTAGCCAAAATGCATCCTCAGAAAGGACGAAAAGGACCAAACCGAAGATATCCTTTATCGTGTGGATTTTTTTTAACTGTTTACCATACCAAAAGATAGCCCGGCTTATGATGGGTAGCTTTTGGTACTAGGACTTCGATAATATCTGTGTGCATTTTCGAGAAAAAATGGCAAAGGAACACGGTGCATAGAGTACAATTTGAGGCCTTATATCTCGATAACAAAGGATTAAATTGGAATTTTATTATAATATTTTCGTTTAAGTTTTATTTGCGGAATTCAAAAATGCAATCTAAATGTATCCTTAATAAGGACGAAAAGGACATTTTTTAAATATATCCTTTCCCAAGTCCTTTTTCAAGGACTTTGGCTATGCCAGAGGATACCCTGACTAACGATGCGTAACTTTTATTATTAGGGCTTTTTCGATATCTCCGCACATTTTCGAGAAAAATTCCCAGGGAACACGTTACGTGGGACACCCTGTATAACATTATTATTAGTCTTATACCAATTGTATCTTTTTCTCGAGGTAATTTTCATAAAATTATGTAAATCTTTTGTCGTATGAATATGCAATTTTAAACTTTATTCAATACTGGAGTGGCGTACGTGCTGTTATTTTGTCGTATGTATATGGAGAAAAAATAACCTTTGATAAGTTGGCGTATACGACAAACTCATACTGAATTAAATTCTAATTTCTAATTGATGGTAAAACATTAAAATATGTTTTCCAGAATTGTGACCATATGGCGTATACGAAAAACCAATATTCGTCCGACGTTTGTTGATTACTGAATTTATGAAAATTTGTATAGAAAACTTGATTTATTTAGTTCCTGCAAATGTGGACCTCATTTTCAAGTATGTTAGGGGTTTTTCCTTAATACTTAACCACTTACCTCTATTCTGTTACGTAATCATATTTTACTATAATCAAGTTAAATTCGGGAAGGTTGTATGAAAAATTCATAGATAAACACTTCAAATTATTTAATGAAACTAAAAAATAACAAAAAAATATTTTTCTCTACCATTAAAAATTAATACTTTTTACTAGCCTTATATTTTACCTTTATAATTTAACATCTTTGGAAAATAAGATCTATTAAAAAAGGGAACTTCGAAATTGTACTTCTTTAAATCAATGAAATAACTACTTAAAAAAAAAAAAAAAAAACAAAAAAAAAATGTTATACATGTATCAAAAAGAATGCAAGTACCAAAAGTTTAAATTTTATCGCGGCAATTGCGGCACATCTTTTGCGAACATTCTTCTGGTTTTTTACATACAAAACAGAGGTGAAATGTTTTGCGTTTTTTCTTGGGTCGCAGATTGAACAGGTTTTTTTGAGTTTCCAGCTTGTCAGCACCGGAACTTCTCGGTATTTATTTTTCTACTTGAAGTATTCGGTGAATAGAATCTCTGAGATTCCGCGAAATGTGTTCATTTATTCTTCGTCGCTGTATGTGCGGTCGTGTTAGCTGTTATACCAATTGTTTTATGCACTTGAATCGGCTTCCGGTTCTTTGCACCTGATTATACAAACTGACAATGTAGGCGCTTGAAAGCGATATGTTCAACAATCCAAAAAAAATTACCATTGACCATTTTCGAGTCTGACGAGCTGTAGAATAGTTTGAACACCTTTGATTCAATAAATCGACGCCAATCTTCATTTTATTATAGTTCATAATAATATCTGGTTTTTTTGATACTTTCATCAACGCTTGCTGTATGGTGCATGCTCGAAATCATAACAATAGCCTTGTTTCTTTCTGGAACATAAAATGACAGAGTCATATCTTTGATGAAAACGAAAACCGATGAGTCAACTTCTCTTTTCTTAGATGCCTTAAATTCTGGTAGTATTTCGCGCTTATCTTGTTTTTTTTGTTTTTTTTTTTCAAAGTACCAACAAGAGTCGATTGTTTATCTTTCAAGATATTTACAAGTTCTACAGAATAAAATCAGTTGTCAGCCGTGATGTTTCTGTTAGTTCCTTCACTAACAGAGCTGAGACGTAAAACTGCTTGAGTCGGCTTCAATAGTTGCTGTTGTACTGCAGTCAAAGTGACCCCTTCAGAACCTTTGCCTAAATAAATGTAGGCATTGAGAAGGTAACCATTTCTTGCGTCTGTTAGGCACATTACTTTCAAGCCGTACTTAGCTGGCTTTTTTGGCATATACATTTTAAATTTGCAGCGACCGTGGAAAGCCACTAATATCTCATCTACACAAGCGCAGGTATCTATGTTGTAAACTTCTCGGCATTGTTGAATAAATAAAGCAAACAGTTCAGATATAGGAGCAGACAGATCAGCCTCTCTAGTTTCTGCATCATCAAAACGAATAGCATTCAACAAAACTTCTAATATACTTTTACTCATTGCGATAAATTTCTCTTCAAGAACCATCAGATTATACCATGAAGTATAATGTTCGTGATTTTTTTTAAGATAGCAGAGTAGAATAAAAGATCAATAAAGGCTTTCAACTCCATGAGATCCAAATCCTGAACATTAGTTTGTTTTTTGTATTGCGGTCTCATCTTCCTTATTTTTTCATTAGTATGCTGAACAACTTCTTCAAGCTTCTCATCGCTGAGTAAAGCTTCCAAATATCGAGAGGCGTAGTATCATTGGTAAGAATATCTCGATATGCTGGTTTTACTCCTGTCGCCCGTGAAACAATGTTATGCCGTAGAATTTTCAAACGACTGGTGCAAGGCGTAGAAGACAAACGGAATCGGTTCCTGTCAAAATAGTTCCTACTCGTATTTTGGTGTTGCACGAGGGCAACCTTATCTTCTGACGGAAACTTGTCACACGTAACTGGCGATCTAGCTAGTGCGTGAATAAAAAACGAAGAAACATCACCTTCATTTCCAAGTGGAATTTGCTTTTCTTCTGAAGACGATCCGCTAATTCTATCTTCAGAGTAAGATCCACAGATTCAGATTCATTATCTTCCGAAACATCCAGCTCCACGTCGCTAACATCTTCATTCAGTAACTCCTCCTCATCTGACACTTCTTGTTCTAACCACCGCGCAATATTTTTATCATTTATACTCATTTTACACTAAAACAACAAAAAATAATATGAAACAAAGTAATCACACAACCACTTACGTATGGTCACGGGGACCACTAACGAAAATATTTTACTTACTGTAGTTGAATGCGCACACGTTGACACTTGTCGAATTTCTGGAAGATGAATGCAAGCAAGCGTAGCGACAAACACGCGTCGAGATATTCGCGATTAAAAAATTGTTGTGGTCATGGTTACCGCGGGTAAGCGGTTAAGGGTTAAATTAAGATTATATAAAAATATATCGTTTATTATAGAAGAAATGTTAGTTAATTCTCGTATTTTGTATTATTTTAATAAATACTTTAAACTTCCAAAATAGACATTATCATTTTAGATAGCCTCTCACTATAACAGATTTCTTTTAGAGAGCGATACTACGCCGACGTCTCCCTGGCGGGTGGTAGGTGGCTGCGTGACCCAAATTCTCGTGATAAACCTTTGTAAAAATATGTATTGACATAATCGCTAAGGTTATTGATTAAAGATGAATTTAAGTCAGAAGGACCTTATTAGCCAATGCCATGGGCCATATAATTTATTGGTGGATTATTTCTTGTCTACAGCAGACTGAAATTCATTGAAATTCATTTAAGAAATTTATTGAAAATAATTGAAATTATTTTCAATAAATTTCAGTTTACTGTAGACGAGAAATAATCCACCTATAAGTTTTTCTTAGTTTATCCAAGTACTGTATGGCGACTGTTGGGAATAATCACTCAATTTTTAAAATTGCAACGAGAAATTGTTGCTACCATATAATTCAAACTTGCTTTTGATAAAAAGTATTTATATGGGCAATTGGGTGACCCTATCATCCATGGACCCTCTCATTTTCAACCTGCCTGCACACACTCCACTTGCAGAAATCACCTCGTCAACTTGTTGACCCTGAGAGTAGGGGCATTTACTATACTGGCGAAAGATTTACCTTCTTTTGCAGCAAAGGTACCTATCATCGAGGATAGAACTCCGGAGCAACAGCCACCATCATCATAGCAGGATGCCCCACATAGGAACTGCCTAGAGAAGGAAGACCCCACAAGGATATCTGGTCCAAGCTCCAGAGCTCCTCATCCTCCTTAACCATACCCATTCCAATTTTCCCGTCTCACCTTCCTAATCAACAAACAACCGATAACCGCCACGGAAACAGCTTAGTGTCGCGCACAAAGCTGTAAACTAACAAATACATAACATAAAATTTTTTCAATCAAATAATGTATCAAAAGAAGACAAAATCAAGACAATTGTGAAATCAAGGCCAAAATAAAAAGCCTGGGTGTTAAATCTACCCCATAACCACTAACAGGGAAGTTAGGACAATTTATTTCAATGCGCAAGAACGTCTCTGACTATGACTATCATCGAACTTCTATGATAGGCGATCAGAGATAACCATACTGATGAGACCTCTCTAATCGTTGGGTCGATATAATTTATTATACGCTAATATCATGTCGTCATAATATGTAATAAAATAATGATCATAAAGCAACAAAATGTCAATATAACTGTATATTTAAAACTCATACAAAAACATATTATCAATCTTCCAATTTATTATTATTTAACACACATATATACCAACATTAGCAATCATGTTGCTTGCTGTCAAAAAAATTCGAAATGATCAATTTAACATGTTACGTTATACTTACTATGAGAGATTTCCATTCCGCCGCCAACATTCCTCTTCACTCTTGGCTATAAATGTCTTACAGTTAGTTAATTTGCCTGTCAGATTAACTGACGATATAATTTGCCTTCTCCCGTTTCACATCTGGAATTGATCTCTATCATCTTATCACCATCACTAAAGTAGTGTTACAGCATCCCACGATCCATATGTGCGTACAGATTTCATTTGATGTTGTCAAGAATAAAACGAATCTTGATGTTCTCTCGCATAATCGCCTTAAGTCATCGTCAATCAGTTAAATTTTAACACGATTTCATGTTAAGCAGGGCATGGCAATTCGCACAGCACTAGAGGAAGTAAAATGCCTCGAGTTTATAAGTGTTTATCATGGTTTTCATGTTTTTACTTGGGTTGTTTTATTTTTTTTTTTATATTTTTTTTTTTTTTTTTTTTTTATTTATCACAGTTTTGTAGGTAGGTAAGTGGGTAGGTACATATCTGTCAAAAAATTTTATTGTATGTAAAATTTCATAGAAGACTGATATTTCTATATTCCAAAATATGTAAAATGTAATAATAAATAATAATACAATATAAAAGGAACCACAGATAAAGTAATTAAATATCTTCACTAAATTTAATTAAACTTAACTAAACTAATATTTCTCTCACTTAAGCTCTGGACAGAGTTGAATTCCGTACATTCTAACATCAACGTGTGTACTATATGTGTACGAGTTGGTGTTAAATGAGTATCGCAGCCAAATAATTCGAAGTATTAGATTGCAATAATCGTACCTACAAAGTTTTTTGGACGAAATTGATACATATACACGCATACGTTGTTATAATGCATATAATATAAAATATCTTTATATAAGTACTTTTAGTTTATTAATGAACTAATAAAAATAGGAATAAAAGTACTAAAAAAGATAAATGTGTTTACCAAACGTGGTGCCTTTGTAGGAGCCAATCACAAAATATTTCGTGCGCAAGTTTTTTAGGCTTCTTTAAAAATTTCTTCGCAACGGAGGCCAAATGCAATCCTCTATTTAATTTCTACAATCTCCCATACTTCAACCAAATTTTATTAGGCTCACATTCGGCCGATTCTGTAAAAATTTAAAATAGCAAGTATTTTTGTTAAACAAATTTGAAGACTTACTGTCAGGTAGGTCTTCTGAAAGAGTCCTTCCCTCAGCGGATCTTGCACAATCTCTTGTAGTTGACATTCTCTAAATTTGAGATCAACTATGTCTTCTTCAATTCCCCCACTTCACCATGATGCCAATTTAATCTTATCTTCTATACCGAAGGCTTGTACAATAGCATACTCTCTATATCCTTTTCCGTAATATATGTAGCATAGGCATTCAAGAGCAATTTTCTTTTGTAAAAATTGTAATATTTGTCTAATTGTACATTAAAAGAAGAAGAATAGCAGAATTTTTAAGAACTTTTATATTTAACGATTCTAAATCGAATCATAAATACATACAAGAGGAAAAAACAACAGCCTCGTCCGTGGTTTGAAACCGAGATCTTCCGCTTACGACTGCTCTTACCATTATGCTAACGAGACAGATGATTTTCCCTCTTGCACAGGGCTGCCAGATTCTTCGATTTATCGTATTTTCCCCGATTTTCAAGTATAATTCCGATTCCCCGATTTAGGCTGTTATTTCCGATATTTTACAGCCTTTCCTGATTTTTAGATATTTTGGTTATTAACCCATTTTTCATAAAATCTGACGAAATTGAGCAAACCTCACATTTTTTTCATTGTCATTTTTTGGTTTTGTTCAGTTGATTTCAAAAACTTAAGCGGGTATTTTTCTAAAAGAATCTCCGCTTATTTAATTTTATTTTATGTGATGGATAAATTTATAGTAAAAAAAAAAGTAAGATTAAATGCAGGTATAAAAATATTTACATGTCTTGAAAAACTGTTGATTTTTCTTGAAAAGGAGGACTTTCACTTAGTACCTGTACCACGGTCAGTGCCAGATGATTCAGATTTAGATGATGAAATATTGCCGAAAATAGCTGTAAAATTACAAGATTTGAATTATATAGCTTTTGTAATTATGAGCAAAAATGTATGTGCATAAATTTTGCAAATTGTACCAAAATGATCCGAAATTAAAAACTGTTTGGTTGAAAATAAAAACTATGACGTGACCCGTAATATTGCATTTTGCAAAGTCTGCTCTGTTTCACAAATAAATATTAACAAAACAAAGCTAAGAAAATGATTGGGTGCGGAAACCTTAAAGGACATTTTATTGTCCAGATATATTTTGACAAAAAATAGAGAAATATTTTAATATGTATATAAATGAAAACATGCTTAAGCGCTTTAATTCTAAAATGTATTTAAAATAGTATAAAACTTACTGATAAGATTGAAATAGGGCAAATGGCAATAAGAATGTTAATCTAATCTATTTTATAGCTCTGGATACATTCTTAAGATTTTTTTTAATTTATATTTTATTGGATTTCTATAAATTATGTTTTGAACAAGTAATTATGTGATTTAGTTCTTTCACCGATTTTCATACCCAATTCACGATTTTCTCTCCAGCATTTTTTGTATGTTGCCTTGCATTCCATAATTTGTAATTGGCATTATCCAGTACCGATGAAAGCACACAACTAAATTGTAAATTCTTCATCTTTGACCGATTTTCTAACAAGTGTAGGTTCGATTCCCGTCCGCGCGGAAATAAATAAATATTAAAAGAAGCTTAAATTTTTCATGGAAAGTATACCTACGCACTCGCATAGGATATTTTCCAAAATTGAAGAATTCGACCCCAGAAAACCATTTTGCCCTTTATAAATGTTTTCAGAACTACTCCACTGTGCACTCGTGAGATAATATCAACGTTAGATCTTATGCGCATTAACAGATCTGATTTGAGAACTTTCGCATTGTTTGGTAAAAAAAATGTTTTACTAGAAGACAACTCAACTAAAGAAGGAGTCATGGCAGAAACACATCCAGGCCTCGAGGCTTCCTCGAGATGTTGTCAAAATTTCCAACACGGGTTTTTAAATGATTCAACACAAAACTAAGCCAGCAGCTAGCCTCAAGGCCTAGCCGCAAAGCGCGCTTTACTCAATGTTGGAAATTTTTCTCTCTCAGGCCTAATTCTTTCAACAGATGTACTAACAAAATTACAATGACAGCTCCGAGCCAGGTGGTATCATTTTGTTGTCATTTCTCTGAGGCAAGCCTTGAGGCGAGCTGCGAGGAAGCCTGAGAGAAGCCAGGCCTGTGGCTTGCTTGGATGTGTTTCTGCCTTTAGACTCTTTACGGGTATTATCGCCAAAATAATGATCTTATATCAAAAGGCTCTTTAATTTTTCGAAATGATGACTATAAATTACAAACAAATTCTTGAAGGACTATGCGAAAAACTTTTTATTTTTACGATTCAAATAAAATTATTAAATACAAGAGAAAATCCAACCGCCTCGTCCAGTTTTTGGTTTTCTCATGTATTTAATAATTTGATTTGAATCTTAAAAACAAAAAGTTTTTTTTTTAATTCTGCTATTCCATTTAACCAAAATTTCAAATTCGAGTCCACCATTGGACAAGATCAAAAATGACTTTCTTTAATTGATTTTATTACTTCATAATGGAAAGAACTGCAGAACTGTAATAGAATTTATTGCGACGTAGTAAAATTTGTAACCCAGTAATTTCGTCTAATGAATTTTACTAGGTCAACAATAAAATCCATTTTAATGCCTGTAATAAAAAAAAACTTATTACAAATACATAGTAAAATACACATACTACCAAAAATTACACTACATATTCACAAAAATTTATTATAAAATAGTCAATTTTATTGGATAATGTAATAAGTGTGCGAACTTATTCAAATTTGTATGCTTTTGTAAAATTTAATACATATCACCATTTGTTGTTACTACGGCATTTCTCTGTGGGTATTTAGTGCTAATGGATGAATTTTCTACTCATAACCCTACCATTTTACAAAATTTCGAATAACGGAGAGGAAATCTTATTTAATTTTGTCAAAATTGCAATTCTTTTTTTCAAATACACGTACACGAGAAAAGTTTATTTGTGTTCTGTTTGGGGATCTAATACCGTCGATTCACCTATCTTTGGGCTAAGTGTCCTACAATGGACCACCGTTTTGGAATCATGCTTGTTTCGCAAATATCAAGTGCTACGCTATGCATTTCGTTAGTAATGATTTCGTTTTCACAGTGAGTTTTTCCTCATTAATCGAGATAATTAAAATTTTCAACAAATAAGAAGGTGATGCTTAACAATGGACCGAATTTATATTAATGTAAAAACTTCCGACTGTCGATGACAAAATGTCCTCTAATAGAGAAGATTCATTCTCAAAATCAAAGAAACCACAAAATATTATAAACAAGTGTCAAAATTCCTTGAAATTGAATATATTTGCAGCATAATTAAAAGTTAAAGTTTTAAATACAAAAAATTTAAAACTGAATTTTATGTTAAAATATTGCATACCTCCAATGTATGCATTAATTAAAAAACTAGACTGGTAGTTACCAAATAAAAAATAAATAAAAAATAAATAAATTTCCTGTTTTCGTCCCGCTCACTCAGAGAAAAATGGCATTATAAAATTGTATGGAGTGAATGCAGAAATAAATGTAATAATATTTACAACATAAATTGTAAACTAAAAGCATTCCACTTTAAAATAACAACGACAACACATAACAAGTAAAAAAGCTAGAATTGGTCTAGCTAGATGAATGCTCGTTTGTAATTTCGTATGGTCACCCATCTGCGTGAGTTTGATCTTTGAAATGGTTATGTGAATATATCTCTAGAACGGTTCGTCGAATAACAAAAATGATTATAGCTTATTTTATAGGATTTCATATTTTGAAGAACTTTTCAGCATATTCAAACCGTAGAGGACAAATTGTTTTCACAGGATACGTAAAAATTCTAAATTTTTATACGGCAAGACCAAGAAGGGGTTGCCCGATTTAGTCCTTTTTTTAAATTAAATTTACCAATTTTATAAAAACACTGTCTACAAAATTTCAACGCTCTACGTTGACGTGTTCTCAGGCAGTGTTCAAATATGTAGTGAAAAATGGATTTTAGTATGGCAATCCTAAGAAGGAGTTACCCGATTTGTCCCATTTTCGAACTTGATTTTACTTTTATTTTAAAAACCCATGTGCAAAATTTCAGTTCTCCAAGTATACACGTCGTCGAGTTATCCTGAGGGCGGAAAGACGTACAGACAGACGGACGGACATGCAGAAATCAAAACAACTTTCAATTTCAAGCATGTATGTCAACTCATTTTGCTCTACCATCATTATTTCTAGGTGTTACAAACGCAATGACAAATTTAGTATACCCTTTAGATTTCATCTTGACTATAAAAAGAAACACCAATATCAAAACAATCACTTGCACTGTTAATTCTACACTGAGAATTATATTTTCTATTTTTGCAAGGATATTATTTCTAGAGCAGACTTTTAAAATCTACAAGTTTAAAAACGCTCTTTAAACGAACTGTTGGTCAATGTAGTTTCGTGTATGAATCATGTGTGTATGAAGTACAATTTTACGAGAAACCTGCCCGATTTTTAAATTAACGTCATTGTCCACAAAGCATCAGGAAACTCGTAGTGGACAATTGCAGCAATACGAATTCTGTTGTTTTTAAGTGCTTAGCTTAGGTTACTAAGTGAACATATTGTATTCAAATCGATGAGTGTAGTTACAGTAACTATAATATTAAAAAGTGTTTAATAAATCAAAAAAATTTCAGAAAAAAATAACTATATGAAATATCTTAAGAACTTATTAAAAAAATTAAAAGTGGATCTCCAAAATATTTCTGGAGTATGAAATTCGAAGAAAAGCATCAAAACTGTAAGCTGTACACAATATAAATTAAATATCGTGAATTTTCATATGAAACATATAACGTAAAATATCTTAATAAAATTGGAAATTGGAAAATACACAAGCCCCCCAATTCGTATATATTTTCTTAACAATGGCAAAACCTATATATAGGAAATAAGCCAAACTATTAACAAAAACTAAATTTGTTAGTGAAATAATATAAATTCTAAAAACGCATTTTTTTAATAAAAAATCTATTAAGAAATATGTTTGGTTTTTATTTCACCTGATGTTTCTTCAAAAATATCCGATATTTTTACATCGATTTTCGTCGGCTTGTTGTGAACGTTTTTTCTCTTAATGGCAAATTTCGCCAACTAACGGCTCTTCGAAAACACAACATCGAAGTAAAACCATTTTTTCACTTAAAAACGTCCATTTTTCACTTTAGAAAGAACTGATTTCCTTTCGTTTCGAGCTATCTCCGAAACTATTTATCGGATTTAAAAATTAATTAGACATATAATTAGGGGGTAAAATTTACATGTGATTTGATTTCACAAATAAACTTTAATGTTTGTATTTAAAAAAAAAAAAATCTTATAGAGTCTCTTTTTTGCTGGAAGACGACCAAATTGAGCTTTCTTCTGATAACCTCAAATTAACTTGATACACCAAAAATCGATATTTAGATGTGAATGTTCGCTCGATTACAATAATTTTTTTCTCTAATATAGCTAAAATATGCCGCAATACTATGAGTGTAACTTTAAAGGGGTAGGCCAAGAAGAGTGGAAAAGTGGAGATAAAAACGACAGAAAATTTTTGGATTTATTAACCCTTCCATGCATACTGTGCCATATATGGCACTATCTGGTTTTCCCTCTGAAAATATGTCTACTCAGAAAATTTTCCTAGAAATTCATGCTGAACAATTTCTAAGGAATATTATGCGTGGCTGCGAATACTTTTACGTTGTTGTTTCTAAGTTGGACGAGCTACATAACGTATTTTCTTACAGTGTTTGCTGACTAGTTGAGAAGTGCGCTAACAGCTCATTCGAAAGTGAACTAAACTATTTAACTATTTGAAAGTAAGTTTTGAAACTTTTTGTTTTTATAATTTATAGGGTTATTTATTTGACATTATCATAATAAATAACTCTTAACCGAATTTGGCACGTTTTCATACGGAAAATTCGCTTTGTGCCATATATGGTACATCATGCAGAAAGGGGTAATATTGTTTATTAGATTTTATCTTCCAATTTCTAGGATATTTAGAAAATTTCCAAGGCAACATGACGGCGACGAATGACCAAGATATCCTTTATTTGCTGTTGAATATGCCTAGCGACAGTGAAGACGGATTGGAAAGTGATGAAGACGAATTTATTCCAGTTTCCACAGAAAATTTTCATGCAGATCTAACTGTTTCGGATTCTGTTAGTGTAGGAAAGAGTTCAGTATCGTCTGTTCCCACAACCAGCCTTAATGTAGACAATATAAGCGAGTCAGATATTACGGACTTAAAGAGAAACCTACTTTCGAAAAAAGGAAAGATCCACGTTGATGATCAGGAAAAAAACTTTACTGGCTCTTCACAATTGCCATCACACATACAAGAACTGGAAACTCCGTACCAATTCTTCAGGTATTTTTTTGACGATGAGCTATTGAATAAAATTGTTGAAGAAAGCAATTTATATTCAGTGACAAAAGACATTGCAGTTCCATTTATTATTACAAAATATGATGTTTTAAAATATATTGGAATTATGATATTGTCATCTGTAGCAAAGTTTTCAAATATAAGACTTTACTGGGACAAAAATGTAGGTCTTGAACTAGTCAAAAACACGATGCCTTTGAATTATTTCGAAAAAAGTCGATCTGTTCTTCATTTTAATGATAATTCCAAAGCTATTACTGATAAGGCTGATCCAGCTTTTGACAAGCTTTATAAACTCCGCCCAGTAATTGATTTGCTCCAACGAAAATTTGTGACAATACCTATGGAGGAGCATTTATCAGTTAATGAACAGATTTGTGCTTCCAAAGCTAGACATCATTTAAAGCAGTACTTGCCTTTAAAGCCTCATAAATGGGGATATAAACTTTTTGTCCTATGTGGTGTATCCGGTTTTGCATATAAAATTGAAATTTATACTGGATTGGAAAATAGTCCCCTGAAACGCTTTCCGGAAGAACCAGATTTGGGAGTTAGTAGTAATATTGTGGTGAGATTGTGTCGCGAAGTTCCCCGTAGGTGCAACTATAAAGTATATTGTGATAATTTTTATACATCTATCCAAATTGTGTGCTACCTAGCCAAACAAGGCATATGTTGTTTAGGTACGGTGAGGCGGGACCGCATCCCCAACTGCAAGTTCCCTAAGGAAGAAGATTTAAAACAAAGTCCAAGGGGGACCTCGAGTGAATATGTGGCAAACTACGAGAATATTACGATCGCCAACTTGATATGGAAGGATAACAAATGCGTGACATTACTATCTAATTTCGTCGGGACTGATCCTGAAGGAACAGTTAGAAGATATAATAGAAAAACTAAAACAAACATTATTATAAAATGCCCTGCTATTGTAGGTGAATATAATCGTCACATGGGTGGTGTAGACCTTATGGACAGTTTTATTGGAAGGAATGGAATATCGATGAAATCCAAGAAATGGTACATGAGGCTTTTTTACCATTTTGTTGATTTGTCAGTAATTAATTCATGGATTCTTTATAAAAGAACTCCAGGAGCAAGCTCCATGTCCGCAAATCAATATCGAGTTGAGCTAGCTACTACCCTGTGTAAAATTGGTACCACTAATTATGCAAAACGCGGAAGACCTTCAGCAGGATCATCAGTTACTCAACAGCATAATGAAAAGAAAACGAAGGGACCCACTGCTCCTATACCACCACGTGATGTACGACATGACCAAATTGATCATCTTCCTCAGTGGAATGCAGATCGTGTAAGGTGTAAGCTACCACAATGTACATTCAAAACGTATATCACTTGCCGCAAGTGTTGTGTAGCCCTATGTTTAAATAAGAATAACAATTGCTTTGTGCAGTTTCACGAAAAATAAGTGTTAAATTATTACAAAATAAGTTTTAAAAGTTTAGCAATTAGATATCTAATATTCTTCAGCTAAAAAGTTTTTATTTAGTTTTATTTTAAGGGAGTTTTTTTATTTACATGTTTTTTTTTTTTTTTTTGATACATACATTATTTCGAAGAAATCAATAAAAATGTAAACTAATGTTTACAATGCATTTAAACTTTGTCGTTTCAATGGGTATTTAAAATGTCAATATTCAGAACTCTTAAATGCATATTGGGTCATATATGGCACAAACTACTTTTTTGTGAGTTAAAATACTTATTATATAAAATTATTTTTTTAAATATTTTTTTTTGAATTTATTCAACCGATTTGCTATGCATAAAAAATTATTTCATGTAAATTTGATAAATCATGCATTTAAGGGTTAAACAAATTTTTAAGTTCGAAATTTACTTAAGACAGCTAAATACAGTCACTTAGTACAACCCTTATTTGACCTTAAAATATTTCTTTTCGCTAAAACTCGATCGGATTTTAATTACGGAATCTAAAATAACTTCCTTAACATACTATGTTTCATGGGTCATTACATAACTTTCAACGTCATCTTTTTGCTAAATTTTGTAACACTTAAGCATTTTTTTTCTTTTAGATTTATCTATAATATGCCATTTTTCATCTAAGAAAAATCATAAGTCATTATTCCTAGTCGACTAGTAAAAAAAAAAAAATAGATTGCATGGTTCGCTAAATTATTATCTAATTAAGTTGTTGCACATATATGTGGGTGTGTTAGTGAAAAACCACCACACTTTATCACAGTCAAATTCCAACTTGTTCCAACGAACTCGAACACCATCACAATTTTTTATATATAAGTAGATAAGGCTTCTAGCTTCAAAATAAAAATACAAAAAAAATGTGCTAGTAGACCAAAAAAAGAAACAGTAGGTACATTTCTTTTAGTGCAGTGCAACTCTACAGGTTCCTTTTGGGTATACGGTGACATTAAAAATTCATATCTCAAAAGCAAAGCGGATCATCATCGCAATTTTATGTACATAGGTAGATAAGCTTTCTAGCTTTAAAATAAGAATAAAAAAAGGAAGTTCTAGAAGTCCTCACTAGGCAATGATACTATTTAAAAAAAAAAAAAAAAATTACTATAAATTTCATTCGATGGTTCTTTTTTTTTATTAAAAAAAATAAAGCATTAGGCTTCCTTTTGCATTTGAATCAGAAAAAGTGGTTTCGCTCTTCTCGGGATATGATTTTTTTAAAAATGTCGTTTCATAGTATTATCACGAAATTTGTAATCCCCTTAGCTGGGTGGGTGGTAGAGAGAAACAAAAAAATATGTGTGATTTGGTATTCTCTACAAACTGTGAAAGTTTCATCTAAATCGGAAATGGTCGGGTGTGGTGATATATCGCGCCTCCAGCTGAAGCGAAACATGAAATCGAGCTTCATCTTACAGTGAAAAACACGCATAAACCCCGAAAAGCTGGCCAAAAGTCAAAAACGTATTCAATTCAGGTGAAAGTCTGTACTCGGGAGTTTTCGAGGTCGCTGATTACGAATTCGAAGTAAAAATGTAGAAAAACAAAATGGCGGAAAATTTCTTTAAAAACGTATTCAATTCGGGTGAAAGGATGTACTCGGGGGTTTTCGGGGACGCTGAATACGAATTCGAAGTCAAAATGTAGAAAAACAAAATGGCGGGACCAATATGGCGCAAAATTTCTTCAAAAACGTATTCAATTCGGGTAAAAGTCTGTTCCCGGGAATTTTAGAAATTATGATTGTGAATAAATGAAATAGAAAATGTAATGACAGTTGACATTTGAAGATTTGGGAAAAAGAGGATTGGAATACAGTAATTAATCATTATTACAATGACAATGAATATTTATAATATATTCCTTTCATTATTTTGTTTTTAAACGATATAATTTGAGCACTTCTTATGGTGTGAGCGTGTTAATTAAGTTGACTTTTGAACAAGCTCATCAGTTCGAGCTAACTCAGTTTGAACTATCTTACCAATTTTAAACGAGTTCAAAAAAAATAAAATAAAAAATATGCGAGTTAATAGTTCAAGCTCGGAGCGCTTATAAACCTGTCTTTAAATAAATAAAAATTTCTATTATAAGTAAAGCAGTTTAATTAAAATTTGTAGTGGCAAAAAATACACAAAAATACTTTAAAATAATAGAGAGAAGAACAAATTACAGATTCCATTTTGAACATTTATCTTTGTTTTTGCAGTACGTTAAATATCATCTCAAATGTTTTGCCAGGTGCTCATCAAGCATAATGAGTAGACTTCAATAAATATTCCAGTGCTTATCCATGCATACATAATTTGTAAGCCATTCATTCTGACATTTTCAAAAGTCATGAAATTTTGAAGTTTTCAAAGAAGAAAAATAACACCACCCACTCACTACCACCATGACATGATATAGCATGAATCCCACCACCTGTTCTTATTTTATCACAAAACCATGGTTCATATAAATTTTCTACACCTTCTTTTCCCATACCTTTTAGACTCAGACTCGTAACCATTGTGCTCGATTTTCGTTCGTTTTATACATTTAGCATGAAGTTTCCAGCAGCAGCAACAGCAGCAGTAGAACAGCAACAGCAACAGCAGCCGCAATCTAAACAATTCTTCCGCATAATTAAAAGCGAAATATTTCCCCAGCCGCTTAATATGCAAATTTTAACCGAAAAATTCACAGTGATATAAACAAAAACAGGGCGAAATATGAAAAAAGCAAACAATTCTCCATGACTAATTTCTGCATGTCGTGAAAGTTAACCGCAGTTTGAGATAGGGCTGATGGGGGTCAAAAGGGATGTTTGTTCTGGCGGAAAATGGAGCAAACAACAATAAAGCTGAAATAACAATGCTATGGCAGGAAGTAAAACTAACTAACTATGGTGAGTTCGCATTTCCGGACTGGATTTCATTTCGTTCTCTGTTGATTTTTGAAGACTATAGTCAATTGGTACACGAGGGGGTTTTATGAGAGCCTATCATCATTCACTCTGTAATTTCATATGGAAACTAAATACCAATTGTAGACATAAAATTGTAAACCATATTTGGGAGATCTCCTTTGGGTATAGAATAGTACAGTTATCACCTTAGTGGTTTTCGATATATGTACATATGTCCATTCATACTATGTCTAGGGATTACTGCAAGCACTATAATATCTCTCACTAACCAAGATATGGCAAATTACTAATGCATAATTAAGTAGTGCCCTATGCAAAAATGTCCAATTTACAAATGTGTACCTTATGTACATATCTATGTACGTAAATATATGCAATTATGCGCTGGATAAAAGACAAGAATTTTAGGTTGAATTCATCCATCAGGCAGGCAGGCAGGCTGTATATAACCCCGCTATGGGGAACATCAATGAATAATTCAGCTGTATGCAGCTAATTAGTTAATTAACAGGTAAAGGCTAAACGTTGTGCAATGCGGATGAATCACACGCGGTCATTCATACATACACAAACTTTCGTAGACAAGTCGTCTGTGCGCCTTCCATTTATTTGTTCTGGCCGCAAATTCTCGAAAGGTTCTCGGGGTCCAGGTTGGATGCTGGCTTTTTAGCCTTTTTCATTCATTTGTGGCTCTTAAATGATGAATGGCGCTTCACTGAGCATTTTTTTTTCTGTCCCTGCTCCCCCTTCCATCGTACATTTTTTTTCTCTATCCTGTTTTTTCTTCTTCTTATGAACATGTGACCCATTGCAATCTAAGTGCGGTGCTAATGAATCTTGGGAATAAAAGTGTAGGTGCTAATATCCGCAGTATATAGGTACTGTTAGATGTCAGTTTTGAAGCGGTCTTGTGCTTTGTTGTTCTCTAGATTGTAGATATGTCGTATTTGTGGGCATGTGTGTGTGTGTGTGTGTTTATACATCATAAGCTCTGTGTTTTGTAATGAAGTTTTGAAATTCTCATAAGACTTCAATTCTCACCGTATATGAACAGTGCAATAACTTAGCACTATTAGCCCAAAGAGGCAAAGAGGTCAGAGGTTTATTGCTGAGAAAGTTGCTTTCTTTAGGCCTTCCCGGAAAAGAAAGAAAAAATTTCATAACTGAAGTGTAATTAAGTAAGATGTTAATTGTCGTAAATTTATATGACTTTTTCTTGTTTGTTTTACTATTTAATTTTTAGTATGGTATGTCACAAGCTATTGTCTATAGCAACTAAGAGCGACATTCGGAATATTTTGTAAGTAAAATAACAACAATATTTGTTTTTTTTTTTTTATTTTATTTTCGAGGAATTAAGAAAAACACAGAAATTAATGCTTTTCATAATTAAAATTATTTCTCTTTCATTTCTTTCTTATAACACTTCCTGGTCTTCTTTTGTTAAATAATCCCGGACTTTTTTTTATTTAACCCAGATATACGTGAAACTATTTTTTCTCGAAATGTTGGTAAAATTTATATTTTTCTAGTTATATAAGTCCTAGACAACACGTAAAAAATGTTGAAAAAAATCCTGCATGTAAGGCTTTCAGGAAAATGACCGTCTTATATATAGGACAGTAGGATAATTCATGGAAAATTATTGTATGAATACTCAAACCATAAATGTTCTGTAATCAGCTTTATTTAGAATAATATAATTGAAAAGGTTTACAAAAATGAAATATAATTATGGTTATGTCTAATAAGTAGTTAACTAAATAAAAAAAAACTATGAATTGTAAGGTCTCAAATCATTTGACACATACTCGAACATCGCACTTCTTGCAGCGGGTCAAACATTTTTTATGGCATTGTGGACAACCGGTTTGTTTTGATTGTGGGACAACCAAATGATTTATTTTGTCTTTTCGAATATCGGCATGTTCATGGTGCGAAGGTCGGCTTGGTCCTCTCTTCCCCTCCTTCCTATTCGACTCAATCAAAGCTGTTGCGACCCTCCTTCGAAAACCTAGATGATCCAGCTTACCATTATTGGTTTTATATAATTGCCAGGCATTGTGTTCCGCAAGATCGATCATATGAGTAAGCAGTGGCATGTACCATTTCTTTCCCCTTATTCCAACGCGGTAATGAGAGATGTTCTCGACTGATCTATCCACTCACCCCAATGTTTTTATATATAGCGACAATATGAAGCGCCTCAATCATAATGTTTCTCTTTTCACTCTGCGAGAACCGTTTTGCTGGCTATTTAGGAGTCACGCCAACAGCATTTGAAGCAATACTAAATATATTGTTATCATGCCATTTGGCAACTATAAACTTATTGTCATGAGTTGACCTGTAATCCAAAGAACCTCATTCCTTTTTCTTCAATACTTTAAAAGAAGTAAGAGGACAGTTGGAAATCCTATTTTCTCGAACAGTTTCAGTGCAACGAGGACCTTTATTAGTTACTTCTTCTATCAACGGTGTCCTAGCGCCTTGATAAGGTTCCATCCATAATACGTATCCAAGTCGAGTAGCGCAAACCCATGACTTGAAGCCATATCTAATCGGCCATAATAAGGGATCATGGCTTCTCAACGCTATAGTGTTCATCGAGTGTAGCAAATTCGAGAAACTTTTTGTTTAGTAGTGTCACAAGTGGACGAATTTTTGTGTACTTGTCTTGGGGAGTTAAATCATCGTTGATATGAAAATGACGAAAAATATAATCAAACCTGTCCCTGGGCATAGCAGAGCTTACTAACTCATTTTTTGAGTCAGCAGAATTTTCCCAATACATTCGCCTTCGAGGCAGCCACGCATACCCACTTACAAGTAAAACGCCTATGAAACATTTCATTTGCTCAAGGGTTATGTGAGGCGTTGAGTGCCAGAATGGACCATCCCTCAATAATATATTTTAAAGTTACACGCGTTTTAATCGTGTGCTTACATTTGAAGAAAAAAAATTGTTGTGTTTTACACTCGTTATTGGGTTGCAGCTATCTTCAATTGCTTTGTGAAAGCATGTTGCTTATTTGTAAACTACTTGTGGTTCTTTGTATATAAAAATATAAAAATGTATTGTGGCTTGGTCCACTTTGCATATCACGTATTTTCTAAGAGACTCAAAATTTGTTGGGATGGTCTGACTGTACCATACATCAGAGAATGTTTCGATTTTTCATTAAAACATAGATAATTAAACAGCGAAAATAATTTTTATTCACAGAAATATTGGCAATATTATAAAAAAAAAGCAAGTTCTTTATAAGAATATTATAGAAATAAATGATATTTTATAAAAGCAAAAATTTAACCCTCTTCTTAAGTTTCCTCTTCCCTTGTCAGAGAAATGGTGTCTATTGTTTTTTTTGCAGGTTAAGATTTGCTTAAAATTCGTGATATATCGGCGGCACAAAATCCATCAGTACTTCCAGATCCTTCTTCTTGGCTTCACTAATCGAGTTACCTTCAGGATAGAGTAATTTAAGCTGTTTAGTAAAGGCTTCATTATTGATATTTCTTTTTCTTATATCCAATCATCAGGAACATAGACATGTTGGTAGTATTTTTTGTTTTTTTTTCGATCAGGCCAAAGTCGGCATCACATGGAAGATACGAATGGCCGCTAACCATGAATAAGTGTTCGATGCTTGTAATAGAATACTCATCTGATTGCGTTACATAAGAACAAATAAGCGCCATTTTTATGTTTCGATTTTGTCCTCCACAACTATCAGAAAACATCACAACCTTTTTTGTGGTTACAAAATGTTTGAAGTTATATAAAAGGCAAGAGCCTATCTCTTGCGGACCACGCGAAGCAACTGACTCATTCCATAAAAACATCGTTGATTTTTTTTTCGTAGATCTTGAATACCGAGACAATAGGTCCATAACTGCCTTTTATATTATGTTATTCCCGTAGATAAAATTGGAGTTGGCAACGTCTTCATCAAATCAAATGCGATTACTGTAGTATCGTCAAATTGATGTGGAACTTTAGAAAAATTTTGCATTGCTTCTCTAGCTTGCTCGGCTTGTCTCTGATGCAATTCTTGCGCAACTTTTATGTCCTTGATTTTTTGTGGATCTACTCGCATTTAATTTTAATGTTAAAAGAATCACACTTTCTGCAGGAATCCGTAATAGGAGCATGGAAATGCAAGTTGAACCTAAGAAATTAAACTGATTTTAATTACTATTGGAAAATAATCAAATATTACCTAGTGTTAAAAATATTTCTAAATTTGTTCTCAGAAACTGTCTTGCTTGCATGCTTTTTTCGATATTCGGAATACAATATTTTTATATTCAGGTCTGGCGATAGATATTTCCTTTCGGATTTATGTCTACAGTAGTGCGATTTATACGCAGGAAATGTTTCGATAAAATTACAAAGATTTGTTATCACTTCATCCGAAGTCTTGTTCCAAGGCACATGACATCCACGTCTATCTTTTGGAGCAATCATAGTTGATTTGTGCTTTATAACCCTATCAATTTTTCCATCAGACACTAATAACGCCTTTTTGAAGAATGCCTTACAAACTTTTATATCAGTGCAACAGATTTCACCTAAATAGATATTACATCATTCAATAAATTAAAGAAGGTTTCAATGAATGCAACATACCTTTATTTGGAAATATATGTAAGAGCTTTGTTTATCGAAATCGCCTAATTCGTAAAATTTGGTGTAAATCAAATTTTGTGCATTTTCACGAAACGGTTGTAGCATTTACCATGACAACAGGAAGTAATCAGTTCAAATTTTTTTCCCGGAATATGTGCCCCTTTTTCATTAACGTAGCTCTTGCCTTGAGCCTTCAGTGTTTTTCTTTTAGTTTTCTTCCAAAGATCTTTATTTGCGCTAAGTTTTCTGGTTCGCTTTTGTTTTTCAAGGAATTCTATTTCGTGGAGTGAATCAACATCCATTTGTTCCCATTCAGCATCTGAAGGAACATATTCTGAGGTTAAGGAAGCCGAAAAGTCTTCTCCAGACTCATCATTCTTATCTTCATATACATATTTTAAACATAAAATTAATAATGCAACAACGCAGTCATAATTAAGTTAAAAATTTGGGTGGGGTGATTACTTACCACTTTCAAGTAGATATTGATATTCCATAACAAAGAATTTTTGCACTTTGAAACTTCTTAGAAATACAAATGATTCACTATACTACTTCACAGCTTCATGGACAAAATTCAACTAATTAACATTCCAAAAAGCACATTGCACTATACAATCACAAAATTCGAGGAAAACGGTTATTTTCCTTTAGTACCAAAGTGGACCAAGCCACATGGTCCTGTATGGCTCTCACCAAAAGCATGAACAATTGAATGGTCCAAAGTAAAACACTAGTGCCATCTCGAAGAAAAAATTAGAACTCAGTTTGGTCTGTTTTGGCTTCGAAGAAAAACAGTTTATCAGCCGAATGGTGTATATAAGTCAGTTTTGGAATTTTTGTGGGATGGTCCATTCTGGCACTCAACGCCTCATGTCGCCAGCAGGGTTGCTTTTTTATGGCGTACTTGTTACTCTCTACTACCAACAATGACATAACTTCATCATCGACAAAAACTTGAAACCATTCACTAGGAGTATTTTCTTGAATCGCACCTGAAACCTTCGGCCATTCCAGAGGCAGTTTTTCTAAGTCACGCTTTCTCCATGAATAAGTACGTCTTCGCTTAGGACAACGAGCAGTGGGTACTTCTTCCTCGTCATCACTAGATAGATCTTCCCCTTGAACGGTTATTTCTGCGGGTTGAAGCAAAATGTTTCTGGGCAAGTTATTGATTGTCACATTATCCTCGTTTCCAGAATCTTCCTTAGTAGGGCAATCTGGATTTACAGGAGGAGGTAAAATACATATAACCCTTTCCCGGTTATCTTCATCGTCAAAAATTATCTCCAAGATGTCTAATATCTCATGAGCAGATAATGGTCTGAAAACAAAAAATAACTACTTATTATCCTACTGGACTATATGTAGGACACCACTATTTCAAATCAATTTGTATATATGGTAGAGAGTCAAAAGCTAAAGAAATATAGATTATGTGTAAGAACGTCATTATTCGTAACTAAAAAAAGCAACACAATGTAAAAAATTAACAAATAACAACTTTTATTCTTATCTTTTATCAGCCATGTCTGTTGAACACGTTTATTATGCAATTTGTGTCTAAATAGTTCACTGAAAACTTAAACTAACTATGGGTTTATATTTTTTTTTTGTAGCAGCTAACAATATGTTTCTTGCATACAACTTGAAATAATTTATGTGTCTTATGTGGGCAGGCAGATAATTTTTATTGTTTTCACTTACCTATATATAGAACAGTAGGCTTATCTGAGTTAAAATGTTAATTTTTTAGAAACTAGTACTCTCGAGATTAATAGTTTTTTTTTGTTTGCATACTATAATTTTATTTCTTACGTAAGTAAGCGCAATTATTTAAAAATTTGACCCAGTCTGTAACCAATGCGGAACTTTTCGAATGTGTGACCAGAAACGGTTATACATTAAACATATATGCAAAAATATTGTATGGAATTCATTTGGATTTGGGTCTGGAAGTGTTGTTTCAAAGGTTAGGTATACCGACCGCGTAATTTACATCTATTGAATTTATTACTATCCGTAAGCTTTTGAAAATAATAAATTAATGGAGACGAAATGGCATTTCGTGTATGTATGGGAAGTTGTCTTAAAATGAACATTTATTTTCTAGTACCTACTATAACAAAAAATAAAAATTTTCTAAAAATTACACTGTTTGTGTTTTTAAGCTGTCAAGTAATAGTAAAAGTTGTTGGCACCTTCCCTAGTTTTTTTAAATCATCTTTTGCTTTTTTCACTATTAAAAGGTGATTGATCTTATTTTATGCTCTGTAGGGAGAGTGATGGTTGCGTTCAGTGCTTGAATTGTAGGAAATTGGCTCACGAGAGTTGCACTAATTGGAATGAAGAACACTTGGACAATTTCGAATGTAATAAATGTCTCCGAAAGCAATTAGAAAAATTAACAATTTCTACAAAGCAGTTTGATCAGTTCAAAAAATACAAAATTTTATTTGTTACAGGTGCTAATTTCGTTCTTACATCTAATATCACAGTAATTTACTAATTCAGACTTAATACTGCTTTAAAATTCAGTAAAACTTAATAACAAAAATTCAATATAAAAGTTGACTTTAAAATTCATAAAAATAATTCAAGTGTTGAATGTAGTCGTGAACTGCTGTGTGCCCTTTCCCTTGTATTTTACTCCTGAAATGGAGAAGAAGAAGAGCATGCGCGAGTGAGTTGGCACGAAAACGAACATCTGTGAGAGAAGATTATTATTTTATGTCACCCGAAGTGGCGTATACTGCTACGTGTGGGCAGTCGAGTTGTTCACATAGAATTTATAGTTGAGAGGGATAACAATTTGTTTTATTGCTATTATTATTTTCTATCAGAAATCGATAAACGTTTAATTTAAAATTTTTAGACTTGAGTATGTCTTCAGGAAGGAGACCAAATCAAAGTAAACTTAATTAATAAGACGACCAGGTTTATATAAAATTGACAGCGAACTGCAAAAAACGCAGAAAGGCTTACAATTTGGATACAGTGTGAGATAAAGTTTTAAAGCGAAGCTTTTGGCTTCTTAACCCTCAAATAAGCACACTAGCAAAATCACACAAGTGGGCACATGAGGTCATCAGGGACCTCAATTTCTTTCTAGAAATTTAAGTAAACAACAAAATATTCAAAAACAAAAACAATGCAGTTCCATAACTAAATCGTATTGCTTTGACAAAAATTCAAAAACAAATAACTTCTCTTAAAGTTAATACAAAAATAAAATATTTATTCCGGACTGGAATCGAACCTACACTTTTAGAATCGGTCAATGATGGAGAATTGAAGAATTTTAAGAATTTTTATTTTTATTTTTAACGATTCCAAATCAAATCATAAATACAAGAAGAAAAAACAACCGCCTCATCCGGGGTTTGAAACCGGGACCTTCCGGATGAGACGGTTGTTTTTTCTTCTTGTATTTATAATTTGATTTGGAATCGTTAAAAATAAAAATTCTTAAAATTCTTCAATTCTCCATCATTGACCGATTCTAAAAGTGTAGGTTCGATTCCAGTCCGGAATAAATAAAAATTGAATTTACAATTTATTTGTGCGCTTTCATCGTTACTGGTTAATGCCAGCTGAAAGCAACGTGGCTTAGTAGGCTAGTAACAAATTGATAAATGCAAGAGGGAAAATCATCTGTCTCGTTAGCTCAGTGGTAAGAGCAGTCGCCCGGCAAGCGGAAGGTCCCGGTTTCAAACCCCGGATGAGACGGTTGTTTTTTCTTCTTGTATTTATAATTTGATTTGGAAGCGTTAAAAATAAAAATAAAAATTCTTAAAATTCTTCAATTCTCCACAAAAATAAAATAACAATTATTTTATATTACACACTGAGGAATTTCTTGCCAGTCTTTATAAAAAGTAAACAAATAAGAACCACTATTTGGAGTAGAGTAGAAAAGCTACACTATTCTCTCAAAACTACAATCTCAACATACGTCTTATTTAAAAGATATACAAAAAAAAACTTACCTCACAAAAAAAAATTACGTAAGAGGGCGCATGGGGTCCCACTTCGCTATAGTACGAAAGTTTGCGTACATTGCAGTGGCTCGAGTATGACGATTTTCAAAATAGTGTTCTAAGATGAAAAACTAATGGAAGACGCAAGGTCGGGAGAAAATGCGTTCCACACTTTTTCGCGGTTAAAATTGTTCTTGACTCCATGCAGGCGCGAGTTAAATCCAATATGAAAAACTAGTGTTGATAACATTTTTTTTTGACACAAATAATAATTAATTACAAAAAAAAAACGAGTTAAAATTCCGAAATTTTACTTTGTTGAGCCATAGTTTCAAAATGAAGAGGAGCAGGGAAAACATTGATAGACTATATTTGAAAGATTCAACGTTTATCTACTTGAAATCATCATCATAGACTGACCTATAAAAACATACCCAAATATCTTGAGGATGAGGATTTTATGTCTCGACATGATAAGTTTGCAATTTTCGTACTTCGAAATAATGTAATTTTTCCAAAATAATCGTTTCTCACCTTTTGTCACAAGTATTACGATCTCATATAGGTAATATGCGATACTGCGAGATTTTGTGGGATAACAATGGTTCAAATCACTCAATCGTCGTTATATGAGTAACCAGTTTAATTTTTTTTTCTCTCACGATACACCGCACCTATTCATAAAAATCCTTTGTACTGAGGAGCAAAACTTTGTTATCATTCGTAAGGTGAATAATATAATTCATTTGACCCCGCAGCTCTACCTTCACAATCCTTCTACACCAACTTGAATTGCATTGTATTCTAAAAGCTTTCTTGTTTTATATAAAGAATTATTTTATAACAAACTGTAATAAACTGAAATTGGCAAATCTTTATGGTTTTTGCTAATAAACTCCCAAAGTTTCTTTACAAGCAAGCGAAAAGCATATTTTTTGAATACATATTTCTTCCACTATGCTTAGTTTATTATTGTAAGTCTTCCGGCAATAATTCCTTGAAAACAACAGGACACAGATAAGACAATACTGATACCTAAAACTAAAGACATTCCCCCTGAATAAAGCATACACAACTGCAAGTATTAAGGGAAGTAAGTTGGTTCCGTCGAGGGATGTTGGCATAATAGAAAGTTTCACAAGCTCGAGGAAAACAAGTTTGCTATGTAGTCGATTCTCGGCTGCTCGTTGAAAACAAATCTTGTCTGTCTTCTCTGGCTTTCAGATCTTCTATCGTCTTTATGAACTGTGCATATTTCTCGCATCAACTAGCATTAGCCAAGTCCAGTAGGAACAGAAAATCTGAACAAGACCTATTACAATATTGCATGTGCGCTAGGGGTAAATTTTGCGACAGACAAAATTTTGTTATGTGAATAGGGCAAAGTAGATTCATTAGAAGACGAGTTACCTATTCACTGGAAACTTTCCATAAGCTTTCTATATACACCTTTTAGTGAAAAGTTTCCTTGAAATCTCAAAATATTTTCCACAATAGCGTTCGGTGCGATACTATACGTACCTACTATCGTATGCTCTATAATAAAACGCCTGTCTGTTGGAAACAGGAGACCATTTCTCTTTTCCCTTCACCAAGAGTTTTATAAATTTAGCATAAAATTACAAGCCACCTTTCGAGGATGTTTATCTAGGACATACCTTCGCCCAGAAACCTGAAGTTTTGTTAAGCGCCAGCCGCACCTTTTTAATTATTTGTTTACCGAGTTTTTGTCGTTTGATGTTATGGTTGCGCTTCCAACTTTTCGCCTTCAGGGCGGATGCCATAAAGAGCTAAATAAATATGGAATGAAAAGTATTTCAAGATGTTGTGGTTATTGCCCTTCATACTTTGTATTATAGAATCTGTATCAAGCGCCTGACATTTCTACCCAACCGTATTATTATGATGAATATAAGATTTTCATTATTGAGGCAGGGTTTTCTATTTGCTGGACATTTTAATCTTTTTGTATTTCCTGTTTATTTAAAACTGGCGTTTGATATATTTAAAAAGAAATAAAAAAAAAAAAAAAAACTGGACCGTTGTTTGTTTTGACTCCTTTTACAGAGCGCCAGTTGGAAAATGTTCAGGTTATTTTTTTTTCCTTAGTTTTATAAATTGTTAGCCCATAGTTTTTAGTAAACATTCGCGTGGATATTTTGTGTAAAATGGGTGGACGCATTGAATTAAGGAGTGCAAAGTGTCGGTTGTACCCTAAGAAAAATTGTATGATACCCAGTCAGTTTAACTTTGATGCTGGCCAAGTCTACCATAGCAGAGGAGTGAAGTGTCATTTCGTTACCAAGGTAAGTAAGCGGTTACGCCTCGACTACCTGTCAGCAGCAAACCAATAAAGAAAATTTTAACGACACATGACAGCTTTTGGAATTGCTACTAATTCTGCGGAAAGGATAAGCGCCACGTCAGAGGTAATGAATCAGGTTAACTTGTAACCACACAGGCTGGCCTCGCAGGACTCTATCGGTATTGCGGAAAATTCACTTTCGTTCCACATATATATATGTATAGATATTTTTTTTTTATACCCTAGATGACATCTATAGGGTATACTTAACTTGTCATTCCGTTTGTAACGCATAGAAATAATGATGGTAGAGCAAATTGGGTTGGACAACGACGCATAATATTCAAACTTATTTTACTTTTTAGATGTCCGTCCGTCCGTCCGTCTGTGTGCACGATAACTCGAGAACGCGTTCACTCAGAAAGGTGAAATTTTGTACGTGGACTTATAAAATAAAGTAAAAATAAGTTCGAAAATGAGACAAATCGGGCAACCCCTTCGTGGGTTTGCCATACAAAAATTTCGTTTTCCACTATATATTTGGACACTGCCTGAGAACACATTGACATAGAGAGCTGAAATTTTGTACACGGACTTAAAAAATAAAGTAAAAATAAGTTCGAAAATGAAACAAATCGGGCAACTGCGTCGTGGGTTTGCCATACAAAAATTTCGTTTTCCACTATATATTTGGACACTGCCTGAGAACACATTGACATAGAGAGCTGACATTTTGTACGTGGACTTATAAAATAAAGTAAAAATATGTTCGAAAATGAGACAAATCGGGCAACTCCTTCGTGGGGTTGCCAAACAAAAATTTCACTTTTCACTATATATTTGGACACTGCCTGAGAATACATTGACATAGAGAGCTGAAATTTTGTACACGGACTTAAAAAATAAAGTAAAAATAAGTTCGAAAATGAAACAAATCGGGCAACTTCGTCGTGGGTTTGCCATACAAAAATTTCGTTTTCCACTATACAGGGTGTCCCACGTAACGTGTTCCCTGAGCATTTTTCTCGAAAATGTGCGGAGACATCGAAAAAGTCCTGATAATAAAAGTTACGCATCGTCAGTCAAGGTATCCTCTGGCATAGGCAAAGTCCTTGAAAAAGGACTTGGGAAAGGATATATTTAAAAAATGTCCTTTTCGTCTTTATTAAGGATACAGTTAGATTGCATTTTTGAATTCCGCAAATAAAACTAAAACGAAAATGTTATATTGAAAATTCCAGTTTAACCCTTTCATTATCGAGATATAAGACCTCAAATTGTCTTTATGCACCGTATTTCTTTGCCATTTTTCTCGAAAATGCACACAGATATCAGAAATGGGGTTTATTGCTTAAAATGCGCAACATGCCAGGGGGTATACATTGGGCAAACAGAACGATCTATCAAAGAAAGAATAAATGAGCACTTCAGTTCTCTAAGAAATAATAATTTCAAATCGAACTTTGCTAAGCACCTATTAGAAAATAAGCACATTCCTGACTTAGAACCAGAAATTCTGCATTTTTGTGACAAAGGTAGAAAGCTAAACTTGCTAGAATCACTCGAAATATCTCGACCTCTATTAAATTCAAATTCTGCATGCTTCAACGACCAAACGGATCTTCATTACTCGCCGCTATGCAAACCATTACATTAGACTACATTAGCAATACAAAAATTGTTAGTGTACTGAAGATAGCCGAAAAGCTGAAACCGGTCTACATTCGAGGTAAATAATTTTTATCAAATAAGTGTGGGAGACAACGTTTATAAGTTCTATTATTTATAATGGCGTACCACACAATCTCCACAGCAAAAATAAAAATAATGCTTACTATTATCAATCATTATTCCCAACTTCAATAAATTATGTCGGTTGTTATCCGAATCATTATTTTTAATTCCTAACTAACAAAGTATAGTAAACCCATTTGAATTATCTATCAAATTTTAATTCTTTACATTGTCTACGCTTATAAAAGCGATTATTGTCTACAGGTAATTGTTGACGCATAGACAATAATATAGTCTATATCACGTAGATTACGTCGCACAACACTGCAAAAAATTTTGCAAATGTCTGATTTCTAGATTTAAGTAATCTTTCATTTTTCACAACCATATTTAGCAAAGTCTGATTTAGATTGGAGTTGAACAGCCTTAATTATGTCTTGATTGCCATTTCTCTGGACTTCCATATTCAAAATAGCTGAGAAAATGTCTCTATATTTTTTTTCCCTTCACCTATGGCCTATAATTTAATTTTGATATTTTTAAAATGTTATTTTGTACCTTTCATAAGATTATCGCTATCATTATGGACATATAAACTGTACATCAAGCCATTAACTGAATTCGAACAGTTAATTAATCAAAATCTTCAATTCTCTTAATTATCAATTGCCATTTAATTTAGAAAATCAATTATTGATAAAATTTTCTATAGCCTTTTAGGTCAAATCATGCAGAAACAAGCAACAAAAAAAAAACAGCTAAATTTGCATCTATTCTCTATAGAAATAATTATGTTAAGTCACAAAAAGTTAAATGTCAACATTCCTCCTTCGGCAGGGGAAAGAACAAACAACCAACCAAAAACAAATAAAAACAAAATCGAGGCGGTACGCCAAACAATCAAACCATTAATGTGAATTCATTTCCTTTATTTATCAATTTGCCCAACATTTCTTATTGGATATCACTTTTAGTGGACTCCTCTTGCCTCCTGATGTCAGATTTGCACAAGATATTCTCTAGAAGGCCATCTTCTTCCACTTTTGTATCCACAACACTCTCTTCAAATGGCAAAATAGAATCTAATTTGAATAAATTTTCCATCTTATCTTTGCTTTGTATCTCTCGATTGGATGCCTTGCCATTTCGATTAACTGCAATTCTTTGTCTGATTGTTTCGATTTTAAATAAAAGTTAAAAAATAAATAAAAAAAAAAAAAAAAACAATGACTCACGAATGAAGGGTAGTTAGTAGAGAGTTAAATAAAAAATTCAGACCACACCGTCCGATTTGTTAAAATTCGAAAAATTTGTTTTTTTTTTCTCAAACAATTCGAACATCGTCATTGAAGGTAACTAAATGGTATTTGTAACTATTTAGTTATTTTGATAAATATTAATTTCAAATTTCTTCTAACTTTTGTAACTATATCATTTACTTATACCTTAATTAACAATTTAGTAGTGAAAATTTCCTAATTTGACGTTTAAAGACAGGAAGCGCATTTGAAAATCAAGGAGGGTGTTATTACTCCAAAGTAGGATAGCAGCTACGGGAATATTGTACTTCACATAGTTGCTGATATTAACCGAAGCCAATTTGCTCAGCTTTCATCCACCACATTTGCAATTATATCTTAACCTGAGAGCTTTTAATGTTATCCATAAATCAGAATGTTCTCGGTAAAAGCAATTTGCAGGCATCTTTACCCTTTCTCGTCACCTGAGATTCCCTTACAAGGCGCATCATTATATGTATGTATGTATGTTTGTATGTTGTTAAATGTAATATTAGCACAAGGAAACAAATCCTTCTTCGCCATCATGCTATAGTAGCTTTGAAGCGATAAAATTCTTGACATTTTCGTAGTTAATATCCTCCTAGAGTTGGTATATGTGTGTGTGTGTGTGTGTGTGTATAGGGAAACCTTAGAGAACAGATTGTGCACTCTGAGTGATTCCTCTTGTAATTAAATATCTTGTTAAGAGTAATTTATGAAAGTACCTTGCCTTGTTGTTTCGCTGCGGGTGCTACTCTTTCGGGTAGAGAGATATGTCTTTATCATTTTCGGGTTTCTATATACGAAAGTAAGTGGCTGTTGTAGGGTACTATGTATGTATAGTTTTCACATTTGGTGATTGAAGTTATTTGTTTACACTATGGGAAAACTTCTAACAGGTACTAGCATTTTTTAATTGTTAGTGGCTTAGGTATGCATTTCGGGAAGACAAGCAGAAAAAAGATTTTTTACGAAGACTAGTGCAATACTATATTGATGGTTGGTAGTTAAATATTATTATTTCTTGTTGACTCCTGAATACCAACATCAATGTATTTTGAGATTTCTTTCACAGAAATCAGCTTGAGCAAGTTTTGATTTTTTGTTCATTTACATGAAACAAAAAAAAAATAAAGATTTTATTAGATAGAGATTTATTTAAAATATTTATGAAATAATAAAAAGAATTTGTTCTTTTTATTTATAAGTGATAACAATTTTTTTTTTTTGTTAGTTTAATCTTTTTTTTATTTTTATATTTTTTTATCATTTAAAAATATTTATATAATTTTATTACGATACTTTTGTATCGTATTGTACTTATCACAGTCTTGACTCTAAGAATTCTTCAATACTACTAAATATTTATATTTGACATTTTTGTATTTACTTATTCTGTGCATACCACTGACATATATAACATGGACTGCCTGATTTTCTATTTCATATGGGTCCACTTTTGTTGGTAGGGTGTGACAATTATCTTAATTTTAAGTCTTACTTTCGTTTTAATATTCATATTAAAAGTTCAGCAAATTACAGCTGAATTCGAAATTATTTCTATTCTTGGAAGCTTATCTTCTACAACATCAAATATTTTTTAAATTTGAGTTTTAAAAAAAATAAATTTATGCAATTTTTTTCTGCCTGTCCCTAAAAGTAGGTATGGGGGACAGAGAAAGGATTACAAATACTGTATTGCCATCTATTTCTATTCTATATATTCATTTGGAAAACCACTGAACTGAAACTGGACTATGGTGGATTTTGTATAGAACTTATTATTTATAGTTCAGCGAAAAAAAGTAGTTAAACCAAAAAGAGAGAACTATAGAAAAGTGATCCCATAATAATGTCAAATAATGTAAGCAATTTTTGTAGCGTCAGCAGTCCATTGTATATATGCCAGTGGTGCATACTCAGATGCTTCATACATTTTTACTATACCTAAAATTCTAATACTCTAAGTGTATGTATACTTGATTTAAATTTTTACATGTATTGTTTATAGTATAATTCTTTAGACTACTTCGTAATGCAATAATCAATTCTTTTCCAATTTTTCCGTTCTACATTTTAAACTTTTATTAATAATTTTATTTATTTATAGATAAGTAAATATTAAGTACGTTCGTATTTTGGATGCTACATACTATTAGGAAGATAGTAATTTTTTTTGTTAAATTTTCATAGAACATGTTCATAAAGTTTATGAAATAAATTGAAAATTTGGGAGCTTATTTACACTGGAATATCATTTCACTTGAATATTATTGATAAGACTCGACATGCATTTTTTTAATTTTATGTCCACCGAAAGGTATTAAATGGATGGATTCTAGTTGGATGCTTTAAATCAACTCTCTTATACATTTGTTTTATTATATAGGGGAACGCAATACAAATAATCTGGGACTTGTTTTGTCACTGCGAACTTTGAAAGTTTTTGTGACATTACCTCTGAGTGCTTTAAATCGCCCATTCGCCCAAATTGTGTTCGCTAAGAAAAACTATGTATAACGTTTTTGGAGCCATCATTGTAATATGCTCTGGACATGGGAATACCTTTTCTACGTTTTCTAGGTTAACGCGGCTAAATGCTTTGTAGTTGCAGAGAAAATATCCAGCAGTTTCATCAACTCTTCTAAAACTCGTCCAGAGGAAGAGACTTATATTTATGTATATACAGGGTGTTCCGGAAATGTCTTTAATCCTTTAAGGGGATGAAAGTAGAGGTCATTTGGGTCAAAAAAGTCCAGATACTTTTATATCGAACTCCGCTTGGTTTTCGAGTAAATCGATAATATCGATTTTCGAGATTTTGCATACCTCTTCAGAGTAATTTCATTATAAGTTCTATTGTAATTAATGGATTGTGACGCTCAAACCTTCATTTAAAAGAACACATAAATTGGACTTTCTAAGAATGCATAATAAGTTATAATTGTGCCTTCAGTTATTTAAAAAAAAAAAAGAACAGTTTTCCCTATGGCTTTTCATTTCACAAACATTTTTGTCGCGTTTCAGTATACATTTATTCGAAATATCACCATTGCACGAACTTGGCAGAACTATGAAAAAATTTGCGCATTATGTCCCCTTGCCAAAATGACCTCTATAAGTGCTATCAACAATAACAATCAAAAGTTATAAGCAAACATTTGGAAGATGCGCCTATCGAGGTAATCTTCAGTTTTTTCGAAGAATTCTATCTCCTCCTACAGTTTTTAACCTACGACAACCATTTATATGTCATTGTACGGGAATCTTAACTGGCTCTTAGATAGTGTACTTTTCGATTTCGAATTTCGAAAATGGAGGGGGTAATTTCGAAAAAACATTTTTTTACCAAACTTGATATTTACGTAGATTTCGTTATTCTGTATCCTTTAGTGCTATTCATTTTTGCGGGAGGGGCAAGCTCTGGGAGAGGCGGGGGTTCAAAGTTTTAACTTTAAGCGGCTATATTTGAATAAAAACAATGTAGTAAATCAAAAATGTCTCTGCCATTTATGAATTTATTACGTACTTGCTAGAACAATGCTTGGCTGAGAAAATATATATATATTTAATCATATCTTCTGTTTAAAGATTGGCTATTTCTCAATTGTGTTATCTCTTCTGGCAGACCTATTTATTTATATGAAACAGTTCGTTTGTCCAAATCGTCACATAGTGTTTGTCTGTCTGTATCTGGTGTTAACTTCTCGTTCACTGACAAGCCGTATTTTGCTCGGACTATCAGAACCTTTGATGTTGCGAAGAGAAAGAGGCATTGGTATGGAATTCAAGAATGTATTGATTGAACATTTTTGTACTAGCAAATTCTGTTTTTTTTTTTCTTATATTTGTTATTTCTTTTGCTTTTAAATATAAGTTGTTTTTTTTTTCTTCTTTAGAATTTTTTTTCTTTGTAATTTACACATATATGTCGTTGCTTTGATTTTTTATTTTCTCTTTATAATTTTACTTACTTATTATTTTTACATTACACTATTAGTTCTAGAGTAACCTAAGTCAGATTAAGCTATTTTTATTTAAACAGTTTTTATATCTATCTACATATAGTTTAAGACCATTAGTCTTAATTATGTTGAGCAAATAAAAAATAATATTAATAATAATAAAGCAATAGAGGAGAATATAATATTTAGTTTTCTGGAGGACTTTTGGGAGTAGGGATATTATATTGTCCCACTTATCTTCTTCAATAATCCGTCTTTCCAGGACTCAAAGAAACTCGTCTTTTAACTTTACTAAATTGTAACAAAGGAAATTTTATTGTTTATCAATTTGCAATATATCATTCTCCCAGGACTTAAGGGACGCACGGCCTCAGTCTCTAATAAAGGTACAATAAAAGAAAGCATAATAAAATATTTAATTTAAAGTATATTTACTATTAGTGTCATTGCAAAATTCTTTCCGTTTTTTTTTTTTTTTTAAATCAGAAAAATTCCAAGCCCACAATATGCGCGTATACAGGGGGAGGGTCTGAGGGTCATGACTTCCCCGAAAGCGCCACCTCACCTTTGTGACGAATTGAATATGGTGCTGGACTGTAGAGTGAGTTTTATAAGTTTAACAGGACGATTTTCGTATGGTACGGACAGAATGTGTAGTTGTCGCCAGCGATTAATGCTGGTGCTGTAACGCACTTTTCCAATCTGCGGCTGGGTTGGGCGTTTGTTTTTCTTCTTTTGAATAGTAATACTGGAGTGGGTATAATAGTCATTCGCTCAATTTTGGAATAAGTATTACATATTTATTTTAGTATTTGATTGTTTAGAAAAAGGCACGCAATGCATAGCAGCCCGGTTATTATGATGCTTTTATATTCTTGTTGCGTCGATTACTCCCAATTTGAAATTGTTATTGTTTCTAAAAAATTGGTCAGCGATTATAAATTTTTGTTTACCTATCTGATTTTCTGATATAAAAATAAAATCAATGACAGGACAACTTGGAGGGGAGCTCGCAACAGAAGCATACAAACTGACTCAATGAATTTTGATTTAGGGTGCTTCCAGTAGAACCCTAGTTCCATGCGCAATCATCAACGTATAGCCACCCGTTGATTTTTCATAGCGACACTGATTCAAGCGGGAGTTTTACGTTCATAGGCAAGCATTAAATTGTTCTTAAGAATTTTAATGAATAAATATTCACTAACTATGGTCCAAACGAATTGGTGGATTGATTCTGGAGGTTCACTCTTTAGAGCAAGGGCACAAATATTCAGTTTACTTAGAGAGATTTGATTTTCTTTAAATTTGTCATGCACTACTGGTGGCCGCCCATGGTTCCTAAGAGTTTATATTGATTCAGGTGCCTTGACTGGTCTTGATCGCTAAAGATTTGAGTGTTGGCAATCATACATTTTGTTCTTTCGAATTTTTATACACTATTGGTGCCTCAAAACTATTAATTGGATTGATTCGAGTGCCGCACTAAAATTGATTCTTCAATTTTTCTTCAGAATTTTTACGGCAAAATTGTAATAATAAAATCCATTCGCTTTCCTCTGTAGTTGGCGTTGCTTTAACCTAGTACTAAGGCCCGCGCTTAGTTAAAATATATTAGGCTGAACTACAATAGAAGTATACGTAAGTACATTTACTTACGTAAAGCGAACGCTCCCTTTAATTTAACAGGCGTACTATATTATTATATTATATTATAATTAACTTTAAATCGTGTGAGGGAAACTTTCGTTAAGTTTAAATATCCAATTTTCCGTAAGTATAGTGCGCTAAGAATCACTCATTCCGTAAGAAAGCGATGTGTCCAAACAAGTAAATTATTACTAAATGTTTAACAGTGCAATGTAAAAATGAAAATGGAATAAAAATGGTACTGCGAATTAATAAAAAGCATAAATCTTCAATTACATCAACTTCCATTTCTTAATTTTTTCACTTTTACCATTTTTTAAAATTGAAAGAAGTAAATATCAAGATAATAACTCTTACGGAATGGGATATATATTTAGGCTAAAAATATCAATTTTTCGTAAGTAAACCTCAGTCTCGTTTAATTTCGTAAAGTTATTTACTTCCATTGTAGTTCAGCCTATTGGCGAAAATTTGTTCTAAATTTTTGGCGAGAGTGGTACTAAGGTCAACGCACTAAATTTAGCTTTTGGGCTTTGATTATAGATGGCACCACCAGTAAGTCTCCGCCCGGGCCGTTCTTTAGCGCGCTAAAAATATTTATTGCCAGAGTTCTGAGATTAGATAAATTTATTAACCGAATTTTTGTAGTTAACGTAGTTTTGTACTTCTATGCTGTAAGTACGGATGAATTGGATTTCTTCTCATAACTGTATTTTCAATATAATTGTTTTTTTTTTATTGTTTATATTATACATATTATTTTAATATTTTTAATATTTCCAAATAATTTTAACTACCTGTTTTCAGAAATATTATGATCGCGCGTTGTATTTCCGTAAGAAAATGGCAAAATTCTTCTTCTTCTTGTTTTTAATATATCTTTTCTCCGAGTCTCCGCTGTCATATTGTAGTTGCTAAAGAACGACCCGATATTGGAGACTCGCTAAAATTTAGTTTAGCGCGGACCTTAGTACTAAACTACTAACTACTTAAGTAGTGTTGTTCAATTTAACTTCATGTTTTTGTTTAATTTGTAGGAAAAAAGGAAAAGGACGGATGGAGGTAGAAATAGTAGCGAAAGTGTAAAGCAGAAAACTGATACAACCATTGGTAACTTTATTCAGAAGAAAGTAAGATTCGTTAAGTTCCCATCAGAAGAAATGGTCAGTAACAATGTGGCTCAAGGTGCAAGCTCACTCACAGTCAATTACTTCCCCCGTGACAGAATCGCTTTCGTTAGCATCTATTTCTACAATCTCTCCATGAGAAAGCGTATCGTAGCGTTATGAGTCCTTAATGGCCACCCAGAGATCGACATTGATGTGGATAATATTATCGATAAGTTTTCAAAATAAAACCGAAAAACGTAAATGTTATTAAAAAAAAAAACAAATTTAAAGCGGCTTCGAACATTTTAGTTGTGACCCCCCCCCCCCCCCTAGGCGGCAGGTCTGGATATGCGCCTGGCCCACAACTTAGCCACTCTTGCCAATCACCGTGTTCTTCAACAATTTCGAATTAAACCTTACAAAGTCACTGAGGACCTGCTAGGTGTAAAGCGTTTGTATTTATCGCCACAGACTTAATATACATAGTTTAAAGTTTTAGGCTCAATGTAACCAAAAAGTGTTTCAGTATAAGCATACTCATTCATACATTTAAGCAGGATACACGTATTACAGAGAATTCAAAATTCAAGAAAAAAAAATAACTCTATTTCCAATTTCAAGTCAATTTTCAAATTGAATAGTTATTTAGAAGTAGATTGGTGTGAACCGCGGTTACTCCCCCCGAAGCGCTTTATTTATTTCTTCCGTACGTATTTAATTGATTTTTTGGTAGATTAAAATTTAAAATTTAAAACTTATCGTTCCAATTCCCTTTTTGGCATTTAAAATGAAAAAAATAAATATGTCAAGGGTAATAAAATCAGAGTGACATTTTTTCCCTATACAACCAAATCCGTCCACTTAACCTTGTCACAAACAGAAATATTTAATGAAGTTATAACGAAGTTATACTTTTATTTTTCTCTCTCTCTCTCTCTCTCTTACTATTCATTCACGCTCCACTGTTCATTGACGCAGATGGTAATTAGATTGGAACAGGAAGTTATCAGACTCATAACTACCGACGTGCAACAGTTCCGTTTTACATAAAATTTTATGTAAACTGTCATTATGGAAATATTTTTATTCCTTCATATCGTGGATTTGACTGAAATGCATAGCGAACGAAAAAAAATCCTTTCTCTTTTATTCCCCTTACAATCATTATCTTCTCCGAAAAACTTAAACAAAAACAGGAAGTGTTGTAATTACAGCTTTTTGGTGTTTCTGGACATCGGGCGGCGTACACATTTTCTTTCAAGAAATGACAAAAAAAAAACTTTTTTTTATCCTCCTATAAAAATATCAGCAAAAATGTCATTAAGGATTTCTGCAAAATTTGCATGCATGCATTTATCCTATATGCTCATCATCACTAGCCTAACTAAGGTAAAACATCAAAGAGCAGGTCCATCTTGCAGCATGTAGACGTATGTATGTTTGTGCATACGTGTGTATATCTACAGTGTATGGATGTGAACAAAAAAGTTGAAATCGCAAAAATTTTTTAGATAAATGGGTGCGTGTCGACATAAACGCATCATGGACTTTAATTAAAATATCAAAACTGGTTTAATGGCGTTAATGACCGACACTCAAGATCAAGTCTGAGTATGTCCATTGCGCGCGCACTTATCTTATTGCAGATTCATGCAACCAAGAAAAGATGCACTTTACGCGATGTGATGGGCTTTTAAGAAACTTCTCGTGTCTTGTAGGCTTTTCTTTTTGGTTTGTGTTACTGCTACGGCTGCTGTTATTGTTGTTGGATTTGTTGGCAAATCGTTGACTATATAATAAAGTGTGACGGACGAACCGGACGATTTGCGACAGTCTGGTAATGAGAAAAAATAAAAATAAAGAAAAACGAAATAATACGTCGCGAAACATTTTCTTTTGTAGGCTTCGTTTCCTGTATATATCCAATTCTCTCGGGCTTTATGACAAATTACAGCCATGTGACAATTTCATTATTTTCAGATGTTAAGGCATTAAAGGAATTTTAAAGAAAAGCACTGGATTATAACTACCACGACAATTTGCCCAGACTACGTTCTTTCAATTGTCCTGTGTTTTGTTGTTGTTGTTGTTAGAAGAGATATCAACTGCGTCGTCCGTGTCGGTCGTATTCGCAATGGGAATAATTAATTTAATTAAGTTTTGCTTATTTGAGTGAAGTAATTTATGCAGTGGAAATTCGATGTTGTTTTTTATTTCGAAATAAAATAAAATTTCTCTCCGGTATTTCCCTGATGGACCACTTTGGGAATAATGCTGCGGTGCTGGTGTTTATTCTTGAAACGTGTCTCCAAGCCGTCTAAACAAAAATTAATATAGATATTTTTTGAGGTATGTCCAGAAAATCATACCTTTTTTCTTCTTCTTTTTTTTTTTTTTTTTTTTTTTATCTGAATTCAAAACTAGTTCCTAATTCCTTTAAAGGTCATTCTCTTGAGTCATTCATCGTAGAAATTGGCTACAAAAAGTACTTTATGTCACCGATTTCAGAAAGTAATGAGCACTCGTTAGACGCGTAATGACGAAAGGAACACAAATAGCATTTCTAAAGAGGCATACTCTGAGAATGGCAAAGAGGTTACCTACCATCCACTGTCTTTTCTCGGCTCTACAATCTGCAAAGGTTTAAGAGCGATTTACTTTAGCACCTCCGCCACTCGCCTAATATTGCTTAATATTATATATAATATAAAAAAGGGAAAGAATATGCATCATAAGCCAAATTATAGAATGCAAGATAAGATCAAGAAACCATATATCGATAGCAGGTATCTCAATCTATTCAGCTTAGTTTAATTTCTGTTGTTTGACTTTTGGCATTTCGTTTCCTACATATTCATGGGAGATAATCATATGTCCCATGAAACAATTTATTTTTTATAGTAGTAACCATAAGGTTTCCATTACCATATAACTTGAGTTAAATAGACTAGTACTCCAAACCTCTTCGTAACCACTATAAACTCGCTTATAGATCTGAAATGGAGGATTACATAAAGGTTACCGCGACAGAGGTGGACTCAGATTTTTTGATTGGGACATTTCTCTTGAATATTCTTTCTCTTCATGAATCAAATCACTTATTACCTCTGATTGATCATACTGAAATATATCGGTGATTGTCAGCGAATAAAATCTGAGTCCACCTATGTGTGTGAAGAAAAGTATATTTTCTACTTTTTCATGCGGCTTGGCCTCAGTTTTGTTTGAAAACTCATTTTTTACTTATTTCATTTTCTGCCTTTTTCACGTTAACTAAATTGTTAATACGTGCTGCATGGAGATATTTTAAAACAATTTTATGGCGGCTGAAAAGACACTGATTTACCAGTTTTTCAAAAACTTTATTCGAGTATCGAATCGTTGAAGTACTGCAACGGTTTTCTGAAATTCAAATTATGTTTTAAACAGCTCTTTTTAGCTGTATTCCAACTTGATCCCATATAACATGAATTTTCCCGATTTTCCCATGTTTTCCACAGACTTTTCCCATTACTATGATTTTTCTTTAAAAATTTACATGAATTTTCCTCGATTTTTCATGCAAGTTTTCATGATTGTTGAAGAGAAAGTATTGATGCAAAATTCGGAAAAGTCGGAAAATTCCGGATATTTTCGGAAAATTTTCCAGAAAAATTGGAAAATTCTGCATTTTTCCTGAAACAGATTTATCACTAATCATATGGATGAAAATTTTTCTGACGATTTTCCCACTTTTCCGGGTTTTTCATGGAGTTTTCCACAAAAGCAACTTTATGAAACTCATTTCGCTCTACAACTTTGTCTGAGGTTGCAAAACGCTCAAACGCTTCCTTGGTCGGAAAAACTCCGGAAAAGCGTTTTACATGAATTTTCCTGGATTTTTTCTGCAAGTTTTCACTATTGTCGGAGAGAAAGTAATGATGGCAGTTGATAGGGAACTTGATCCTGCATAATTTAGAAAACTTTTTTACCAGAAAATTTTCCGCAAAAGTCGGAAAATCCGGAAAACTCTGCATTTTTCCTGAAACGGATTTATCACTAATAAAATTTGTACCAAATTCTCAAATGATTTTTCCCGATTTTCCGGGTTTCCCATGAAAATTTCCGGTTCAAATTTTGATAGATTTAGTTGTCACGTGACATGAACCTGTGTGCCAAATTTCAGCTCGCTGTGAAGACGAAAAGTGGGTCTACGACAGCGTCAAAAATAGTAAAAAAGTAATATATAAATAAATATACAGACAGACAAATTCGTGTTCGAGTTAAAGCGACGGGCTGGCCTCAAAAATATTCTGATTACCTTAATATAACTTCTTATATAACCCTTATATAACCTGGGGTACTCTCGATTAATTTACTTTGTCCACAGCAGTGGTTGCGGTAATGTTTCGGTTACCTTTATAAACGTTGTTTAATTTAATGGTGATCTTAACGTTTCCAGAACACTTGGAATTTTTTCAGACTGATTACTTTTAGTGATTAAAATGTTAGGGAAATTACTTTTCGTTACCTTTATACAACAATATAAGGCAAATATTTACCCAACCTATCTTGACATAGAATTTCGATATTTTTTTGTATTGCATTTTTATAATGTAAAGGTTCAATATTTTTATATCTTGGAATTACAATTTATCGGCATGTACGTGGTGAAATTCAGCTGCAATTAAAATTTTACTGTGAATATCATTATAGACACTTCTAAAAAATACAGACAGCTCCAGAAATAAGCAATATTTAATTATTTTAATTAAATATTACAAAATTTTAAATGTTCACTTAGGTGATATCAATTGACAAAAGTAACATTACATAATTTAGAAAAAGTATATATCTAAAATGATGTCTTTTTTTCATATAAAATTAAAACGGAAGCCATATATCAGAAATTTAAATAATTGGCTTAAGCGACATTTTCGGTTTTATCTGCAATGCACAGATGAAAAAATGGCAGCTTGTATGTACTTAAATGAATAAATTACCATTATAAAACTTCAACTACTTTTACATAAACTCTGGCTCTGTTACATAAACTCAGTTATAAAACTTCTAGAAATATTATATAAACTAAAGGAACTACCATGCAACGAAAATGGTCCCTATATACCCTTTAGCCATAATATGTTCCCTTTGGTAATCTTATATATCTTAAAGTAATGACAAATTGTGTCATGTTCTTCTTATAATAATTTTTGTTGTACGCTCCTCGGTAGTGTAGTGAATAATTTTAGTTACGAAAAAAAAAACAAATTTTCATATAAAATCGTGCAAATTAATGGGGCTGGTCAAGAAGACCTGCTTTGTGTATTGTCCCAACAGCTCGGAAAAACACATATTGAAATGGCCAAATAGGAAATAATTGACGTTACTAAAAGTTTCCAATTTTTATAACAGTCACCTTCGTTACTAAAACGCCATAAATAAATGAAAATTGTTTTATAATGGCTCCCATTCAATACTAAAAGTTATTTGTGTTTATAACAGTCACCGTAGTTGCTACAAGGGCACCAAAAAATGTTACGATATTTTATAGTGGGTATATGTATTACCGAAAGTTTCCAATTTTTATTAAAATCACCTAAATTACTGTACGTTGTCGAGTTATATAAGGGTAACCACGGATACCGCAATAAACACTTATTACCAATCAGTTATATAACATGGTGATTAAAACAATTATAAAACTTTCTTATATAACTTCTAGTAATGGTTACTCTAAGTTATATAGACCGGTGATTGAAACATTTCCATCACCAACTTTTAAACCTTTAATAACTTACTTCCACGAGAACCATTAGTAATCTTAAAAAACTCCAATATAACTACGTCACCAATTGGTAATATTATAAAACTCTTATATAATCACTCAAATTTTTATATAACCGAGTAACCATTATATACCACTTATGAAACTACGCATCACCTTCAATCACCAAAAATTGGAAAAATTGTTACCTGGGAAGCTCTCCTGTTAGCTTCCTTTAGTTTTACAAAGATAATTTTACTTTCTGGATTGTCTTATCTATATATGTATGTGTCTATTATATTATAGGTATTATCCACTTTAAATATATCATAATACCGTAACATGCAACCTAATTATCTCATGAAGCATCATCATGATATTGCTGTGACCTTACTAAGTTAGAACTCACCTAATATAAGTTGTATCCACATCTTTATCTGGTTATTTAGTTCAATCTAGATGTCGAAAAGCTTTTGACTTCATATGGTAAAGTGGCTTAATCTTCAAAATGTTCGAATCCCACTACCCAATAAATATATCTCACAAATTTTATTATACAAAACTTTCTGTTCACAAGGAATTTCTCTGTGAAACTTGAGAACTGCAACTCTACCACACGAAGTGGAGCCCCTCAAAGATCAGTTCTTGGCCCACTGTTGTTTAATATCGCTACATCAGATCAACCGGCAAATGATCACTACTGCACAACACTATATCTGCATGAATCAAATATACAGTGTTGTTCCTTCTACGCGTAGACTTTCATTATCTACCTTTTAGCGTAGACAGATTAATTTAGTGTAGGCAATGTCGAATATTGTGTCAATAATGTAAACTTTGTACTCTGTTAAAACCAGTACGTGGCTCAGCCAGTGCGTATGTTTTTTTCTACAACAGAAGCAGCAACTACGCCAATTCGCCATTTCGGTCAATCAAACAGGAGAGTCAAACCAGCCACTGATACTCAAGTGCTGCAAGATCGAATTAGTATAGTATCAGTCTCGCCGGAATCGATATCATTCTGTAAATCCGTAAATAAAGTTAATATTGAGTAATAAGCAAGGCTCTTTCAATCAACACCCTATCGATTTTCCACGTTCTTTACAAACGCGCAGAGAGTACGTGACCATCACCTAGTGAAGTTGTATCTCATTCTTATACAAATTAATAAAATAAATTTAAGACTAGCTATAAATTATGCCAGGCAAACGGAAAAATAAAGCTTTCGACGAACTCGGATTCGATCTCGGAAAATCAATAATTTTTTATTTATGAAACTTCCTACTGTGCTACGTATCCCTAAAATAAAATCTACTGCTAGACCATCTGATATTAGACCCATCAGCAGTATGTGTTTCGTTACGAAGGCTTTGGAAAAGGTAACGTACACTCAGATTCAACCGTTTGTAGATAACAACAGAATGATTTCGCGTTGCCAATCAGATTTCAGACCAGCTTAGCGCTGTGAATCGGCTATCGTAAAGGTTACTACAGACATAGGAAAAGGCCTTGAAAACGATGATATTGGAATACTAGTTTCACACGACTTTGTAAAAGCATTTGACTATCTAAATCACTCTATGATCCTCCACAAACTTCAAACATTTTTCTGGTTTTCTTTCAGTGCCGCCCAATTGATACAGAGCTTCTCAAGTGATAGGTATCAACAAGTTCGAGTCAACGATCATCTTTCTGATATACACCCGGTTTTCTGTGGCGTTCCCCAAGGGTCTATTTTACTTCCATTGCTTTTTCCCTTATTCATAATCATTGCCCTGACATTATTCAATAGGTTAGTGCTTATTTATGTGCTAATGATTTACAAATATACAACAGCTTACCTCTTGGGCTTATTATAAGGATAAACGATGATAAGGATAAACGATGATTAGATTAGTCTCAACGTAGTCTTCTGATATTAAATCCCAATAAATCGAAACACATATTTTTTTCCAATAACAGCTTGTTTGTGGGTAAAATATTGACTAGAGTAAGTGAAGTTACGAATCTCGGTTTCTCTTGATAGGAGAATGAAATGCTGTGATCTGTGAGGTGTATGGAAGTTTGAGTCGACTCCGGATCTCTGCCAAATTATTAAGCGTGGACATCAAATGTAGATTGGTTAAAACTCTCATCCTACCCTACTTTTCTAACGGGTATTTAATTTTTCCTAAATTGGATAGTTATTGCTCTCATCAAATAAATGTTTCCTATTGTCTGATTGTATCCGCTTTATTATCAATTTACATAGATTTGACCATGTATATAATTTTATTCCCGGAATGTTGGGCTACTTACTGAACATTTACCTACGACGCCAAGCAATTCTATTCCTCTTCAAACTTATACATAAACGCCCTGAATACTTAATGAATAAGATCCCGTTTCTCCAATCTCAGCGACGTTGGGATCTTCTGATTCGACGTCATAGTCATTTGGTTCAGGAAGGCTCGTTCTTCATTGATATGAGAAGGCTCGTTCTTCATTCAGATCACACGGCTTTGGAATTTGTCACCTGCAACCTTGTAGAGAGCGGTTACTCTTGATGAATTTAAGATGCTGCTATTTTCAATACAGGTTTGAATGGTTTTGTATTGAATAATTTCACTTGAATTTCGTTTTGGTTATGCTTTGATTATTAGTTTCATCAATATATAACAACAACGCTTAATTTAAGTAACTATTTGAACACTGTTTTCTCTAAAATTATATTTTCAAGTAGGTACTTACAAAAGATTGTAAATCTTGTGTACGATCATGAGATATAATTCTCTGCTGCCTCACCCAAAAGTCAGGCTTTATGATATTACGTAAATTAATCGGTTTTTCTTAGGCCTTCGAAGCCATCCTACTGAACCCTCCAGCACTGGAAGCCAGGCAGACTTCCGGATAAGTTATTAATGTTAAGAGAGTATGATAAAATGGAAAATTTTGCTTATGAAATGATGTAAGTATTTTTTTGGTCGCCAACTCTTCGTCTAACAGGTACAAATATTCATACTCGCGATTGGTGGAAATGTTCATTCAACCCGCTGTCTTCAATTGCCCTTTTTGATTATTGAGTCTACCTCCATCATCTGCAGCTTTAGAACGGAACTGGTCAATATTTGCACGAATGCATTTTGCAATTTTTGTATTCTAATAAGCCCTCAGTTGAAAACACTTGCCGTATTTCTTTCCCTTAAGTATAACATCAAAAGTTTCTTGAAAAAAAAAAAAACAAAATCCGAAAAAACCAATAATTGTTGTTAGCACGTAGAATTTTCAACCCTAGTCGTGCTAATTGAGTGAAGTCTCCTGAAGGCTAGTTGTCGTTTTGAGAGTAGATTTTGTGAGCTAACATTCAAGGTAATCTCAGACCAATGATAATTAGACATTTTTCTAATTTATTATAATTTCGTGGGATGTAGGCTCGTATCTCTTAGGAAAAAAAAAAGAACTTTCGATATTTGACCAATTAAAAAAGTTCTCTACCGAGGACCATCATGAGATGGAATTTTAAAGGCATAATTACACAAGACATAGTTGCGCCATTGAAATGCTTTCTTATGGGAATAATAATGAATTTTCCATTTGTTATCTATTCTGAACCACAAGAAGAAATTGAAGCCAGAAAAGTGCCAGTTTCTAAGAAGAGAAGCTGTTTATCTACACCGTAAAAATCATGAACTAACTTTGTGGAAAATTACTATGGTTAAAATAGTCACTACCGCTTAAAATGTATGTATATACACATAATCATTAAGAAATTAAATACTTTTTACGTAATCTGCAAACTTCCTATTTTTAATTGGAAAAATAAGTAAAGTAAGTAATTTTTTAGATAATTTATGTGATTTTACATTTAATTACACAAACATTCTGTATCGTACTGTCAATTTGTGCAAAATTACATAAGGTACTGTGATTTTACATTTAATCATACAAAACTTTTGTATTGTACTGTAAATTTACGTGAAATTCCATACAATACTGTAATTTGCATTGAATTCCCCATATTTAAAAAGGAAATTTCAATAAAACATAAGTAATGAATTTTGCATTTATCTCTATTCTTCCCTTCAGTACTCTGTTCATTCTCATACGTTTATCAGGATGTGTTGCTATGCTATGATTCATTGTACGGGAAATTGTATCAGAATGTGGTCGCCGATCAGTGTATAGTTTGATTTGTTGGAGTGCAGTTGGTGATGGATTAATAATCATAAAACATGTAAAAAAATGTTACTAGTTTCGATCCTAACAGCTACCTTAAAAACCTTTTAAAAATCAAAAAATATTTTTAGATACGCAGTATTTTTATAATTGAATTTCGCTAAAAAAAACTCAATCATGGAAATACTGCATACCTACAAATATTTTTCACTTGTTTATGTATGTAATTTATTTAATTTCCGGACGAAACATTACATTGGCAATTGAAATAAATTTCATAAATTTTGGTAAATTCACATATTGTGCACTTCACATATGGAATTGAAGAAGTCATAAATAATGTCAAATCACATTAAACTTATGTAACTTAGTTCCACAGCATGATGTAATTTTACATATCGCATTTTACATCGGAAATTGAAAAATACATAAACAATGTAAAATTACATACAGTGCGAAATTGCTTTACATAAGGTTATGTAGTGCGCATAAAGTTGTGTAAATTTCCGCTACCATTGTTGGCAATTTGTTGCCTATTATAGTAGCGGAATTTTCAATAGATATTTTTTACGGTGTAGGACATAAATATTCTAGCGAAGGAGCCCTACCAGACGCAAGTAAGACGGCCTGCGTTCAAACATTTCTTATTCCAAGAACAGTAAGTCAAGTTCAATAATTTTTAGGACTTGCCAATTACTACAGGAAATTCATTCCAGACTTTTTCAAAATTGTACGTCCAATCACGAATTTACTCCGAAAGGGTGTAAAATTCAATTGGACTGAGAAATGCCAAGAAGCATTTCAAAGCATAAAAAATGTTTTAATTTCCCCACCACTTGTGATTTACCCCGATTTTTCAAAATAATTTAATCTAACTACGGACGCAAGTAACGTGGCTCTAGGTGCTGTTCTTTCTCAAGGAGAAGTCGGAAAGTATCAGCCCATAGCCTATGCCAGCCACACTCTAAACATAGCCGAAAGAAATTACTCTACAATAGAGGAAAAGTTATTGGCTATTATCTGGGCTATAAAGAATTTAACCCCCCCCCCCCCCCGCTTTAAACACGGTGGTCCATGAGCGAGGAAAGCTCCCACCTAAAAACATCGGCGGAAAACACCCAATCAACTCCACAACAATCTTCCTCGCCGGGCGACGCACAGGATCTTCCGCCACGGTACCAAGGAGGCAAGGCGGGAACAACATCTACAACAGAGGGTGATAATCATACACCCCCCAACAAAAAGTTTTAGCCATAACTGGATTAAAGCCAAAAATAATATAAATAATCATTCTAGCCCAGATATCCTAGACTTGTTGTCATACTTCATCCCTACCACAAGTATCTACTAATTTTAATTATCACGAGCATGATCACATACCTTTTGTACATACTTTGTACTAGCTTGAATTCTCCCTTTACATATTTTACATTTTGTCACATTTTTAATACATTTTTTGTTTTTATTCTTTTCATTCAAATAACGCAGAGACTTACATGCGTCCACGCATGTTCATTGCATATGTAAACATCTTAAAGGTTAATTTCTTTTTACTTCTTTCTCTTCCTTCATTACCGAAGACGAGGCGAAATCACCTCAGTAAAAAGTCCATCAACCTTGGCAGATACTTGTGGTGATGCTTGCTGCGACAACAACGTGTGTGGTAAAAGTGATTTTCGACACCACTAAACAGGAAGACCGCCAAGCGCAAAGAAACAAAAGAGAGGCGGCGCGCAGCAATCTTCGAAGTGTTAATGCGCACACGGCTTAGTTTTAAGAGCCACATAAAAGCAAACCGACAACATTAAAAAAAAATAAAAAAATAAAAACACAACAAAACAAAGTCGTAAAGAAAAATCCAAGAAAGTCTCCAACGATTATTTTCAGTCGCGTTTTATGCAATTTGTCTACAATGTGCACATGCTCTTCGAAGATGATGTACCCAACATCCTTGAGAAATGTGGTTTTAGCCGCTAGTAATTTTTGTGGCTGTCTTCCTTATTTTTGTCGCTTTAATATTCTGCGGTTTAAGCTATTTTGTTAAGATGAATATGTATGTATGTATGTACATACATATGTTGGTATGTAATGAGATAAGATGAAACCACAAAATTCTATATGGTTTTAAAATATACTTATGACACGAGTGTACGTCCATAGCTATGCCTCAGAGAATAGATCGTGATGAAAATAATAATTATTGTGATTTATGCTTGGCCTCTTTAGTACAGGTTTTAAGTATATGCTGAAAATATTTCTATTTAAAGAACTCAGTCATTAGCGAAAATCATTAAGTTCTTGAAGAGATTAAAAGATAACAAAATCTCAGTTTGGTCCCTTTATCAAGAATGTTTGCTTTAATTAATTTCACAACCACTTAATCCTGTTAAGAGATTTTATCCGCCCACCTTAAGGTATTTTACTGGGCGGAGATTTTAGATTTCTATGTAGAATTGAAAAATTTCCAGACTTTTGATCTATTACCTTCGATTTTCTATACCTATAAGTAGTATAGGTAAAATCTACCTTATGATATAGACATTGTGTGTAGGTATGTACGTAGGTTAGGTAAGCCCTTTATCCATCGTTCGTTGTATGTAAATTTGAGCTAAATTAAAAATAAATATTGACATTACTTAGTTCTATATAGGGAGGAGACACCTTCGACCATATTCATTGTGAAAAAGACTTATGGACCAATTTAACTTGCGCCAGAGACGTAAACAGTATATAGAAAAAAAAAATAAATAAAAAAAAAACCTAAATCGGCTTAAGCGATTGCTTTTACTTTGTATGAAAATATGTAGGTAGGTAGTCGTCTGATGTGATTGTATGTTTAAGGGATTTTATCACCTTTTTGAGTACTTTTACCGTTTAATCGGTTTTAGTTATAATTCACCTGCATGACATTCTTTCTGGCTTATTTGAAACTTAATCAAAACATGTCTCAAAGCTTTTACCGAGATTCAAAAGAAATTTTCAAATGATTTATAGTTTATTTTCCTAGAGATGATGAACAGGTAAAAATTTTTTGTATTTTGTATTATGGTAAATGTGTATATGTAGTATGTAACCACAGATTAATTAATTTCTAATTATACACCAAATTAAATAATATTTCGCCATAATACTTTTTTCGAGCTCAGACAAAAGGCTTTTAAATTCGTTAGTTAATTTATCCTCAATTTCATGAAAACAATCAGATATTTGTGCCTGAAAATTACTTGCGATATTCGAGGTAGAGGGTGATAATGAAGATGTTAAATCACGTTCAGATCTTAGCTTCACCTTTTAATTATGTTTGCTAGCCATGTTAAGAGCCACGCAGTAAAGCCGAAGTTTCCACTTAACAAAACAGTGTTTAACCCTTGTGTCAATGGATAAAATAAATGACATAAACGAACCCATAACATACCCGGGTATGTAACCATATTTACATATATTTCTGTGGAACTGTTTCATTTTTTTTTTTGCTTTATATATAAGGAAAATATTTAGTCAAACAGTTCATAATAATTTATTTTTATGATTACGCCTGTTCCGAAAGTTGGGTATGCTGCATATGGCTTACAAACTTGGAGGTAGGACAATTGTTGATGATAGAAATGCATTTTTTGAGTATTTCAAGGAGAATTTGTTCATATTAAGTGTAAATTTCGTTCTTTTTCTACTGGCTAACAAGGGTGATTAGATCATCAATTGCATTTTGAGGTATCGACCCCAAAGCATACCTCATACTGAAACTTTCTCCAGAATTTCAAGCTATACCCTGCGTACACTGCTTTCTGCCGATTCCGGATTTGTGACAAAACCACGATTTGCTCTTATGTATCAAAAAATAGGAAATCTGTAATTTTGCTTTCAACAATGCATTACAATAAAAGTGTTAGTGGTGTCCTCCAAAAGCCTGAAATCATATTGTTTTACAACATGTTTTACAACAAGTTTTACAACAAATGGGGGGGGGGCGAGAAAATATGGATAAGATGGTAGGACATTACACCACCAAGAGACGTACGTTGCGATAGACCCTAGCATTTTTTTATAATATTTTGGATGTGGCTACTCTGGCAGCCTTCATTATATACGATACCTGCATTTCTAACCAAAAGACAAATAAGAGATGTGCGTTTCTGCAAGATCTTGGTGAAGCCCTCACCATTCCAACATGTACAAATCATAGCGGCGAGTTACAAGCGGTCAGGGAAATGATAGGAGGAAGATGTTACGAAAGATTTTAGTTGATAAAGTTGATTGTTTAATGGAATTAGACACTGGAGCTGCAGTATCAACAGTATCGGAAGAAGTATTTAAAAGGTTATGGCGGAATAAAATTCTTACTCCCACTTCGGTTAAGTTAAGGACCTATACAGGTGAAGTTATACATCCAGTGGGTGTTTGCGAAATGGAAATTACATATAAAGGTAATGCAACTCATGGATCGCTATATGTCCTACGTGAGAAGGTTGGCACAATTTTAGGAAGAGATTGGATTAGAAAATTAAAATTTGAAATTAATTGCATAGGTATAGAGAATGTGGTGGAAGATATCTCTGAAGATCAGTGTAAGAACAAAATTAGAGATTTGCTTATAAACTTTAGGGATATATTTATCAATAAAGTTGGTTTAATTTCCAATATTAAATGCTCCATTCCGCTCAAAGATCTTAACACAAGACCAATTTTTTTTGAAAGCAAGGCCTGTGCCTTATGCTTTGAAGGAAAAAATAGAAGTTGAATTAGATCGGTTGGTCAAAGAACACATAATAGAAAAAGTTAATTACTGCCCGTGGGGAACACTAATAGTTCCTGTAGTAAAAAAGAATGGTGACATAAGACTTTGTGCCGATTATAAGGCTACTATAAATGCAAGTAATTAAAGATGATACCTACCCTATTCCTAGAATAGAGGATATTTTTGCCAAAATGGGCGGCGGTAAATATTTTTGTGTTTTAGATTTACATCAAGCTTATCTACATATGCCGGTACAAGCAATCAGTACGCACAAAGGAACATACAAAGTAAATCGTCTTATGTTTGGCGTTAAAGTTAGTCCAAATACATGGCAAAGATACATGGACAATACATTTCAAGATGTACCTGGAGTGACCTGCTTTTTCGATGACATATTAGTTCAAGGCTCTACGTATCGTCAATTGCTTACGAATCTAACAGCTACACTGAAGCGCCTACAGGAAAATGGACTACACGTTAATAAAAGTAAGTTCCAATTTCTTCTGAATGAAATTACATATCTTGGCCATGTTATTGATAGAAAAGGAATAAGACCAATGCAATTTAAAATAGAAGCTATTATAAAAAGTAAAAGGCCAGCAAATGTCTCAGAACTACAAACATTTCTCGGATTGGTAAACTATTACCAAAAATTTCTTCCGAAATTAGCAAGCAAGCTAGCTCCGTTAAAAAAACTTCTGAGGAAAGGAGAAGAATATGTTTGGAATAAGGATGCTGAGAAATCATACAGAAAATTGAAGGAGGAAATTATTAGCCCGACAACTTTAGTAAAGTATGAACCCGATTTACCTTTAGTTTTGGCAACCGATGCTTCACCCTCAGGTCTTGGCGCAGTTATTTCACATATTTTGCCAGGGGGTGAGGAAAGACCAATTGCGTTTGCATCAAGATCAGTATCTAAAGCAGAAGCAAACTATTCACAACTCGACAAAGAAGCAACTGCTATTTATTGGGGACTTAGGAATATATTGTTATGGACGAAAAATCATTCTGTTAACAGACCATAAGCCTTTGACTCGAATATTACACCCAAGCAAGGATTTGCCTCCAACGTCGGCACTTCGCCTTTTACATTACGCAAGTTTTATGTCTGGTTTTGATTACGAAATACGATACAGGAATACGAAACAGCACGCCAATGCGTTTCACGTTTCCCAGTTGAAAAACTTGCGAACGATTCTGAAGTTGACTGCGATACAGTTTTCCTCATAAACCAAATAGATACATTGCCTGTTACACTTAAAGAAATTCAGAGGAAAACAAAAAAAGATGCCGAGTGTCTACACTATTACAATGCCCTGCAATCCGGACATCCATTACCCTCAGGTGAAGATCTCGTAAATTTTTCATTACAAGAAGGGTGTATTTTCAGAGGGCATTAGGGTAATGATCCCAAAAAATCTACGGAAGCAAATCTTATACGAGCTACATACAGCGCACACAGGAATTGTACGAATGAAGGCGTTAGCACGTACCTATGTATGGTGGAAAAATATTGACCGTGACATAGAGTCATTATGTCAACAGTGTCGTAGTTGCGCCCTAATAAAAACAAATCCTATTAAAGTGTCTGATCATCCTTGGGAATATCCTAGAGAACCTTGGCAACGCATTCATCTGGACTATGCTGGGCCCTTCATGAATACGAACCTTTTGATTGTGGTTGACGCATACAGCAAATGGATTGAAGTAATTCCACGGAACAATACATCGAGCAGTAAAACTATAGAAGCATTACGAGAAATATTTGCGCGATTTGGCCTACCTATGACAGTAGTAACAGACAATGGACCTCAATTTAAATCATACGAATTTGAGCATTTCATGAAGGCTAATGGAATTACACATAAAGTGACAGCACCCTATCACCCGGCAACTAACGGACAAGCCGAACGATTCGTCCAAACCGTTAAAGAGAGTCTACGCGCGATGAAGGATGAGCCGGGCAATTTAAATGAAAAGATATGCAGATATGTGATGTAAGCTAGAAAAACTCCTAACAGCGTTACAGGAATAATCCCATCAGAAATATTATTAAAACATCCGATGAGAACCAAGATAGATTTAGTAAAAAGAAATCTCAGAAAAGACATGATTGAGTCGCAGACGCCCACCAGCATGCAAAAGGTTCCAACTTTTCAAATTGGAGATCGAGTACAAACAAGAGTATATAATAATCCAGCGAATAAATGGAAATTCGGTATAATTTTAGCTCGCAGGGGAGATCTCCACTACGAGATTTTGGTAAATGAACAAACACATTTTAGACATGTTGATCAAATACGTAAAACGGGATGTGATCCTGTGAATGAAGTTGAAAAATATTCAGATATGAATTCGTCAAAAAACACTCTAGCCGATAACACTAATGATAGACATATTGACAGAACTGACAGAAGACTTTTACTACCTAATGACCTACCAAAGCCTTCTACAAGCCCTAAAGAGAGTACAACAACAAAGGATGTTCGAGAACAGCCCATTTCGCAAGATGACATATCCGCCGAAGGCGAATCTAGAGTTACCAGGAACAGCGACGCACCCCTGGTGCAGCAGGCAGATAGTCAGCCAGATCTACGACGCTCATATCGTACACGACATGCACCTGAGCGCTTAACGTACGTAACTTTTTCTCAACAAGGGGGAAAGTGTTGAGTACTTACACCATCACTCAACACAACAACAGCATCCGACAACGAGAACCGCAACCAGCTGAGAGTTTGTACACATGGGACGATAAAGTACTCTGCCCCAGAGCAGTCAGTCTTTTATCAGCTTCTGAATAGTGCACTAGAATAAAGCCAAGTCTTCTTAATTGCTGAACTAATAAATCATAGTCTAACTTTTACTTTGACTTTTCATTGGTATATTAGTTTCTGTCCCTAAATACACGACAATGAGGAACTTCGGGATCAGATATGCTAACGAATGCATGATGGGACACCAAATACTAATCCGATCTACATCCACGTCAAATGGACCAGCAGCACGGGATCAAACTAACAGACTGAAACTCAAAGGTAACTGCAGTATTTGCAAAGAGGAGGGTAAGCGGTGACCCACGCGAAAATGTTGCACAACATGCTGTAGGCCTGCACGTGCAGAGCATTCTACAGAATTTCCCAGATGTAAAAACTCTTTGTCATAATAAATACTATAAATTTTTTAAAGAATTAACTCTATTTTTTTATTGCTTTCAATCCCCATTCCTAAAAAATGTATTACATACCTGGGTATGCTTTGAGCTTGGTAACGTATATTTATAATTCAGGTCTATCTTCTGATGAACCATATAGAATACTTTTAAAATTTTTATAGCATATATTAGCTCAAATAGAGCCTTTGAGGATAACTAAAGTGATGGATAAAAAATTTCGAAGATTAGATAAAGTTTTATCATTCTCAAAATTGCAAACATACCCAGGTATGTAGGTATTGACACAAGGATTAAAGCAAGAAATTACACAGAGTTTCAGTAAAATTCAATGGAATACCGAAATTATGACACCAGATCACTATTTGCAAAAAAAAAAGAAAAAATGCCATATATATCGTGATTAATAAAAAAATAATATTAGAAACTGGACCGGCAAAAGCTGCCCAGCAGCGGATTTAAAGCACTTTCTTGCAGATATAGTTCTAGAACTACTTTTAATTTGCATTCACGTTCCTACAAGGGAAAGTGATTATACATATAATGACTTCAGTAATCGATTTTATTATGTATAAATGACAGATGTTGATAGGTTTGTAAACATTATACTAATCATGTTTCCATTGCAATATAAAAACTTATGGTTGAAAAGTTAAACACGTTCCTAAAATTTTGTGTGAAAATACGTTTAGGTTACATTGCCAATTAATAAAAAGATTTTTATCATCAGGAAAATTTTCCTTAAATTGTAAATTATGAATACTTTGGAATGTTTTCGTTATTATGAACTTTTCACTTCTTCGCCTTTTTAAAATACATAATATATTTTCTTCAAAATTTTTTTATCCCTTCCAGTATTTCTAGTTATTTTTTTTCTATTTCTCAATACCTTGATGTAAAAATGGCTCATTAAATACCACATTTCAGATTCTATAAAATATTTCGTGACAAAAGTAATCTAGTAATATCTTCTAGAATTAATCTGAAAAAGTAACAAGTAAAAAAGCTAGAATTGGTCTAAGACCAATTCTTATGATATACCCTAGATGAATGCCCTTATGAAATTTCGTATTGTCACCCTTCTGTGAGAGTTTGATTTTTGAAATGGTTTTTCGCATATATTTCTAGAACGGCGGACAGAAAAAATGATTATAACCCATTTTATAGGATTTCGTATTTTGAAGAAGTTTTTAGTACAACAAAATTGTCTAGGACTGATCATTTTCACAGTATATGTAAAAAATAAAAATTTTTATATACAGGGTGTCCCGTAAGTCGACGTCAAGCCGGAACTGGGTGATAGACCAAATCGTACCAGTTACCAGAAAAATATAAAAAAAATCTAAGTCATGTATTTTTCAAATTATAGGCATTTCTTTTGTTTTCGAGAAAATACACACCTTGTGATGGGTTTTTAGCTCTTGTTGCTACAAATCTTTACTTTTTTTCAATTTTATTTTTCTTATGTAATCCCGAATAGTGCTTATGTAACATGTTGCTTTAAGTTCTAAGCCAACTGCTCCAGCATTGAAGAAAATGTCACATTTTGATTGTACTGAAACAAAAATGTACTACGCCAGTTCATTGAATAAATAATTAATAAGGAAGCGGGGTTTCGCGCGAATACAGTGTACGTGAGTAGGCAATTCAATGACGGTCAAATCCATGGAGCGGGGGGAGAGGCTGGTCACTTATTTGAAAGTTCACTTAAATTATCATAGGCAACGCCAAGGAATATTATCTGAAGATCAGGGGGCGCCAAAAATTTGTTTATTTCACATAGCAATTTGGATTATAAAAAATGTTCCCCTTCAAAATTTTATGGTTTCACTACTGCCATGACGAAACGAATACAAACACAGCACACTAACACATTTCGCCGAGTGCTAAGGTTTTCACCCGATATGCCGTTTCCTTATTAGTTATTTATTCAATGCGCCAGTTTGGCAAGTATCTTTAAAAGTATTCCGTATTCGTTCGTGTTATTTCGTACTTTCGACTTTTTGCTTCGTTTATTGGACTTGTTTGTTTGTAATTGGATTTGGACAGTTTCGATCTCTTTACGACAAGCTTTGATTTTTTCTGGACTATAGGGTGATTGTGTAGTGCCACCATGTCTTTATACACCACACAGGAATATGCCAACATGCACTACTTGTATAGGGAATGCAGAGGCAATGCAAGTGCTGCGGCTAGACTGTATCGCGAGATATAACCAAATGCTGATCGTTCTCCAGATCATAGAGTTTTTACAAATGTGCACCGTCTACTCTCTACAGAGGGCCGACTGCCAAATCAAGTACATGGTGAACGAAGAAGTTCCTTATCTTACGAGGACGTAACACTTCAAGCAGTTGAAGAAGATCCAGGTAGTTCGGTACGTGGGTACGTGCAATCCAGGAATGCACAGGAGTGCGCAAAAGTATAGCTCACCGAATATTACAAAAACATGAGCTCCACCCATACCATGTACAGCGAGTACAAACCCTGCTACCTCGGGATTATCAACCTCGGGTAGCGTTTTGCCAAACGATGCTACAAAGACAACGGGAAGATCTGCGATTCTTCGAGAAAATTTTGTGGTCGGATGAATCGACATTTAAAAAAGACGGTTACATGAACCTACACAACTTACACGAGTGGCACGTAAGAGTCCGAATTTAATGAGACAAAATAGATCTCAATATCGTTTTAAAATAAACATGTGGACCGGAATTTTAAACGGAAAAGTCATAGGACCTTTTGAGTTGCCAGAGGTCTTTAATGCTGAAGTTTATTTAGATTTTTTTGCAAAACCGTTTACCTAATTTACTGGAAGACATGCCACTAAGTATTTACAGAGAGATGTGGTATCAGCAAGACGGCTGCCCAGCGCACTATGCCCTTTCAGTTAGAGAATATCTCAATGAAGAATATCCGGACAGACGCATAGGGCGGTCTGGTACGATCTCGTGGCCAGCCCGTTCACCTGATCTAAATCCATTAGATTTCTTTTACTGGGGAGCAGTCATATCACAACAGTTTCAAAGTTACAGGGTGGTTAAGGAAATAAGCTAGTTTTTCACAAAATACACACTAAAAACATACAGGGTGTATGGTCACTATTACGAACTCACTGTATGAAGAACATCATGGCCTTTCCAACGAGTGTTCAACTAGCTCCGTATTTCTCTCCATTCCGGAGTTAAGGCAGTCTAAGTATTTCAGATTTTCTTACCATTTTTTTTTACTTTGACCTCGTTTTTTTTTTACAAAAAGCTGATTAACATAACTTTTTTTTTATAAAACCTGTACATATATGCACGAAATGCCCGCACCTTTAGATAGAATTGTATGATGCTTTAAAACTTCACATTAAATTAACTTATGACGAAAGAGACCCATTTTAAAAAGTAGGCCAAACGTCATATTTCTTGATGGAAATTTTATTGCATAAAGAAAAAAAAAATATATAATTTCCTCAAATCACTGCGATTGCACCTTGATTCGATATGTTCCATTACATGCACACACATTCAAAGTTCAAAGGTTGTACGAACCAGAAGCAGTCATCATCAATCGTATGAAAAGAAATCAAAATTTCTTTCTGTAAATTATATGATAGGTAAATACTCGCTTAGCCTCCATGAACTCTCTGACCGATTTGGCACTAGAATTACGATCAAATCAAAGCAGCGAATATTTTTTCGATAACCTCTTACTGACCCACTTTGTGTAAGAATGCAGGTAGGTAGGTAGGTTGGGAGGTAGGTAGGTAAGTGCATATATTGGTTCTCCCCATTATAGCATAGTCTACCTTAAGCAAAGGAAATTTATATATCTTACAGCATAAGTAGATATCTGTATATTTACCTGTATCCATTCATTCTACACATTTACCGGAACTTTAAACCAATCGATCGATTTATGTGCTCGTTATCTTAACTGGACCAGTTAACGAGCGGAAAAATGCACTCAAGGAAAATTCTTATAGTAAGAACAACGGCCAACAACAAAATCCTGCAACAATGGCAACATATTTGCTTGCCATCATCAAATCTCTGGAATCATTTCACTGCATCGCATCGCATCGTTACCCCGTAGCTCTTAGTAAGTTTTCCGCTAAATGTAAGTCAGAGGGGAATGGAGATTAACGTCAAGGTCCTATCATAGTTCTCATAGCATAGGGAAATGGGATAAACGATACGAGTTGTGGGCGAGAGGGAGAAAGGATAGAAGGAAGGTGGCTGTGAATTCGAACTTTTATCGGAGCAACAAATCGCCATGGATTTCTTAATGCACCTAAGATAAACTTTCCTGCAATTTGCGAGGTGGATTAAGAAAATTGCAATCGAATGCTTTTATCTAGAGACTGCTATCTTTTAACTGTGAGGTTTGAATGGTAGCAGAGTGCCGAGTTATCGGTCTAGTTTCCATGCAAATCGAAGTAACCAACAACAAAAAAAACAGGCAGCACCAGCAAGCACTACTAACAGCATCATCATCATGAGCATCAACATCAGCATCATTATCAGCAGCAGTACCAGCAGCAGCAGCATCAGCAGAAGCAGCGGTAAAAGATTATAATCCGAAGGCAAAAAGAAATTTACCTTGGCAAAAGTAAGTGCTTGCAAATTACTGAGGTGCAAAACTGAAGATCCTAAACCCAGAGATGAATTACCTTAAGTGGGCTGTGAGTGATGAAAGTAGGACCTTGAGGCGACATTCGATGAAAACTGATAATGTTTTTGCAATTCGATTGCAGCTTTACGATTAGTTATTGAGTTTCTTTTCTGTATATGTTTGTGCGTATATTATGTATGCCAGCTATGTACAATATATACATATACAAACTATGTAAACGAGGTGTAATATATTTTGTGGTTACAAATATGAAAGTACACGTGAACAGTATTAAAAATTAAATAGGGATGACTGCTTGAAATCGTATATTGTAAGCGCACTTTTTATTTTAACTTTGTATCTCTTAATCCTTTTTAACGAAAGAAATTTTAATAAATCATTTACAGCTATCCCCATAGAAAATATGTTGTATCTAAAAACAATCTTTAAAATTAATACAATTAGCTTAAATTTATCACATTTTTGTGAAATATACCCTGTGATATTTAGCAGGATCAAGCAGTGAACACTTCAAATGTAAGGTACACGCTGTATATATTTCGTGACCCAAATTGAAAACTAAAAGTTTTGAAATGTGTACATAAAATATGTATATATTTGAAAGATTGTCTTTAGTTTAACGCAATAGATAGATAGAAAGTATAAAAGTTGTGCATTTAGGTGCACCGAGTGGGTATTGAATATAAGGAACACCGCTGATGAGCTCCGTGGCGGGAGCAAAAACGTTTAGGAATAGTCAAATAGATGCCTACACGTTATTATATTCACATAAAAGTTAGATCTGATCCGATTCTCGTGGAAAAATTATATATCGACGTATGTATGTTTTACCACCAATTCGAGCAATGAAGCTGCTGTAAGAATTGCACCCGTGATGGTGGTATGTAGTGCATCACCTGCTCGCACGACATTTATTATGTCGGTATATGTTGATATATGCAATATGGGGATAGGCTGAGCACTGAGCACTAAACAAAAATCGACATTTATAATGCGCATGTGTCTAAGCAAGATCGTCTCTTGTAGTAGATAGAAAACGGTAACAAGATCTCAACGAATACAAAAGTTTCGAAGCTAATGATCAGTGCTTATTGCATAGTGTGAAGAAATTCTTTTAATCTAAATATCAACTTCTTTTAGGCTCTTCGTTAAATGGAGACTATTAGGTACGTTATCCTTTCATAGAATTCGACAGCGTGTTATGGAATCATGCGAACCGACCTTAGAAAATCTGGCCCGACTGGAACATCTTTCTAGCTACCCTAGAGGCACCTCTTTATCAAAATTGGTTATTGCATAGCTATCAAGAAAGTGTTACGCTGGCAGAACGAAGAAGATTGGGGAAGAAAGATGCCGAAAACGAAAGGTGATAATGAGATTTTTTTTTTTATCAGGAATGATATAAAGATCCTTGCCAGTGAAAAGTTTAATTTGTTGTTGTTTGTTGAGATAGTTTTTTTTTTTTTTTTGTAATGTTAACTTGGACAAAAGAGGGTGAAAAAAGTGAAGTCTTTACTTTAATTTTGTGACCATATCACCGGCGAATTGAAATTTTCAAACATAAAAGAATACAAGAAGAATTGAAAAATAATTGTACTGAACTGACTAAAATAGGCTGAAATACACTCTTTGTGAATTACCTCCTATTGCCTATTTGTAACTAGAATCTTATCTGATATTGAAGTGAATAACGGTGTTTGTAACTGCAACGTAGTGTCTACGACCAAGTACTTATATTTTTTACGTTTTATGTTTAGACAATGAACACTTACCAAACTAAATTCCAGCAAAATTAAAAACAAACAGAAAAAATTTGAAAATTAATTGCTTCTTAAAAGGAACAAGACGACAGTGCTGAAACTTAAATGATGATGATTCACTCATCAAATCCTTACTGTTATACTTGTAATTATGCAATTATAAGAAGAAAAACAAAACCACACTTTAGTAACGTAGCAACATAATGGAACTGGTCGCCAGTGTTTAAAGCACAATCTAGATTTAATTCCCATCTTTAAAATTTAGAATAGATAGTTTTTTTTTTTTGTAATTTTATACATAAACTTACGATCACAACTTTTCATATGGCTCAAAAAAATTAAGAGTAATCATGCTTCATAATTAGTACAATAAATTTTATGAATTTTGAAAAGAATGGGCCAGAAACTCATCGGGTCCATGTAATTAATCACAGATAATAGGGGCCACCAATCAATACGACCCAATATTTTACAAGCCGGTACTCGCAATGAAGTGTTTTATGTTAGTAATTTTCTTATTTCAGTTGATACCCACAATAAAGTGTTTTGTATTAGTAAGATTCATGTTGCAGTCGATACCCACAATAGAGTTTTTTGGTAGTAATTTTCTTACTGCAGTCGGTACCCACAATAAGAAACTTTACTTTAGTTGCTTTTTAAAATAAAATATTTAATCCAGCCGATACCCAGAATAAAAATAGGCATATGGCAACAATAATTGGGATAGCATTTCATGCTAAATGTAGAATACATGATAAATTTTTTAATATTTTAAGGACATTAATAATATTTTAGTTTAAGAGTTAATATAATGTGTGAATGTAGCGTACTGCCCATGTGCAGTTGTTGCTGGCAGGCTCGTTTCCCTAAGAAATTGTTAAAATTTAGAACTCTGACATTTTTCTTTAGGTTAGTATTTACATGTGGTGGAATAAAAGTTTTTCTTGGTTTAGCTAATACAATCCTGCCTCATGACTACTGTCTTAGCCAGCTCCTCACCAGGTGCAATATTTAAATTTGTATGTGTAGACGTTAATACTGGCGTTGATAAGTGTATTCTGGTCACCATATATTGCCCCCCAAATGGTTTTAAAGAGGATACATTCATCGAATTTCAAAGAACTATTTCCCAACTTTGTTGTAGTTACTCGAATATTATTGTTGGTGGTGACTTTAATGTTGATGGTCTAAGGAGTCAGTCTTGAGACTTATTACAACTCATGTAAATTTTGGACTTATAATTGTTAATCATATGCTAACGTTCTTCAATTCTAGCAATCCATCTCAATTGGATTATCTGTCTGTAACTAATAGCGATAAGGTGTTGTTCCACAATCAGTTGAATCCAGTGAGTAACTTTGATCACGATTTCTTATATTTGTCATACCAGCTGACTTTTGATCCTTCTTTATGTGCTGACTGATTTTATTATCGTTATTACAATAAAATGAATTTTGAAATGTTCTATGCTGACTGCACTGCAATAGCGTGGTCTGATGTACTCTTACTGGAGTCAGTTGATGAAAACATCGATTTTTTAACAACTTAATGTTACAAATCTACCATCGACATGTTTCTCTGATTAAAAAGAAAATCTTTTCACAATGCTGCCCATGGATAACATAAGTAATTCACACTGTTCTTGCCGAAAAAGATTTGCTCTTGCATTGCTATAAAGTCTCACAGGACCCGGCAACTAATCATCGATATAAAAGTATCCGAAATCTTGTCACACTAAAACTTAGGCAAGCCAAAAAATCCTATTTTGCCTCCAAATTGAACCCAAGTCTACCTCCTAAAAACCTGTGGAGAAATATACGCTTTATGGGGGTGGCAGGTACGGATAAGAACATATGATCGATCGACGCTGATCGCTTTTAATGAACATTTGACTTCTTCGTCTCCGAATAATCAAACTGTTGGTCAGGGCCGAAATCAAGAACTGGATATAAGTCATTATGAACGGTTTGCATGCCGCTGTATTGATCATTTTGATGTATTTTCTTCTTTAATGGCAATAAAATCCACTGCAACTGGCTATGATTAAATTCCTCCTAAGTTCATCAAGTTTATGGCTCTCTTCGTTGTTAGTATATAAGTGCACATCTTTAATGTTTACCTTAACACATCGCAATTCCCTACTATTTGGAAAAGAGGTCTTATTATCCCCATCCCTAAAAAAAAGGTATCCCCTCTTCTAAGAAAGACTACCTGTCAATCAGTATACTCTGCTATTTCAGTAAACTGTTGGTGAAAATAAAATACAACCAAACTGTTAAGTTTATTGACCGGAATAAGTTCTAATCGCCTTGGCAATTTGGTTTCCGCAAAATGTACAGTTGTGAAACAGCTCTGTTAAAAGTAACATCTGATATTATAGAAGCCCTTGATCAGGATTTCTTAATGATACTTGTTCTTTTCGACTTTAGTAAAGCGCTTAACTCTGTCGATCATAGTTACTCACCTTCTGCATAAGCTAGCAAGCAACTTTAATTTTTCTTCATCTGCTGTTAACCTCATTGGGAGCTTCCTTTCACATAGATAACAAGCAGTTAATGTGCGTAACATAATATCGCAGTTTCGCTCTACTGAATGTGGTGTTCCCCAAGGCTCGATTCTTGGTCCCTTCTTATTCAGTTTATTTTCAAATGATTTTCCCAATGTTGTCCTGAACGCATCTATTCATCTCTATGCTAATGATGTGCAGATTTACCTCAGCAGACTAATTGGGTTACAAGGGGGCTATACTTGTCGTACAAAATGAGGATTTGCATCGTATATCTGAGTGATCAGTTGAAAATTTGTTGATCTTAAATGCCAATAAGTCGAGCTGTATGCCTGTCTACAGAAATGCTCTTGATACATCAGATATGCCTCCTATTCTACTTAATAATATAATCTTACTGTATTAAAACTCAGTCAGAAATCTAGAAGTTGAGTTATGGATCCTTGCGCCAATTATGGGTCCATTGATATCTTCTATCAACTAAGATGCGTATGAAATTAGTAAGAACACTTATTGTACCTGATTTCATGTAGGGACCATATTATTTCCAAAGTTAGACTCAGTTTGCCGTAGAAGACCTACAGTAGCATTTAATGACTCTATTCGATTTGTCTATAAACTACCACGTAATTCTCATATATCAGTGCATTCAAGTTCCGTTGTTGATTATTCACTAGATACGAACCTTGAACATCGTGATCTGTTCGTTTTGCATTAATTACTATTTAATAAGTGTCCCGAATATCTCTACAAAGAATAAAAATTTATGCATCCATCAAGAACTATTGGTTTTCTTCTTACTCGATGTAATTCACGTTATGGCGAACGATCTTATTTTGTTCAAATCCTACGTTAGTGGAATCTACTGCTGTTTGATGATCTAAGTGCAGTGGGCTCTAGCAGAGAATTTCTTCTTGATTCGTATTTATTTATATTTTTATGTTCATTTTTATTAGATCTTAATTTTTCTTCTTTCTTATTCGAATGTTTTAATTTTTACTATTATTATATATTTTTTCTTTTCCTTTTGTTTATACATATACAGGGTGTTTCCCACTAGGAGGTCAATAGAGCAGTAGGTGATAGTACTCACCTATACGAACCAAAAATTTAATGGCAGGGGGGGGGGGGCATATAACCCATTTAGGAGTTACAGGGTGATTAAGAAAAAAGCAAATTTTTAATAAAACACCCTGTATCTTAAAAACTACAGTGCATACGTTCACAGTCAAAGGCTCATTGTATGCAGAAATTTATGGCCTTTCCAACGACTGCTCAACCTCTATTATTTTTGCAAAAAGGTCATTAACATAACTTTTTTTTTTATAAAAACTGGAAAGTGTAGACTCTCCTCTTTAAGTTGACCTATTACACCCGATGTGCTATCTGAAGCCCTTTAAGAGTTATTAGCTCTAAACCTATTCTCAAACCTATTTTCAAACCTATTCTCAACGATAATTTGTTGCCTTAGCACGTCATTTTTAAAAATATCGTGTAATTGCGGTGTGACCTAAATAGGTTATGAGTTAATAACTGTTTAACGGCTACAGTTAGCACACAGAGTGTTATAGATCAACTAAAAGACAAGAGTCTACAGTTTCCAGTTTTTATAAAAAAAAAGTTATGTTAATGACCTTGTTGTAAAAATAATAGAGGTTAATTTAAAAAAAAAGGTAAGAAAATCCGAAAAATTTTAGTTTATACAACCAAAATTCTTGTTGGGAGAGGGGTATGGGGCTGATTGAGCAGTCGTTGGAAAGGCCATGAAGTTCTGTATGCAATGCGTGCTTAACTCTAACCGTACGCCCCGTAGTTTTTAAGATACAGGGTGTTTTATGAAGAACTTGCTTTTTTCTTAATTACCCTGTAACTCCTAAACGGTTGATTTGCCCCCCCCTGCCATAAAATTTTTGGTTCATCTAGGTGAGTACTATCACCTCTCGCTGTATTGACCTCCTAGTGGGAAACACCCTATATATGTACTACTATCTCATGTATATAATTAGATTTAATCTGCTTGTTATTCGACCATTATATTTTCATTTTAATATCATATATATCTTTAGTTTTTTTTTGTTATATTCTATATATAAATTCCACTTCTTATCTATATGTTAACAAGATTATATAATATTTATACAGTAGCCAGCAATAAAAGCATTATCTTATTTTATCTTTATATCAGGATTCTTATGTATCCTGAACAATATCCAACAAATAATATTTACTAAAGTTTTAAAATGGGATTTACTGGATCAAGTCCTCTCATTGGCTAAAGCACGATCATTAAAGCGTAAGTAATATTATAACTGAAAATAAATTTTTAAGGGTTTTACATTTTGGATTATTTTTATTTACTTCACATATAGATGTCGCCAAAACATAATTTTACCTCGCTCTCCCTCTCTCTCTTGCATTTATGCATTATATAGAGATGTTTCATTGAATACACCATAGACATTTTTTCGCAATCATTTCCTTTTCTTGGGAGCTAAAATCTGTCTCATGAAACATGGTCCCATAGAAGGATTACGTTTCTGTTATATTTTTCTTCGGTTGACTAAAAGAGTAATAACGTACTAACAAGGAGAAGGTCCCTACTCGTCAGCACCGATCTCGTCCAAATTCACAGTATAAGTAAAGCTTGACTAGAAATGAAAGTGACACAAGGGGAAGCTCCAAATGACCAAACGAAACAGAAATAATGCATAATGTAGGGGATCCCTGGAAAATACTCAAATTCGCAGAGTTTCGCGGGAGTTGTCACGGTTAAATTGCAACGAAAGTACCAAATTCATTTCGGTAAAATGCCAACCATAGAGGAAGTATGTAGATTTTCGATTCTATAAGTGGCATTTCAGTGTGTTTCGAAAGATCGCCGGTAGATGGGGAAAAATGGGTATGCACAATTTTTATATATTTATTTTTTTTAAATAGGTAAATACATCCGATCATCCTGAAATTTTGTACAGATAATCTCTAAGTAAAAGCGCATCCATAAAAAACAGAACACGCGATTTTGGGAAATGAGAAACTATTTCCCATTGGTGTATATGAATGACCTCTTGATATTGAATTTATCATCATTTTGATGAGATTGTGCACAAATGTTCTACACAGATGGTAGAATATAAAATAAATACCCCCACCCCTGGAAAAATATAGGTACCTATGTATATAAGGATGATTCAGATCAAGATACCTTCCGGTATACCACGTGATTCCTTGAGGCAAGCTGATCAAAAAATTGTTCCACATAACCCCCCTAGAAACCTACCTTTAGGAGTTGTGACCAGTTGAAGATTTAGCGAATATTCGTGAGAATAAATGAGTATAACTTTTGAACCACCATATAGATTTTGGTTATTATTAGCTTATTAAATAGCCAAGAATAGTAGCTGTCGAAAATTGTATTACTCTGTATTTTATAATTAAGTATCTTTAAATGATTCTCAAATATTTGCAAAACATTGATTTTTTTTACACACAAATTTCATAAATACCGTTATTTATTCCAAAAACCTTTGCGTGTAAAAAAATCAAAATTTTGGAAATATTTGAGAATAATTTAAAGAAGCTTAATTAAAAAATACAGAGGAATACACTTTTCGACAGCTACTATTCTTGTCTATTTAATAAGCCAACAATAACCAAAATTTATAGTGTGATTCAAGAGTTATACTCATTTATTCTCACGAATATTGGCGAAATCTTCAACTGGTCACAGCCTCTAAAGAAAGATTTCTAGGGGGGGTTATGTGGAACAATTTTTTGATCAGCTTGCCTCAAGGAATCACGTGGTATAATGGAAGGTATCTTGATCTGAATCACCCTGTATATGTATTAAAAAAAAAAAAAAAGAAATCGAGAGTGCGCATTTTGAGATATTCAAGGATAACGAATATATCCATTATCCTTGAAAACAAATTTTCAGAAAAAGTACCTCAGCTAATTTTTTTCAGGAGCTTTAAAGCTTCCTTAAACAAATGGAGTTTGTTTCATGGGCTTACGATGCATACATCCTAAGATATAAAGTTTTGAATTTACAGCTTCCAAGCAAAATTTGCCACTTTTTCCAAATTTCAAAATACCATATCGCGTCAAAAATGGACAAACACGAAAAATATTTCAGCAAAGTACTACCAACAAGAAGGCCAACCCACCTGTAAAATTTTATCAAAATCGGAGATGGTCCATTCAGAACATTTGTCGATTTTCTGTGGAATGACCCATATCTAAAAAAATAATTTTTATTATAATAATATATCCCACCACGGGTTACCACTCTGTACCCCGCGGCAGTACCAATATCAAAATAGTTTCAAAAAATCATAAAAAACTCACAATGAACTTAACAAAAAGAATTTTGAATTTCGGTTGGAATTTAACCAAGAGGTAAAGGTGGTAGCTTTACAGTATACATATGTAAGCTGGTAACTAGTTGTAAGTTGAAAGTAATTTAGCAAACCTCGCAATCTTATTTTAGAAAATGCTCCTAAACTAATTGGGGTAATGACTTCTGTATATGAAAGATAACAGATTATAGATAATTGTAACGAAAAGAAAGTGGCTTAAATGTTGCAAATATATCCGCAAGATGGTAATTATCAAAGTTTTTTTAAAAGTGTTAATTTTAACCCCGGCTTCACCTACATTTATGCATTATTTCGGTGTCGCTTAACCATCTGGAGTTCCCAGTTGCGTGACTTTCATTTCTAGTTAAACCTCACTTATACTGTGAATTTGGACGAAATCGGTGATGACGAGTAGGGACCCTCTCCTTGTAAGTGTGATTATAAATCGATCTTTTAAAATTGTAATTTGTTTGTTATTGAATCGATCGTATTTCTAATTTAAAATAAATATTACTCAAAATTCCTAGTTTCTGATATCTGTGTTAATTCTGGATTAAAATGATCTTTTCAAATTTGTTAAATAACTACAGAAACATAATCAAAAAAATAAATAAATAATAGCAATTGCTATCCAATGTCACTTTTACTGGAACATCATACATTTCCTTATAATTGCAGCACAAATTTAAACTGATCGCGCATTTTCACGCAAAATTCAAACTGCACGCAATAAGCAATATATCTCCGCCACCGTATCAATGAAAGAAAATTGCTATTAAGAAGAATTGGAATCCAGTTTCAATTTAACGAGAAAATATTGTGTGGTCTGTGGAGAGCTTAACGAGTATTTATGACCACTTAGCCATTTAAGAACATTGCAATTTCTTTGTCGTTATACCTACATACTAACATACATACATATATTCCATATTCTATATATAGCCACCCACAAAAAGTTGCACTTTATCAACGCAGAGACTTTTCATTATTTTGTTATTTCGTATATTTCCCTTCAAAACATTATAAAAGACGTGAAATGATTCAAAATTTTTTCACCAGCATTAATGTTTCCATACATACACGGATATAATTCTCTGTATGTATGTGTATATGTACAATATTCGATTTAAAAGCAGCAACTATCAAAGAGGTTAGTCCTAATTGAACGCTTTGCTTGACACATTAAATAAATCACAACAAGTTTATGCTGTCGGATTCTTACTTATAGGATTGAGGAAAAAGTGGTTGAAAATGAAGTATGCCAAGATACAGGCTGAGAAGTTGAAGCACCAATAACAGCAACAACAACATTACGAATAGCAAGAATATCTCAAGATCAACTCAAGAGTCAAGAACAATGATTTGTCCAAATGAAGAAATATATCGCAGCAACCTGTACACAACGCGTACAACACTTCAAGATTTGTGGAGGAATTGCCGGGAAGGGGATCCAACATGAAATCAAGCGAGATACATTGCGTGAAGATTATGCAGCATAAACGCTTATAAATTCGACTTCATACGAGATGGCCAGGAGGCTGCGTAAAAAAAAACTCAGATGAGAAATGCGATCAGTTTTATTGCAAAAACATGAAAATCAAGATTTCATACCTGGATATTTTTAAATCGTCTGCGGAATGCTTATCGGAATCAATTAGGAATTCACTAGAGAACGCTCTGTCTGTGGATGGAGGAGCAGAATATGTGCATAAAAAAAATGTCGTAATTGCTAGAAAAATACATATTTTGATAGGCAGACAAAATAGATAAAAACTATATATGAATAAATTAGGAAGATTGTTAGAACACAGTTAATGGAATTATTTAAAGTTAGGTAGTAATGCTAAAATACGCTTATTATGATTGATCAGCTCTTCCAAGTCGTACAAACACTAATTTTAGTGAATTTGATAATAGATGCCGCTCAAAAAGTTGCTGCACACTAGCCGGCACAGCACGAATTGACGCAGGCAGGAATCGACTGGCACCGGCATTTTTCATGCACATATAACGGCATAAAACAGAAAGGAAACTTTCAATTAATAGCCATAAATATGTTTTAATAAAGTCGGATAACCTTAGGTAGAAATTAGGGTACAAAAAAGAAAAATCTATGTCTGATTATAAGAGCTTAGTAAGTAAGTCAGAGTTATTATAAATATTTGGTAGGCTAATAAAAATTGTTTTTTGAAGAAACAAAAGGTTTTGACGAATCTTTCAATTCATAAGTAGATTTTGAACAAGACAGTTCAAAGCACACCGGTATGCCTAAGTTTAATAAAAAGCAGCTAATAATAATAGCAAGCAACCCTATTGGATGAAGAAGAAGAGAAGAGAAACCGAGAGTACTGGATTCATCTACTACTCTTGAAGAGGAAATATGAGGGAGAGTTTGCGACTCTCTGCAAAGGATTACTCGATAATGAGCAAAGTTTTATTTATATTTCCGTATAAGTATTGACCAATTTAACTGGTTACATGACAAAATTCGCCTAAAAATCCAAAAGGAAAACACGAAATTCAGAGAAGCAATTCCTTAAAATGAAAAACTAGCTGCATGTCTACGGTAAGTAGTTTGAATTCTCATTATTTATTTATAAAATGAAATAAGGAATCCATTAAGTTCACAAAAACAAATTAAAAAATATTTATTAAAAGTTAATGGAGGAACACTATTAGATGTCCTTCTGTGTATTTGTTGACGGAAACTCTTTATTAATATCTCAATAAGTTGAACTGCCCCTGGCAGATATATCATGATGAGCTCATCAATGAGCTCCTAATGAGCAATCAGATGAACGTTATGATGAAATTTATTCGCGTTCGAATCAAAGTCGGGAAAAAAATCATTTATTTACTTATTCACAAATAGTGTGCATGAGATATTGCATCTCTTTCTCTTATTTCGAAATGTATACTTTTCTTCTTTTTTGTGCATTTTACAATATTAGATGAGCACTTTGATGAGTACATAATGAGCGTCAGGATGAGCTTATTAATGAGCATGTCAATCAGGTCCACGATGAGCTTATAAATGAGCATACCATTGAGTGTCATGATGAGTTTATTAATAAGCATAGCAATGAGTGTCACGATGAGTTTATTAATGAGCATGTCAATGAGTGTCATGATGAGTTCATAAATGAGAATCGGATTTTATGATTGATTTCATATATTTTTCAGAATTCGACGCTGAGACGTAAGGATATGGACATAACGTCTTGTTCAGCATATGAGCGACAGTCTTTCCACCGAAAACAAATCAAAAAATTAATTTAAAAATTTAAATAAATAAATCACAAAAATCAATTCAAATTTTTCTAATAGAAATGTCATCTGACAGTGTGATGACATTAATAAATATTTAGTACATAGGGAGCAATTTCATGCTATCCAATGAGCCCTTCGATGAGATTTAATGAATGCTCATCAGACGGCTCATAGGGAATTAATTTTCTATATGTTTCTTCATGAATTGCAAACACCTTGATACTTTTCAGTTAAATTAGTATTGGTTTACATAATAACTGCCACTTGTGGGGAAGGAGACAAGGTAAAACTGTGAGCAATATCTACTAGGGGCGCGATCCAAATAAATTACTCAAATAAGTAGTAGTATTTTCTCGCTCTGAGCATATATAGGTATAGATCCACTATGATGTTCCAAAGGATTTGATGTATAGCTTTGTGATGTTAGTCGAAAGTAAGGACTGTTATTTTTTGAGGGCTCTTCATATTCTAACTCCGAAACAATATAGAAAATTTTCATTTTCGTTTTGTGTTAATTGTAAGGAGAAAATTGTTCGACAGTTTCTGCAACAGTTAAAAAACTGATTTAACAGATTACGTACCGTACGACCAGATTAAACCGGCCAGATTCTGTCCCTATGACAGCATGAACGAGTGTCAGAATCAAGCCGTGCCTATATGCCCCTTGATGTCGACCGCCCGAGGAACTACAACAAGGACGTAGTCTGCAAGTTAGCTGCCGATAAATAAGTTGACCCTATATCGACGGGGTAGAAGTAGTACTTTTTTCGATATTTCCGTTGTGGTTACCTTGGTAATTATTTTCTATCTTCAAATTATTACTATACAAAATGTCTGCCTAACTGAATCGGTGGTTGACAGACTAATTTAGAACATATATCTAAAGCAAGCGAAAGATTATTTAAAAACCCTATCGATGTGAGGGAAATTTGGTTTTTAGATGAAGGGGTGGATTATGGACGGACAAGAAGAATTTAACCAAGTTTAATTTGCTAATGTCAATTGAATCAATACGAATTAAAGAAGTGACAAAATGGAAGGGAGGCAAAAATATCAAGATAAGTGCTCAAAATATATTTTTGTTTCGGTTTTTGTATTCCCAACGTTGTTTTTTGTTTTTTTTGTTTTTCAATGTGTCAGTTCAGTGACAGTTCACAATTTTGTTTTATGTTAAAGAAATACGTCAAATTCTCCTTCAAAAATATTTCAGATTTACTAATTCCATGAGCATAAAGAATATATAAACAGAATTCTACCACATAGTATAGAATGGCGCTCTTTTTCCGGGTTATTGCGCTTTCTTTAGTTTTTCTTGGTTTTATATCTAGATCTAGCGTGCAAATCATGGCCTACTTATTTACATAACTTTTTCAAAGTGACTTTCGAATTGAATTTACGAAGCCCTACAAATGCGTCATGATCACCCAATACCATTGACAACATTGAGATGCCTCTGGCATGCTTCCACATGTACATAACCTTGATCAAAAAGTTCCCGGAATTTATTCAGAAAATTAAAAATACAAGTTTATTCATCTAAATCTATATTGTCCCCTTCAAAATAATCCCCATCGACTGCAACACACTTATGCCAGCGCTTGATCCAATCCTCGAAACATTTTTTATATTCGGTTTTCGGTATGTCCATCAGCGATTTGTCCATGACTTCCTCTCGGCTACTGAAACGCGTTCCCCGCAATGGTTTTTTAACTCGATTGAACAGAAAGAAGTCACAGGGAGCCAAATCAGGTGAATTCGGTGGCTGTTGGATGGTATTTGTTGCATTTTTCACCAAAAAATTGATGATGGCACTGTACGACGGTGCGTTCTCATGGTGCAAAATCCACGAGTTTTCTGCCCACAATTCTGGTCTCTTTCGGCAAATTGCTTCACGCAAACGTCTCATAACGCCCGAATAATACCCTTTGTTTACTGTCTGTCTTTCTGGAAAAAATTCATGATGCACTACACCGTTATAATCCATGAAAACCGTGAGCATTGCCTTCTTTTTTGACTGAAAACGACGTGCATTTTTTGGTCTCGGCTAATTTGGTGAACGCCATTCACTTGCCTGATGTCTGGATTTCATGTCGTACTCATAAACCCACGTTTCGTCTCCAGCAATGATCCTTTTGATGAATGTGGGATCGGATTCAGCCTCGCAAATCATATTTTTTGCGACGTCAACACCGTCTATTTTTTGCATGAAATTGAGATCTTTTGGCACCAACTTTGCTGCTACATGACGGAATCCCAAATCATTAACCAAAATGTCTTGGACGGATCCATAGGCAATGTTCAAGTCTTCCGCTATCTCTCCGATGGTTAATTTGCGGTTCTCGACCAACATTTCTTATACTTTATTAATGTTTTCGTCGGTTTTCGATGTCGATGGTCTGCCACTGCGTTCATCATCTTCGATTGACTCACGATCACTTTTGAACCGCTCGTGCTACTGGTAAACGACCGTTTTCTTTAGAGAATCGTTGCCGAAACACTTTTCCAACGTTTCCAACATTCGCACACTATTAAATCAGTTTCTTACGCAAAATTTAATACAAGTTCGTTGTTGCAAATTTAAATTCATTTCTAAAATTTAAAAAATCGCCAACACACACAGAGATAGATGTACTCTTGGCTACGTAACTTATGCAAATGTCAAGCTATGACGCTATGATTTAGAGGGAATATCAACAACAGATGTACCAACTTAGCAAAAAAAAAACAGAACTCAAATCGGAGCGATGGGAGTGCCACACGGTGGTTATTCCGGAAACTTTTTGATCAAGGGGTATGTTTGTATGTACGTCTAATTCATTTTTCTGTATCACTATTATTTAAACGGATAAGTTTAGCAGCACTGTTGCTATAGTGATCGTCTCGTCCTCGTTATAACCCAGCCAACATTGTGCCGATAAGAACAGCAATGAAAATTGTGTTGCCATTTTATTGCCAAGGCGATGTTTTGGAGATAAAGGGTTTTCCAATAAGAGGTGTTATTTTGATATTCAAAGAAAAATGCCATTTTTTGATATAAATGATCGGATCTTTATTTCATTATAAAGAGGAAGGTATGCCGTTATTAATGGAAAATAACATCAGCCAAATGACCACCACGACCACGCCTACAGGACCATATCCTTTTCATGAAATTTTCCATAACAAAATCGCAAAGTGGCTGCCCTATGTCCTCGATAGCCTCACGAATTCCATCTTTGAGGTCTTGAATCGACGCTGGGCTATTGGCGTAGACGTTCTAAGTAAACGTTGTCCAGATCAGTACGATCCAATTCCGGCAAAAAAAAATCATTTATCATCTGGCGATAGCGCAATCCATTCACCGTAACTGTTGCTCCAGCCTCATTTTCGAAAAAGTAAGGTCCAATGACCCCGCGGGACCATAAACCGCACCAAACAGTCACACGTTGAGGATAGAGAGGCTTTTCAACAATAACTCTTGGGTTTTCCGAGCCCCAGATGCGACAATTTTGCTTGTTGACGAAGCCATCGAGGTGGAAATGAGCCTCATCACTCAAGATGAGTTTTCGATGGAATTCCGGATCATTTTCATGCATTTCAAGGACCCAATCAGCAAAGACTCGACGTTGTTGATGATCGGCCGGCTTGAGTTCTTGTGTTAACTGAACTTTATAAGCCTTAAGACCCAAATCTTTATGCAAAATACGGTGTACTGACGTTTGTGGAATGCCTCATTCCAAAGAACGACGAGGAATGGACAAACCTGGGTTTTCTTCAACACTTTCGGCTACAGCAGCAATATTCTCGGCTGTTCTTGAGCGACGTGCACGGGTTTTATTCTTCACATCACTAGCTTGTCCCGACAGCTCGAATTTTTCTACCAATTTCTGTATTGCGGTCCGACAAGGTGCTTCACGACGACCCAAAAATGTTCAAGTTTTATGAACCGTCTCTGCCACATTCTCACCATTTTTTAGTGAATTTTAATAATTTCAATGCGTTGTTGAATCGTGTATCGTTCCATTTTTATTAATGGCGTAGTTTTTATTTGACAGCTCCAAAAGTGACATCTATCGAAATAGCGGGCTAATTAAAATAACACCTCTTATTGGAAAACCCTTTAGTTTGAGAACTAAAGTCAATTAAATTCCCGGAAACATTACGATTGGCTTACGAATCGCTTTCTTATTGCTACATTATTGCATTTTTGGCCTAGATCGGTGGTATCAGATTTGATGAAATTGAAGTGTATATTTCTTCAAGTGCGGTAGATTAGAAAAGCAGTGAAAGCAGAAGAAATTTCAAATCCAAAAATATAAAAACATTTAACACCATAACAATTAAAAACGGAAGAGATAACTATGTATATAATTTCAGCAAATAAAAATAACGTTTATGAGCTAAAACAGCGATTCCTTCCCGATTGAAAGGCAAACCCAAGAAGATAAGAATATTTATCGCCATGGCGATCATCAAATGAACCGCTTACAATATTCAAAGGCGATGCAACATTTACTCCCGTCAAGTTAAACGTAAGTGATAAACATGCATTATTGCCGGCAATAAAAATGCTCGTTGTGGCAATAAAAATTCATCAGAAAGCGATTTGTAGGTCAATCGTAATGTTTGCTGGGAATCTTGTTTTAGTTTTAGCTCATTATACAAACATACTTGGAGCGTTTCACCATTATACCGAGCCTCAGAATATTCGATTCAAATCAGCAACACGTTTTCCTATTATTAGAGTATCATTAATCTGTACTAAAAGCGGAAGCATAAAAAGGTAGTAGAACAATAGTGACTAAACACAAAATAATTCCATAAAAAAATAATTATTAAAATCAATAAAAAAAAAAAAAAACTCCCATGAGCCTACATACAAACAGCAGTAAGCAGTAGGGAGCTCCTAGTCAAAATCCGACAATATTGAGCCATAATACCCGCGATGTTATCAATATCTACAACGTTTTCACTATCAATTTAACCCTTCCATCGACCGCGCGACTCTCAATTCTTACCGCATGCTATGGGATACAACGGACATAAATAGAAATGGCAGCACTGACGCAATAATTACTTGCACTGCCAAATCCCGGATAAATATTGCGTGCCTTTACGCCATAAATCAGAAAACCATTTGGGGCTAAGCCAATTGAACCACTTTGAGTAATAAATTGAAAAGTTGCCGATTTTGCCCCCAAGGAGGAGTTCCTTTTGCTATCGGTCCTCAAGGCGAAAGGGCTAAAGTGGAAACAAGTTGTGCCCGTTCGCTGTTCAACTTGCGTTCTGGGCTCTCATTGCTATTGGGCATGATGTTACTGGTGTGTGCGATGCGGTGTGCCTTGTGCCTTAATCCGCCAAAATAGTTGGGCTGTGGTATTTGTCATAATTTGACGTTTATGAAAATTTATGAAAATTGAAAATTATGAAAATTGCCAAGAGAAGATACCAAGCCAAGAGTAAGAGCATCGAGATTTATGCGGGTGGCTCTTGGTGGTTCGTGGGTTTTGTTTTTTTTTTTTTTTATATATGTTGATCAGAAAACGTTTAGGAAGATTATCGAAGTTTAATGTCATTCCGAAATTCCGAAGAGCAAACGAGACTACATAAATGCTAAGGTAATATATTACCTACTACCATATACCTGTATAACATCTGAAGACTCATTAAATATGGTTTAAATCGCGTGTGTTGGTGGGCATTTGGAATTGTTTATCCTTTCTATAGCAATTTCAGCGGTATTAATTGAATAAATTCAAATCTGTCTTCAGCTATAAATGTCTTAGGTATGTTATGTGAACGGAAGGCGTGGTATAGTTTATATGGCAAACACTAATTCATCTGTAGGCTTGAATTAAAATGCTTTACGTAGGCCCTTTCTAAATTAATGTCCTTTTCTAAGTGAAATTTATTATTCGATAAACTTGAGTTAAGCTGTTAGTTAGATTTCGAACTTATAAATGTCATCAATAAATTTTTAATTTTACGAGCAATTAAAATATATTCAGTTATTATTGATAACTTGATTTTAGTATGCGTAGGATATGAAGAGTTTACAGTCTTTGATCGACAAAAATTGAGAATATATCAATATTGACAGGACTACCTTTTTGCTTTTTATCAAAAACTGCACACCATACTAAAGTAAGTATATACATATATATTTTTTATTATTATTTTTATTATTACGCCAAGCCTAGGAGATAAAGAAAGGAATCAGGGAATGAGAGTGGCGGAGGTACTGATGCATTTTACTTAAACTTTTGCAGATTGCATCCTGGAGGAAAGACAGAAGATGGTAGACTGTTCCATATTCGCACAGTACGGAATAGAAGGAGTTTTACTATACGGGCGAAAGTAATTTGAAGGGTAAAAGGAGGATGAGCGCTTTTAGGAGTGCCAGTATTGTGTGACAGGAATCATTCTACAAGGGATCAGACTAGATATTTCATCAGAACATTGACCATGAATGTAGCAATAAAGCATAGAAAAGCATCCTACATTGCGGCGGTGCTCGATTGAGTCGATATGACGAGTTATTGCCAAGTTGCCAATGAGCTTAAAGGCCATCTTTTGGACAATATCTAATGACGCAAGGACTATGCGATCACGCCCGGTCCAGATGTGGGAATTGCATTCCATTCTGGTCCTGACTGACGTAGGTCTTGTAGATGAACACTAGATATGAAGGACTGAAATATTTCATGTACCTTTTTAGAAATACGTGCTTCTTTGGCAATAGAGAAGATGTGATCTGTTCAGCTTAACTTACTGGAAATATTAATTCCAAGAACGCATAAAAACGGTGTATCGTAAATCAGTACTCCATCAAAATAAAAGGGAGTGAAGCAATTATGGTCTTATTTCATAAAAATTGCAATACTTTGGGCTCAGACGGATTGAATTTGACGCAATTCGCTTTGCTCCAAGCGAGGATATTATCAAGATTGTTATTCATTGATCTAATCATACAATCTCGTTTAATAGATGTGGCATTCCATCTGGAGTCGGCAAGAGTGTCCAGAGTAAACAAGGGTGCTGTCATCGGCAAAACTATGGATGGGTTTGAAAGTAAGAGGAAGCAAATCATTATTGATAATTAAGAGGAGAGATGGACAGAGCTCTGGGGCCCACCGACCTTTTTGAGGGAGGTTCTGATGAAACGCCATATAGTACAACCCGTATTAGGTGACCGAATATAAAACAAAGATTGCTGCAACTGCAACTGATGAAAGTGCAAAAGGCGTTTCGTATCAGCAAGAACTTAATACTCTTCAGTACGGCTGGTTCTTGTTTAACGTATACGCCTCACACCACATATATATGCATTCAGTTAAAATTCTGAGTATGAACTATATGCGGCGAAGTACTAAGTATTTACTTTGTGCTCAACAGTTTACCCCTAAGCGGGGCTAGACAAATTCAACGATAAATCTTCTTGATTATTCTGTATGAATTTTTGTAGTTGCGCTTAGGACTAAACTGCTGAGTACAAATTAAATATTTAGTCTTTCGCGTCATATAACTCATACTAAGAATTTTAACTGAGATATGAGGTGTGGGGCATATACGGCAAGTAAAAACCAGCCGTACTGAAGAATATTAAATTTTTGCTGATACGAAACGTCTATTGCACTTTTATAACTTTCAATCCATATTAGAAGAGGAGGGGAGTGACCAACTGCTTTAAGTTCGGGTAAAAATTATGCCTGACTCTATCAAAGACCTTTGAAATATTTAGGGCAACGATTTTGGACTCACCAAAATTGTAAAGACTACTGTTCCAACGCTCCGGACGAAAAGTCGATAGTCTCCAGATGAGCGTCCAGTCCGGAAGATATATTGGCGATCGTTGATGAGTTGATTGGTTTCTATAAACTTCGTTAATTCTGAGTTAATTGTAGATTTTAAAACATTTTAAAGAATCTAAGTGATTGCAATTGGTCGATGACTTGAGTTATTGTTGGCCTCTGTTTTTTTTTTTTTTTTTTGGAATAGGCTGCATGTGAGCTAGTTTCGTAGCAGTTGGAAATTTTTCTGTCAAATAAGAATAGTTTGCGCAAAGGCCTAGCTAAGGATAAAGTGTAGCTTGTAGTTAACAGACGCTGATCTCCTTATGGATCTGAATACATGAGATGGACGAAAGCATGCGGATTTGTTTTCGTTCCTGACACATGCTAATGGAAGATACAAAACAGATGTCTGTAAAGTGGGTGGAAGACTAGAATTAGTGAATCTAGTAGCCAAAATATTAGATTTTTCCAGAATATGTATACTAATAAAATCATATACTGTACTACACGCGGGCCGACAAAGCCTAGTAGGAAGAGCATACTTGATATGAGATTAAGACGTCATGCTGATAATGGTCACAATCTTGTCAAAACTAATTTTGTGCTTATATGTATACGATAGCAGGGCATTCATGGAATAAAAACACTAATGTAACACGTTTGCAAGGCTCAGATTAGTAGTTAAAGCTTCAAAAGTTCAGTCGGTAAAATAATAATTGTGGTAATAAAAATTTGTTTGCCTAGCAGACATCTGCATTGTAAATATTTACAACGAAAATTTATTGTGACACAGAATAATGATTTATATGTGAAGGTTCTGATGAAATCCTGACATTTATGATCAGTTTGTGCAATTTTCAGTATATTTATGACTCATTGGATTAATAGAATTTCGCTAAGGGTCTTGAGGCATGTTGATGTCGGTAGGATTGCCACTGATAGCCAAAACTGTGACTTCGAAACGTATTCGCAGCATTTCATGTGTTAGTCAACTTTAAAGCGATAAACCTGAATTTATCCATGTAAGCACTTGAAAGCCATTTAAGGACAATTGGCATTAATTCAATAAGAGCAGGCGGGTCTTTCGAATACTTGTCATTTGTTCGGATTGAGCAAAGTTTTTTGAGACTACTCCGAAACTCAGTACAAATTACACTTGAGCCTTCACAAACCTCTTGTAGGGAGATAAGTCGTCTGAGATATAATTGAACATCGTGTGTATAGAGATAAGATCATGCGTCCGCAATAACATTCAATTTTACCATAAAATTAAGAAAAATTAGAAAAATGCACGAAAAGAGACATCTATACGTGATATACAAAATTAAAATCTGGTGTCTTTATCGAGAGCTAGACAAAAATTATGCTATCATGTTTTTTTAGTGAATTAAGAATTAGGGAAAATGAGGTTAGCGAAGACCACAAAAGTCTAATTACCTTAAAGGATCCACGTTTAGCTGATCTTCATTATTTCCGAAATATTCTAGTAATAAAGTTAAAGAGTATCGGTTAGGAAGTAAAAATGGGTACAGCGAAGGAAGACTTATTCTGCCTCCTTTTAGAAGCTATAGGAACGTCAAGTTAGGTTAGATTAAAATAATCGTTATAGATTGTACTCTCAGTTAAACATTCAAATGGGTACAGTTCCACATTCACGAATTATATAAAGATACGGTCAGGAGCTTTTCCTCCTACCTAGCTTCCTTTCAACTTTTACATCTTTTCCTCTATCATATTACCTACTACCAAAAATTCGCAGATTCCCTTACTCCCCTTCCAGCAATCGCAAAATATGTACTCCAGGGAAACGGACTCTTTTATCATTAGCAGAACCGTCAACGAACAAAGATTTTCTTTGAAAAGAACTAAAAGGCTTTATCGAACACTGCATGGTTTTCCTAATAAGCAACAGATGGCAACCCCATCATTAGTTACTGTCAAACGCTTAGTGTAGTAACTAAAAACGATTCAAGAAACTAAAACAGAGCCTCGGATAACCGAGTCCAGTAGATAGGCTATGTCGAAGCGCTCTATTCCCAAGAGGAGAGGAGAAGGCAACAAAAAAACTAATATTCGAATGGTCAATTGGTACATCCTTCAGAGAGGTGGTGCGTATTATTTTAGTTTGTATTACCATACTGCCATATTCACGTAAAAAGATTAAAGCTTCTATCTAAGGATATAAAAGATAGCAACGCCCAGAAAGGTTCTCAGCATTTTTTTATTCATTTATTCAGAACTTCATCAAAGATATGTTAACTGAACCTACAAAAAGTATACATAACAATAATAATGATAAATAAAACTAACTTTAACTAAGCTGATAACTCATTTGACTTATTGAAAGATCCGCTCTCTAAAAAAAATCCGCAGCTCTAGAATTGAGTGGAAAAAGTACCTACAATCCAAAAATCTTTTAAAAAAGAAATTTCTACGTAAAAGCAGGCGTTTCGTAATAGGGGGAGCCGTATTACTCATCAGTATGGCTTGGTTCCTGCCTGCTGTATTCGCCAAAGTGCAGAACCAAGCTGGCCTCAACGTTATCGAATTTTAAGTGTGAATTATATACGAGGCGAAATACTACGTAATTACTTGAATGCCTAGCAAGATTAGCCATATGTGGGACTAGCATTTCATAGAGAGCGTTACTATAAAATACACATTCATAGCGAATTTAGTCAATATGAAATTGAACGAGTTTGCTTCCAAATCCGCAGATCGAAAATTGAGTGAGTATTTCACCTCGTAAATAATTCACACTTAAAAATTATTTTAAATGCATATATGAGGTCAGCTTGGCTGTGCATTTTGGCGTATACGCAGGCAAGATGCAAGCCGCACTGTTGAGTAATACGATTCCTACTATTACGAAGAAATACATAGAAATTTTTTTTGAAAGATTTTTCGATCGTAAAAGTGTTTTTTTTTTCCACTCAAAATAAAGAGTGTCAATTATTAAAAGGAGCGGTCCAAGATGACAGCCTTGAGGAATATCAGAAGTATTATCTATTTTGTCAGAAAGAGCTGCGCAGAATATAACCCGCTGCATGCGATTAGATAAATAAACATTGACAAAGACATTAGCAGGAAAACTAAGAACACCGAACTTATGAATTAAAATTTTGGAATTGATTCGGTCGAAAAAGCTTTACTGAAATTCGCATCATTCCTCATGAGCTGAAATCTGACCTGGTATACGTAGGTTCGGGGTTTCCCATAATATCCTGATGAGAGGAGACTAAATGTCTGCACAACACGCAGCCTGTAATAACAATAATACGTTGGCGCACACTCGAGCTACATACTATATAGTCATGAAGACCGATAGAAACACTTGTGTATTTGATAGTTACATTTTTGTAACCATATGTTACATATTCTTCTATGAGTTCTTCATGTAGAGCACATTTCACATTGCTACTTTAATTTTTCTCAATTCTTTTGAAAAAAAAAAATGAAAACAATCACACTCGGCTGGGTGATTTGTTATACTCTAAAATGAGTTTATTAATTTCAAACAAGGGGAGAAGGGTGTTTAGTATTTCCCCTTCCGGAAATATTCATAAAATATACCTGCAACAGACGAAACTAATTTCAGAATTGATGTTTCCTGTTCATAAACTCAACACTGCCCACTGGCGTCTACCCTTTTTACACGTGAGAAGCAGCACCAGAACAAGTGGCGCATGAAAAATTGCCGTCTGGCTATCAGGTCCAATCGTGGCCCTTCGTAAAGCCCCCCAATGGATGAATTAACATGATTTATGCCTGCACATAAACTGCCCGAAGTGTAATTTTATTAACACTGAAAACTGAGTCTGAAGCTATTTAGTGATTCTGAAACTGAAAACTGAAATGTTTCGGGTGCAGAGAAGATATGATTATTTGGAAGACGCGATGACCAGATTCATTCAAAATTCTGAATTTTTGGCTGATCAAGAAAATGAAAATGAAAACGAAAGATGAACGGAGATTTTATTAACTACATATAGGTACATGTTTGTATACATATGTATATATACATTATGTGGCTGGATGGACATTGGAAATGCTGCACGCATGCTTAAGCTACCTGCCAAATGCACTTCAGTTCCTGGTTGAAGGCGGCATGTGAACGTGTTAAGAAATTGCCCTTTGGCACTCTGAAAATATTAAAATGCTGTAAGAGAGGTAATTTGATCGCGAAATGCATGCAGCCTTAATATGGAACGTTGGCAGTTGGCGGTATAGTGGCGGTGGCGGTGGCGGCATTCTCTTATTAAACTCCTCACCTGATGAGCGATTTAATTGCTTGTTAGGGCGTTTGACAGGCGAACCCAAAAGTTAATTCCGATTATAAAGTGTGAAAACTCCAGGTACTTAATAATGAGAACAGAACGAGCGTGAATTAAGCATTAAAAAATATGCTAAATAAGTTAAGTTACTTAAAAATTCCTATTCTTGTTGCATATCTATCTTTTTACAGAATAATTACTTCTTTAATTACACCTTGAAACAAACGAAGAAATGGTACCTACCTACTAAAAAATTCTCCAACAAAAAATAATTACAAATTCACAATGGGTAAAATAAAATATATATGTATGTTTCAAAGTGGTTTTTATTTAACTTTAGTTTTTTTTTGTGTTCACAAAGCAGCCCCGGTAGAGCATGTGAGCGCATACTACAAAATCCATTCTCATTCTCACTCAGGTTGTATCTTGTCAAAACAAAAGAGATTTATCCATAAAGCATGAAGTCTTTTGTTTTGTTTTGTTTTTCCTAAGTGCTTGCATTCCCGGAAGAACAATCTGCTTAAAAGTTTAGTACTCAGGAGATGTTCTGTCAAGGCATCGTCTCAAGGTAACGGTAAGATATTTTCGTTTGCAAACTTGCACCCCCGCGTCTCACATAATAGATGCCAACAAACTTCTAAATTGTTATTAAATTTATTATTTTATAAAACCCATTTCCGTTAGGAGGGTAAACAAAGGAGAGAAAGCTTTACAACACAAATATAGCGAGGTGGAACAACAAAAACAGGATTTCAAGAAAACAAGTGGTCGCTCTTATTTCTATATATGTATAGATGTGAATATCAGTTACAGAAGCAGGCAAGCGAGGTTTGAAAAGAAAAGAAAACTGACAGACAAACAGACAGACCAGACAGATAGACAGACAGACAGACAGTCAGATAAAAATTCATACATAGATACATAATATATACATAGTATCCAGAAGCCTTTCCACATTTTTGTTGTCAGTATTCTCTTCTTGACATAAGAAAGCAAAAAGAGATCTTCTCTTAAATTATGGAAATTATTATGAATGCCCTAAGAGTAAACTTCATTTGAATAATTGCGAAATGGATTTATTTAGGTAGATATAAGTTGACTGTGAATTTGGTAAGGAAAGAGAGGGGGAGGGAGATAGGTTATGAGATATACTTAATGTTATTATTCAAGCATTTTTGGTTTTTTTTTTTTTAACCTCAATTTATATCTAATTCGGGGGATTTCTGGAATTTCTGTTGTTTTGCTAAAAATAAATGGGATTTACATAATAGAAGATATTCCCATTACGAAACACGTTCCGCCATTAGTGACTAAATACTGTGAAAATATATATGAAAGTACGGTACAGAGAACACAATACTCTCTCTCTCTCCTCTCTCTTTATTTCCTATAAAAATTTATATCCATTAGTCACAGAATGACGTCAGAGGATATCAGCTGCAATATGTCATAATATCAATGAGAATACCTTGTCTTATATATACCTTTACATATACAGGGTGTCCCAGAAATCAAAGTCAAGCCGGAATCGGGTAACAGACCAAGTCGTAACAGTTATCAGAAAAATATGAAAAAAAATCTTGGTCATGTAGTTTTCAAATTATAAGGATTCAAAAATAAATCTTAAAAACTGACACCCTGTGATGATTTTTCAAGTCCTGTGACTGAAAATATTAACTTTTCATGAGATTTTTTTTCTGTAATGTAACCATGATAACCCTTCTGTAAATTATAGTTAAAACTTAAAACATAACTGCCTCAGTTTCAAATAAAAAGTTTGATTTTTGCCCAACATTGCATTCAAAATAATTACATTACCCAACTTTAACCGACTGTACTGTAAAAAAAAATGTACTACGCCAGTTTGGCAAGTAAGATTAAAAGATGGCGCGTTTAATAAGGATTCTAAAATGGTATAACACTTGCTACAATATTTCTTAGATTACGGAAAAAAAATGTTTCTTCAAGAAACCCAGTTTAGAAAAATTTCTTTTCACCTACTAAAAATGATTTTAGTGTACCCAAAGCTTGGCGTAAGACCGTAAATTTAAGATTCTAGTTTGAGTGAGACGGAGAGTTATTGCATGAAATGTGAGTGAGCAAGATAGTAATGCTAGCTCGTCAAATAATTGAGTTTTTTCAAACGTGCATCGTCTAATCTGCACAGAGGGCCGACTTCCAAACCAAGTACATGGTGAAGGATGAGTTCCTTACCTTACGAGTACTTCGGTACGTGCAATCCAGGAAATCACAGGAGTGCCTAAAGGTATAGCTCACCAAATTTTACAAAAACATGAACTCCAGAATTACGGACGCAGTTGAATTTGTCAACAATGGAAGATTTTCCCGTCTCACAACCAGATCCTTCTTAAGAAGATGTCGAACTTGTATTGCAGCTAAAGCAAGGCAGTTTGAACATCTTTTGTAAATAATAAATCTAAGCTTCCAAATAATTGGTGTTTAATTTTAAAATTAAGGAAAATTTGTCCCAAATTTAACAAAAAGTTAGCATCTCTAACTTGAAAGCGTCACTATCTGTCTCACTCACACTTCATGGAATGACTCTCCGTCTCACTCTAGCTAGAATCTTAAAGTTACGCTCTTAAGGGGGTATTCTAGTGTAGAAATTCGAAAAAATATATTTTTTTTGTTTTCATATTTTCAAAGTTTAACTATTCAAGAATATGCCTACAAGAGGATTTTTCAAAATGGTGGCTTGTATCTTTTATATTTAGTGTTCAACTGCATCCAGCTGCTAACAGTTGAATTCTAACTTCTAAACCACTTGGACTTTAAGGGGTAACGCTACTGTAACGGCTAAAAAAAAGGTTTTTTCACGAATTTTTTTCTCGCGAAATTAAAGGTGTTTGAAAAAAACCCTTTAAGGGTATTATCGGGCATACATTGAACTTTATTGATAAATTTTTGACAGCGAAAAAGAAACAAAATGGCGGCTCCATAGCCATCTTCCCGGGACATGGTTCGGAGCAAGTTTAACACGCTTAATGGCGACCTCCATTTTCAAATTAAAAAAATTTTTTTCTCGCACGGGATCTTTTTTTTTCTTATTCTAGAAGGTTTAAACTATTTTTTAAGCCAATAAAAAAAACGATTTTTCAAAAAACTTATAGTGGCGTTACCCCTTAAACTGCCTTTTTCAAGACGATGCCCACGATTTCTCAAGTTCTACTGGACCGATTTACTTGAAATTTTTTTGAAAGTCTTCTTTATAGACTTGTCTATGTCCGGAACTAGCCGCATCCCCAAATATCTATTTTTACTATTTTTAAAAAATTCGAAAAAGTCAAAAAAAGTGGTACAAAAATTGCTTTTTTTTCCAGGCAGCGGCCATTTTGTGAAAAAAATTTTTTTCAACTTTTCCCTAGTTCCGGACATAGCGACATTACTCTAGACTAATAATCTTTTTTATTTTTTTTTTCGGATTGCTAGGCGGGTTGGAATCATGGGCATGATCACGCGCCAATTTTTTGAGGCCCCCCACTTCATCAGCTGCTAATTATTTTAATTTTCAACTTTTTTAATTTTTTAATTTTTTTCTGTATTCTTGTAATGTTAATAAATAACTCATAAAAAAATGGATAGAAAGATATTGATTGCATTTTTTTACGGCACTTCAAAAATCACCTAAAATTCGGGCCTCTAGACTAGAATACCCCCTTAAGGCAAGCTTTGGGTACACTAGAATCAATTTTAGTAGGTGAAAAGAAATTTTTCGAAACTGGGTTTCTTGAAGAAAAAACTTTTTTTCCGTAATCTAAGAAATAATGTAGCAAGTGTTGTACCATTTTAGAATCGTTATTAAATGCGTCAACTTTTAAAGTTACTTGCCAAACTGGCGTAGTACATTTTGGTTTTTTTCAGTACAGTCAGTTAAAGTTCAACGAATTATTAATTTTATATTCTTGGTTCGGCAAAATATGACATTTTCTTCCAAGCTGAAGCAGTTGACTTAGAATTTAAAGCAGCAGGTTACATAAGAAAAATAAATTTGAAGAAAACCAACGCGATTTGTAGCAACATGAGCTAAAAAACCATCACAGGGTGTACATTTTCTCGAAAACAAAAAAAATGTCTATAATTTGAAAAATACATGACTTAGATTTTTTTTATATTTTTCTGGTAACTATTATGATTTGGTCTATCACCCGATTCCGGCTTGACGTCGAATTACGGGACACCCTGTATATCTTTTAGGGCTATTTAACTTTTAGTGTTTTCGATCGATTAAAAAAAAGCTACCACGATCGTATCAAACCTTGGGTCTCTGGAGATGGGTATTTATATACCCAACAGGCCAAAGTGTGAACAAAATACAGATGAAAATTGAGAAACAACTCTTGGTATTTAAAAGGACAGAATTCAAGATTGTCATAATACAAAAATATAAATTGATTTAGCCTTTTATCGTCGTTTTCCATATCACGTGGTACGTCATTATAGTAGTCTATGAAGCACTTGGGATGTAGATTTACCTTGCATTTAATACAAACAAACTCTGTTTTAGTGTCGCATTAACTCGAGTACGTTTTTTCATTATATCAACAATATGATCAATGCAATCAGTACCCTTGGCCATTTGGGATGTATTACTGACACTTGGAGTACGAACCTTATACGAAAATCACATTGGCTCATAGATGTTGACCGTTCATACTTCGCGAACAAGACATGCTTACCATGGCTGCATTGAGTGCATTCGTTAGCAATGGCCAATGCCACCTCTTTTCCCGTGCTCTAATGCGGTAGTTGCTCATGACATTGTCAAAAGTTCAACACCGCCCATTCGTTGATTGCTCCCGTCTTGTGGTTCTACTTATCATAGCACTTGACTCGACACATTAGCATAAGTCTTAAAATGTTAGACATTAAAGCATAAGATGGAAAATTAACCAATTAGTTGACGTGTATCAATTGAAAGATTTAATAATTACCGAGTTGTCATTTAAGCGCAAGTTATTATTCCTGTCAAATTGAAAATTAGATGTGCCACGCGGTTGCTTCTTCATTCCTTTTAATTACATTAGAGGTACACGGTTAGTGCGATTGTCACGAACAGTTCCGGATGCAAAGTACCCAAGAGTATTCAGACGACACATCGGCTTATGGCTGGTAAAGAAGTTGTCGAAAGTAGCGTTGTGATTTGTTCTAGCCTCCAAATGAGACAACTATTGCAACACAGCATTTTCGTCAAGGTCATAATTGGTATCCGTATTTCTTGATGCACCAGCATATGGCATGAAGAGGTAGCAGTATGCACTGGGTGATGCTAAGCACCAATATACTCACAACCAAATCTAATTGGCTTGCTAATGCCGTATGTAATATTCAATCGTTTCCTCATGATTCACAAATGGTATGACAACACGCCGAATTGTATAAATTAGCGGTAGATTAGTTCAAACAGAAACCTTCCTCTAGGAGTTTTGGCCAGTAGCATCTTTAAATTATTCTCAAATATTTCCAAAATTTTGATTTTTTTACACACAAATTTCATAAATACCGTTATTTATTTCAAGAACTTTCTTCCACGTAACCCAAATTTATTGCTTCTTATTAATGCCTCTACTACCCTCTATCACCGAAAAAAGAAAAACGCATGCCAATACCTGTATCAGTTTCAACAGTGGAGGTTTATTGGCACATTCAAGCCAGATCATAAAATTGCATATAAGCAATAACCACAGGTAGGTACGTAGGGTCTTCTATTATTTTTTAAGACAAAAAACGAAAATTAAACACATGATAAAGTGAAATTGCGAAATGTGGGGGGGGGGGGTGTTAAGGGGTTGAAAGTGGTTTTTTGCGACTTTCGACGAAATTTGACTTCCTAGCGGAAAATATTCTTCGCAAAAGTTATAGATAATAAAAATATCTAAAACTTTCATGTAAGGCATTTTCAGCATAACCTCAATTTTTTCGAGAAAATGGCGGAAAACCGATTTTTCAGTTTTTTTATTTTTTTTTCTCGTAAAAATAATTCAAATTACATGAAATTTTGTGAAATTATACCTTTTTTTTGCATTGAATTAGCACAATTTTCTTGGGAATCTGGAAAACATATAATTTCGCAATTAAATATTTTCAGATTCTTTAAAAGTGTTTTCTAGAAGTTCTCAGACATATACAGGCTGCTAGGAGCGATGTGAAAAGATATATATATAATTTTAAACCCGGGAAGAGTACCGGGTACCCAATTTGGTTACATAAGGGTTAAACATATAATTGGTTACGCAATAGTTAATCCATTTCTGTAATCTATATAATATGTAAAATGCCTTATAAAATATACATACATGAATTAAAATTATCTGAATAAGTTGCAAGTCATACGTATTTAAATGTTCAATAATTTATTACAATTCGAGGTGTCTGGCTGCGTTTACATCGCATAATATGAATAGCACAAACAACATTTTGCAGCTCTAATTTAAAAGAGCCATCTGATTACAATGTGTAGTGTAGCGATGCATGAACAATCACAAAAATATATTCTTTAAAATTATTCTCTTACATATATTAAGGCACTTGAATTAAGCACATTACTTTTTACCATCACAAAAATCGGCTCGAGAAAAAAAAATAATAATTGCCAGCACGTTATCTCACCATACTGCAACTAATTAAAATGATTGACAAATGTTTCCTTCAGAGTGTTGTTGGCACAGAGTTCCTTTCCACTTGGCTGAGATTTTAATTTTGGAAACTGGATTGGATCTCATTGCATTTCACCGCCACACATAAACACACACACATGCATATACACATATACATACATAAAACTTTTAACTCTTTCATATTAAAGAAAATTCCATTGGGCTAGTTTAGAGAACGAATATGTGCTTTGATCCCAGAGATCGTATCCGAGGTTGCCAACGCCGGCCGCCGAGGCGAAATCCAAATGAATGAGGAAAATGAGTTAATTAGAACTAGACGCTAGAATGTCTACCCATCCATGTATACTGGTTTTCGTCGAGTCTTTCGGGATTCTGGACGCCCACTTAATTACGTTCTTACAAATTATTCAACACTTTTCCTTGTCGAACATTATATAACATTTTGTACTCGCAGCTTGTCATGAACACACTAAATCATGGCTAGATTTTAATAGAGACTTGGCTTGAATGTAAAATTTATACCATTTGCATGATTTCTGGTATTTCGATTTTAGATAGGTACGTAATTTACGGGAACTATCAATTTTTACTTATACTTCTGAAATTTAGTTATTAACGAGTATAAGGAAAAATATACACGTGACCATATGTATGATGCTGATGCATGAAAAGTATAAATCCTTGAGGAATTTTATTTATTAAAAACGATGAAAATTTATCTTGAGTTAAGTAGTTTTCATGCATTTTTTTTTTTTATAACTTTTTAGAAAATTTCATCTTGTAATACTTTCCCAAGTGGTTGGGTATGTGCTTATATTTTCCAACATAATAAATTGCAATCCATCGGTCTTAAAGTTACTTTAAGAAGAATTTCACGAGTATCTCTTATAAGGATAGAGCTATAGATAAAAGCACCATGAGTTTTGTAGGCACGTTCATGTGCAATATCGAATTTATTAGTTTCGTTTTCTGTCTATCACATTTGATACGTGATGCCTATAGTCGAAATGTTGCAGTGCGATTTTGATGATCCTAATAGAAATCCTGTTATATAGGACTGACTGACTATTCATTTTACTGAAAACAACATTTGGCTATAATACGTTTAGGGGAAGTGAAACAAATCGATTTTGTCTGAAGACAATGGATAGGCGAATTTTTTTGTTCCCCCAAATTCTGGAAATCGTGTAAAATCACTGAACGTCTTTATTTCAGTTTAAGTGAATTTCTTAAAGGCACTTATTGGAATATTTTATTACATTATATTGAAAAATTATATACAACATTTGATTTGTTTAAAAAACTGTTTATTTATTTATTTATTTTAAAATAACTTGTCTGTAACTAAATAACATAAAAGGAAAAATATCTTAATTACAGATGGGGGGAGTTTGGCATCAGACAAATTCTGCATCAAAGGGTCTACCAGAAAGTAGCAAAATTAACAGACAGAAAAGGTTGGTATTCTATAATAAAAAATAAAAAAGTCAATTCTTTGTTCAAATTTTGTCACTAACGAGAATTTTAATCCTGGAAGAAATGTAAAAAGCAGGAAAAAGAAAAAAGCAATAAAATTTTATAATGAAAATAAAATAAAAATAAAGTAAAATAATGATTTGTTGAGGTAGATAATTTTGGGGTATTAGATGATTACTCCCAACTGACTCAAATGACCCAAATGACCGAATCTTTTACCTGAGTCACTTATACCAAAAGAATCGTATGACGCTAGTCACCAAAATGACCGATTTTGTCCAAATCATCAGTTGGTCCGTAGAAGTTGTCAACACACTTTTTTTGGGAAACAAGTATAAAAGTCCTCACTACATCAGCCGTACACCGGAACACTCTGTATTAAAATATCTTAAAGTATACCACGTTGCTCCTTCTTATCTGTTCATTCATCCATAGAGTTCTCAAATTTAAAAATGCTCCTAGTGTCTGTTAAAGCAAACTATTTTGTTTGCTTGTTAATAATTAGTAGGTTAAAGTGATGCATCTCAACCTTGTTGCTTGGAGTAACCATCGATGTTAAGGCTGACGTTTTGAACAAGACTGGTTTTCTAGATCCTTCTTGCGCTCCTTTGCCCTTATTGCTTAAGGCCTCTAACGGCTAAAAACGCATCTCTAGAAAAGCTAGGAAATTCTTCATGGTCTGCAATTCCTTACGATTCCGTAGACCTTGTTCGTAAAGCGAGTGGGTAGTTCGATCCAGCTTTTTGTATAAAATGTGTAGTAGAAGTGGGTCCCAATTGGCTGTTTCTAGACCCAAGTTTTCTAACCCCAGTAAACACTCCTTGGTGGTTTCATGTATTGTTTTTATGAATGTGGCTGATGGAGCCTCTGTTGCACGTGACGGTTGATGCAGGAGTTTATTAATTAGTGATGCAGCCAATAGCCTGGGGTTCTCGTACCTTTCCTTCAGCATTTTCCATGCCACAAGATAATTGTCTTCGGATAGGGTGAAATGACGCAACAATTTTTCGACCTCTCCTAATAAGTACGTTCTGAGGTACCACATCTTTTGGCAACTAGGCATAGGTTGATTGTGGACCATTTGTGTGAATAAATGGACGAATTGGCACCACTTGGAATAATCTCCATCGAACTTGGGTAGAGTTATCTTCGGTAATTTCAGCATTATAGATGGGTTAGCAGCCATCATGATCTGTGATTGCGCGGAGCTTAATAGAGAGCCGCATAATTAATTCTTGTACACTCTCTTCTAATTGTATGTATTCTTCCAGGCTATATTCCATTAAGGTAGGGTAAGTTGCAAATTCCCACAAGTCATGGTTGTAGTTTTCAATTTGAGCCCAGTATTTATTTACTGCTTTTATCTTGATCTCATAAAACGTTTTTGTCTCATCAGTGAAGTCAGTTTGCTCCAGGTTATCAAAGAGTCGTAGCAATGTTTGAGTTACCGCTTGTTGTCTTTTCCAAATGCTGATACCTTCGGAATCATTGGCCTTTGATAATACCGGATGGCTTTTGAATTCATAAGTTTTGGGTATGGCCACTTTAGTGGTATCTGTTTTATCTGTATCTGACTTGCCAGCCCTTGCGCCAACTGGCAGATCTCTCGATGATGGTTCTTTATTCGGTTTAGACTGTTGATGTTGACTGACTGTACTAGTGTTATTTGGCTCACTAATATTCGTACTGCATGGTGGTAATGGTACCCTCCCAGTATCGACTTGTTGAGTTGCCCCATTTAGGTCATCAGCTTCCTGGAATTGGTAGATAAATATTGCCTGAACTCTACTATAGATAACTTCTATCTTGTGGTAGAAATCCGTAGCAAAATATGTATGGTCTAGCGGCGGTGAAAGTAAGCCTCGGATCTTTTGGTCAGTACTTTCAAAACGTAACTATACGTGTCCTGTCGCAGCCAAAGGGTCCATTGATTTCTCAATCTTCGGCGGCATCCTTCTGGGTATAATGGCTCAGTAAATTATGCATTGCTTATATGGGATGTCTTCTATTGAGTGTGATTGAGCGTGCTGTATCACGTCGGGGTCACCAATGTTAAAGAAAATTCTTTTGTTTGCTTGTTTATAATTAGTAGGTTAAAGTGATTCACCTCAACCTTGTTGCTGTGTATTCGATAGTGCACCGACTACACGAACTTCTTAAACCTAAAAAGCAAATTAATGATTAATATCCGGGGCTACTCGGTTCTTGTACTGGCAGTAATAGCGATAAAAAAAATATTTAAAATAAAACGCAGTTATTGTCCAAAAAACGAATGACAAATTTTATTCAACTTAATATCACTTATACAAGTTGTCACGTAAATCGACGTCAAGCCGGAACCGGGTGATAGACCAAATCATAACAGTTACCAGAAAAATATTAAAAAAAAAAATCTGTTGCTACAGGAGCTAAAAAACCATCACAGGGTGTACATTTTCTCGAAAACTAAAGAAATGTCTATAATTTGAAAAATACATGACTTAGATTTTTTTTATATTTTTCTGGTAACTGTTACGATTTGGTCTATCACCCGGTTTCGGCTTGACGTCGACTTACGGGACACCCTGTATATACAAGCACCTGTACTTCAAGAAAAATTCTGACTCAATTCACACTACATAACTTTCCCAGAAAATTCTTGCAAGCTTGCCACCAAGGTAAAGCTTTCATAATTTATCTGGGATCATGTTGCGTCTAGCGATCGCTGGGAAAATTATGTGGCGTAACTTGAGTACTTAATGCATTTGCGAATAAATTCTAAATTTTACACCTAACGAAATTCGTGATTTTTAATGCAATTTGCGGTTTTATACAGTGTACATGATGGAAATCATCAACGGTAAGTCAAGTTCAAGGCTCCGTTTACAGATTCATAGAAATTTAAATTTTTCCTGGTCAAATATCGCAAGCATTCCTACCAAAGAGGACGATGAGCTTTCAATATCATTTAAAGAGCCCATCACCAGCAAATATATTGAGTACAATTATAGCAACATAATCAGTTACAACCCTGTGATCTATCCGTATGAAATTTCATCAGGTTAGTGCCTACCAAACTGCTCTTACCCCCCCCCCCCCCCCACAATCTTTGCACTTATCCTTTCATTAATAAATAATTTGAAACATCTACGATAGCAACAAAAACTAATTTAAATCGTTCATTTTCCTTATGAATTTGACTGACTTTGAGAACTTTTCACTTTGTATGGACATTTTGTTGATGGAATATAAAACAAATTTTCGAAATATTAAAAAGCGCCATACCTCAAGTTTCTTAACTGTCTTAAACAGCTGACGTCTGACATCCATTAATAATCTCTACGTAACTAAGTATGTAGATACAATTTCTCCTAGGTATACTGCGGTTATGATAGAGTTCAGATATCAAATTAAAAGCTCTTTAACTTTTATCCAGACACAAAAAGTTAGATACCCACCGAAGATGAATTCTCTTAAAAAAAAAAAAAAAAACTGTCATAAAATACAAAAATCTATAAAACATCACAAACTTGATGAGATTCATTAACGTGCTGAGTTCATTCATTCCAGTTATATCCAATTCGTGCTAAAATCAGTTCTCATAAAAAAACTTAACCAACTTGCCATAACCATTGCCCGATTTTTGATCTAGAGCCAAATAAGAAGAACCCAAACGTCCAACTTTATGAAAAACATAAGCATAAAATCTTTGATTATAACTCAACTTTAGTTTGAGTTTACAAATGATTGGCTTACTACTTAGGGGTGCAGGGTGGATTGGTACGCGGGCTGGGAATAAGAGCGGGGAGGAAATAATCAAAGGCTATATTCAGCATGATAATTTAAAATGCATTCACAACTTTAATTAACAAAGTTTTTAATTACGCAATCTCGCAGTCTTCCTTCGGCTTAGTCTCATATTAGCTACTTAAGGTGTTTACTACATTAATTTCTCATGGATCTCTACACAAACGAAAATGCCACAAAAGCACGTTTACATTAAAACTTATTCCGCAAACTTAATTTTGCATAAAATTTCTTGGAACCGCTTTGGCTGCCTGCTGCTGTGATATTTCGTCCGTCTCTCTTGAAAACATTTGGATAGAAAAATTTGCCAAGTTTTAATGAGGTTTTATAAGTATTTCGGTATTTGAAATGAAATGAAATGAAATTTCAGCAACGTTTAAAGTTTGACTTGTAAAATATGCTGGGTTCAATATTATATATATGTACACAATAGTTGTACATAGAAGTGTGGATGATGAAGTATTTAAAAGATAAGAACAGAGTTTGATTTTTGTGACTTTTTTTTTTTATTATTATTTTCTGCCAGAGGATAGTTAATAAAGACTATCCACAAATACATATTCTCGTAGTCTTTCTTCTAATCAACCCAACACTGGCACAATTTCTCAGTAGTAGTATACTAAATACCCCAATGTGCAAAAGTTCTCGTTTTCGTTATGAAAATGAGAAGATTTTATCGTTTTAGCGATGAAATGATATTGCAATGATAATTTTCAGCGTTAAATTTTCGAACCACCTAACGTATGAAAAGGTTTACGAATTGACGATATTTCCTTTCAAATCGCATCGCAGAAGCGATAAAAAAGTGATAAGTTTACATGTCAATAAAAATCTTGGAAAGTAATCATTTTTTGATCGCTTTCTTATCGCAAATCCGATAAAGTGAGTTTGGAGTTTAATTAATAGTATAGCGTTTCTTTTTAAAATCTATCTGGATAACGATTATATATATTATATTTATAATTTACGTAGAGCTCGTATCTGATTTCTCCGAGTTTATTAGAGATTTGCTTGTTCCAGATTTGTTATGGCGTTATTAAAATATTTATTTAAGGTACCATCCGTATCCGCGTCGGATGTATGAAATCTGCTGTAACAGACTCATGCAAGCCTTAGCTCTAATGTGCAGTGATCTGTAAAGGGACAGGTCTTTAAATGAAAGATAAATCTTCTCTTGTAAGGAATTTATTAAATTCTTTTCAATCTGTATAATGAGACTAAATATAGATATAATTTAGGTCAGACAAATTACAATATAATGATAGAAATATGAAATATCGAATATTTAAAACAGCACGACAAATTACTTGGTGGTCCAGAGCCCTGCCAAGAATACCTCTCAACGCGAGGCGATGGAGAGAGAGAGAGAGAGAGAGCGAGGAGAGGGTTGAATGCTTAGCGGTCCGAGGCCCAGCTAAGAATCCCTTCAACGCATGGCCACGAACATACAACAGGAGATGCTTGGCGGTACAAAGCCCAGCCAAAAATACCTCTCAGCGTGAGGCAAGAGAGGAAACAAATTGGAATTGCTTGGCCGTCGAAGGCTCAGCCAAGAATGCCTTTCAAGCCAAGGCTACAAACACAATAACTAGGAAATGCCTGGTGGTCTAGATAGAGCCCAGCCATGAATGCTTTTCAACGCTAGGCAGAAAACAACAATCAATCATTTCAAGCTAAGTTGACTGCCAACACAGTCGCCTTTGGTTAGAAGATCCCTCGGGTAGAACAACAAAGTAACTGTGGAGTAAAACGAATAAGCTCCTGGGACTTAACAAGCCAACCCTGAGAACTCTGATGTCCTCCCTCACTGGGCACTCCTCTCTCGGGTGTCACCTGCACAGGGTGAGATTTGTTGATGATCCTACATACAGGGGTTGCAGAGGAGAGTCTAAAACAGTGATTCACTTTTTATGTCACTGTCCGGCACTCTCAGGAATACGTTACAGATTCCTTGGCTCACACCTCCTGGACGAGTTACACGCTGCCGCACAGAGGTCGGAAAGTGGATTCTGAGCGAGCGAAATTATTTAACCATTCCAGTGTAAATTATTTCCCTGATATAATAATAAAAAACCTAATTGATAAGAATTTGAAAAAAGATAACTATAGTTTGATTCGTATAACTTTATTTAATCTCTAAGTTTAATCATTTTTATTGTCACTAACACTAAATCGACGTTTTTAACATTTCTAATACCCCTTTTGGTAGAGTTCTGCTTCTTTTAGGTATTTTTCTTCGTTTGCTTGTAATTAGGGGGTCAGAAGAAATTAAAAGCATGTGTATGATATCCTCCATGGTTTGTTCCTTACTAAATTTTCGGGTGTTATATTCCTTGAAATGTTTTGCATCTTTGTTTCGCGCTTCCTGAGCCTCTTCTGACATTTGACCAATGGGTAAGATTGACTTACTAATTATTAATGCGCCATACATCAAAATCTTATGTAAGCTTTGTGGCATGTAGTACCATTCATATTTTTCTATATATAATTCTGCGGTGGCCTTGCAGTAATTTTCAAAAATACCTGTATTTATTTCGTAGCTGCATGCTAAAGATATCAAAATAACATTTAATCTTGAAATTAAATGTTCGTCGACTCCGGTAATTTCAGATGCTAGAGCAGCGTTAATTAAAACTCGTCGTGCCGTATTGCCATCGTGAGATGTTCCGAAGCCAGGTTTAGGAATGTCTTTTAAGAGGCCCATTTCTCTTCGAAATTTTTCTGGAAGTTTTTTTTTTCTAGCTTCGACTTTTTCTTTTTCAGGTTGCCTAATTTACCACTTTTTAACGTCAAGTCTGTAGGCGATATGCAAAATACATTCCAAAACTTTTATCCAGGCATGAGGGCTGGATATAACAAATGACAAGCTGTTTTCATTTATAGGCCTCCGTGACACATTCGAAAAGTTGTTCATTTCTGTCGGTTTGGCTGGACAAATATGGCAACACTGACCAGCTGTATCAGCCATCTAGCTGCAAATTTTTCCATCTATTATTGTTAAATATAGCTCGAGAAAGCAAATAATCGTGTTTCCATTTAGTACTGTTTCATATGGAATAATTTCTGTTATTTGAGCTTGAATTTTTTCAATTTCGACTTTCAAAAACTCTTGTGTCTCTTTTTTAAAAATAATTTTTATCGGAAGACAATATTTTGTTGACGAAGTCGATGGATTTTAACATACAATGATTTCTTCCAGGTTTTTTTTTGCCACTAACTTTAAAGGAAGAAATGAATCATCATCACTCTCACTGGCAAATCTCTGTTTGTACCGGCTTTGTCCTGCCGCACAACCCCATTTGAAAATAATCTTCAACTCAGTACAGTTAATCTGAGCTAGAATTCCATTTTGAGCTAGCATAAGGATTTTCATGGTGTGATCCACTAGCGATTGCAGTTTGATCTCTGCCTCTATTTCTGTTAATATAATACCAGTCGGGTAACAATTTTTTTTCGCCAATAACAAGTGCTCATAGGGCGGATAAATATTAGCTCCATGATCTTTCGCATTATCTCGAATAGCTGTATATTGCTGTTTTGTCGTCTTGGTATCCACGTACAAGGCCAAAGCTTCTTCTGCTGTCATTTTTGTAGGTTCTGAGGAACTTAAGCGTTTCTTAATTTTTGTGGCTCGCTTTGGCGTAAAACACGTGACTTCATTTACAATAGTAGCAGCATCTCTTCTTCCCTCCGATCTTAGGCTCATTCTAGTCGCTAAGTTCAGTTCCTCGGAGCTTGCCTGTTCAATAAGCTGAAGTACACATCTCCTTTTTGCCCACTTGCTAATCTCAGTGAATGCTTTTCTTGGCCGTCCGGGTCCGAGAGTTGACGACCGTGATGGCAACACTGAAAATGTGATCTTACCATCTAGCCATGCTTCATGTTTTTTTTTTATATTTTTTCGTAGCGTCGACACTTCACCCACTTTTGACGTAATTGTCCACAGAAGTTTATCAACGTTTTTTTTTTATTACACTTTACGAGCTCTCATCGAGTAATTTAAAGTCACTACTTCCTCTAACTACATTCAACACAGCTTCATTTTTCTTCGAAACATCTTGTTCACGTAGCCAAACCAGAAACAATTCATTTCTTGGAATTCCACGAACTGAAAAACAAAAATAAAATTCCTTAGTATTGGCAAGTATTGGCACTCAAATTTATCATGAGTGTTTAGCAGAGGGACTGTCAAAGTAGAATATGCAGCATTTAGATCAATTCAAATTTTGGTTGTCCAAGAAATATAAGACAAATTACTAAAATCGATAAGAAATTATTAGTTTCTTCTAATAGGAATCTCAAGCGTATCCTAAATTAAGTGAATATTAGTTGAATCCAATGCTAGAAATACAAATCTGAAAACTATCAACGCACCTCAACATCGCAAACTTTTAATACCGACTGACGGCAATTCGAGCTCTTTTATTGTCGGGTCTAAAAGGTTGTTACGTGGTCGACTGTACTGGAAGGATCTGTGTTATCAGGAAAAATTGTAAAGGAGTTTTATTGGGTATGGAATAAGGTGTCGTTTTGTGCGTATATTTTATTTTAATTACAATATTACGTTTTGACCTTTTCGCTCGCTTGGATACCTGTTTTCTACCACTGTGCGCCGGCAAGAAGGGCCAATATTGAAATTTATAAGATCGTCCGACGTATGAGCAATTGCTCATTGGTCTGGAGGGTGAACAATGCGCCTTGACTTGGCCTACGTTCGAGGAATCCCTCGGGGTCCCAAACCTCTGGTTCAATCAATCAATCAATCAATTAAGGCAAGTCCGCACATAACAAATATTCCCCAAATATTTGACAAACATTTTTCAAACGTTTGTCAAACATTCGTCAAACTCTTGTGGAATATTTGACGGGTGTGGACGCAAATCTTACAGTTATGGATTCTTAATAAAGTTCCAATTTAATCCAAATGCAATGGAAAACATTAGATGTGTGTTAAAGTTTGTACAGTACTTACTTTCAGTCAGTTTTCAATAGCTGTGGATATTGGAAGTTCATTTTGGAATCGTCACCTGTAAAAATCGCCTTAGAAAAATTACCGAGCTAAACCATGTTTACAAAACTTCCAATAAGTTATTACTACGGTAAAACGTCTACCGTCAACCAAAGAAAAAAAATGAAACACAATTACATTCAGGTGAATAAGAAAAAATTATCATTCGGTTGCTATCATAAAATTAGGCAATAAAAAACAAATTAGTTCGAAATCTGACCTTACATATGAAATTCATTCAATTTAAGTAAAAGAAAAAAAAAAACACTTATCCCCTAATTCTACTCAAAATTTTTAAATCCAACAAATTTAATTCAATTCTTCTTTCTTTTTTTTTTTTAGACTTATGATAATAAATTCCATCAACTACTGCTGGAACAGAGAAATGATTAATTAAAATTTTCTCTGTCAATTGTGCAAATTTAGCTATCATGTGGTGTGAATATGACCTTAATACCGGCATAATTTCATACAATGAATAGTTAATTAATTAACTAGTCTCATCCAAATTTGCTGAAATAAATAGCATTTGGATAAATATCAATTGTTTGATGGGCATTATGTTGTGTAATTAACTTCCTAAAATGGCATCCACTTCACACAATAATGCCGTCATCCAACCAATAATTTATCTAAAATCAAAATACGTTTAAAAATTCTGATCGATGAAAGAAAAATTTGACTACGTTCAAATTTCACTCAAAATTACGAATTATTACTGCTGAAAATTTATGATGACAAAAGAGGAAAATAAAAGGAGAAAAATTTACTATTGAATTGAATTACCAAAAGGATTATGGAAGAAAATCACTTAACTGATGACACGACTGATGAACTTTGGAACTTGCAGACCTGAGAATAATATGACCTTTGGTATACGTATCCGGAGAAGAGCGAAATAGTGTGCCAGATGGGAAGCAACAGCTGATAACTGGGCGGATGACCTGACCTGACCTTTGTATCTTTTGGGAGACCGTTTCTCCTTCTGATGATGGGGATTTAGTAGGGAGTAAGCATAGTTAGCTTTCCTCATCATCAGTGTGGCCTGATTGTTGAATATCATCAGATTACTGAAAGAGGCACCTTGAAGGCTAAAGCTTCCCGTCATTGACTTCGATTTTTATGTTATCGGCACGTGTAGCGATATTGGGTCTTCCCCTAGTGAAGGAATTTCTGATGTAAATCATTCAGGATTTACTCAGATTGATTATGATCTTATGTAAAACCCATCGAGTTTGAGTACATGCCGCTCCATTTTGGTAGCGGCGAATTTGGCTGACATGGAATGGGCATACGAAAGGTTGTTCATCAGCTTAGAGCAGTGTGTTGGAGTTTGACTCGTTGAAAGGCTGATAATAAGCCTAAAGATATAAAAGTGTTGGTCTAAGGACCGAACCTTCAGGTACTCCAGCACTGACAGATGCTTACCCTGCCTTGGCATTCTCGAATTCTATGTAGAAATTCCGGAATAAAAGAAATCTATGAATAACCCGGGTAAGATAAGGCGGTAACTTGAGTTTTGTAACTGTGAAAATTAGCGCGTTTGTCCAAACTGAAGTATTTGAGGTATTTTCAATGTGTTAGCGAAAAAATTTCTGGAAAATTTTATCCAGGTTAGACAGTAGGGAGATTGGGCGGGACATTAAGGTCTTTTTTTTAGCATCTTTTTTTTTTGGAATTGTAACTATACATGCGGTTTTCCAGATATGAGGGAAGTATACATTATTGACGCAGTTATTGAAAATAATTATCAGCATGGGGACAGGTGAAAAGTTTTTAATAACTTTGTTGGAGATATTATCTAGTCTAGCGGACTTTTTATCTCTAATAATCCTAATTAGGGCAAAAACGTGAGCGGGGTTTGAAAATATACTTAAGTCGTTCGGGCATAAGAATGTGTTTGTGGAATTGAAGATTATGGTGCAGGAGAAAAATGAGTTATGAGATGGTTCACCTTATATAGCCCAATTTGTTTCAATTTCAATATTCATACTGTGAAAGGGTTGATAGATTCACTGAACTTGACAAAAACTTGAATTTTCGTTGTTGTCATTAGAAGTCAAAATTACAACTACACAAGAATTTAATTAAAAATTTGATTAATTTAAATAAGTATCGTGTATCGTTTCGATTTAGTAAACTCCTCTCTCAATTTGTAATACTATCTGTCGTCTTCACACATCGAGTCTCTTCCGCACTTATTATGGTAAATGTATTTATAAAAAAAAAATCGAATAAGCATTACGTTTTACGCAAACAATTTCACGAAACGAATGCAGCCATCGAAATCGCGGTTCCAATTGACCCGGATTCGATATGTCAAATGTCGCGATGATATAAAGTTTGAGCTTTTTTTGGCATCAGGTATCAACAGAGCATTTATTTGTAGGTTTTTCTGACTTTTTGCTAGTGCTTTACAGGTATTTTCATCGTTGGATGCACTCTATAAAAAACAGGTGGAATTCATTTACGTAACTCTTTGTTGAATTCAGCTTATAATTTAAGATTTGTAAGATTCTGTTGAGAACTCTCAGGGTGAATATTTGATGGCATTTCTACCAAAATTATCCAGAAATGTTAGAAAATAAAAGGTGAACAATATTATTCATTGTATAAGTTCATGTTATATAGTGTGCTATTTGCATGAAACATAATTTATGTTTATTTTTTCGTGAACGGGAATCGAACCTACACTTTTTAGAATCGGTCAATGATGAAGAACAGAAGAATTTTAAGAACTTTTATTCGGAAGGTCCCGGTTTCAAACCCCGGATGAGGCGGTTGTTTTTTTCTCTTGTATTTATGATTGGAATTAGAACTATAAAAATAAAGTTTCTTAAAATTCTTCTGTTCTCCATAATTTATGTATTATGTCCATGCATAAGTATGTAGCGAAAATCCGAGAGATGTCGCTCGTAGCTGTTTGTTCCATTCACAAATGTCAAACATGTGATGCTGTACATTAAATGGGAGCTGCAATTTGTGTTGACATTTTAAGAAAATATTCATCGTGGTCAGTGACATATATGAAATTTAATTATATTTTGAACATGGAAGAAAGAAACGTGTACTTTCGGTGCATTTCAGTTTTTTATTTCCGAAAAGGCAAAAACGCATCGCAATCTCACAAAACAATATGTTCCGTGTACGGAGAGAGTGCCGTAAGTCAATGTGTGTGTCGAAAAAGGTTTAAAAAATTTCGTTGCAGAGATTTTGATCCCCAAGATGATCCTCGCTTTGGTCGACCAGTCACTACTGATCTTGATAAAAGCAAGACTTTAATCGACAGATATTTGACTACTACGTAGATAACTCAACATTAACCAAACGACTGTTTCGAGACATTTACGGAAGCTTAGGATGGTGGTTTGGGTGCCGCACGAACTGATTGAAAAGAATTTAATGGACCGAATTTTCAGCTTGTCATTTTCTGCTCAAACGCCATAAAAATGAAAATGAACTATTTTTAAAGCGGATGATCGCCGGCGATGAAAAGTGGATTGTCTATAACAATGTTAGTCGAAAAAGTTCATGGTCGAAGGGCTGCTCACATGGCCCGCAAGGGCTGGATTATACCCAAAGAAGGTCATGCTCAGCGTCTGGTGTGATTGGAAAGGAGTAGTCTATTATGAGCTGCTGAAACCCAACCAAAAAATTGACTCTAGCAAGTACTGTTCACAACTGACGAGCAATCGATCAGAAGCAACCCGAAATGGTGAACAGAAAGGGGATTGTATTCCACCAGGACAACGGAAGACCACACATTTCTTTGATAACGCGACAAAATTTATTGCAGCTTGGGTGGGATGGTTTGGTGCACCAAATCATATAGTCCGGACCTTGCACCTTCAGACTATCACTTATTCCGTTCGCTACAGAATAGTTAAAATAATAAATCCTTCAGTTCCTTGGACTTTTTCAAAAACGGCTTGGAAAACTTCTGTCCACAAAATTCTCAGGACTTCTATAAACGAGGGATAGTGAAGCTTGTGGATAGATGGCAGAAAGTCATTGAACAGAATTGAACGTACCTGTATATAGTTGATTAAGATTTCTGTTTTAGTTAAAAATTTAGCGTTTCGCTACGGACTTATCCATAGAACCTTCACGTTTTTTTTTTTTTTTTTTTTTTATTTGCTTGGAATTGTTGCTGTACACATAGTCATAGTCTTGGCTTGTGTATTTATGTCATTTATTTACAATAATATGTAATATTTCAGATCGTCAATTGTGCCAACTTTTTTCAATATAGTAATTTATGATTTTGTATAGACCTCTCCTTTTTCTTTCAGATTAACTGAACAACCTGATTTATGAAAATTATTTCAAATCAACCAGATAAAGATCAAAACATCTTAGGACTGCCAATCAGAAACTTCTTATAGTTAAATATATTCGAGATGACATTGAATATTTAAAAACATCAATTACAAAGGAATATCCTCTTTAAACTGCCTTTGAACATTACTCTCGCTTATAAACAAAGCAATTATTAAAATATATGTAAATATTTCATTACGAATAATTTAATCGGTCCCCCTTTTTTTTTTTATTCCGCTCCTTTCTCCTTTACCTTTACTATATACCAATTAGCAATTGTAGTCAGGCAACGCGCATATTTAATTTTCTGCCAAAGGATATTTGGTTAGGTACCTATACATACATACATAAATACATACATAGATATCCCTGCAGCAGCAAATTGATTATACAAAGGAATTCGCAAGTAATTTCTCATGAATCTTTCATAACTAAGTAATTGGCTAACGCTGATTAATTAATAAGAACATCACTTGAAATGCCCAGACGCGACACTCAGTTCCCCCTTACCCTAAATCATTCAGAATCAATTACGAAATGTTTGTTGAACGGGTCAAGTTGTGCCAGGATCACTTACCTCAACGTCATATTTTCATTGTTATCCTTGAGAGAAATTCTTTTTGTTGATTTTCTTTATTATTCTTCCTGTTAATATACAAGTCGGTCGGTCGCCCGTTCCCATTCCCATTCCCATTCCCATTCTATATCGTATCGTTCGCCCATACTTTCAGTTCCAATTTCCCAGCCAGTACGGGGCTAACGGCCCGAACTCAAAACAATGATATGCAAATGAGTGTTGATGGGTAAAGTGCTCATGACTTATTAATTTTTGGCAGAAGTAAACAAAACATTAATCATGCTCAAAACTTTATGCTAAATTACGCTTTGCTTAACAATGAGAATGGGCGCCGATGGTGAAATAAGTGAGCCCTATATAGGGTCTCGTCCTGTAGGCGGGAAAGGATATAGATTGACGGTATGCCAGAGAACAAGAGAAAACTGGCATGAGTTGACTTCCAATGTATATGTATGTATATATGTATGTAATGTATGTATGTATAAAAGGTATGGAATTCATAAGGAAGTAAATAAATTACGTATTAATGTCGTGGAAATCTACCACCAGTTAAAAACAAAAGTGCTCCTGATATAAACAGTTTTATACAGGTATATACAAGTTGGTACCTACATACATATATTTATATTCACAGGTTTTTAAGGAAAATCGGAAGTTTAGAAATTCGTCCTGACTTCAGGCACTTTTTCAGGTTTCGTTTTATACATATTTGTAACCCAACCATTGCTCCCGCCATTTAAGTTTAAAGCAACTGCACGCTTCATTCCTTCATGGTGAAAAAGGTTAATGTAAGAGAGTTAAATTTATTCTGTGAATTAATGTTTTGCTATGCAAATTTAATGTTCCTGGTGGATGCTTACGTAAATATTCTAAGGTTTCTCTTCCGCATTTTAACGTGTGTTTTGAAATTAAGTGAGTGACTAAATTCTGTCCGCAATGTATTATAAAAGTAAACACATTTAGGGTATATATATTTTTTTCATTCCCAAAGTTTATTAGTGCATTAGATATAAATTGAAATATACTTACATAAAAAGTCCCAGCAAAAAGTGGTGTCAAATTTGCTTTGTTTTTTTAAAGGACCGATGTTTTTGGAATAATATCTTAACGCATAATACTAGCTATATTTCAGAAGAAATGTATTTATTTATTTATTTATTTAATGAGCAATTAACAAGAGTAGTAACAGAAATTAACTCTACCAATGTACTACGTTAAATTTAAACTACTAGGTTACAAAAGAAAATTTGGAGAAGACAGAATTATATAATAAAAGAGCTACAACTAAGACTATAAGGAAAAGTATACAAAACTAAAAAAATAAAAATAAACTCTTAGAGCAGGAGAAATTTAAAGGTGACAAAGGAAATTATTAGGCAATATAAGTATGTGGAGGAAAGAAATTCAGAATAAAAAAATTACAAAAATATGATGTTACTACAAGTAATAAGATATAAAGAAAGAGAAACAAAAATGAAATACCTGAAGCAGTAATAATCAAAACTACTAAAAAATAAAAAATTAAATTATAATAATGAAAGGAAAGTCAAAAAATAAAAAAAAAGTGAGGAAAAATAAATAAATAAAAAATAAAAAATAAGTAAAAAACGAGTTTTCAAACAAAACTGAGGCCAAGTCGCATGAAAAAGTAGAAAATAAACTTTTCTTCACACACAGAGGTGGACTCAGATTTTATTCGCTGACAATCACCGATATATTTCAGTATGATCAATCAGAGGTAATAAGTGATTTGATTCATGAAGAGAAAGAATATTCAAGAGAAATGTCCTAATCAAAAAATCTGAGTCCACCTCTGACATTTCTCTTGAATATTCTTTCTCTTCATGAATCAAATCACTTATTACCTCTGATTGATCTTACTGAAATATATCGGTGATTGTCAGCGAATAAAATCTGAGTCCACCTCTGTGTGTGAAGAAAAGTTTATTTTCTACTTTTTCATGCGACTTGGCCTCAGTTTTGTTTGAAAACTCGTTTTTTACTTATTTTATTTTCTGCCTTTTTCACGTTAACTAAATTGGAAAATTCTGCATTTTTCCTGAAACAGATTTATCACTAATCATATATATGAAAATTTTTCCGATGATTTTTCCGCTTTTCCGGGTTTTCCATGCAGTTTTCCACAAAAGCAACTTTATGCCACTCATTTCGCTCGACAACTTTGTCTTCGGTTGCAAAACGCTCAAACGCTTCCTTGGTCGATAAAACTACGGAAAAGCGTTTTACATGAATTTTCCTCGATTTTTCTGCAAGTTTTCACCATTGCCGGAGAGAAAGTAATGATGCCAGTTGATAGGGAACTTGATCCTGCATAATTTAGAAAACTTTTTTATCGGAAAATTTTCCGGAAAAGTCGGAAAGTCCATTATTTTTCTAAAAAATTCCGTATATGAAAATAAATGGAGAAAGTGTAGACATACAGCAGAAAAAGTGTAGAAATTGAAATCTTCACTTTGTCCAAAGAAATCTCCATTCCTTTTTCTTCATTGGAAAAATAGCGAACAACTAGTGGACAAAATTTTTGATAAATTTGCCGTTCTTTTTATTTTATAAACCTTATCAACTTTTCTCTTTTTATTTGATGAAAAAGTGTGGATTAACAATGGAATTGAAAAATTTTGACATGCCATGGATATTCTTCAGAATGATTCTTCACTATATCCAGGCGTTATCAAATGAAATTCCAATGTTTTATTGTTTCTAGGAAAAATTATTTAGGGTTTTGGTATGGAACTGAATGGTGTCGTGAGACGTGAAATCATTTGCATTTAGTATTGTGTAGGCTAGAAGACTCCATAAGGAAAGAAATAAACAGGAAAAGAATAAAGTAAGATATAAATTTAGTTATTTTATTACTTTTAAGACTAATAACTTTTTCGTTCACAAAGAAACTGGAGGAAAAACACGCCGCAGTGCATAAATTTAAGATTTGAATATTATTTTGTTAACACTAATATCTTTAAAATGCTTTTTATTTATTGTAGCAGAGGGAAATTCGAAAGAATTCTTGTAGAATAATTCTGCAGAATATCCGGAAAAACCTTCCATAGAGCATCCGTGGAATATATCTGCTAAATTTCCAAAGATATTATTCTTATGATTTCTGAAGAATTTCTGTAGAATAATTGTGCAGAATATCCAAACAAACTCTCTATAGAGTATTCGCGGAAAATATGCGCTAGGTTTCGGAAGACATTGTCCATATTATTTGTAAAGAAATTCCTTGTAATACAGACGACATACTTTCCTCGGACAGCGTAACTTTTACCCCGTGAAAATCCCATAAAATTCTTTTGACATTCTTGGGAATATTCCACGGAACTGATCAAGGAGAAAGACAGATAACCTTGATGGCTCTGAGTGGCCATCTGATAATATCTAAGTTACTGGGGGATTACAGGTAGTCTGTGGATAAGTTGTGTATCCACAACAAGGTGACCCTTTAGTGGGTTTCTGCTCACATAGGGATCATGAGGAATGAAGGGGCTCACCTTTTAGCTAGGGTTGGCTCTTATTCTCGGTAGCCGTTGCCAACTCGAGCATCGGGACTCTTATTAAAGCGGATGTTCATAGGAAGTATCAGCAGACATGGATGAAAATGAGTACTTGCAGGTGCATAAAACTCTTTCTTGATGGGCCCAATGGGAATATCTTATGGGGTTCGGTAGGAAACAATGTAGAACTATGGTTGGCATCATCACCGGCCATAGATCGCTTCATGCTCATGATTTGTAGACAGTCCGGAGTGTCTGTCCTGACTGGAAGGAGAACGTGGTGCTACAACCGAACACTTTTTGTTTGCTTGTCCGGCCTTCGCCCGGAGCAGCCTGAATACTATAGGGTCTGCCCATCTATCTATAATTGAGCTGAAAGGCCTTCTTCCCCAAGACCAGATGCGCTTCATTAAGAGGGCAGTAAGGTTTTGGTGAAAGGGCTTCTACCAGGACAACACAATGGGTCGCCCTGCCCTCCATGCATAGGAGCTCGTGTTCGCTTGCCAAAATGAAAAAAAAGTAGGTACTATATATAATGTTATATTGTGTGAAGACTATACATACAAAAAAAAAATTATTTCCAATCCAACCACGTTATCCTTTGGAGTTCCTCAGGGTTCATTTTTGTGTCCGCACATTTTTCACCATTTGACATGAAATATCTTTCAACACGTTTTAAGTTTTAAAACAACATCCAGACGTAAGTTTTCTAATCAAAGAAGAATTGATTTAATTTAATTGGCTACACAAATGGAAAATGTACAGAAATCTTAACATTTATGCAAGTAAGTATATTTATGAATCTATCATTGTGAACTTCAGTTATATTAATTATCTTCGTATCATTTGTGCTTGACACGTGAGATTCATTTACTTGACTTTTCATTGGGAGTATGTTAACAAAGTATAAATTCAAATCATTATCTCTTCCTGTGAATAGGTAAAATATTTATTTGAAAACTTTCTATGTATATCTAAAAGTATGAGAATAACATCTGTATTCGACAAAAAATTCAAACGCATAGCTTTTATCTTAAAAATATCTACAAAAAAATATATATATTTATAAGGAAGCCTCATACATATAAATTGCTTTGAATATCTATCCCACAAAGTTCGCATTATAAGCTGTCAAAGAGACTTTCATATTTCCATAACGAGAGATTTTAACTAGGCAAAATAGTAATAATCTGATGACAGATAACTGTATGCATAGCATCAACACAATTGGATATCCATAAAGAAAGTGAACCAAACAAACCAACAATAAAATAAAAAAAAATTTAATTAATTAGCGTACATGGAACATATGTCCAGCAAAATGTTCTACAAGAACTCCATGACAATCGAAATTGACAGTACAATGGCGGATCTAATTAATCTTGACATAATCTGGGCATGGAAGTTTTGCTGTTGTATGTATGTAGTTAGTTCCCTTGCAATTTCCACCGAAGCATAATATCCGGACAGCTCAGACTTCTTTACCTCTTCTAGCCGGATCCCATTGTTAGTGTAACCGTTTCCATTTAGTTTGGTGTGCTCTCTCATGGTAACCTTTCATCTTCATTATGTGTATATACCTGAAATGCCTGTCGAATGCCTTCTGGTAAATAAAATGTACAATGCTGCGTTAATTAGCTGAACATCTCTTAAATGTGCCATGCCAACCTATCTTTTCCTTTACACTTTTTATATTCAATCTTTTTTTTTTATCTTTTGTTTTTACAATGGAGAGCGGTATTTAGCGGAGCATCTTTTGTGGATTCATGTCTGGAACACACATATCACAATCCAACCATATACGCTTCTCCGGTAATAATTTTCCGTTGATGCTCCTGGGTTGCAAAGTAAACGACTTGTGGCCCCGATGCGATGCGCGGTATATATTCTCTCATCTGATTTCTACAATATAAATGAGATTATGCCAGTGGATAATGTTAATTAAATTTTTCCAGAGTTCTCCTGACCCCACCGACCGACCAATCGACCAGCAGAGATTATATTGTGGTGGCTTTTAAAGTGGACGCGAACACACACGGGGACTTAATCGAAGTTCAGTAGATAAGGATCTGATGATAACTCGTAACTGCCAGATATTATGGCCAAGTATTAAATAATGCACTTTGTCAAGGTCTCATTATTTGATCTGTTCCTCCCCATATTGCAGTCTGATTAAAGCTTAAAATTACTCCATCGAATTTATCGTTTAACTCAATTTTATGGGTATGATCTAGGGAGATTGTGAAAAGCCTATAGAAATGTTGGAAGATATTTTATGTAATGTTGCATAACTAACTTGTTGCTTGTTGCAACGATATTTGTGGTAGTAAATGAATAGTAGAGCGGCATATGATCTATGAGAGGTGGGTACGAATCTAACATACACGCACTGAATAGTTGACTATCGATTAATTACTATGGAACAATTAGTGGTTCGGCATTTACCGAAAACTGTAAGTCCAATTATAGGAATTAGTAAAGGAATAGATGGTTCTCCATGTACAATGGAACCTCTCTAAGCGGACAGGCATGGGACCAAGAAATGCTGTCTGTTTAGCAGGATGTTTTCAGGAAGTAAAACAAAATAACCAGCCAAGTGCGAGTCTGACTCGCGCACGAAGGGTTCCGTACAATCCTACAAAATTTAGCACTATGTTCTTTTTATTTATTTTTTTTTCAATTGAGAGTAGGCATCATGTGAAATAATAATAATAATGCTGTCATTTGAAAAAAAAAATGCCTACTTAATGATAATAATAATGAAAGAGAATAAAATGAGGAAAAAAACGCCAAAAAAATCACGTTTCTTGTATGGGGGCCCCATTTAATTTGTCATTTTATTTTATTTTTATTATTTGTTGTTATATCGCCAATAGAAATACACACTCTGTGAAAATTTCAACTGTCTACCTACCACGGTTGATGAGATACAACCTGGTGACGGACGGCCGGGCAGTGAAGTCTTAGTAATAGGGCTTCCGTTGTTACCCTTTGGGTACGTAACCCTAAGAACACCAAGAATACTATGCATAGATAAATACATATTGTTATCACATTTATTTTTTTATTCTTTTGTGATGTCGGAATATTGATAGTGTCTTCGTGGTGGGACCCGTTATCCTTACCACCTGGCCGAGGGGCTACCAGCGGAGTAAGACTGGGTTCGGGCGCCCCCAATTATGTTCCAGCGAAGACGTAGCGTCCTATATAAAAAAGGAAGAAATCATTAACTCTGTCACAGCTTTCTGCACCTGTTTCCTTTGAACTTTTGTACACCGCGGGAAAGGTGTCGTGTTCGTTAGCAGTAAATGGAGTTTGTTTTCTATTCAGATGAACTCTAAATAATCCTGGACCAGCAAATTAAGCGCGAATTTTTTTCGCCAACAATCTCGACTGGAGGATAAGATCTTCCAGGATAGCGTCAAAGACAGTGGATAACGTCCTAGATCTAGTAGGCCTCTTCAGTTCAAGGGTCTGTTGATACCTTTATTTGGTTTTTAAAGCTTGCATATTACTCTCTTGCGGGAAAAATATGTCCTTATTTTTGTTACAATCGTCGTTCGTTGCCTATATGTAAAACATGTGTGCACGTTTATTATTGTAATCGAATTGTTAAAAAATTATCAAAAAATCTATTTCAATAAAATTGCATTGCAGAGAAATTGTCCGCTTATAAGATGCAATTCGACCAAAACTTAAGAAAAACAAGTAAAAAATTGGTCTAAGACCAATTCTTATGATACCCTAGATGAATGCCCGTATTAAATTTCGTATGGTCACCGATCTATTCAAGTATTGATTTTGAAGTTGTTTTTCGCATATATTTGTCGCACAGAAAAAATGGTAATAACCAATTTTATAGGATTTCGTATTCTGCAGAAGTTCTTAGTAAAATAAAAATGTCTTGGACTGAGCGTTTTCAAAGTATACGTAAAAAACCGAAATTTTTATATGGCAACACCAAGAAGGAGTTACCCGATTTATCTCATTTTCGAACTTAATTTTACTTTTTTTTTTAAAGTCCGTGTACAAAATTTCAGCTCTCTAAGTATACGCGTTCTCGAGTTATCGTGCGCACAGATGAACGGACGGACGGACGGACAGACGGACGGACATGCAAAAATCGAAATAACTTTTAATATTATGAATGGGTGTCCAATCCATTTTGCTCTACCATCATTATTTCGAGGTGTTACAAACAGAATGACAAACTTAGTATACCCCTATGATTTCATCTAGGGTATAATAATGCCCATATCCGCCTAGAAAAGGAGTCCGGTTAAAAGGGGTAAATTTTCAATTCATCCCTTTTGGATACCACCTTAGGACCAATATCTGTCCACTTATAAGAGGGTTCCGCTTATAATAGGTCTCTGTTAGGAGAGGTTTCATATACTTCCAATACTTCCTAGGAGAAGAGATTAAGAAACATGATTATCTATTTTATAATTACTTCTAGTTAATTGAAATTTAGACTAATGACAATAAGCAGGTGAAAAAAAAAAATCATAATTTCTTATCTTGTCGCTAAAGCCAAGCGACCTCATGTCCCGAAATTGATTATGTTTGGATTATCCTTGTTTTTTTTATATATATATATTTCCTCTGTCCGATGCTAGCTTAAAGAGACTCTTTTTGTTACTTCAATATAAGTATAAGCATTACCTTAGGCATATAATTCTGGTTTTGACATATCAATGACATGTTTGGATCGATACAATGGAAGCTAGAACGAAAAGTTACAAACTGAAAAGGTCAAGTGAAGGCAAATATTTGTAATAATTTCTTTTTGTACTGCTTGAAATCCATTTTCTTAATGGAGAAAGTATTTGAAATATTACAAACAGAAATAACCATACTACCTAGATACCCTTTGCGCTGTTAAATCACCTCGATTTCTCAAACTTTTTTTCTGGTGGGTCATTTACCCTAGTCTTGAATATTTCTAAAAAAAAAGTCTCATACCCTCGAAAATTTCCTAAACTTTAGTAAACTGACGAAATACTGTCCCGCATTAGGATCGAATCTCTCGTAATAATTAAAGCAAGTTTTGGATTTTTTTTTAAGGATTTTAATAAGATGATGCATCAGCAAATCTTATCATACTTACTTCCGATCGTATGCTAACTCAGTGGCAAGCTCGATTCAGACGGGAGGAGGTTATAGTTATTCAAAACTCCTTCAAACGTTAGACTTAAAAGTCACTAATTCACTCCCAACGTACTTTAATACCCTACACTCATCCCAGATTGATTTGTTCTTAGTATGAAATACTGATTATTCACAAATCAATTAACGTCATCCAGTGACTTTGGCCACGATATATTTTTCCATGACATATGACACCCTTTTGATTCATATGCAACTACCCCCAATTTCACCTATAGGGATCTCAACCACATTGCCCGTGATAGACTTTTTAATGAGTGCTCAATGAAGTCGTGGGAGGCTATTTACAACGATTTATGCGCGTATGGTAAGGTGGAGCACTTAACTGCTTCTCCAAAAAATATCTTAATGATAAATATGTCCCAATTCGAAGACGTACTTTACATTGCTGTGGCTCTTCGTGGCCACTTGGTCACTAATAAACTTTCTATTAGGAACAGTTGATATAACATCTAATGGGACGCTTAAAGCATTGAACGGACCAGTAGCCTTTGTGCCACAATTGTTAGCCTGGTGTTTGTGAAGTCGATATTGGTTCAGTGATGTCCGTTCAAGGAAGCTTAATCGCTGAAACGTTTACCGATTTCTTATTCCATAGGGATCTTAGTTGTTTCAGCAGGTTCATATGGATGATCGGGGAAAACATTGGGATTTACAGGCCAAAGTCCTGTCTTTTTGAATCCACTGCAGGCATTTTGAACAGTCGCTGCTTTACCATACGCTTGCCTTAGCAAAGAACCAATTTAATACTGTATCACCACACGTGCAGGGTGAGCTCTCAGCTAGTGAGAAATCTTCTGATTAAAATATGTTTTCAACGGCCCGTCAAAACAAACATCTAAAGGCTAAATGCGATGAGTGCAATATGGTGGTAGACAAAGTAGCACTATGCCATTTGCTTTGGAAAATTCCAAGGATTCGAAACCCTTGCGTGACTCGCGTGCCTGTCCACTATCAAAAGTACTTTTTGCTCTACACTTGCATTCACCGGAGATTGGAAGTGACGAAGGCATGTAGGGAAGACTTCGTCAGTCATCCATCCTTATTCTTAGGCTATGCAAAGAGTTCCCGTAGGTGCATCGTCCAGAAGCTCATTCTTCAATTTTACGCGGGAATATAAGACATTGAGGCACAAAAGATCCGGTGGCGTTCATGCAATAAACGATTGTAACGTTGGACCACAACTCGGAACTGGTAAGCGCACCCACCTGTTTTCTCTGGTTTTTGTACAGTGGATAGGCTAGACTCATCAACATTGTAGATCCTACTTGGACGAATATCGTGCTTGTCTAAAACATCTTGATAAACTTTGAAAAACCTTTCTATTTGGAGCCTGTTAAAAGCTTGAGCTCTAGCTGCAGACGTTGGTTCCGGTTTCCGCAGTGATATATCTTTATGCCTCTTAATGAAACCAGCTATAACCACTCCTGTCCAGCGAGTTTTTTATCCTTATTAAATGAATTTGCAAACCCATTATTTTTTCTGCAAATCTAAAAGCAAGCTCGCATGTCACCGCAAGTTAATCCAAATAGATGAGTTTCTAATAATTTTAAGTGATCAACGAGTTGCCTCTCTACTTCTAGAGGAAATATCAATTTAAACCTGCCTAAGCTTTTGGTGCTGGGGTTCAATGTTTTATTTAAACCTAATACGTGTCTACGCAAAGTAGCTTGGGGAACACTGAAGTTTTTATATGCAGATAGCCATCCCATTTTGTTCTTTTCTATGGATTTTTTCATGCTTTCTGCATTCTATGATTGACGGTTAGTGGTTCGGTTGTAGTTTCGTGGCATGATGAAAGCAATACCTACATAAAGGAAAGTTTCTTTAGAAAATGTACCTACAATCAGACGACTATAGACAAAATGACATATGTATGTCATATGAATTTATATGCCATTTTATCCATCAAAGCTGTATGACATTTTGTCCAGACTAAGTGAATTATTTCATAAACTAAACACCGGCGTAAACACAATAAAACATTGGAAAAAATATCTTTATCAAACACTAATAAAACAATCCAACTAATCAAAGCAAGGATAGAAGAAATCTCTTAGGTAAATTTACCCCATAAATCAAAGAATTATTAAATTTTAAATTTTTTGTGCACCCAAAAATATCACTATGCACATCTCACTCAAACCGCTGCCATTGGCGGAACTGGCACGTACGCAGGTCGGATACGATAGTGTAACGTAGTGCCAGTGTTGCAACCTATTTAACATATACCGTTTATGGGATATTGCTATCATGTCCAATCTATCATAAACCTATTGAACTATGTTTATCTGCCTATAGTTTTTTATACTCTAGTAATACAGTAGTTAAATATTACGATTTCTTAAATACCAACTTTAATGTTTTAAATGAATATTTTAATTCTATTGACTAGTCTGTAATGTTTGTAATGATCTTTGTAAAATGTATGATCGGTTCATTGGTATTTTAATGGATGGTATCAACGCTTTGATGACGTCAAAAGAGAGAAAGAATACCTTACACCCTGCTTGGTATAATCGTAGTTTGTTACGTCTAAGGAATGCTAAAAGTAAAGCTCATAAAGCATATAAAAGTAGTGGGAGTAGTGCTGATAGAAATAATTTTTTGCGGCTACGCCGCGAATTTCAATTCTTGCATAGATTTCTGCATAAGCAATATTTATGGGACTTGGAATCCAAGATTAAAAGAAATTCTAAAGTATTCTGGACATATACAAGGTGTTTCCCACTAGGAGGTCAGTAGAGCGGGAGGTCATAGTACTCTGATAGATGAACAAAAAATTGAATGGCAGGGGGGGGGGGGGCATATCAACCGTTTAGGAGTTACAGGGTGATTAAGAAAAAAAGCTAGTTTTTTACAAAACACCCTGTATCTTAAAAACTACAGGGTGTATGGTCACAGTTAGGAGCTCATTGTATGTAGAACTCCATGGCCTTTCGAACGACTGCTCAATCAGCCCCATAGCCCTCTCCCCTTATCGTTGTCTAAACTCAAAATTTCGGATTTTCTTAACTTTTTTTTAAATTTAACTTCTATTATTTTTGCAAAAAGGACGTTAACATACCTTTTTTTTATAAAATCTGTAAGATGTAGACTCTCCTCTTTAAGTTGACCTATTACACCCTATGTGTTAACAGCAGGCTTTAAACAGTTATTAACTCATAACCTATTCAGGTCACACCGAAATTAGACGATGTTTTGTAAAATGACGTGCTAAGGGAACAAATTATCGTTGAGAATAGGGAGAATAGGTTTCGAGCTAATAACTTTTAAAGGACTTCAGATAGCACATTGGGTGTAATAGGTCATATTAAAGAGGAGAGTCTACAGCTTACAGTTTTTATAAAAAAAAGTTATGTTAACGACCTTTTTGCAAAAATAATAGAAGTTAAATTAAAAAAAAAGGTAAGAAAATCCGAAATTTTGAGTTTAGACGACGATAATTCATGAGGGGAGAGGGCTATGGGGCTGATTGAGCAGTCGTTCGAAAGGCCATAGAGTTCTACATACAATGAGCTCCTAAATGTGACCACACACCCTGTAGTTTTTAAGATACAGGGTGTTTTGTAAAAAACTAGCTTTTTTTCTTAATCACCCTGTAACTCCTAAACGGTTGATATGCCCCCCCCCCCCTGCCATACAATTTTTTGTTCATCTATCGGAGTACTATCACCTCCCGGTCTACTGACCTCCTAGTGGGAAACACCCTGTATAAATAATAAGCGTTCTATTACAGGTTATTCCAACCTAATGCATCTTGGAAACAATTCCTCAATTAATATTCAATCTATATGTAATTTGTTTGCTGTTTACTTTGAACCCATTTATAATTATTCTAATATGCCCTCATCCGGCTGTGATTACTCATATCCCCCGTCAATGGTTGACTTGGGTGCGATATCGTTGGGAGTTGAAGATGTTTGGAGAGCCCTTTCTACTTTAGAAATTAATTATTCCCACGGGACTAACTTGATATTTACTGGACTTCTGAAAATGTGAGCATCTTCACTCTTTTCTCCTTTAACGTATATCTTCAATTCATCTCTGTCTTCTGGATATTTTATTGATAAATGGAAAAAAAATTTTATTACACCTGTTTTCAAAAGTGACTCAAAACATATGATAGACAATTATCGCCCTATTTCAAAGCTTCACCCAATTCCTAAGTTGTTAGAGTCTTTAGTTACTGAAAAAATTTACGATTCCATAAAACTCGGAATCTTTTCTAATAATGTAATCAATGGTATTGAGTTAGGTAAACAGATTGTGTGATCTATACAGATTTTACGAAAGCCTTTAATAAGATTAATTATACGCTTTTGATTAATAAACTTTGATCACTTGGTTTCCACTCTTTCTTATTGGAATGGCTTGGTTCATACTTGGTTGGCCGCATACAGTTTGTGAAAATTGGTAACAACAAGTCTCAGGTGATTCATGTGAGGTCAGGCGTACCACAAGGAAGTCATTTGGGTCCTATTCTGTTTATTCTTTTCATCAATGATATTATGTCCTATTTTTTTATTTGCTAACTGCCTTTTTTTGCAAATGATTTAAAGCCTTTTATGACTATAAATACTTATAGTAATTGCATGGAGCTTCAACAGGATTTGAATAGTCTAAAATCCTGGTTTGTGGCAAATTCATTCGAACTAAATTCGTCTAAATGCAAAGCTATGTCATTTTACCATTTAGAACATCACATATCCTTTCGTTATACTGTCAGAAGTGTTATTCTTGACAGACGTTCAAGTATAACTGATCTAGGTGTAATTTTTGATAAGAAGATATCGTTTAAAGAGCATATATCGATTATGTTACATCTAAAGCTTTTCAGTTCCTATGACTTTTAAAGAGGCAGACTGGTGAATTTAAAGATCCCTTAACATTAAAATCACTATATTTTTCATTAGTACGGTCCGTTTTAGAATACGGATCAGTTGTATGGATGCCTACTCAAATAACTCATATTAGACGTATTGAGCAGATTCAAAGAAAATTTACAGGATTTTCTGTGTCAAAACTAAATTGGGATCTTACGTTGGACTATAAATCATGTTGTCTTTTATTAGAATTGCTTTCCTTACAGTCTAGAAGAGTCACATAAGTTCAATAATATTGGTCCATGATGTACTTAGTTGTAGGATTTCATGTCCAGAAATGCTATCTTCTATTCTCTTCTATGTGCCTCAAAGATATATTCATCCTAGACGTTTATTGGTTGTACCCTTTGATAGATCGAACTTTGGATATCGTGAACCTATCACACATGCCATTTCTAACTTCAACCTGGTTGATTCATTACATGATTTTAATATATCTAGAGAGGGATTTAAGGTAATTATTTTGGATTTTTTCCGCTTAAGCTTTATAGATTTGTAATATAGTTTAGTTTTTAAATAACTTTTGATTTATTTTGATGAATACAGTATTATATACATACTTGTATTTGTATAAATTCTTGTAATCTGTAGGACTTATTCCGTAGATTCAAAAATATAAACGAAATGTCATTTTACCCGTATATTCCATTTTGTCCATGTTTCCCCTGTACCTTATAGGTGTATACTTAGTTATCAAATTTCTCTCTTTCACCAAATAAATTTTTCCTACCGACTAAACACTTACAATTACAAGATTTGTAATTTTGTGTACCAATTAACCAGTAAATAAAATAAATAAAAGACATCCGAAAATCGCTCTGATAGTATATCCACCATTCTAAACTACTGACAAATCTGATTGATAAAATTGGATTTTCTTCATTCCTTGCAAAACTAATTATAGATGTTTTCTTATTGCTGGATCCAAACAAGTTCAGATCAAAGACGTACTTTCGTTTTAAAATAGGCAACCCTTATATGTGTAGTGCCACAATATTCAATTTAGGTTCTATATTGTTTTGCATATGTGCATCAATAATCTCTCAGGAGTAATAGATGACTCAAGATTTCATTTAAATGCAGATGATGTTTAGATTTATATTTGGATAGCTTGGTTGGTTTGAGAGAAGAATGCGTTGCTAGAATTAAATCAGAATTTAAGAGGACTTCTAAATGATCCATGATGACTGATTTATCATTAAACCGCAATAAATTTTAATTGTATAAAATTAAATCGAAACAGCTAACATTTCTAAATGTCATTTTGAATGGCAGATGCATTCGTAGCTTGTGAATAATGTTCATGATGCTCATAATATTCTTATAATACCCAATATATACTTTTATAACTATTGCAGCATTTACTCTATATGGTGGTGTGTATGTTTGCTAGTATAATCTTGCCTACCCTCTGACTTATGAAAACTAATAGTAGGCTGCAATCCTGCAATTGATATTTGTTGTCTCTGACCCTTATTCTATGATCACTGCAACCGCGGTTTTAATCCTGAGCATGGGCAAAAAAACTATTTTCTTTAAAATGCACAGATGGAATCTGATTAGTAGCAATTAGGTTTCGGATAAAAGACACCGGCGCAGAGTTTTCCCTTGAATAGCTAGTTTTCTTCATTTCTGTCACGCTACTTTCCTTCTTACAAAAGCTACGTAATCAAAAGTCGCCTTCGTGGAATTAATTTAAGGAGTCCTCCCAGATTTTCGTCATATTTCTTGAATTTCTGAATAATGTTTTTATGTGACATCTCTTCACCTTTCGTTGGATCAAAAGAAAACAATTTCATTGTTCTAATATTGGCGAGATACAAATTTAATTGGAATAAAATTTTGCTCATTGAATCGCAGCAAGAGTCTGATATTCAGCTACCGTTTGTCGATCTTTATACCATACCTTGATCTGTCTATTACTGATCTAGAGGACCGTTTTTTTAAACATCGCAGCAATTTGTCAAACTTCTATGTCTTTTTCCGGAGAGAATTAGAAATTTAAATTATGCCGCGTGTTGAGAATATTGTTCGAAATTTACACAATAATTCATATAAACTACAGAACAATGCAGTCAAGATTTGACGGCGTCAAATTGCAAATAAAACAATTAATAGTTCTTTCGAGGCTCATTAATTTATTAAAACAATGAAAAAATGATTTGTATTATGTATTATATTCTTCGCTATTAAACGGTACCAAAATATTATTTAAATTATTTAACTGCCTGCAAATAAAAGAATTTCATTTGTATTTTTCTATCTCAATAATTTCACATTTTCTCCTCTGTCCTCTCCCTTTAATAAAATAATATAAAATTGAAAAAAAACTTGGATCTTGACAAAATTGTACCTTTTATGTGCAAATCGAAAGCCGGCTAGTAATAGGAGGAGCTATGGATTTCGTATTTTGCATTAATCCAGTGAAAACTGATCTATGCCTTTTTACTAAAATCACAGAGCATCTCCAAATTGAATCTGCCCTCCACTCGGTTGGAGCTAAAGGACAGGGTAAAATACCTACGCGTAATACTAAATGAAACACTAAACTGGAAATCGCACCTTGAGAGCAGAGAGAACAAAACATTCAGGGCCTTCGAAATGTGCTGCAAAGCCATAGAGAAGAAGTGAGGACTCAAACCACGGATGATTCTATAGATATACACTAACGTCATCCGACTCATGTTAATCTATGGTTCTGTGGTGTGGTGGAAAGCAACGAATTTCGCCAATCATCGCAGGATATTAGAAAAAACATCATAAACTATGCTTCCTCAGTGTAAGTGGTGCTCTCAAGCCAACCAGCACTCGGATCCTTAAGGTCATTCTCAATAAACACCCCGTTCAAATACATATCAAGAACAGAGCGGCAATCGAAGCGCTGAAACTGCATCTTAAACAGAGCTGGATTCACACCGGGACACCGGCTCGATCCATTTTGGAATTTGGGCAATCTATTGCGCTTGACATCGACAGAGACAGCGACCGCATCCTCGAGACTCTACTGAAAAGGAACTTTAAGTTGAGAATTCCATCCAGGGCAGAATGGGAATCACATTCGGTGCTTCAGCCATTAACAAACCCTACAATTTACACAGATGGCTCGAAATCTGGAGGAAACAACGGAACAGGCTTTTTCTGCGAGGAGTCATATATCTCGAAAACCATGTCACGGTTTTCCAGGCAGAAGTAAAGGCCACCCTGGAAGGGGGAACAAATCTCCACAACTCAGCTACTGCTACTGGATTGCCATCTCTACGGACAGCTATCCTTGCCAAAACCCTTCACAACCTCCAAATTGGTTTTTGATTGTAAAGTCATATCTCTCGGAATAACAGGGCACTCGTCGTTGAGGTGCCTGGTCACAGCGATATCAGCGGGAACGAAAAGGCGGACGTGCTAGCTCGTCTGGGTGTAGCTTCGGAGGAATCCTCCTCCATGATCGGGATGGCACAAAAATAACTTGCCGCTAGTATTTTGGTTTGCGCTGACCGACAGCACAGTTGGTTTTGGATGGATGACTCTGCACATCGAACCAAGAAAGCACTGTGCGAGAAACCTACCGCAAATCTAAAGAATAAGCTATTGAGACTAAACAAGATACCTCTGATAACTATGGTATCAATTCTCACTGGGTACTTTTTCTCAGGGGTCACCTTCATATAATGATGTTTGTTGATAATCCCGTATTCAAAGGATGAGGAGCGGAATCCGAATCGGTGACTCATATTCTTTGTCAATATCCGGCACTCTCAGGAAAAAGATACAGATTTCATGACTCACAGCTCCTGGACAAGCTGCATGAGGCCGGCAACGAGAATTGGGGGGCCAATATTGAACTTCATAAGAGCATCCGGTTGGGTCCAATTATCAATTGTTCATATGTCTAGAGGGTGAACAATGAGCCTTGTTGTGGCCTGTGTTCTAGGGATCCCGCTAAGGGTCTCATGCTCTTTTCAATCCATCCATCCATCCAAAGACCCACACTGAAAAACATACGATTTAACTGTAAATTATCATTACAATATTTTACCTTATTTTCGAATCCTAAGTCAAAATATTTGGGCCAAAAAATAAATCGTCTTTCTAAAAAGGGTTGGTAGATTTCATAGAAAGCCTATAAAAAGCTATAAAGGATATTTTCTGTTTCGAATTTTTGGTCTGTTTTTCAAATCATTTAGCCTGGAGAATTTTTTTACTCATTCTCCCAGCCCTTCTTACTTCTGTGATGAGGAATAAAGTTCCAATGAGTTGTGAGCTTGTAAATTCAACTGGATATATTCCACTAAAAGTTTTATATACAAATTTATACTTTATACTGCATTTAACCGCAAAGTTATAATGTCTCATAATTGCATTAGTCAATAGTTTAAATTTAATTAAATCCATTGAAAATTCAAGCTAAACTCTTACCTGGATATATTTTGTGTATCATCCAGCCATCACATATGTATGTCAGTGCAACTTTATTAGTGAAATACTTAAAATTCTACAATAAAAACTTGATGAGAATATTCCAACATAAATAACTCAAAACTATTCTCTTGACGTATTTTGATATCGTCTGATAATCCTAAGAATTCTAAATGGCATTCCATGTTCTTTGATTTCCTTTGCGGCCAATTATAGACTTTTTCATTGTCGCTATATGTTCCATGTCCCATCAACAAAATATCAAAACCGAAATAATTTTCTGGCAGCACCCCAAAATTAAATCAAAGGCTCCCCATAGTCATAATGTCGACGAATGTTTTAATATTAATCATTTCTACATCTTTGTAGAGCGCTTCTTGAAAGAATTTTCATTTAATATAGAACGCAGAAGATTGAAAGGTCTTGGAAGGTATATACCTCTACCTATATAGGTAGCGCAAAGAATATATTTTTGTTGTCTCACCAAAACACACAAAAAACAAACGAGTTATTATAAATTCAGAAATATAGTTCAGTTGGAATTTCCTTGATTTATATTTGTGCAGGATTTAGTATATTCCATGGATCCACCACTGTCTGAATTTTATAATATATTCTTTTCGGCGAGGGCAGAGAGGAGAGGGTTTATTATCGTTATTTCTAAATTGGAATAGTAATCAAAATGTCAAGACGAAATATGTATATATCTTTGATGAAGGTTCACCAGTTTTTGCACACTGTGACTGACTTGGTTGGCTCGTCGATAAATGAGGGTATACTATATGGTCTCGATTCCTTTTGGGAATAATTAATGACTACCCTTCAAATGGAGAGCACTCAAATGAAATTTTGATTCTTTTTTTATGATTTTTAATTTTTTGTTTTTTGTTTTAGATTTGTGATTTATATGAATTGGTCAAAAAAAGATAATAATGCAAAAGTTGCCAATAAAAGTGATATTTTTAATAAATATTTTGGAATAATCAGGTTTGTTTGATAAATTTGATATTTTATTACAACTTGACTGTAAGTTTTCTGCTAAAACTTTATCTTATGCTTGGAATGATGTTTTTCAGAATAAAATGATTCTGATTGGAACTTATCATCTGAGAATGTTATTGTTAAGGTTAATGGTAAGAGTAGGTGCGACTAGGCCTCCAGGGCCATGCGGACACTGCGACTAGAGTTGATCTATTGTGCCTTCTCCTAAGATGGTTGGCAAGATCTAGTCTTTTAACGAGCTCTATTATTGCTCTTGCGGTTAAATTGTAAACTTTATTTAGAGAGATAATGGTTCTTCCAGTGAGTTTTAGCCCTAGCCCTGGATTATTCCCTAATTCTTTTCCCTATCTCCGTCCTGCCATGCTGTGCTTTGCATCATTGTGTATCCCCTGAGCATGGCTTAAACATATAAAAAAAAACGTTGGGTACTCACATTCAACATGCATCGAGGTTTTATCTTCATCTGCGACAGTTCACTGTCGGATTTGTCTATCTTCTTCAAAAATTGATGGAAAGGGCCATGACGTGATTGCGTTAGTAAACAGCCTCCGCGACTGTCTGCTAAAGCCAATAAGTTGACGCATCTGGAGAAGAGAGGGGTTGAAGAATTTCTTCGCCTGTCATATAACTGGCGCGCTAGGCTAAAGGATATCCAGATGCCAATTTTCCCACTTAACCAGTTTCCCTCTAAAATGGGTTCTGTCGGATAGGGACCAGTTCCGGTTATAACCAGTTCATTTGCTTTTTCATTACCGTCTACTTTTTCGTATCCAGGAACTCAAACCACACCAAGGATAGTTTCGAGTAGTAGCTCCAGACTAGATCCGACTCAAGCACTTGCGAGGAAAGATCTAGGAGCGCAGCTTGGCTAGATATAGATATTGTAGTTTTTGCAGCGCTTTTTTAGGCTTTCCTGAGCTAGAAACTTCTGCCTAAAAAATGGAAGGTGAGGCATCAAGCGGAATGGATTGCTCCAATACTGGAACAATTACCCTTACGCCTTCTTTGCCATTCTTCTGGCCTCTTTCATTAATGGTTACCAGGTAACCTCTTTCAAAGGAGAATTTTTTGGCCATAGTATCTGTTGGAACATCTAGGTCGTTAATATTGACCTGCTCGAAGATATTGAGATGACCCACACTGGAGGAAGTGCAACCTTTTGGTGTTTCATTTCAGAACATACTAGCCGCTGTTTCCCTCTAAATAATGAGATAGAGTGTCTGTAAGCCAAAAATGGCTTCATGTACTCGCTGAAGACAAGATCTGAAGACGCCAGTGGCGCCTAAAAATGCCATCCTTTGCACCTTATCAAGGGTTCTCCTGGTGGTTACCGGTAATATTTTAGGCCACCAGACGTTTGCCCTTTAAGAAAGTATGGGTCTGAATATGCCCTGGAAGATTCATAAAGTCATTTTGGAGCTCAGACCCCACTTTATCCCGAAAATCCTGTAGCAGTATCTTAATACCCACATGGCTTTCTTAGTTATCAATCTGAGAATGTACTCATTTCTACATTGTTCGCCCCCATTTCCTCTTCATATTATTATTGGCAGTCCCTTTGATTGAAAAAAAAAAACTATATCCCCTGGTTACTTACTTACATAAAGGAATACGTCCTTTTCAGATAAAAATAGCAAAATAAATTTATTTCCATTATTTTCTTAAAGACGAAGTGGATATGTGTGCTGGTGGCATTTTCTGGCAGTTTACTTTTCTTTATTAGGAAATTATGGGAAATTGCCCGTCTTTTTTTTAAGCCGCATGCATTGTTTTCAATTTATTTTCCATCATGGTGTGATCAAAACAAAACTCAATGAAATTAATTGAATTGCACTAGGAATATTACAATTGGTGGGATTGTGTACCACAGAAATTATAAATAACGTTTCTAAACATCTAAATACATTCTGAAATCGGAAGAAATAATATGCATACAGAGCTTGGCAAGTACCAAATAAAAAGTACTTAAGTACAAGTACCAGAGGCCTGAGTACTTCAGCGTAAGTACAAGTACCGCATGTATGAAAAGTACTTGTAACTAAGTACAAAATCTATAAAAAGTACTGAGTACTTTTTGAAGTACTTTTTAAAGTACTTTTTTTAGAATCTTTGTACGTTGGCAGTAATATAATGAAGTTTATCGAGTAGATATTAATAAATCAATACCTTTAGAAAACTATAATATGTATAGTAACCAGTGGCTACCATTTATAGTTTTTTATAGTTTTCGACGATGCAAGTAGAGTAAAACTTTCACCTATCATTGCAACACTCATAAAAACTATTAGAGGTCCGCCCAAGCACACCTATTATCCCCTCCAATACTGCATAACAATTCTAAGAAAAAAATGTCCAGTAAATTTCTAAGAAAAAAATTGAGGCCTTCCCTACATCCGGTCGAGGCATCGTTGATTTTACATTGGAGCGAGGCATTGCTTGCTTACCCTCGGTAATGTCCACTGACGTATATAATATGGACTTTTTACTTTTCTATTTTACGTGGGCGCAATTACAAGTGTCAAAAAAGGTTCGTACGTCGGTGCCAACATTAAAAAAAATCATTGGCGGGAAGTTGAAAAAGTGTACACGCAGCTCGGAAGGTGATTTTAATAAAACATTTAGAATTTCTTCTACGTATCTAATGAATATATTATCTTTGGTAAAACAGCTTTTATCAGTAATAACACTAAATGATTAATTTAAAATTATAATCCACTATTTTATTTGTTTTCAGTTCTCTCTCAGTTGGTACTTGGTGCTTAGACCGAAAGAGTCAGCAATATAGAAGTGAGCTCACTTTCTGCAGTGTATTTCTATGAACGTAGTCAGTCCGTATTATACAGTGGTTATGTCATCAAGTCGAGGCATCGTCGATTTTATATTCGAGCGGGACGTTACTGGTTTTTGTTCTACTTGCCCAGTCTTGTTTGCATGTTATTAGTTTGTCGAAGGCTCTGCATTGACGCGTGAGTGCGGCACATGCTTTGACAGTTCTTTGCGTACCTTAAAACTCAACAAAAAAGGAGTTGCGCTAGAGATTGTGTTTGCTTTGCTACGAAGAGTTAGATATTTGGAGGTACTTAATAGACTCAGAAATGCCTAAGTAAAAATCGTGGTACTTAGTTCAAAACTAAGTTTAAGTACAAGTACTTGCTTTTGTTAGAAAGTATTTATATGGGCAATTGGGTGACCTCTATCATCGAACTTCTGTAGTAGGCGATCAAAGATAACCACACTGATGAGACTTCTCTGATCGCTGGGTCGAAAAGTTCGATATTTTTTCTGTATCTCGATGCATTATTGTAAATTCATTGGGGAAAAAGAAAGAAAAAAAGTTTTTTTCCAATGAATTTCAGTCTAATAAAGACGAAAAATTTCCAGATTAAATATCTTGAACACTGCCCGTATTCACAAGTACAACAGAAAATATCATTCTCAACACTTCGCAGAATTAAGACATACTGACCTAAGGAATACTATGAAAGGGACCCGATTAAATGCCCTGTATACCTCAACATTTATGGAAAATTAGATTTTGATTAACCGAAATAATATAGGTTTTAAATTTAAGTGAAATAGGCCCTAGCGGGCTTATAAGAAACAAATACTTAAAAAAATAGTTAATATGGTAAAAGACCCCCCCCCCCCCTAATCAAATCAAAAGTGGCAGTTTGTAATAGAAGATTCTAAATCATCAGAGCTCTGTTCAGCTTCTGGTGTGCCTCAGAGTTCTATTATTGAGCCTATACTGTTAAGTCTATTTATTAACGGCCTATTCACAATTATCTTTTGATTTGGTTTTGTTTTTACTCATAAATCTTGACGTTCTTAACTCATACACAAAATATACTGCTATTTAATATTATTAACAATTATTAACTTATGAAGTACTCTACAGATATCCATCTAAGATGATGTTGTGGCCTACAAATTGTTGCATCACATCCTAATCAATTGTCGCATATAGACCAGTGAGTTCAGAACACCACTTGTGCTGGAAATCATCCTGTTTCACAGTTTATTTACTTGCCTGTCTTTCAAAATCTAATGGAACTAGTACATGATAAGTGTTAGTCGATCCATCCGAATTTGGGTATTACTAGAACATCGTTTCAATGAGGACCAAGAGTTGATAGTCACGTTAATTGTTTGATTAGCTTCGTATTGACGCTGTCCAAATCTGCAATTCATTTGTACTATATGAGAGTCAAAATGGGAATCAGGACTGTTGAGTATTTACACAATCACTCAACGCAGAAATAAAACGCAGCAACACTATTATCATCTCAGCATACGATAACATAGCCGCAACAAGTAGGGTGTTTATACATGGAACATACGAAGTACTTTGTCTACGAGTAAATCAGCTATTAAGTCTGAACAGTTCACTAAAATTACGCCAAGTTTTGTTAAATACTGAACTAATAAATTATAATTTAACGTTACTGTGACTTGTGCATTGATACAATCAGATTTCTGTCCCTAAATACGCGACAAGAACACTGACCCACACCACCACGTGCAAGCACTTAAAAGGAGTTTCGTTGACAGATTGAAGAGACGTTTACATCTAGAATATCTTGAGACAAACGCAGACACATTCAAGTGCACATGACAACAGCTATCGTCGGTGCAGGATGGTCCTCTTGTCTTTCCTTGGTGACAATAGGTCACAGCATTTATAACACTAATTCACTGAGCTTCTCCATGCTATGGAACTGTTGCAAGCGGTGTGAGAAAGACAATTCCTCCGTCAGAGATTTAAAGCTAGAGGGATGATGAGGGTAGTTTGTAGAGATCTTTGATACTATCGGCTACTCTCGCGGTACTCTATAATGGTGTCGATGACATTTAACAAATTTATCCGTTTAAATATTCCAAATTTATCATTCCATCAAACTGCGTGTAATCTGCAAATATAAGCACATCTATAGATTTTATGATTACTTTAAATTTGGCTTTAAATCTTTATTTTCAAAATTATTGTAAAAATTCTCCTTTACCTCACTACTTCTTTTCTCAAAGCCACTTAAAGTTTCATCCAGTCCATATTTTTATATAAATGGCACTCTATTGAATATAGGACCGTGGTTAATAATTTAGGTATGTTTATTGATAGCGACTTGTCCAGGCAAAGTCATATCAATGCTACTGTGTCCAAGGTTTACTGCGGATTGAGAGGCTTGTGGCGACATGCAGAGTATACCCCCCGACTGATATGCGAATGATTCATTAAGGCTCTGATTGTCCCTATTGTTACTTATGGAGCTTGTGTATACTGCAATATTGATAGCTCAGGTCATAGGAAACTAAACGTGACATTCAATGCATGCACTAAATATAAATTTAACTTCAGGAGATATGATCACGTGTCAGTTGTAACTAAGCAGATTTTTGGACGTGGGTGTAATCATTACTTAGACTACCTATTATGCCTTATGATGTATAATATAATCAATAACAATTCTGCCGAATTCCTTAAGGACAATAACGTATGCTATTATTTCGGGTTCGGCGCCATTTTTTCCTATTTAGTTCTCGCACTTTTTTCATCTATGGAGCCAAACTCTGAAGCAGTCTACCTGTGTTATATGTTCGGGTACTTTGCAGTCTGCGGAGTTTCAGGATGGAGGCCTTAAGTTACTTTAAGCATCTTTAATGAAGCACTTAACTTATTTTTCTTTTTTTCTCTTATTCTTTTCCACTATGTATTATAGTTTATTATTTTATTAGTTTTTATTGGAAACATGAAACAATCCAGAAGTATAAAATCCAGAATTGACAAATTCCAGAAAAATAATTTTTCTGTGGATTTCTTCTGAATTTTGTCTCTTTTAGATTTTGTCACTTCTAGATTTTGTCACGTCTTTGTCTTTTCTAGATTTTGTTACTTCTGGATTTCGTCTCTTCTGGATTTTGTCTTTCTGCATTTCCTTACTCTGGATTTTGTCTTCCTGGATTTCGTACCCAACCCTAGCATTTTTTTTTAATTTTCTATTTTTTCTCTTCTTTAATTTCTTATTTTTTAACTTTTATTTCTGTTTTAGTACTGCTTTTTGTTCTAAATTATGTCATAATACGCATTATTTTTATTGAACATATGTACGCATATGTATGCATATATTATTAATTAATTAATGTACGCATATGTATGCATATATTAATGAATCATGTGTCTCAGTTGTGCAAATTAATAAAGAAAATCAATTTATTAATTTATTTTATATATTTTTAACTTAATCTTTTTAATTTGCCTTATTTAGCCCTTATATTATATATTTAATTCTTATACTATTGTTTGAGCCTTTTGCGTCACCTTGTAGATTTCGTTATGTAGTTAGAGCCTTTTTGCTTTTTTCCTTTTTTCAGAGCCACTTTTTTGTCATTGTAATTTTAAGAGTCATTTTGAAAGGTTTTTTATTAAAGAGTCTATATACAAAAAAAAAAACTATTTAATATCACCCAAGCGGGAATGGAAGCATTCCGGATGCATTCCGAAAATATTCTATGAAAGGTATGGAAGCAATACGGTCTGACAACCACTTCATTTGATTTAATGCATTGATGTCTTACGATGGGAAGGTATATAAGATAGCTTGGACGACACCTTGCCTCTGCATGACCTGTAAGGTGAAAGAAAGCCTTCCTAATTAATTCTTTGGAAGGTAAAAAGGAGTATTACTTTTCAATTCTGGGGAAGCAGTCATGCTGCAATCTCAGAAAAGTGGACGAAACCATTAAAAGCATAAATTTTCTGCAAGATTAAAAACAACCATTCAATTTATACTCTCAGGAAGGTGAGCCGAAACATTCATTCTGTTTTCACTGAAAAGTAAAGAGTAGAATTCTTCCTGCGTCTTCAGTTATTCGTATCTCGTACTTAACTGAACATAGTAAAATAATGGAGAAATCACTATAATGGAGAAATCACTATATTATCCATTTGCACGCACTTTCCTTTTATCATTGTTCTGAAAAAAAAAACAATGAAACTATATGACTCATTTTCGACCAGAGCACGCACTCCCTCGAACTAGCCTTTGTAATTATAGCCGCACTAATTTCTATCTCTCTTCGACAACAACACGAATGAATATATCTATTCATTACCTCTACCTTTTCTAGTATTCTTTGGAAGGTACATAGCATGCTTGAAAATACGACTTATCAATACATTACGCCTGCCTTCCTAAACCAGGTAAACGTAAGGTAAGTTCATGTACTCATTACTAATGCATTCCAGGTAATATTGCCAGTAAACTTTGTCTGAGTCAGACATTTCTATTTTTTCCGGTGGGAATAAAAACATTCAGGTAGAATTTCTGTTTGTGTCTGTACTTGAAATGTTTTAATGTCACCCTGTGATGTGTTCACTATATTGCTTCCTCCCCAAACAAACGAAGTCTTAAATAAAAAAAGGGGAAAGCTTTTTATCATACTATATTTGTCAAAATAGATTTCTTTCGATAAAAATCTGATTTAAAAAATTTCGGTATAAATATTTCGTGCTATACATTGACGAGATGGACTGAAATATTATTTGTAAGGAAAAATTACAACAAAATTCTTAAGAAATATTTCCAAGAAAATTCATATAAAAAAAATACTCAAGAAAATTTTTGTCATTTGTACAAGTTGGACAATTAGGATACGTAAAATATTTACGCATGCGATAAGCCAAAAACTTTTAAAAATCTGAACTTCGTCAGTGGACGATTGGATCAGTCAAAACGCTCGAGAAATACTTCTCAGGCGCTGAAACAGAAATCTATATGTGTGCGTGCTAGTCCAATTCTCTAAAATTTTTGATATTGATTCTTATGGAAAAGTGACTAGACATTGATTAAACTACTATACATAGAGGAAAATGGTCTTCCAGTAATTTTAAGCTTGGCTCCTAATCTTCACACAGGCTACACTTACTATAACTTACATATACATATATACTTAGTTAACAATATATAATTATTACTCAGTTTGTTTGGAGAATCGTAGTCATTTGGTTAAGATAAATTTTTTTGAATAATTTTCTTAGGAAAGATATAAAAATTTGATTACGGTTGGGAAGATAAAAAAGTCAGCTTAAGATTATCACAAGACAATTTTTCTGTATGAATATTAGCTTAGGGTGCAGAAGCTATTCGAAACAAATTCTTGTCAGTTTTACGTAAGAACACTGCAAATATTTTAGAACGATAGGACTAAGTTACAGCTACCATGTAGTAGTGAGTGAGTTTGTTTTATGGCTTGGAAAGTATTTCTGGAGGGTTTTGGATCAGTCCATAGGGCAAAGTAGTATTTAGCTCAATCCTAGAAGGTAGACCACAAAAACCATAATTTTCTTGAAAGAATTCGAAAATCGTCTAAAGAAGAAAACAAATCGGAGTATCGTCCTCATCAGTTAATTCCCTCACAGGATAGATCAATTGCTAAGATAACGCCAGTAACCCAGGACCAAAACTTGTTAACTCTTTACTGGCTAAAATATTATATCTGTTAAGAGAATGACAGAATGAGAACATTTCAATAATCACAATCAAAAGAAGAAAAAAAAAATTAGAAAATTCTCTCTGTCTTGACTTCATTTTAAATTAAAAACTTACTCCAAGAAAATAATGCCATTAAATACGTGGAATCCTTTTTTTTAATTAAATCCATAAATATTTCCCTGTTGACAATATCTTTTTATTTTTAATTTAAATCTTAAGTATCACGTGCTTTAACCGATATAAATCGCACACTGCGATATCTTACCGTCTATACTAACACCGCCAGCCAATCAGATGATATTTTTGTTACCTCGACAACAATTTGTGCCGACGGAAACGTCTTGCGGTCAATTTAATTTATTGCTTCGCGTCAACATGAACGCATGTCTCCACTTTAGAACTTTCTTCTATGGGCTTTTGAGAGTTAAAGTAGAAACCTCAGGTCCATTTTGCTGCTATCTATCGCCACTTACACACCTGGTACCTATCGCTGCACATTTTGATTATTTATGGGTCGCGTATTCGACTCTGGGCCTTAGCAAATTTACTGCACGCGGTCAGACAATAATTTGTGAAATTTATGCTGCACTGCACACAAAATGATCATAAATAATGCTGGGATACAGGGCCCCCACTGTACTGCAAGTTGAAGGATGCAGTTTATAATGTTCTCTCTAGTGGTCGGCTTCGGAGACCATCCGCCGTCTGTTCGTTGTGGAATTGCATTGTTATGCCGGCAATCTTCCAGCACGCTACCACGAAAAAGCAAAATTCACCTGTAATCTGTCTTTCAGACTTTCTCTTCAAGTTTTATAACTTATTTTTATCTCACGCGAGATGATTTGTTGATTTTAAGGGCAAACCCTTACTAAGAAGTTAAAGTTTTCTGCTAATTTAGATGTTTGTGTTAGATTTTTCCTTATCTATGGCTGATAACATATTTATAATTTTTGTTGTTGGGTAAGTGAATGAAAACGGGGTTCTGTATTATACTTGCGCTCTTAGTGCAATATGTTCAGTTCATACAGGAGGTCGGTTAGATGTAAAAAATCTTCCATTAAGGGGAACTTCCCTATAATTTTTTCTTTCACAAATTTTTAACTCTGGAGTGGTTTTGATTCTTAAAGATCGCTTTCCCAAAAAAGTTTTGGAAAATGAATTAATATGCAAAATACTTTTTTTTTCAAACTTATGTTTCCTGTGTTGCTCTCAATAATTTTAGTATCTCGTCCAGTCTCATCCACTTTGAATTATTACATGACATCTATGGCTGGAATTTTCGCATAAGTTTTCCGAGCACTTTGGGAAAACTCGATTTAACCTTTAATTAACATGAAGAATGAAATAACTTAATTCGGGATCTCCGATCATCAGTGAAAACACAAGTTTTTTGGCTTAAGTTTTCATTTTTATTTTAACTATGGCCCAACGTTTCGGCTCTTGCTGTGAGTCCTTTTCTAGGGGCTGCAAAAATTTTATAAGACGTACACTAAGATGGCCCAAAAACCAAAGTGTTAAAACGTCTAAATGCTCATTCAGTATTTATTAGCTAATGTAATTTTAAACTTTTATGCAAAATTTCAGTGAAACTCATTAATGTTTAGAGGTAGCTCAAATCTAAAATAGTGTTTTTTGGCAGTTTTGGACTTTCAAAAAAACTGTCTCAACATTTTCTGTCATAATTCTTTAATTTGATAATATTTTTTCTTGATTCTTCTTTTAAATTAAAGGGAACTTATTTATGAATCTATTGCAGTGAAAGTTATTTTAAAAAATTAAATACTCTATCTTTTATAAATTTTTCAAAACGCATATTCGGACCCGGAACTCCAATTTTTTTGAATTCGCGTCAGGTTTTTTGTAACGCGGGTAGACGTTTTCTACTATAATGTAATCTACAATCGATTTTCTTTCAAACGACTACAACTTAAGTGGGTCATGTAGTATATGAACTGTTCTCAAAATACTATTTTCGAAGGTGAAACATTTTTACAATTACAAAGAATATAGTGTGAAAAATATCAGTCCTAGATATTTTTATTGTACGAAGAACCTCTTCCAAATACGAAATCCTATATAAAATTGGTTATAATAATTTTTTCTGTCCGAAATATACTATATGCGAAAAACCACTTCAAAAACCAAACTAGCAGAAATCGGTGGCCGACCGTACGAAATTTTATACGGGCTTTCAACTAGGGTATCATAAGGATTGGTCTTAGACCAATTCTAGCTTTTTTACTTGTAGAAAATAAATTCATATTTTTTTAAAAACCCTGTGTGCATAATTTCAGCGCACTCGAATTATCGTGCGCGGACAAATTAACGGTTTTACATCAAATACATGCATTGCCTCTTTTAACTCTTGGAGGAGAGATAGTACATGACTTCCTCGTTTTGAAAGTAAATGATGGTAGTGATTCAAGACAAGGATTATCATTAGAACCCAAAGTAGGATTTATTGTCAGTCATACTTCCGTCGGAAGTCTTTCGTTGATTGATCTTCTTTGTAAATGTAGCGTAATCAATTCAAATGCCAATTTCTTTTGGAACTCTCCCCTTTCTGCTGTTGATTCGGAAGCTACCTGATGAAGAATATAGGCATGGACGGTAGATATATCTTAGGTTCGGAAGAACAAGACCATAATCAAGCGCTGCATCCTGCGACTGCAAGTATATTGTATAGAGAACCTCATTTAGTACTATTATAAAAAGATATATTACTTCTGGTTTTCCATTCTCATTGTCAATAGCTTTGCAATGGTGCATAGATGAACACAATAGTGCCACCTTATTTTTCTTTGGTACGTATGATATCAAAGTTATATCTTCTGGCAATCTGTACAGTGTTGAATTAACTTCTCTATTATTTTGTTGTGTCAATTCTTTGGGAATATCCCTTTTATTCTTTATCAGGGTACCCACATAAGTTAGACATTTTTCCTCTAATACGTTAATGAGATCGATAGAGCTAAACCAAATATCAGCTATAATATTTCGTTAGCTACTTATAAGTATGGGCGTGTTGCTAAACTAAGAATCTTTAAGATCTTCAAGACAAAAGTGTTGTAAAAGTCAGGATTTCTTAAACGTCACGATCCAAACGCATTTGATTATCTTGATATATTTATATATGTGTGCGTTGAGCATGATTTCTGTTTACTTTTTCTGTCTTTTGTTTACTGTCATTATGAATAATGAATTTAACAGTGCAAATAAATGGGGTAGGCCATGATGTGGAAATTGATGACAATACATATGATATGTTGCAAGAACAAGGTAAACTATTATTTTCACTTTAAAACATTAAAAATAATAATAGTAAATTGTTTTAATAGGTGGAAATTCGTTGGCGGATTATTGTAGCAGTTTGTTTGGCGTTATCGGCGAAGTACCCAATTTACCGGAAAGTATTGGTGAGCAGCCTCCAGTTGAAGAAATGGTGGCGAAATTTTGGGACGAGAAGAAAATGAAATTGCTTATAAACCTTAGGTTAGAGCGTGATGTAGATTTTTCTCGTCCGATTAGTAAGAAATGTAAGCTCTTGCAAAAAATAGCAACAGTATTCAATCAAAAGGGATACAGAGCACCGAGCAAAGACCTAGAGAAAAAATTCAATAACTTGAAAAAAACATATATACGAAATAAGGAACGATCAAAGAAAACAGGAAAAGCATCTTCATCATGGTGTTATTATGATATAATTGATCTGGCACTCGGAACAAAAGCTAATGTTCAACCTTCAACAGGCGTTATAGGAGACGTCATTGATGACAATAGCCGTTCATCTTTAGCTTCCTCCAGTTCTGGGATTCGTGCTACTCCCGGGAAAAGGAAGAAAACCCTCACGGAGGAATTACTGGAATTTAAAAAACAGAAATTCCAGTGGCAGAAGGAGAAATTTGAGGCTTTGGAAAAGCTTGAGCACCAAAAGATACAAGCAATACAAGAACTCACGGAAGTCTTAAAAAATAACAAATAAGTCCGCAATATTAATTTTAGTTTTGATTTAAAATACATGTAATTTGAGTTTTAATTTATTTTATTTATCAAGAGGTGCCATATTTATTTAAAATGAATCTATCAAAAATGTTCCATAATCTGTTCTTTTATTTAATTATGAACGAATACTAGAAAAATATTGTGTTAAATGGCCAACCAACGTAAATGTCGGTAAATATCATTTTAGAGTTGCACGTAGCCTGTAGTTAAACGGAGTGCTGCCCATGTCTGTTGTAATAACTGTTATCTGTTGTAGGTCCGGTTATAACAATATGTGTTCCGTCGACACAGGAAACAACATTAGGAAAGGAGTTGTTGCCTCTGAGTAGATTGAATGCATCAACAGTTTTTTTAAGATCTCTTTCTGGCCATTAATAAACTCTTTTCTTTTATTGTACATCATCTCGCATATTTTTATCACTATTCTTTGAGCCATCCCCCTCTCAAAATTGAAACGGTCACCGAATTGCCTGTAGGTTTCTATGTTGGCCAAATACCAAATGGTAGCCAGCAGAGCCCTCTCAAATCCGCATTTAGGTCGTCCAGTACGACGTAGTTCCCAGTGACTGCCGAAAGTTACTAACAAACGCTGAGGTCAAGAATAAGCAAGTCACCAATATAAAAATTTAGTTTTCTTGTAAAGGTTACCTCGAAAGTACATCTATTCATCCTAAAGTGGCTTCTAAAATCCTCCATACTGTAAAAAGTACAACATTTGTAACAAAATCTTCGACTATTTGTCTTTTAACTCGTAATTCAATCTCTTCATCAGAATCTGAAGAGCTACTTTCATCTAACAGAAGTGTTTTCAAATCTTCCATATTCGACTCATCCAAAATAATTTCGTACAATTCAGAATACTAAAAGAAAGATACAATAACTGTCAAAACGGTATGAGCTGTCAAGTGTTATAAAACTCAGTCTCAATCACATTCAGATGGTTCAGTTGACAGATGCCTGACCTGCAGAAAAATTCTTAGTTTAACAACACGCCCCATATGAATGAATCGTAGAACGGATTCAGTTGGTAACATTAGCTTTTTGTCAGTATTACTTAGACCGTAACCATTTAATCTTTTATCACAATATAAATAGACACTTAGGAAGTAACTAGTCTTTGAATCACGCAGGCACATTATTTTTAAGCAATATTAATAGGTTCCTTGGACATACATGGTATACGATGAATCGGCATCTGTCACGGAAAGGCACTCGCATTTCATCTATAGTTGCACTTTCTTCAATTTTATACAACTTTTGTGAATTTTGTACAAGTTTATTGAAAAGGAAAGATACTGGTGCCGTGAGGTCGTCTTGAAGTCGATCTATTCTGTGATCTGAATTATCAAATCCCAAACAATTCAATAGCACCAAAAATTGTAGAAATTTGCACTTGGTGCGGTATGGTAAAATATAAAAAGTTAATTATATTTGTCTAGGTTTTAAATTTATGCAGAAGAGATCATAAGATACGATCTTCGCGATTCCTACGATCCATGAGAGTTGCCCAACCTTAGACTTCAAAAGTTCTTCCGGTTAGATAATTAATAAACTTCTTATATTGTGATTTGTAAACTAATTTTGCAAACTTATGAATAATTCTAATTTATATCCAAAATGTTTCGTTGTAAGAAAACAAATTCAAATTCTTATAGAGTAACTAGAGCCTCATACCGGAAAGACATACATTCCGTTCACTTTGAGTTAGGAATCTCAAAGAGAACTGAATGGATGTCTTTGTGCTTCTTTGCATTTCTACGGACATGGATCGCATCAAACTGCAGTCAGGAGTTGTCAAATTTTAGCACTATTAGAGCCAAGTATCGCAAGAGCTAGGTATTAAGAAAGAAACTCCTTTCATAAATGATTATTTAGTGGATGATTTGATAGAGCATCATGCAAATGTCAATTGATCAGCTGTTCAAATAGTAATAGAAAACATAGTTGAATGTACTAAATATTTTTTGCTACGTGTTCGTAAAAGAATCAATAAAATAATTTTATAGAACCACGACAGAATACGAATTTTTAAAATATTTTATTTTAATTTTATGAAGAAGGGATTTTATAGCCACAAAATAACATAAATTATTATTTTATGAAAAATTATAGAAAAGGGCCCAATGTTTCATTGCCAATTTTTCCTTGAATTTAGTCATAGATTCATCTATATGCTTTAATGTGATTTTGCTGCTCTGGAGACTCGTAAATTATATCTTAGATCTACAGCTATGTCCATCAATATAATCTGTTTTGCTACAGTCTGTATTTTTGACATTCTCAAATGATCTTCACCACTGTTGATCTAGATGAATTTTAAGATGATTGGTATATAATTTTCTTTGTTGTAAATTTTATAGTATTCTAACTCTATACATTCTTACTAATGGTGATCATTTGGTGGTATATTATCATTGTTAATTTCATCACCATCAATTGCTTTATTGTTAAGCAAATGACAGCCTCGACATTACGAGTTCAGAAACCTAGACAAACCGATAACAAAAATTTCTGGAAGTATAAAAAATACCATTGCTGGGATCTATTGTCGTTGCTATTAGTGTATTCTTTGAAATGGATTTGTGATTTAGTGTCTAATTAGTATGGATAAGGTTAAGGCTCACCCATTGAAGTTTTCAAATATTTCAAATAAAGGCTTTCTTTCGAGGGCTTTCAATTATGTATCTCATATAAGAAAATATAAAATAATTGAAAAGAAATTTATTCGCTTCAATATGATAAGGCTCGGTGCAAGGATGCAGAGTTGAAGTGAATTTCAATTCAATAAATATCTCTAGTGATTGTTCTCATCAGATTCGGTGCGGTTTGGAAGTAGAATGGGTGAACGGTTTTTTTTTATATATTTTTTTGTTTGTATTTTTTAAGCCTAAACGAAATCCTTTCTGATGATTATTTAAATCTCCTCTTACCATCCGTTTCGAAGTTATAGCATTATTATTTTTTTCAAAAAACAATGTCAGTTTTTTATATCGGATTTAAAAAGTCTACAGATTTTGCTATCAAATAACCTTACACAGTCCATACTCAAATATAACACTTCCGCTCTAAGCTTTTATATTTTTTGTTAAAACTATTTAGAATTAGAATCAACATCATACTCTGAGGGGGTAAAGGTTTAGTGACATAATGACTAGGAAGGTACAGAAAGCTCTTGCGGTTTAACGTGGACACTTAGGTTAGGTAGAATAGCTTTAATTCCACGGCAGTCTTAATGCACGGATTAGTATCAATGCGACAATCAGCGCCCTTATGAGACAGAGTATATCCTGTCCCAAAAAGTACCAGTTTATGTCAGTGCATGCTTGAAATTGGACTTTCTGATCGAAGTGAGACCTTTCTAAAATTTCTGCTGATCTGCGGGTCACGGCACCCGGTTGATTTAGCGCAATTCTACGCCGAAGTCCAACTATTCAAGCATACATTAATAAGCAACCATCGTTCAGATCCTCGGACGCAGAATGCAATTTATTCAAATGATATACTCTTCTGTTCGAAGAAGAATGTCCGCCTTTCATGCAGACTCAGACACTCCCTCTCTGTTCGCATATGGGCCACCACAACCACCAAGATGTTCACGTAAACGGACCATCTCCATGTTGAGGTGAATAATTCTTCTATCATAACTATCCTTTATAGTACAACTATCCACGGCTCAATCCCATGGTACCAAGTTAGCAATGTTGGCGATCTAATTAGCATGGCTTCGTAGTCCATGACTATAAGGCCATGGGTATTCCCAGTGGTATCTTTACATCTAGATATCTTATATAAACATGACTGGTTACTCCATTCAGGCATAAGATTTTCTTGCCGCACAAGGTGTCAGCGAGGACCACAAGTAGGTTAAAATACGCCCGGTTCAAGTCTGGAAAGGTAACAGATAACGGAAATCACGCCAGTAATCTTGTAGCATACCATGCATACTCGACATACAAAACTACCATTATGCATGCATTAACTTCCCCAATCAGCCAACTCTCTGCATCCTTTGCCCTCTGCCTAAGAGGCTATATTTGAGATTTTTATTTATTCGACTCGCGTGAGTACATAAATTCTTTGTATAATGACCTCTTTGCCATTCATACCCTACTACAGTATCCACAGAATCAAAAATATCATATTTAATTTCGCATCACACCACTCTACGACTGTGCCCACAGTGGGAGATCCAAAGTGATCCTCGGTAACAACTTTTCCTTCTGTCCCCAGTATATCTCTCATATGTCTTTTACCTTGGAAGCCCTGCGCGTCACAGATCCCTTTTCCGCCGCCTATGATGATACAATACAGTTTTCTCAAAAGAAAATTTACAATAAATTTTCTGAAAATCTACCCCTCCCCCGAAATATGTATAACTTGTACGCTACTGATCATTAGCTTTTAATTACCACGTCTCTGTTAAATGCCTGAAGAAAAGAATGATGAATCTACCAATATTTTTGTTTAATTTTTTTATTAAATTAATTTTATTTATTTTCCTGTATTATTTTTTTCTTCTTTTTTTTTTATCAGAATTGCATGCTGAAATACAGGGATAAAAGGTAAGTTAATTTAATATTAATTAATTAATTGATAATTAGTTAGTTATAAAGTACAAACTTGGATAATTATTTCGGTGAATTTAATCGCATATTTTGTCCAAAAGTTAAAAATCATAAATATACATGGCATGACCCTTAACTATTCCCCTTCTCCCTTTTTCACTATCTCTCTACTATTCTCTCTAATATCAAAGCTTTACAGAACACATTCCAAAAAAAAAAAAAAAACAATAAAAAGAAAAATCAACATCGGTCGTGCAAATAAAATCTTTTCAGTGGTAAGTAGGTGGTGACACCTATTATCCTTGAATACTGCTCAAAGGATACCACTTGTTCAGTAGAGCATTAATTTTGCCCCAATAAGTGAATGTCTTTTAACTGAACCTGCTGCAACTGATAAGGGTTGTGGGATTCTTCTATCAAAACAGTTACAGGAAACCGATCCAGTTGACTACTATGGTTTTTCTATGCATTACGAATGCAGCGATTTGAAAGAATAGAATTAATCCTGTCAGACGAAGAAGAAAACTATCACACACAGTAGATTCACTCTTATCTTTTACCATTCAACTGTAATAGTCCTTGTGTGCCTGATATGGCAGAGGATGTAGCAAGTATAGAATAGAACTGCATATCCCCAAGGGTTTTAGTTCCATACATAAAGCGCTGAAAACATAGTTTCCTTCTTAGATGGAAAGTAAAGAGTTCGAGCATAGAATAGACAGATTGTTTTATGCATGGGAAGGTAACAACAGTGGAAGCTTGAAAAGAGGTCAATCCTATTTGATGGGTGCATTCATGGTATGATTGTTTCAAAGAAAAATATTTTTCCTTCGGATAGATATTGCAGTAGAAGCATTGGTCGAATTTCATTGGATTTCCCTTGCGAATTTTATATTTTCCGGATTCTATTATATGTAGTAGGAAAGAAATCGGAAAATTTCTAAAGGACATTGTTGAGATTTTGTATTTTGAAGATTTTTGATTAAAAATTATCCTCAGATTAAAGTCGTATTTGATGTTGGTGTTTATTTGTCCACTATACATATATTATTAAGCGCATTCAGATTTTTATATTTAATTTGAATAACCTACTATACATAATAGATGAAAGAGATTGAGATAGTAAGTTTTGTGCCTACACTGTAAAAAGGCACAAATTGTTGCCATAAAGTTTAGGGAAAAAATTCCTAGAAATGTAGGAAATATTGCTTAAAATGCAGGCAATATTACCTAAAACATTCATTTTAGACATAGATTTATAGGGATTTTCCCCTAAAATTTGTGGAAACAATTTGTGCCTTTTTAGAGTGTATCTATTATCTGTTGGCACAAAATCTCGAGAATCCATTTTTCTAGAAAGCTGAAAAAATTCACACAACAATTTTTGTTACTTGAAAATTCTCGTTTCGAGAAAATGCAGCGCAAAATGATTTTTGATTTTTCATGTATATTTGAAATTATTTGAAAATTGGTTGACCCACAAAGCTAATAGGGGTATTCATGCACTGTTGTATCAAAGAGTGTATCGTTGTAAAAGATGTATTTGATTACAACCCAATAAAGTCATACAAGGCTTATGCATATAAAATGCAATTTTTACATTCACAAATTGGCAGTGTAAACCGGGTTGTATAGTTGTACTTAGGAGCTGAGATTGAACGTCAAATGTCAGCGGGTGCAGCTGGGGAGGGGAGTGTCCTAGGAAAATTTCCAGTGTGCCAAAAGAAAGGGCCTTATGAGGACTATCGACTGGTGCACTCGTATTTTTTCTATGTGGTACTCGGTTAATTTAGCAGGATGTTCAATTTACATCTACCCGCATCATGGTCTTCCCCCACAAAAAAAGGTACTGCAAATTTGTGAGCCCAAAACATCAGTAATGACGCATCAAAGAGCATGAAACTTTCTGGAAAACTTAATAAAACATCACCAAAAAACAAATTGGTGCGATCGATTTTCTTTTTCCGCCCTAAATTACTTAATAATAGTATTTGAAGTTCAGAAATTAGCTTTAATTATTTTCAAAATTTTAACCTTTCTTGCGGGATGAGAAGGGGACCGTTCAAAAAACGAACTTGATATTCGTCTTTAGTTCGACAAGGCGATTAAATTTATCGAAAAAAAAATTGTTTCCAGTGGGGGTATTTTGGGGTGCGGGGTTGTTACCCCCACCCTCCTCAAACCTTAAAAATATGACATGTGGGGCGTCTATTTAAAGCGCCCGCTGAGCTCTATCGAATGGCGTTTTTTAAATTTATATTTATATTTTTTCCGCCCTCTAAAACTTGAATACGTTTTAACTGAAAACCACTTTTTTACTTTGTCGGACCCTGCATCATAAGGGATGCCCCTAGAGAAAAAATTTTGCATCTAAATTAAAGGTAATAAAATTTTCAATCTATTAGAATGTTTTTATTTTCAATTCGAGATATTTCCACACTGAGCATTTACTCCCGAAGTTCACTGTTTTTCCCCATCTGGGTCCCATATACGCCATTATAACATATGAGTTATTTTTCAAATTTTTTTGTGTACGATTACAGAACTTTTTCATCTTTACAAAAAAAAATCCTCCGAACCACTGTTATTCCGTAAAAGTAAATTGTAAATTTTTACATTTTGTCACGGCAAAAAGCGGCAAAGATTGCCGTAAAAGGAGGTTGTTCTACTATTATTAACATTTCTCCTAAACTATTAGCCTGAGCGGAAAACTAATTAGAAATAACCGTTCCCAACAAAACAGGCTTCATTTTATCCGCTTACATTATACTAAAATAGTGTATAATTAAGAAGTAATAGTAGAAATAATAACTTGGGAAACAACCCAAACGGTTAAAAAATTCTATGAAAAACCGGCATTTCCTTAATTTAAGCCGTTCTTTTCATAAATAGTTGAGATACTTTAGTTTTTATCTCAGCTATTTTTAACCGGATCTTCACAATTCTTTCTTTCTAGGATAACTATGAATCCTAGGAATTTTGAGGATTTTCTCAATTTTTCCGGGGTCGGGGAGATCTTCTACGGTCTGCCATTTTATCACCCTGTTCCCATAATTACATTTCGAAGTAAGCTAAAGGCTAAAGAGTGTGTTCACTCTTTGTTGTAAATTCTTGTTGTATATATTTACATCGGTTACACTGATACATTAAAGAGTGAATACGCCTAATGTTGTTATTTGAGTAATTTTATAGAAATTGTTGCCTTAATCCCGAAAAATGGGATAAAGTTAGACAAATTCGTGCAATTTTCAGATGTACCATAATTAGGTAGGTGTAGGTTTTGGGAATTGCTTGAGAAAAGTTTTTGGAATAAAACTGAAATTTTAACGAAATTATAGCTCTTTTTAAAAATTTAAATAATTCAGCTAGCATATATGTGAAGCTACCATAGTTTTTGAATAATGTCAATGATACTGAAAAGTTTCTCAGCATCTCGTGTCAAATGTTATGAAATTAATTTATGACAGCACTGTATTGTGGAACTTCGAACGAGTGGATGACACAACATTTTAAGAGTTACAAAATTACTCGTCCTCGATCAAATCAAGAGGTTTTATTATATAAATTTAGACATCATCGGCATACATTCATATGAATTCTCAAATCACGAATAGCTTTTGGTAAATTGTACATATATCCAAAAGAGTAGAGAGCCCCGAACAGATCCCTGAGTAGGGATCCACAGTAGTAGATCTACAGTAGGGACGACAAATCTAAGAACAAATCTAATTAGATTCTCGAGTCATTTTAAGAACCTGAATTTTGTAGTAAGTTTGAGTACAGAAAATTTATACATTTTATCTAACTTTCAATATTTTCTTTATTATTTGAATACGACTATAAGTTCTAAAATTCAGAAAGATGTTGACCTACAAACATAAGAGATTTTTCAACCGTTTACACCGCTAAACTTCCATTTGTAATTAATATTTCTAATATTGTGCAATTCTTGTTATTCTCCAATCAACAAGTACACGTGGGTTTCGGACATTAGTAAATGAGATTAACTTGTGTCAAAATAACCGACGCTGGTTCACAAAAATTTACAAGCCATCAGTTGTTTCTCTAATCTAATAATATCACTAGTGATATACCGCAGGGTGCAGGGCTCTCAGTTATGATCAGTACTGTTTTTTTTTTGTCCGCATAGGAGGCCCAGAAATTCAGCACTCAGTGATTCTGGAATTGGGAATTGCTATGTTGGAATAGGCTCTAATTTATACTAATATACCTGCAATAAGTTGAAGACCCGACTTACATACATACCTACCTCATTCCATATTGTTAAAAAAATCTCAGCCAATTATGCTAAGATTCCATTTTGACGGCTCCACTCCAGGCTTGAAGAATACATGGTGACCTGGTCTACGAAAAGGTGGTTAATGTGCGAAAACAAATTTTGCAGAACAAAGCAATGTAAACAAGTTCCCTACGCGTGAGACAACGGGTATTTATAGTTCAGTAGTAAACCTTTTCGTCACGTGTATAGGATTCACCACATCTTAACCATCTTTTTGTAGTCCAGCTCCGTAGAATATAGAGAGAACAGGAAGTGCTGATATCTGTAAAATTTGTGTACATAAGCGTAGCTTTTCTTAAGAGATTTTTGAAGTAAGACATACAGGGTGTTTCCCCATAGGAAGTCAATAGAGCAGGAGATGGTAGTACTCACCTAGCCAATAAAAAATTGTAAGGCAGGGGGGGGGGAGGAGGGAGTTATATCAACCGTTTAGGAGGTGGGTAGGGTGATTAAGAACAGAATCTAGTTTTTCACAAAACAACCTGTATGTTAAAAAGTACGGAGCGCACGGTCACAGTTAAGAGGTCATTGTATGCAGAACTTCATTACCTAAACTATTTTTTTATAAAAACTATAACTGCATTTAATTAAATTATTTAATACTGGCATGATATTTACTAACATTGAGGAAGTGTCAATGACATTCCAAATGATATAATTTCTGACCATAGTCTGTCAACTTTTCATTTCCTTGGAATGACTGAATTTCGAAGTAAGTCATTTTGGACACAGCCTGTCTAGCGTATAAGATCTGTCCAAAACAGAATTAGGAACAAGAAAATTAAATAAAGAATAATTGTCTAGAGACTTTTTATTATTAAAATCATAAGCCAATGTTAATGAATTCCAACTGTACGCATATACAACAGATAGCTTCTGCTTGTAAATGAATTTAAATATTTCGTGAAGTATACAACCCTTAGCACAAATTTTTTAAAACAATGTGATTTAATCTAAGACATATGATTTCTTATAAGTATATGACAGCAATTTTGGTACTAGAAATACTTATTCACAAAAATTTCCCAGAAACAAAAATCATTTCTTTATTATTAAATTAAAATAAAGTGAAAACTTAATATCAAAATCAAATTAATTTATATTTTTGCCCCTCTGTATGTTGGCTAATACTACACGCCTGTACTGAGCTGTGACTATAGCGGAAGTAGCTTCTAACACAACCAGAATTTCACTATATTCTAAGCTCTTACCGATATAATACAAAAATTAACAAGTTATGGTCGATTCATCTGTCAATTGGGTGCTTACGTTATTTGGAGACAACAATTGTCACAAATTTGTTTGTGTCAATTTCAATCGTTCTCACCAAAGTGAAAAAGATATTCGAATTGGAAATTTCTTTTCATTTACACCAGCATATAATTACGTTTTTTCTTTTGCACTGCACAATTCGAAACGTTTTTTAGTCAAGATGGGGGCTTGCATACTTCGAGACCCGTATAATATACAAGTCTGCTGCAAATTTTCCATCTACTGCGTGAATTTTTTAAAAGACAAGCTCCGAGGTACTGTGTCAGTTACTGGCTTCGTAGCCGAAAATCAAAATTTCATAAAATGAATATACTGTGTGTTTCGATCAGCAGTGTAGGGCGATCTCATCAGGACAGCAATAAAGCCCTGAACTGCCTGCTACACTAAGTGAACTCAGATATCCAAAAGTTGGTGGTGGTTATATAAAAATTTCTTTAAAAATCTAAATATTTGTCAATATAAGACGAAAAACTCAAAAACAATTCAGTGGAAATGACATTTGTCGCCAAATGACGTTGCAACAAAACAAAATCCTCTCAAATTAGCCATAGTTTGTTAATATTTGTACCATGTCTCTTATCCACTACCACTGATCTTCAATATGACAGATAATCTTCGAAAATCAAATGCCAAATGTAACAATATTTCGAAATTTTCGACATTCAACCCTTAAATAACTAATAGGAAAGCATTTTTCTAACAGCACAGGTTGCCAGTTTACCCTGGAATGCCGCCGTAACTATATTCATGTCTACTTGGAACTGCTCGGTAGTCGGTAAGTCTCATTATTTTCACCACTTCAATGTGAAACATAATCATGCAACGAAAAACTAGATTTTGACTGATAACTAATAGCGTTTCAGAAAACTCACTTCTATTATTATTTAACCACGCGGAATCTTTGCATTTTTTCACCATAAATATTTGATCGTGATTTGTATAGGCGCGCATAAGCAATTCGTCTTAGATTGAGTTCTTTCAGTGCTCCTTGGTATTTTATGTATAGGTACTATTCAAAAGATCTCAGTTCCTTAATTCATTATGTAATTTTCTGTAACTACTTAGGTATATTCATGCTGAATAGTGTGCGGGGTAAACAGCAAAGTATAGTTAACCTACTATAGGTATGAAAAGTCGTTACCAAATGGTGGCAATAAGTAAAATGTCAGATATCAAGTCTGTGCCTGTCTATTGTGATTTCCTTGTAATCCGTCTTGGTAGCATTTTGCCTTTTCGTCGCAATAACTATGGGCTCTGAACTGTCTTTCACACGCTTGCTAATATATGAATGGCTGCTTTGCATATATGTATATATAGTACAAAGTCGATGCGGTCTTAAGACTTTTACTTTCCTAAAGCACTGCACTATAGAGAACGGCAATTGGGGCCTTGTTGCACAACAAATCGAAACTGCTTCCTGACTCTGAGAAATGCGCTGAAAGCGCGAAAGGCGAAATGAAACTCCAAAAGAACACCGGGTTTTTAGATGTGAGGAAATTCGCCTGCTTAACATCGTGAGTTAAAGCACCAAGCAAGATAGATCACTTTCCTCTAGTCGAAGACATGATTAGCATATCACGTAACCTAGGAAAATAGTACCTAGATATACATGGTAGGTGTGTTGTATGTACATACCATGTTCGGACATTGTACAGTACCACTAGAGCATATACAGTGAGGTTCTCATTATGCGCTCTTCAGGTATGCATAAGAATGATAACTTCTTCAAGGTGAGGAGGGGCAACGTATTGAATTACACCTCAAATTTGAGTTCAAAAAAGTGCACAAACAAAAAACAAAAAAACTTGTATGTAGTTAATAACAGGTGACAGAATGCGGTCCGTGTACGTACACAGCAAGGCAATGATTATGAAAATATTTATCAAAGTTAAAAGTTCCCAAAGGGTAAGCTGACATTTTCGCATGGCGGAAGGTGCAACGTGCTCTTTGTATGCTCTTTACAAGAAGATTTCATCACAATCTTCCTACGGAAATTTTTTCCAATTTGCTGTGGTATAGTTAAGAAATGCTATCTACATACAATTTTGGTGTAGGATTTCATCAAGATATGGGAAAAATGCAGGCCGATGAAATTAGTTTTCTTGTTGGCCTCAATACCACACAAATAAATTCTTAGACTTTCTGAATTTTTGTGCCTTATGGCATTATATGTAACTTAATTTCGTGAGAGTTGACAAATTTAAGGAGAGGCTTTGGGATTTTGAGATTTTCGTAATTCTCATGAGATTTAATAAGGAGCACATTGGATTGTTTTCCCTTATTTGGTTCTTAATGCAAAATAATTTATTTGTTCAAAAATTAGTGTGTCTATGAGGTATGACAAATGACAATGAGATAAGATCATAAAAATTTAATTTTGATTTTATTATGCTAATCGGTGACTAAAACGAACCTTAGCCTAATTTTAACATTAACATTAATTAAAACTCTGCAAAATTACAATGGCAGTGGTGGAAGGTAAAATTTAGTGTTGAAGTTTTTTAAATTTTGCTTTTTTTCATTGCCAAAGTTAAAAATGTCGATATTTAACAAGATCCTTTTGTCACTCTTACAGGATCTTGTGCATAAAAATCGAACTTTTTGAACCAGCGATCAGGGAGGTCTCATCAGTATGGTTATCTCTGATCATATATCTATACTACCATATGATTCACACTTGCTTTTGATAAAAAGTATTTGTATTATCGAACTGCTATGATAGGCGATCAGATATAACCATACTGATGAGACCTTTCTGATCGTTGGGTTGACTGCATTTTCAATGCATTACAGAAAATCATTGAAAATATTGTCAGTGAATTTCAGTCTATAGAGATGAGAAATTGTCCACCTATTGAACGTAACAAAGTGGATATGATGAGATCTATCTAGCTCAGTAACGCACCCAGGATGTCGTTGGGGAGGGGGGGGGGGGGGTCCAAAGTTCAATAGGAGTCGGACAAATAGAGCACTAAGGTCGCGTCGTGCGCTTATCTGAGCACTAATTAACTGCTATTATATATATTTAAAGGTTCTATTGCATTTTATCGGACGTTCGTTTGTACGGGAGGGGGCTCTCCCTCGGTGCACCCCTGATCTAGCTTACCTATATTTGTCATCAAGGATTCTTCTCAACAAGATCGTGGAGCACATAGTAACATTAGCATATCCGAAAGATGATGTTTCTTGTTGCTCGTACAAAATTATCTCACTCCATAATGGCGTAATGGCTGCTCCTTTTTTGTATCTTTCAAGGCTTTTGTTCCCAATGACTTGGATCTACGAAAGTAACATCATGTACTATTTGGTATATCGGTTTAATCGATAGAAATTTCATGTCACATAATTGATAAGGCTCCGCAACCTAAAAAAATTTATCAGTGAGAATTCAATTTACTATGTCAACATAACTGAGTTGCGCACTAAACCATCGAAATATAGACTAAGTAGTTTTGTTGACTCTTGTTTTGATAAAGTTTGTCTAACTGAAATTTAACTTTGTGGAAAAGTCTAGACGCAGAAATCTTCAATCTGAAGTCCTTAAGTTTTTTGCAAAGACAGATATTTCACCAGGATTTTGATTTAAATTTAGAACTAAGCGGGGCGAGTGGCTTTTGCATTGCAGCCATCACTCGCTTATTGTGCACCGCTTTCTTTACAGTTCACTCAACAATCCCACTAAGAGCAGTATATTTTTGAATGAAGTTTCCTCAAAGTCGATAGAATTTAAGAAGTATGATCCAAAGGCATGGAATCTACATTGTTCAATGTCCTCGCATTCGCATAAGAAGTGCTCTGATGTTTCATACTCTTCGAGGCATACGTCAGTGGTTGATATTCCTATCCGATGCATGTGTTTATTTAGTTTGCAATATCTGGTTACGACTCTTGTGATGATTCAGAGTTGATTCCTAGACAGCCTTAAAAAATCATAGCTCTTCTTTGGCGAAGGTCCTTAATGAATAGTTTAGCTTATATGGAGCATATCATTGAATTCCATTGTTGGTCTATTTGGTTTTGAATCCATTTTTGGAAAGTAAGTTTTATGGTATTGTAAGAAATACCGCAAAATGGTTCTGGACCTATTAGGGGCATGTATGCACATCTAGTGATGGAATATACTTTTGTCTGGAATATTGAGGCGTATTTTCCTAGGGATTGACAAATATGAGCTCTTGGCCATATATTCCTGTTCCTACTCCTTTCTCGATTTTAGAACCATCGGTATACTTAGGTTAAAACTTCTTATACTAGGTTTTTATACATTTTCTCCCTGTTGGGTACCTTTATTTTGAGACACAGACAGAGATTACGCTTAACGGACATTCTATCTAATGTCGTATCCAGTATTGATTTTACCTTTATTCGTTCGGTTACAATGCATAGACTTTTAGAGTCCCATTCACCATACTCATCTATCCGGTCACTGTAAACCATTATTCCAGCCTCTTTTTCAACAACGTTGCTGAAGTCCGGTAGGTTTTAATAGTGTTTCCAGAGCACTGGTAGATCTTGCACGTATGGCACCAGTTAAACTTAGACATGCCATCCCTTGGAGCTTGTTTAGCTTCCCGATGGTTGTCTTTTGTGTACATTTATTCCACCATGCTGCAGCAGAATAGGTGATCATAAGTCTGAGTGCTGATTTATATTCCCAAATCATTATGCTTGGCTTGAGTCCCCATGTTGACGAGCCAGCCAGTTTTCGATAGTTCCACTGCATTAGTGTACTTTTCTGGACTGCTATATCTGTAGTTTTGTTCCAATTGAGCTTATCATTGAAAGTTATCCCAAGATATTTAGTATCTTTTAACATAGGGAACTCCTTACCAAAGAGGGTAAGGCTAGTTAAATTCATCGATATCCTTCTTGTGATAAATGGTATAATTGTTGTTTTGCTGGGATTGACCGATAATTTGTGTACAACAATCCAGTCTTGAACAAAACTTGGGGCCTCTTGGAGTGTTTTACAAAGGACGCGCTCATATTTTCCTATTATATTCACTAGGATAGTCCACTTCAATAGACTAGCAGAACTTGCTGGCGATGGTGTTCCTTGTGAAGTTTGATATAACATTGCATGCTCAAGCATTGAATTTTTGAGTTCATTTGTATGGTCCTAATATTAAGAACTTCATTTCACCTAACTCATTATAAAATGTTTTCTACGAAGAGACATTATAGTGCCTTCTGCTGAACTTACGATTTTTGGCGACTTTACACTGCATTCAATTGGGTATCAATACAGAGGTAATGTTGATGAATTATCTTGCTATTTATTATTAACATGAAGAACGAATCTAATTGACTATTAAACTTAGTATTCTCTACTGACTGTAACGGAATCGAAATAAAGAAATATCTAGCTCTTTCGGTATCCAAGACGAGTCATAATATCTACAGCTTTTCTATAATATAGTTGGGGGTGTTATCTACTATTAACATTGTCCAAATTTCGATATGAGCCACCCGTATACTCTAAGCTTCAACGATTCTGTATTTTTGTGTACTCCAATCATAAGGTCTATGGTGTCTTGAAATTGTTGGGATATGGAGTATAATGCTCTTTCTACGATTAGCAATCTTTTTGGTAACTTGTTTACAATTAAAATTTCTAAAACTGACAGTGTTATTAGCTTTAGTTATTTTAATCACTTGGCGCAATTTTCATATACCACTGTCGAGATCAAAGATCTTGCATTTCACAATTCTAAAACGGATTGTTGGAGATAGTTTTTCTAGTGAACCGATAGATGGAGTTGTCTTCCATGAATTCCTGCTTTAAAGGACCTCAATGGTATTTTCATGCCAATATTTGTCTGCTTCATTATTAAAAATGAATTAATAAATAAAGAACAAAGTTAACAGTTATTCCTCTAATTCGACAAATCTGCAAATATATTCAATAACAATTTTGATAAAATCGTGAACCTAATTAACTCATTTTACCACCTTAATTGAGAGGTATGACGAATTTACGTCTAACAAAATATTAGTTTTTCCACTCAACTGGTAATTTCTGTGAAACTATCGCTAGCGGTAACTCTCTTTAACTCAAAATCAAATTTAGTTTCTGGCAAACGACCCTTATCCTGATTGTTTGGTTACTATAAATTTCAAACCATCAGTTGGGGCTATGTCTCAAGAGGCTGCTTACATTTTAACGCTAATCATCATCAACGGCAATCGAATGATGTTATTAATAGTACAGCACACCATTATAGTCAATTCCGTATAAAGAGATACTAACTATTACAGGAACCCTGAGAAATTTGTTTTTTTTTTGTTTTGAACTGGTTGTCAACCGTTTTCAGCTTTCTTTGTTCCAGATTCGAATCAGGTGCTATTTCTAGAATTCATTTGGATATCTCTAAAGAGAGAATATCGTTATTCGTTTATTGTTGACTACATTTTTATTTATACAAAAAAAGAAAAAGAAAAAATGAAAAAAATGAAAAAATTCAAATTAAAAACGAAAAAGCAAAAATTCAAATCCATTAATTACTAAAAAAAAAACGAAAAACGAAATAACAATATCAGATCAAAAATAGATAATAGAAATAAAAAATAAGAAATTAGATAACAAATAAAGATAATAACGATATCTTAAAAAGTATAGTAAAAAAAACAAAAAGGGAGAAAAAAAGTAAAATAAGATAAAATTCAAATACAAAATAATAAATAAGCATGAAGGCAAGGAGGAGGAAAGCAGAAAAATAAAGATGAACTAGATCTAGCTAACGTAAAATGGAAAAACTATCCAAATGTTTTATTACGTCCAAGACGTTGCGTTTAAAAACCGTAAAGCTGTCACTAAGCATATCTGTATCGTTATATAAGACATTGTGGGCCTTTTGAATCCTAACCAAAGGGGATTTGAAGCGCAAGTTAGTGCGGGGAGCATCGATATGGAAAGTAAGTGCCTGGCGGGTGAGGCGACTAGGAAAGCTGATTTTTAAGAGAGATAGTAGGTGAGATGAGTCAATAGAACCATGTAAAATTTTAAACAGGAACATTTCGTCAAGATAGGAACGACGTGCTTCTAATGATAACATGGAGTATCTGACCAGTCTGTCATCATAATCCACATATGAGCCTGTAAGTTTAAAAAGCAAGTACCTAGTAAATCTACGTTGAATACTCTCTATTTTGTTTCTGTACGTCGTATAGAAAGGGTTCCTAATTGGGGAAGCGAACTCCAGTATAGATCTAACCAAGGTATTATACATGGTAATGTGCGAAAAAAGCTGTTTAAATGACCTAGCGCACCTTAACAGAAACCCCAAGGTTTTAAAATTGGTAATACGATTAATATGCGAGTCGAAGAGAAGTTTGCTATTAAATTGTACTCCTAAATCATTGATTTCTGATACGAGCATGATAGAGACGGCTGCCATACCGACAGTCCGCACAACCAATCTCGAAGAATTCTTGCCTGCTGTTGGAGAAGAAGAAGACAATCGTCTCTGTCTTGTAAAATCTTCCACCCAGTGAACAAGTGAAGTAGTGAAATTGATAATTTGTCCAAAAACATCGGCCAGGAAACTAATCCTGCGAAAATCTTAAAAATAGCGTCCGACAGCATCGACACCTCGCGTTCATAGCCGAGATTATATATCTCAACAGATACCTGCAATTAATAATAATAATTCTGCAGTCACTTCGGGATATGTTGAAAATTTCACATCGTGTCAGTATCGTAGATTCCTTTCGAATCAACATTTATTTGAGTGAGCTCTCCTGTCAAAGATCTGGATAATGTTGGGCACATTTTAGAGAGTTGTATGGGATTTACATGACACCAAAATATACATAGCAACAAATTCCGTTTTTGCCGTGATAATGACTGCCCGGATTGGGTTTTAGCGGAAATTCATCCAACAGTAGCAGTTTTAAGTTCGATAAAGTTGCGTGTGTTAACTCAATGCGTGGCAAAAACTATAAGCGGAGAGGAGATTGAAGATGACAAGATCAAGGAAATTTTTGCAAATAGCCAGATGGAACTAAGTGAGATAAGGAAAGTTTTGGGATAATGTCTGCCTCCTCGCCTTTACAACAACACCACAATATAGACTTACAGTTTTAGCAAATTTTATATGGAAGGCCAACTGCCTGTATGTAATGATTGTTTCAAATCTTACTATGAATATAAAAAAAAGGTTTTGAAGTAACAATAGCTACGAGAACTAATTGCCATGAGAAATGTTCAAAGAAAAACGCGATAATGGCTCGTGTATACATATAATGTCAAAAACATTAGTCGGAGCCTCCCGGCTCTAGAATTAACAATATTTATTAAATTTTAAAAACCATTTAAGCTAGCATCCAGTGACATGGTGAAACCTCTCGGGGTGCCTCAGCGAGGAAGCATCATTAACAAAAATGTATGTAAGTTGCTGTCACTCAGTACTATTTAATTATTTCATATTATTATACGGTTTGTTTAAATATATTTGAATTTTTGCTTATATAGTATATGTGTCATGAGGAATTATTAAAGTAGTATCTTATTTTTTTGCCATCACATTCAAACGATATGTATAAGTGTTAAGTACGCTATCACTTAGCTTAAATAATTTAATCTGAATTTTTTTCTACTATTTTAATTGGACGATCGAATTTAAAACTGCATTAATGCATATTCAATTTAGCTCTTTTAATTGTCTGAATATCTGAATATATTTGAACTTCTTGAGCATATATATCTTTCCTATAGAATTATTAAAGTAGTATATTACTTTTAGCCATAATAACTAAATGATACATAAAAGTTAAGTATGCTATCACACATAGCTTAAAGAACTAAATTTAAAATTTTTCTATTATTTTTAATTGGATGATTGAATTTGAAACTACGTTAATACTTATATAGCCTAGCTCTTTCCTAATTTTTTTGTGGTGTTCAACCATATAGCCACGAACTAAGTCAGTATTAATTTGATATATTTACCTCAGGTAGACTTCTGTTGACGGTCACATTGTTGAGTGACATTTACCTTAACATTACTAATAGTAGGGTCATTAGATGGACCCGAGGTGCCAGGCCGAATCTGAAATAAATTATAACATTATGATGAACTAACCGTCTTATATTTTTCCCTTCATTCTCCTGGAGCCCTCTGAACATAAAGGCTGACTGGGTCCACTACTGCTCTCTCTTTCCAGGTCTACCAGGGAGTCTGTAAATATCTGCCCTCAGAGTCAGTTGGGTGGTTGGGGCATGCAGGAAGGCAGACCATCTGCGCCTTCAATGTAGATGTAGGTAGGTGACGTAAAGGTCGCTTCAGGACTAAATGTGTGCCGGCGTTTTTTTGGTTTAAAGGCAGGTTTTTCGTGGAACCAGCCCACACTCTCCGCCAATAGCCGAGGCGGGCTAGCGTGCTGCTCAGCAGTCAACGCTGTCCGTCGAGTGATCTGTCAGCTCATGCTGGCAGTCGGGACTTAACATCCAGTCGCCAATCACTCAACATAGTTCCATAACAGTATGCCAGACAAAGCCTTCAAGACTCTAGAAATGGAATGCCGGAAATAGATTTCGTATGTTTTGTTATCTCAATAAGACTCCGTCCATTTCATAAATGTTAGGGGGAAACCCATACATCTCCATTTTAAACTGTATTACGGAGTGAGGTAACTTGTCGAAGGTCTTTACTAAAGTCTGTATAAATATACAATTTTTTTGGTAGTCTTTTACTAATGGTGTATTATGGAGACAAATTTCAAGAAGTTAGTCGTATACCTGCCCGAAGTAAACTCAGGAAATTGAAAGCTGCGAGTAAATGATAGATTCGAATAAAATAATAATTATAAATTTCACTTTTACTACATTTTTTTTCCATATCTGCGGGAAACAACCACTATAGAGCGATTTTTTGAAAATAAATCTCAGGGAAGCTGCCAGGAAATGACAGCATGACTTAAAAATGCTGGAGGAGTATATCCTTTTGTGCAATTGTAGGGCTAGTGAATGATATGTTATGGGAGTCGTTCATATGAATAAACTCAAAAAAGATACGATTGTCACTCACTGACATGTATATAAATGGACTGACTGATCTTCTGTTTCATGTGGCACCAGTTTTGATTTCAGAAAGTATGCTCTCGCTGTCAATGCTATCAACTGTCGTAAACTGGCGCTATATTTAAATTATTTGGGAATTTACTTATATGCATCTCAGTAGGGCCTTTAATGCAATTACTAACAAAATTCTTTTGCTGTAAGTACCTATTCTTAAGTTTTCTGCTTGTATTTTCGAACAGGACTAATCGAATAAATCGTATCTAATTTCGTGATTCTATATCTACTGAAAGTACGACTACATCAGGAGTGCCGCAACGCAATTTTCTTGGTCCATTACTTTTTTTTTCCAATTCCATTTCCAAAAGCAGAGATAGTAAACGTGCCCAAGATTACATGGGAGTTTATAGTCGTCTAAAATCAATCCCAAATTATTGCGTCTTGTCTCTAGCATGAGTCTATCTATATAAGAGGACTTATTCTTCTAGGGGATGTCACGAAAAATTAATGTAATGAATCTTCTCTACTATATGTACATATCGTATGGATTTTCAGGCTAGACACGACTCCTATATTCTGAAAAAGTACAAGAAGGTTGTGGTTATCTAGGAGCGATTGAAATCTTTAAATCATCTTTTGATCAAACACAAAATCACATTTGCTCTATTTACGATGGCATTACAACTGAATGTTTAAAAAAAAAATGCTGGTAATGAATCAGGCACCCGTACTTCTTAAGTTTTTAAAGTTTAAGTTTAAGTCGGTCGTGTTTGACAAAATTTACGAAAACTTTTGGCGTCGTAATCGTTAACATAACAATAAGCTATCGAATGAATAAAAAATAAACTTATACATACATTATTGATTGAAACGCTGGAGAGGAGTGGCCCAAAATGGCTGCTTTGTGGCATACCGGAAGAGTATATTTAATAATGTGGGAAAGAATTTAAAACTTTTAAACGAGAACTGATTTCAATATTTCTAGATTGAAATTGAAAAATATACTTAAATTTTTACTTAGTTAGTTAAACTTATTACGCAGAAATAAATAAATAATAAATGATGAATAAAAATCAATTAAAATTATCCTTTTCACAGTTCCATCATAAATTTTCTTTGATAGCTTTGATTGAGAGGTGCAAATCGCACAGCTCAATATTCCTCTCCATAAATTAACATCATTACAAGTCCAATAAACTGGTATGATTCACTGCACAAACGAATCTCACATAACTTCCGGCTAGGCATCTCAAAATATTTACGCCAGATTCATATCAAATATGCTTATTGCCGCCTTTGAAATCCGCGCATATGAATCTCACTGATTTGGAAGTAATAATGTTTTCGCGTTAATCAACGTTTCCACCGTCGTGTCGTCGCATAGTATATATGTGCATAATAAATCTATGTAGAACAGGTTGCAGTAGTAGCAGCAGCAGCAGCAGCAGCATAGCCCGCCTTCCCACACAGCCGCCTTATATAGACCCCAAATATGATTGAACTTAATTCATTTGGCCCCATGAAAATTTCATTTGCGTTAGCACAAGTAAAATGAAATTTAATTTTAATAGAAATTAGTGCAGAGATCCCTTCGACGTTGCAGAGATTGCTTTTAAATCAATTACTGCCATCTGGATTTGGGGAATCCTGAATAGATTTGACAGGATGGATGCATACAAGCTGCATCTACTAGTATAATATGTAGTGTGCAGAATGACGAGTGAAATGAATTTTTTCCTTTTTTATTTATTTTTTTATTTTGAAATGTGCATGAATAGAAACTAATTGCAGAACTGGTATAGGTAGGTACATGTGTTTGTAATGTCTGAATGTGCTTGGATATGAAAACGTCAGTGGACTCCATTATTGTCCATTTTCTGAAAATTGCTGGTAATTTTCAAGGACCAATATTCAAGTGTCCTTAGTGTATTGTATATTGGACGTGCGGTCTCTTGGTTCTTTTGTTGCCAGCACTTAATTTCTTTTAATTGTCTGAGAAGGTCCCCATTGTTTTCATAAAATCTGTCAGCCCTGTACACAAAACTTAAGGATTGTGAAATTGTATTTCAACCCTTTCGATTATTTCATATTAAATCGATAAAACTAGCAGATGTCCACTTTGTTCAGGGCGATACAAGGTGCCATATATATACAAACGAGTATGCGTGTACATTTTCTATTTTTACCCTGATATGTAGAGTTTAAAATTTTATGTGAATATAATGTAAATTAAAAGTAATAATAAATATCTATAATACTTTACCAGATTACTTAGGTATCTTGTTGCAATTAACACGACCAGAAAAGTACTACTTTATGATTGCAACCGTCATTCTAAGAAAAAAACTAGTTTCCAACATTAAATGTAGTAAATTTACAACGTTATGTGACATGGATATATATTTCAATGTAAATTTACTATGGACTTGTAAAAATACCGTAGAGGTGTGCAGTGGGTAAACAGAAAGTAAATAAAATTATATAACAGAAAGGTAAACATGTCAACCTTCATAGTAAAATTAATATACCTGAATGTAAAATTGCTACCTGGTGATGTAATTTTGATAATGCGGGGAGTAAAATTGATGGGAAGTTGCAACCACATATATTAAGCGAGACGGTAAACAGATAACTTATTTCCATTCAATCTCGTTCTATATAAGCTTTTCATTTAAATAAAATTAAAATTAAATTTAGAAAATATTAATTTAATCCGCTTAGTGGACTTTAATGTGAGCCGCGTTCTTAGCAAAAGTTACTTCTATTGACATAGAATCATTCATGAGTATTGCATGCACGGATCATTCTACAAGGGATAAGACTATATATTTCATCGGAACATTGACCATGCATGTACCGATACAGTATCCAAAGGCATCCAACTTTGTGGCGGTGCTCGATCGGTATCACAAGTTATTGCCAAATCGCCAATGACCTTGAAGGCTCTTTTATGGAAAATATTCTTGAAACTAAGGCTGTATGTCCAGCCCCGGCCCATATCTTAGAATTGTATTCCACTCGAGGTCTGATATAGGACTCATAGAGAAGTGGCGCTAGATTTAATGGGCTGAAATTTTTCTTACACCTTTTCAGAAATCCAATACATTTCGTTGATTGTTTGGCAACAGAGAAGATGTAGTCTGTCCAGGTTACTTTACTGGAAATATTAATGGTGATATTGTTTCAAAGAAATGAAACAATTTTGCTTCTCAGATGCGTTGAATTCTATGCGATTCACTTTGCTCCAAGCAGAGATATTGTCAAATTCTATATTCAATGATTTAATCATGCAATTTCGTTTGACACATACGGCATTCCCCCTGGAGTTCGCAAGATATCAAAGGAGTAAACAAAATCAAGGGTACCGTCATCGGTAAAATTATGGATGGGATTGAAAGAAAGGCAAAGTAGATCATTAATGAAAATTAGAAGAAGAGAGCTGGAGAGATAATAAAGCCCTGGGGCATACCGGCATTTGTAGGGGGAGGTTCTGATAAAACGCCATCTAGTAGAACCCGCATTAGGAAGTTGGATGCAAAACATTCAATCCATAACAAAAGAGGAGGGGAGAGACCAAATACTTTAAAATTTGGCTAAACAGGCTGAATGCTAGACTCTATCAAAAGCACCTGAAATATCTAGGGCAACGATTTTGGATTCACCAAAATTGTGAAGGTAACGGTTTCAATGTTCCGTAAGAAAAGTCAGCAAATCTCAAGATGGGTGTCCAGTCCGGAAACGGTGTTGGCAATCGTTGATGAGTTGATTGATTTCTAGATACTTCAATAATTTGGAGTTAATTCCAAAACCCTTGAAAGGATCGAAATGATTGCAATTGTTCAACAGTTTGAGGGATCGCTAACTTCTCCTTTTTTGGGAAAAGGATGAACACGAGCTAGTTTCTCCAAGCAACTGGAAATTTATCTATGAAATAAGACAAGTAGAATAGTGTGCTCAGAGGCCTACCCAAGAATGAGGCACACCTTTGAATTAGTAGGTGCTAGAAATCATCAAGACGTGCAGCTTTGGAGACGTTGATATTTTTAAGGACTTTGCAAAAATCTCTCGTACATAAAGGCTCGTTCACATAATAATATATTTCACTACTATTGAGTAAAAAGTATTTTTAATTAGCTATTTATCACAAAATCTCTAAATCCAACCTGAACCTGTTTTTCATGAAATCTGATATTTTAGATAGTGCGTAGCCCTTTTGTCATTTCTCCCCCCCCCCCTCCGGTTAAATGGGTCTGACTGGCATTGAATTGCCTACACACTGTATTTGCACGATACCCCGCTTCCTTATTAGATATTGGGAAAAACCCTATATATGGCTAACTTAACGAATAGTTTTGTTTTTCCAAATTTAGACATTATTCTAATAAATGTATTAAAAATAATATGGAATTTTTCAAGAATAGTCAAGCAATTGTAGACTTACATATGTACCTATCTTTCTCAATACACGGGTAATTTATATTTTCATTTTTGAATTTTAATTTTTCTATATAATTATATTGTAAAACAGCTATGTAATAATACACAGATTTTTGTAGAAAGTTGGTTAAATATTTCTCTCAAATATCTCAAGATTTAAAACTAAAAGAGGACTTAACTTGTACCTTAAATGTGTTAAATTAAACTTGCTAGTTTAAATGGCTGTCAATCTCTTTAGTGATTATTTTGGGTATTTCTTCTCCCACTTTGATCTACTTTTAACAATATCCAAGTTTTATTATTTAACCAAGACACTTATTTAAGGTGCAACCTGGAACCAGGTTATATGATTGATGCCAAAGTATTCAGTGCTCTCTTGAAAGCTAGTGATAAAATTATTCTTGATTTTCATATCAAGGACTAATTTCTCTGGTATATGTTATGAAACTTGCAACAACAAAAATATGTAATCGTATTAAAGTAGTGGTTCTTAACCTGGGTTCGATCGAACCCCAGGATTTCGATGAGTCGGTCTCCCGGGTTCGGTGGAGGTCAAAACCAAAGATTAAATAACTATAAGATAGGACACAGAAGAGTTCTACGATTGTTTTACATTTAAAATGTACACGGCTAGAAAAGGAAAGAAAGAAGAACAAAAAATAAGAAAAAAGAAATGGGATCTGAATTCGAGGTACTTTTGTACCATTCTAACGTTCGATAGTTATCCCAAGGGTGTTTTTGCCATGCGTGTGGAATTAGCCCTGTTTTTGCAAGAGCACCAACATTGTTATGCAGATTGCTTCAAAAATTCTGAGTTTATTCTCGTACATGGCTGATATCTTCGCAGCTCTCAATCATCTCAATAAACAGATGCAGGGCGGTGGAGTCAACATCATCGAAGCAGAGATCGATAACTTCGCAAAGTTTTCCCTGCTAGACGACTGTGTAAGTAAGATCGAAGATATATCTCGAATTGGAGACATTTCTGTACCCGCGGAACTGAAGCAAGCAATTGCCACACATTTAGATGAGCATGGGTGAGACAGCCGTTCACGTTTAGTGTTGAGATAACATATGTCAATTATGAACACCTCGATGAAATCATTGAAATTCAGCAGAGCCAGGTTTAACAGCAACTCTTCAGAACAACAACGCTCTCAACGTTTTGGTGTCAACAAATGGTAACGTACCCTGTTATTGCTAAGAAAGTTCTGGAGATTTTCATACCGTTTGTTACAACATATCTTTGCGAGCAATCCTTTTCGAGGATATTGGACATAAAAACGAATAAAAGGAACAGACTTTGTTGCGAAAATTACATTAGAGTGGCACTTGCGAAGATAAAGCCGCGCATTTCTGAACTAGTCTCTAAAAGGCAAGAGCAGAAGTCACACTGATTTGCATTAAATATTCATTATTATGTTTTTGTTTTGATATTAAAAGCATTTTATAATGGTTTTGTTCTTTGTTCTTAATGGTTTTGTTAATTTTGTGCACTTATGTATAAACATATACCTATGTTTTGAATTTGAAAAACTTATATTTTTCCAATTAAGAAGGGTTCGGTGAACGCGCATATGAAACTGGTGGGGGTCAGTACCTCCAACAAGGTTAAGAACCACTGTATTAAAGGGTACATACATTGCAACACCTGCATTATCAACATATATGTACATCTCGTGCAGTCAGAGATTCTTATATCCCAGGGACCGTATTACACAAGTTCAACTATCCTGATCTTTTGCTTTGAATTCACGGCTAGGTAGATACTAAAATGCATAAGATGATAAGACGTTTTCATGTAATATGCTCTAGAAAACACTGAAATAAAAAACAGACAAGATTCTGACTTCTAGTGAAGAACGATAAACTTTCTTTCATCCCACTAGCCACCATTTTAAGAATTTTGTACTAGCTCTCCATATTATCCGAAGAAAATATGAATACTCAACGAGTGGTCTTTGTGTATATAGTAGTAAGGAAATGAACATAATTTGAAAATGTTTAACAAGAGAATCCCCAAATAGATGAAAGCTGAAAATTTTGGGAGGAAATAACCAGTTATGAAGCTTTGAAGTTCGATAATTGATGCCAAATATAACGTTTTGGAACCATCAAATACCCCCATGCGGGTTACTACCACCAACCCAATTAATACTGACATTAATGAAATAGAACATTCTTTCAAGAAGTTATAGAGGCTAATTAGCTAAGTCCTCCAGTTCAATCGTCTTTAAGTACCGGGTCGATATACCTACTCTAACAACCAAACCCATTTTTAACCCTCCGATTGGTGAAAAGGTCCGTAGGAACCTTTTACAACTTTTGTGTGTTCATAATTTTGTGGTACTATACGCTAGAAACGTTTCACTGCATGTATTCCATAAAAATAGTATTTTGAATCATTAAAATAAATTTCAGGCCTATTCGAGCAGAGGTTCGCAATTTTGCTGTTGTTTTAAGCAATTTTCCGCATAAACGCAGGTACAAGGTCCATACGTACCTTGTGTATAATAGAGGCGACTTAGTATTTGATATTGTATTTGAGTCAGCTGCCAGCCAGTTTAAGACTGCAGTTTGATTATTAAACACCAATTTTTGAGTCCTTCTGAGTTAGGTTGTTTGATTTTTTCGAGTATACAGATTTTTTTTTGGCATTTATTCCGGTGTATAAGGTTATTTTGTTAGTGTATTAGTTTTTCGGTGTATAATTTTGTGTTTATAGATTTTTGTTATTGGACAATGGCAGACTATGATTGGAATATTGTGAACTTAGTTCTAAATAATAAAACGCGTTACCAATGTTTGTCTGCGGGGGAAAAACTTAAGGCCGATGTAAAATATCGGGCTTATATGGAGGCTGAAATAAGCGACAACGATGACCCTTTTGACGATGGTGATGACGACACTAACCTTATATATCGAACAGAATGTAGGAATGATATGTCCGATGTCGTAGGCGCAGCTATTATGGAAATCGATGACGACCAATTCTATGAAGACGACAATGATCAAGTCTATATGATTCCTCAAGAAGGTTCTGCTGCTATTGCTGCTTCTTCACAGGCTGACCCTACTGCTGCTTACTTCATGTCCAAAAGTGGCACGAAATGGTGTAAGGATCAAACACCGAGTATTCGTATACGTGCTCATAACGTTATTGACTACAAAGAAAGTAAACCAGGGCCATCGAAGAAGATGATTTATGATTCGCTGTCAATCTTTCGCTCTTTGATCACCGAAGACATTGTACACATAATTATACGTGAAACGAATCAGAAGGCCAACCAGGTAGCAGCTACATTGAATCAAGGAACGAAGCAGAAGCAATTGGAAGCATTGACCCTGAAAGGATTTGATGCATTTGTGGCGATTATTTTGTACGCTGGGCTGACCAAATCCAACACCGAGCCTATAAAGGAACTATGGGACTCAACTCATGCTCCAATATTCAAAGCTGCCTTATCGCATGATCGTTTTATGTCCATAACAAAAATTTATTCGCTTTGATAATGCAAATTCACGGCCGCAGAGATTACTAGCCAGCAAATCTACCGCCATCCATGATATTTGGCTTATGTTACAGGCAAATTTGGAAGCAACATATACTCCGCATAGTTCGATAACCGTGGATGAGGAAATATTTCCCTATAGAAGCCGCACACGCTTCATGCAATATATTCCATCTAAACCAGACAAATATGGAATAAAAGTATGGTGGTTATGTGACTCGAAGTTTTTCTACCCGCTCAAGGGTATAATTTATGATGGAAAGGTGCCAAGTCAAGAACGGGAGAAAAATCAAGGTAAAAAAATCGTGCTTTATTTTTTATTTTTTATGCATCAAATGGTCTATATATATAAAAGCAATTTATATAACTATAAGGTATACACGCAAAATCATCCAGATATATATTGAACACATCTGCATACTTATAATCCAGGTCACCTCAGTACATTTCTTTAAAGGTCCCTAGGGACCAGTGTTGGGCGTAATCTGATTGCAGTGTAATTTAATTAATAATTCCATTGCAGTTTAGTCAAATTACAAAGTAATCTAATTAAATTGTATTCGATTACATATCAATCAGATTACTTATCAGAGAATATGTAATCTATCAAATTTGTAATCTGTTACAATATAATTAGATTATTTTGTAATCTAATTACATTGTAACAGATTACTTTGTAGATTACTTAAAAATAATTAATAATATAATGAAATGAATTGAAAGAAAATAATATTGTTCTCGTACGAAATTAGTTTTAGGGAGTTTTATGAAGAATTAGAATACAAATATCTTAAATATCTTAAATGTAATCACATTAATGAGATAAACATGTACTGGGATTAACTTGTAATCGATTAATGTGTAATCCGATTAACTTGTAATCACATTACACGTTAATCGATTACATTATGTAGTTATGGAAACGGATTACATTAGTAATCTGTTACAAAGTAATCTGATTACAGATTACATGGTTAATTGTAATTGATAATGATTAATCAGATTACATTTTGCCCAACACTGCTAGGGACCTTGTAGCCAATTTTACAGCTCGCGGACTTGTTACCAATCGGATGGTTAAAGTCAATCCAATCTTATGGTCCGTTTCGAAGAAGGCAGTAGTAGTTTTCATGAGTGTATATTATCAATTTGTGGTATGGAAGGAGTGGAGGGGAGGTGAGTATTTTAACCCAAAAAAAAAAAAGCCCCTTAACTCATCTTCAATTGAAACCGTTTCTATTCCTGGTCAGACTTTTTCATTAAAGATATCAAACGTCTTTTCTGTATTTTAGTAAAAATTTTGATTGATTTGTCTTTCAAGCAATACACTTTTTTCATAAATAGCTGCATACCCCTCCCCATAAAACCAATTTAACGAAAAGATGCATTTGACCATGTTCTATATGTATACGATACCTGTCCCATCCTACCGTGCAAAGTTATATTTTTGATACAGTATCAAAATGTTTTCCCTCTCCATTAATATACATATACATTTTTGTCCGACAGTAATCCCCCAATCCGAACGTGTTACTTTTTACTATTTTTGGCGGCTTAGCTTCCGGCGACAAAGTAGATAATTAGCTCTTCGATGATGAGGTGGTAATAATACTGCCATACAAATTTTCAGAAAATATTTTTTTAAGCTGCTTCTCATGCTACAGAGCATCTGGCTGTTTCTATCACCAACTTTTATAAGAAGTAAGAAATTTTTTATGAAGGCATATTTTCGAAAAAATTTCTCTAAAAAATTGCAATAGTTTAAGAAATGTTGAGCACCATTTTAAGGAATTTTTATAAAAATTATTCATAATTAAAAATCTGCACTTTGTCTTTATCTCATTTTTTTTTTTATATATACACCTTCGCCATTCCATTTTACTCTCTTAAGTGAAAAGATTAAAATTCACTGCAAGAAAAAAATTCGCAACTTGGTAGAGTTTAATTGCTTGAAAACAACCAAGACGTGAAAGAAGGAAAGAAAAAAATCAAAAAGAAGCGAATTGTAAGCCTCATAATTTTTGTTGTTCTTGTTCTGTGTTTGAGTAAAACTGTACGGTTAAATGTTGCGATTCGAGGTGAAAAACTGCTAAACATAGGCAACAACTTGAAGGTAAAGAAGAAAAAAAAAATAAGAAATCCCCACCACACCCTTCACGTTCAATCAGACTTTTCTTTGCTTTTTCTCTATTTCAATCAAAACTCCTGGACCGTGAATTAATTCCATTCAAAGGGAAAAGGTCCATTTGCTAGAGAGCAAATACCGCAAAAAGTAAAAAGATATTTCGTTACATCTTATTTTCCACGGGCTGACATCCCATTTTATTTTTATCCAGAACGTCCGCCCCACCTCCCCCGCACCACAAACACCATCAGGTTAATATCCTTCGAGGCTGGCTGGTTTGTTGATAAGGATGTCAGGCCACCAACCCAGCGCAGAAGGCAACATCAGGAGCAGTTTGATTTTTAACAGTAACAACGTGGAGATGAGTGAAATTGGCATCGCAGAAATGGTAGGTATGGTAGTGCCGTGCCATGCCGTGTGGAATACCGATTGAGAGCCTTGAGTCGGAAAATCGACGACAAAATGAGAAAAGGTGGAAAAAGAGTTAATTAGCAAAATCAAAGAATTCCATTTAATTATGTTTGGTAAACGGGCCAACAGATGTTTTTGATGTTTTCCCATCCAGAACTCAGAATGTAATTTCTTTTCCTCCGTTTATTGAGATTGCCCCCCCTATGAAAAAGGTTCATCGCCGACCGCAGTAATTATGTATACCAATGTGTACAGAACTTATATCCTGATGGACTAATTTCAGGTAATTCAAGCGAACAGACTCTGCGTGTGGTAATCTAGATTAAACGTCACATTTGACTCCGGAACGGAAGGAATGTAATGCTCCAATAAATCGACCCGTCGGCCGCCACCACCACCACCACCACCACCACCACCACTAGGGATGGAATTTGTAATAGTCAGAGTTGATGCAGTTATGCACCCTCATATTTCCTTTTTTTTTTTGCCTTTCATCTAACTGCAGGTGTGTATTAATCCTTTCGAATGATGGCAGTTGCCTCTCGGTAGCAATCACCATAAAGAGTTACATCAGCTACCTGCCTATCTATGTAGGTACCTACCTGAAACATGTCTAGAATTTCCTTACTAATAACGAGTTAATTGCTACCTGTTCTCTGTTTACCAAGTTTGTTTTACCTTTTATAATAGATAACTTGGCCTATTTCCTAGAGAGTGTCAGCAGGTGATAACTGGTGCAGCCAGCAGACATCATCATTACCATTATCTATGCATTTAATTAGAGAATTAACTGAAATCATTTAAGGGAAGGGTTTAGAGATGAAGAAACAACTTGTAGAGATACATATAGGAAAGCAGATGTCTTTGGGGAATTTAACATTGCTTTCGTCTTCTCGGTAAAGTAAATAAGTAGATTGCAGGTGTGCAGCAATGATTTTGGAAGGAAAAATGTAAAGAAAGATTTTCAACGATAATTGGTCTTATGCAAGGATTTTCTTTAACGACAAATCAAAAGCTGAAAATTTATGTAAAATTTCATAGACGTAGCATTTTGAGAGGTGAAATTAGTTCGGAATTTTTTTCAAATTGGTACAAATTAATCCCGTAAGTGGCGCTTTATGGTAATGAAAAAAAAAATAATGTTTCAGGGTTTTCAATTTTTATTAAATACACATGTGAACATATGTGCATACTTTCATATAACTAAATTTTGAGCCCCTTAATTTTGTTTTGTTTTTTGTTTTTACGCCTTCACTGACAATCTTATATATTGAAACTTATAAAAACATGATAAAAATTTCAGCTGATTTTTTACGTTTTTTATTGGGTTAGTTAGTTGCCGGATTTTTAGATATAATTTTTAGAAAAAAACACCGATCGTTTTTTTTTTTGTAAATTTATAATTTTCAGTTCATTTCCCCGACACGTTTCGAGCTCAAGTTCGACCGTTCTTCAGGAGCTGTTTTTTGTCTGCACGTATAAATAATTTTTTAAAAATAAAAATAATAAATAATAATAAATAGAATGGAAAACCGATTACAATAAAATAAAAATAAAAACACATTGTTAATAAATTAAAATAGACTTAAAACAAAAGACAATTTACGTGCTACGAGGACATTATGAAAGTAAAAAAAGTGTTAGCAATTTGCTTTTGTTTTATTGTAATCGATTTTCCATTCTGTTTAATTGTTATTTATTATTATTATTTTTAAAAAATCATTTTTACGCGGAGAAGAAAAAAGAGCTCCTGAAGAAGAGCCGCACTTGGACCCGAAACGTCGAGGAAATGAATATGAATATATATTTACAAAAAAACGATCGGTGTTTTTCTTAAATATAATACCTAAAAATCCATCATAAAAACTTATGTTCACTATATTAAATATAAATCATAAATGGTATTCAACTTTATAAACCAATCAGCAACTTATTTAGAAGGTAAATTTATTCAATCTTTAAATAAGTTCCATATGTCCAAAGTTATATTGCCCTATGACAATGCTGTTCCTTCTAAGGAAAACTAATGTTTTTCTAGATTATATCTTGGATCATAGCTGTCTTGTGATCATGATAGCTCTTTCTATTCACAATTACCCAGCTTACAAGTTGCAGGGTCTTCTTAACTAGTTATGGATCGTTCTGCTAGAAGTAAATGCATAATTAACTCTATACTTATCAAGCTCTTCCAGTGATTCGTTGAGCATAATCGGCTAGTTTTAAATTTTGTCCACTTCGATTACGTTGTGTGTTAACAGTTGCAGGTAGTTGATAAGTATTCTGTGACTTTGGTCTGGTGTAAATTCCAAGCCTGACTATTTTTTTTAGTCTTGGCGTACTTTTTTCAGTTATATATATATGTACAGGTAGCTTATAGTCTGAGCCTTAATGATTAGATCCAGGGGAGAAGAAGTTCAAGTGAAATCTCAAAAGTTATCGTAACAATTGAGGTTATGAAAGACATTGGCCGAAGGCCTAGTAGATGCAGTAAACTTTTGTTCCAAATGTGTCTTTCATACTTAGATCTAGGCAAACACCAGGATGTTTAATTGAAGACGATAACTGCAGAGAATGCAAACAATTAATTAAAAGTATAGCTAGGGAAAGGTTCCATTTTTATCATCGGTCATGGCAGCCACACTCGTGCTCGACAATTTTAAGGCCATGCTGCATGAATGCAAAAACGTCCACCATTTGATTACTAATCCATATATGGAAAAGCTAATGAATAGTCAATTAGTTTAGCATCTGGATTCGAAGCAGCTCCTAAACAAATAGCAATTTGGATTTCGTCGTCACCATTGCTGCGAAAGCGCAGTACTGCGATTGTCCACAGAATTCAGAATTGCCCAAGACCAAAAAACATTCGTTACCTTAACACTTTTGGAGTTTTCAAAAAGTTTTGGTTTGTTGGTTTGGTTTCAGTCCAACCGCCGTTGCTCTTATCCGGAACTTTCTGACCGATTGAAAGCAAGTGGTAAAATGGACTGTAACACTTGCAGTTTCTTTCCTTTGCTATCTGGCGCTCCTCAGGGTTCAATACAGGGCCCTTTGTTATTTAGTTAATTTATAAATGATCTCTCTGAAATCGTTTGGAACGTCAGCGTGCATATGTATGATAACGATGTACTAATCTACCTAAGCAGGGCCTGTTGACTTCTTTGACGACTATATTGCTCGCATTAATGACGATTTGGGAAGAATCAATATATGGTCCACATCTAACGACCTAAAGCTAAACTCTGGTAAGTTCCAAATGCATTGTTTTTTATAATGGCACTTTCGGCCCGGATGATTCACCTCTTGTGGTTTCAGATGGTACAGTCTTTGTTTGGGTACTTAAAGTTTGCCTAGATTAGGCATTATTTTCAACCAAAATATGAAATGCTGCGACAACATAAAGTTAGTTACCGGTAAGGTTTATGCTGTACTTCGTAGGCTCTGGCTTTCTGCAGACTCCTTATCTTTCGAAGTCTGGTCAAAACTACATAATCAAAACCCTAAATCTACCTTACTTTACTTTCAGCAGTTTAATTTACACTAGACTCGATATTGATTGGGCTCGAAAGAGGGAAGTTGCTTTTAATGAGTATATTCGCTTCATTTATGGACTTTGTATGCTCGATCATGTTTAACCTTACCGCACAAAATTGCTATGTCACTCAATGTGAGGATTATCTCAAACAGAGAGGACTGATTCACTTTAGTAACCTATTTCGTACAAGCAAACCGTATTATCTGTGTGAATTTTCCCATCACAAAACAACGGACTACACCCTTGGCAACTGAAAATGAGTTGTACGACGAACTGTCTTTAGTTGATTTAGAAGGCTGTGATGGAGTCCTATTTTTCCTATGACAATATGGCCCAGTTCTTGCTGGGAAGTCTTGTGGCTTTTTAGTCGCTTTCTTCTAGCTTGGCTAAAGAATCTCGCGACTTGAAATAAGACTGAAAAATAATAGTTATTTAGTTCAGATCTCGTCTGCAACTAGTGAGAGGTGATGATTCAAAAGATCTAATCTGAGCAGCGGAGTGTCCTTTCAATGCCGATAACTGTCAGGACAAAATCCAACATGCCTGCGTTAGCCCTGGGGGTGCTGCCGTCTGCATCAATTCCAATGACAAGGATGGGGAGCAATAGTAGCTGTTATCTGAATACAATCCACCGGAGTGAAATTAATCTACGATTCTTGATTATAACAGGTATTCTTGAGAGTTCCCCGTGGAGCACTGGTCCAGTTCGATCTTACCATACGGCTAAAAGAATAAGAGGCATATGGGATGTGCATAAAAAAATAAAAGACCTCAGTCTTCTAATGCTCTATTATTATGCGAGGGCAGTTTGATAAGTCAGTGACTATTTGAAAAAAAAGATTTATGTTTTTCTTCCAAAAAGTATTTTATTTCTAAACTTAGTATCCCTTAAGGTCGATACATTTAGTCACGTGTTTTTCCAAAATCTTTATTCCTTTCAAATAATAGGTCTTCTCAAGGCCCACAAAATAGGCGTTGTTTCAGTGATGACCTCTCCGGTAGACCAAAAACTCTTACCGCCCAGCCATTTCTACAGGTTTGGAAACAGGAAATAGTCGGCTCAATCTGGAGAGAATATGCTGAATGGGGTAGCAGTTCGTACACAAATTTATGGATTTTCGCCATGGTGATTACACAGGTGTGCACCGATGAATTGTCTCGATGAAACAGCACTTCTTTCTTCGCCAAATGCGGTCGTTTTATTTCAAATCAATATCGATCCTGTCAAAAAGCTCTGAGTAATATGCGCCGGTGATCATTTTAGCCTTTTCAAGATAATCGATATGAATGACATCGTGTGCATCCCAGAAAACTGTGGCCATAAGCTTGTTGGCCAACAGACCCCCCCCCCCTTCTTTGGTTCACCCGGTGAAACCCATTGTCTTGATTATTATTTGGTCTCTGGTGTATTGTGATGGATCCATGTTTCCTCCACGGCTACGAAACGATTCAAAAACTCGTACGGGTTACAGCTGAAGATCGCTAAACACTCCTTTGAACTGGTTACATGGTTGCGTTTATGGTCGAGTGGAGAAATCAGCACCCATCGCGCGAATAACGTTTTCGTGTCCAAATATTCATGAAAAGTGTGACGTACCCGCTTAGTTAAGATGCCTACAGCCTCAGCAAGGTAACGCACTTTCATTCTTGGATAATCCAATATCATTCTATGGATTTTTTAACGCGTGACGACCACTTTTAGGCGACCTGCACGTTTTGCGTCACTTTTACTGGTACGATCACGACGGAATCCAGTAAACCACTTCTTTACCATTGAAGTTGCTGGTATATAGTCCCCATAGTTTTTATAAAACCTTTCCTTGGTTTCGTTGATGGGCTTTTAAGCAAAAATAATGCTTACTCAGCACAAAAAACTCCCTTTTTCCATTTTCGTTTGAATTTACGGGGTTGTCTGCTTTCAATGGCTGTCAAATGCAAACAAAATGACGCAGCTTACTCAAAATGTGGGAGTAGTCTACTAATAGATGACAGTTGGTGGGAGAAGTGTTGCATTTAAAATTATTGTTCGAGAAATTTAAAAAGTCACTGACTTATCAAAACGCCCTCGTAGTATTATGAGTTTTCCTTAATTTTAGTATGTTTTTAATTTTTATTTTTAATTCTAATTTAATTTTAGATTTTCTACATTTTTATTTTTTTTTCCACAGTTTTATTTGTTTCTTATCAAGTGTACCTAAATGTAGTTCCGAAACTTTCTGTACTAAAAAAGATTATGAAATCTTATGTACCTTTCCAGTACAATAAATAGTTACAAAATAATAGAATGTCCCACATACGACAAGGCAATCAACCAATATGCATCTCAGATACACAATGTCGCTCCCAGCCTCTATCCACAATCATTTTGACTACCAACATCTACATTATCATTCTTCTTCTAAGCATCTGGTTAATCCACCGTATAATTGTGCCACCAAGATATTATTTCAACAAGATATTTCAAGAAGAATGGGGTAAGTCCTATGGTATGGAAAGTCTTGGGGTCGTTTAAGCTGCAGAATTAAGACAACCTTCACTATCGCCTACATCGTGCAAGGAAAGGCATGTATTCTACCGTAAAAGAAGCCCTAAATATATAAGAGTTGAGACATAGAGCTCGCCGCTTGGCCTCAGTATTTAAGACGGGTCCCGATAAATGTCATCTAAAATCTAGGCAGGGTTTCAAAAACTAAAAGGTTATCATCCCTCATTTCACATCATTAGAATTATGTAGTGCTCTTCCATCGTCTTCGTGTAGAGATCAAGCCAGCAGCTTCTTTAGCTCACACATCTGGGCATCTGAGTCACCAGTAGCAGTCTTTCCATTGAGGCCCCGAAGACATCAATGATGTACTACTTCAGACAATCCATATTTCTAACTTTCAATGAATATCCGTTTGCTTTAAATATGTTTCAAAAGAAAGAAATCGGCGAGGCCGAATCTCTTTCTTAATTGGAAATCCCATTATACTTGGTGACGAAGCGAAATCTTATTCAGTTAGTTAAGAAAGTTTGGAACCAACTAGTTCCCGTAGTTGTATAACAAAATGGAATGGTTCGCCAAACTGTTAAACGTGCTCCAATTTACGAAATAAGGTGTATAGCCAAATGATACAAGGTCATTCAATCAAGTCTCACTGGTGCAAATAAAGCAAAGCTCATCAATCTTGTTTGCGCATGCTCCTATAGGTCAAAACAAAAGGCATACTTACATTCTGATATTCGATTCATTGTGAGTCGAATATTTTTTCTTCAAGATAATTCACATTGTAAACGTCGTCATCACTTAATTGACGAATACAGATTGGACACCAAATATTTTTGTTAAGTGTTGGCAAAAGTATTTTAATTTTAATTTTAATTTTTAACTATGCCTCCACTCGTACAATTCTAATTTTACTTTGGAATTTACGATAAAATTCTCAGCCATGCGAAATTGCATAGAACAATAAACTGCTGCGTCGCGTCGTGGCGAAGTGCCAAAAGTGTCTGAACTGAACATCGTTGTTTTTCTGTTTGCAGTTTTGCATTTGTCAAATGCCTCCAGCAGTTCTGAAATGCTCCTTCTGGTGATTCTGAGTGCCAATTGATTGCACATGTCCTCTATCATGCAACAATGCTATCAGGGAGTCGTGCTTTTTTTTTTATCCTGTTTTTCTTTCTGTCGCTGTACTCTTGGCGAACTTCCGTTTTTCATTTTTTTCTTTTTGGAATTTTACACGTCCGCAAATGAATCGGGGTCACTTTAAACACAACAAGAGTTTGACTTCTGCTGGGGCTTTTTTTTTTTTCTTTTTCCCTATTACATTGAAAATGGCTTTGGTCAATTCGGTTGATGTAGATTTTTTTAAATTAATTTGCTTCTCATTGACCAACTATAGTTTAGTATATATTTGCCATACTAAATATGTACTAGATGCCATGAAAGGTGCAATGGAATTTTTATTGACAGAAAAGTGCAACAAGTTAAGATTTCCTTCTTTACAGGTCATCAAATAATGAAAACAAGAAACACCCGTCCACCATCCGCCATTCGCCATCCGGATTGCATTAATTTATGCACGACGAAGTGTCAAGTATTCTTGCGTGCCTTGTTTCAACACTTCTGCACTAAATAGAGTTGCATTGTTTCAAGAGTGCTTCTCGTGTCCTCGACAGATTCCATGTCTGCTCGTTCGTTCACTGTAAATTGCTGCTTGCTGCATGCCCTTTTGTTGCATCAATTTATGCCATTGTCAGAGCGGGCGGGTTCTATGCATTATGCTAAGTGCAAGATTTCACATTCATTTCTATGTCAATGTATGCAAAAAGCGAAAGTGAGGACGGCGGTCGGGTTGTGATACATAGAACACAAATGAGAGACAAAGGCGCGCTTGCAATAAATCTGTCAGAGGAAATCATTGTTTGAATCATCAACTTTGATAGTAGCATAAGCATAGACACATCTTCCGTTTTATCGTTTTATTTTTTAGCCTTTGTGAGTCTCGTTTTTTTTGGGGAGTCGAGTTCATTTTTGCCAAAGCACAGTTTATTCTTAAACTTTAAATTGGCATCATGTGTTACTATAGATTAGGTGATTTCTGAAAGTGTATGTATGTAGAGATAAGAGTTTGTGAAAAAATTCGTCACTTTTAAATGAGATTTGAACATTGTGCGCAGTTGCTTAAGCCTTAAGCCCACCCCAGAAACATTATTAATGTTAAGAAGCAATAAAAGTAAAAGCACATTCAAAGCAGACTTCAAGTCATCTTACAGCATTTTTTAATTATAGCTGTCACACTGTCTGTGATAACTAACACCTCTACAGCTGTGGAGCAATTGGCTTGTAGAGCAAGCTCCTCAATGCCAATTTCTATCTAATCAAGCATTCTTGCTAAATTCTTGCATTGAAACAATATCATTATTTTTAATTTAGTTCATTTAAACTATAAATAATTTCTAAAACAGTAGCTCTACCTTCACTTTAGATTTTGTATCCAGAAAAAGGCTTTGCACACTTTCACGGCCAGGTGGCACCGCGTTGGTGTCATAGGCGTACCGACGGTTAAAGGACTGTGGCACCAAATTGGTGACATATGAAAGTCCCTAAAATATATGTGTTGAATTTGTGCACCGATTTGGATGAAGACCAAAATAGCTAACACGTTTTTTTTTTTTTTGCCCTACCATGCCCCACCCCGAGTAAACGGGCTATAAATTTCATGATTTTACGATGAAATGTCATTTTCAAAAAAATATATGTCGAGAATGGAGCACCTATTTTTTCTGATTCAAATGCTATATGAAGCTTAATGCTTTATATTTATTTTTCATAAAAAATACAGCAGTACCCAAAGAAAAAATAGTTGTCCACCAATGAACCATACTTCCCTGATGCATCCTACTGGTTATTCTGTGCAAATAGACAAGTAAAAATCACAACGAAGAGAGCTGGGCAAGTACCAAAGAAAAACTACTTAAGTACAAGTACAAGTACCGGAGGCCTGAGTACTTCAGCGTAAGTACAAGTTCCGCATGTATGAAAAGTACTTGTAACTAAGTACTAAGTCTATAAAAAGTACTGAGTACTTTTTGAAGTAATTTTTAAAGTACTTTTTTAGAATCTTGGTACGTTGGCAGTAATATAATGAAGTTTATCGAGTAGATATTAATAAATCAATACCTTTTGAAAACTTTACTATGTATAGTAACCAGTGGCTACTATTTATAGTTTTTCATAGTTTTCGGTGCAGCAAGTAGAGTAAAACTTTCACCTCTCATTACTACACTCATAAAACCTATTAGAGGTCCGCCAAAGCACCCATTATCGCCTACAATAATACATAACAATTCTAAGGAAAAAATTACCAGTAAATTTCTAAGAAAAAATTGAGGCCTTCCCTACATCAGGTCGAGGCATCGTTGATTTTATATTGGAGCGAGGCATTGCTAGCTTACCCTTGGTTATGTCCACTGACGTATATAATATGGACTGCTTACGTTTCTATTTCAAGTGGACACAATTGTTTGTGTCAAAAAAAGTTATTACGTCGGTGCCAAAATTGAAAAAAAATCATTGGCGGGAAGTTCAAAAAGTGAGCACGCAGCTCGGGAAGTGATTTTAATAAAATATTTAGAAATTCTTCTGCATATCTAATGAATTATTGTCTTTGGTAAAACAGTTTTTATCAGTAATAACCCTAAATGATTAATTTAAAAACATTTATTTGTTGTCTTCAGTTCTCTCTCAGTTGGTACTTGATGCTTCGGCCGAAAGAGTCAGCAATATAGAAATAAGTCCACTTTTTGCAATCCATATTATACATGTCAGTGGTTATGTCATCAAGTGGAGGCATCGTCGATTTTATATTCGAGCGAGACGTAACTGGGTTTTGTTCTACTTGTCCAGTCTTGTGTGTATGTTATTAGTTTGTCTAAAGTTCCGCCTTGATGCGTGAGTGCGGCATATTCTTTGACAGTTCTTTGCATGCTTTAAAACTCAACAAGAAAAGGAGTTGCGTTAGAGATTGTGTTTGCTATTCTACGAAGAGTTATATATTTGTAGGTACTTAATAGACTCAGAAATACCTTAGTAAAAATCTTGGTACTTAAGTACAAAACTAAGTCTTAAGTACAAGTAAATAGAAGCAAGTACTTATGTTCAAGTACTAAGTATGGGGCATTTAAAAAGTATTGAGTAATAAGTCTTAAGTAACGATAATGTACTTTAAGTAGTACTTAAGTCTTTTTTTACTTAAGTATTGCCCAGCTCTACAACGAACCAAATCAAAATTGGACAAAATTACTATACTTATCTAATAAAGCAATGAGGATGTTCCTACAATATCTCACGATCCTCCCAAAGCGGTTCGGAATATAATTTCTGCTGAAAATAACAAAAAACATGTTGAATATTTAGAAAAATCAACAAATTAACAACAAACTTACCTTCTATACATATACCTCCATGTATGCTTACAATTCAGTATATTATCCACTGACATTACGTCAAACAGACGATTTCGCCACAGCAATTGGTATAAACGTTTCTGCGGCAACACCATGAGGATTATATTACATGTTCGTCCTCGGCAGCTATAAAAGGGCGTCGAACAATAGTAAAATCATTCATTTCCAAAATCAGACTCAATCTGATCACATCCTAAGCCTTGGAGTCTGTTTTGAGCAAAATTCCAACCTAAATCAGAAGTTGATTCTGAATCCTAAAACAGAAGTTGATCCTGGACATCCAAAGTTGAGGTTAACTCTGGGCATATAAATTTAGGTTAACTCAAGTAATTCTTCATAGGAGTTAGTCCTAAACGTTTTACTTCAAAATCTAGGTTAACCTTATACAAAGGTTAAACCTGATCTTCTACCACATTCAAAGACAGAAGTTAATTGTGAAATAATATCAATTCTCAAACCCACACATAGCAGTAACCCAATTTGCTTCACTTACAAAACTGCACACGACATTGCCACACGTAGCAGCTACCCAAGTTTCTGCAACTACAAAAATGCACACGACAAACGTCACGAGTTCTATGATATCCAGTCCTACACGCGGCAGCACAATAACAACTGCATGTTGGTAACAAGTCATATTTGCTACAACTTCTCCAACGCACACGTAGCGGCAGTACAAGTTGCTACCATATTCACACAAATTCTATGTGAACAAATCTACTGCATACATGAATGAATGAATGAATGAAGAAAAATTTGACTTAAGGTTCGCGTGGGGTTGGGGTTATACCACCCGCATAGGGGTAGTCGAAAATAGGGCGTGTTGGGTATCAAATTAAAGAGGGAAGAAAGTGTGATCGAGTAATGGGATTATTTTTTGATCCCGTAAACTTCACACTAACGTTTCTACCGTTAAAAAAGGCTTTTTTGGCACATGGGTCATATACAGGGTGTATATGACCCATGCGCCAAAAAACACTTCCTTCATTTTCTATATATTTTGCCCGTTTGTTACACATTAGTTATCACCTTAATATAAAAAAAAAAAAAAGTGTCAAGTTGAAATTTAAATGGGGCTCTTTATAGACAAACCAAAACCAGGATATAGTTAAAGGAACGATGGAAATACGGCTCCTAAATTTTTGGGGAGCCCAGAATTGAGTATTCAATTTACAAGATTGGATGGATAAAATACTTTAGTTTTTTAGTTTTTTCTACCAGATATGACAGATATGAGTTTGGAGAAATATGAAAAACTTGCAAATGAGACCAGAATACTTCATCTAAATCACTATTCGTGGTACCTGATATATTCCTGTAACTGTCAACAAAAATTTTAGTTCACAGTACAGACGGAGGTTATTCAATCGTCCCTTCTGCTTATTTTTCACCTTTCAGAAGAAGTTCAAGAAGTTCTTTACAAAGATTGCAGAAGATTTGGAGAATATAGCACCCGGAAATGGGCAAGTACTGCCACGAATAGTGATTTACTAACAGTTTTACTGATTATATCTGATCCTGTAATGAACACCCTCACGGATATTCCTAGGAAAAAATCTGACACATTCCTCTCGGAAGAATGAGATTTACTTATTCCTTCTACAGTTAATGTTCGTCAGAGTATACAAGTTACTGTATACATTATAAATTTAATTCAGTTTAAGTTTTTATTTTATAGCTGCTTTATTTTCGTTTATTATTTATAGGTAAAGTACTTTAATATTGTAAATTTTCTATTTTATTGTTTACAATATTTATAAGATGTACCTATCTATGAAATTTCTTAATTTTAATATTAAACATAAAATTTTTTAAAAACTTTTAATTTTATAAATATTGTCTTGTATGTACATAGTACAAGTCTACACATAAATGTTCGTTGCTCACATTAGAATTGAAAAGCAAAAACCTACAAAACACTAAATTATATCCAGAGCTTGTTCTACTCGAACTGGGGTGCAACATTGTATAAAATGGATAACAAGATTTGCTATTTAATTTTTTAGACCCATTTTCATATTCCTATAGGCGAACCAGTAATCGCACAGCAATCAAACTAACTTCACCCTATTTAAAAATAATATAATCTTAGAGGACATGAACTCTTTCATACAAAATGGAAAGATATCACTTCAATAATTGTGCTATAATTTTACTTCATAGGAAAATGTCTTAAAACTCAGTCCATAATATAATAGAACCGGAAAAAAAATTGCTTAAAGTTTGACTTTATCCGAGATCTAAGAAAATGTAAAATGAGACTAGAAGTAGTGAGATAGCTCTAAGTTTTAAGTAAAATTATTTCCAAATGTACAAAAGCAGCCATCAAAATTCAAATAGCAAAGTTCCATTAAAATTGAAATGAACTTAAATTATCTTAAATTGAGCCTTTATAAATTTTACCCACTCGTTACAGCCACAAGAACAATATTTCTTACAACAAATATTTTTTACATTGAGTATTATTTTCACGTAGGCCTGAATCTTTACACAAACCTGGTAGAGAAGATTATTACTATACTCATAAATCAAAATTATCATGTCAAAATCGCAAGTTTGTGAGGGCCGGCCAGAACGATACGTATAGAAGAGATATAAATCACTCATGATGATGATGATGATAATAATATGTTGATGGTAAGCTGGTAATAGATCAGAAAATTTATTCTTGAATCTGTAAAAATGCAAACCAATGAGATCATAAACACAGCCAACTTGTGAACAAATCAGAAAACATATTAAATAACAAGTTTAATTCGTAAAAATATGTCCTGGGAAAATAAAACCATATTACAGTTTCATAAATGAAGTTTGGAACAAAATTCCAGGTTTATAGGCAATGAAAAGACTCATACGATAGGCAACAGAAAAATTCAATTAAGGGCCTATTACCTACTACTAAAAGAAGGCTAACAATAATGCAAATTTCAACGAATGATAATTTAATATTAGAAGATGTCCTCAAAATCTAGTTAATTTTTTTTTTCTATCACCAGTTTTGATTATAACGCTACTAAATCTGGTAACAAGCATGATGTTAAGAATTATCGAGCCATTACTAAATTATGTCAATATTCCTAAACTTTTTGATGCCGTAATCAAATATAAAATTTGTACTCTAATTTAAGATATTTAATATCCGAAAATCAGCATGGCTTTATGAATAAAAGATCTACCGTAACAAATTTAATAAGTTTCACTAACTTCACTTTAAAGTCAATAGAAAATGGTACCCAAGTTGATTTAGTGTATACTGATATCGCTGTAAGTTTTCATTATAAGCTCTTAGACAGGATTCAATCCTTTTTAACAAATCGCAAATTAATAGTGAGAATAGATGGACATTCTTCTTATGTTATAGAACCCAAATCAGGTGTACCTCAAGGTAGCCATTTGGGTCCAATTATTTTCCTTTTATATATCAATGATATTGTCAAAAGCTTCTCTGTCTGCAAATATATTCTATATGCAGATGATATGAAATCATTTGCTCAAATTCGAAAAACTAATGATTTGGAATCATTTCAATCTGAATTAAATAGCCTTTCTAAGTGGTGTCAGGAAAATTATTTTAGCTTAAATGCTTCCAAATGCAAAGTTATATCATTTGTTCGCTCACGTTAGCCTCTGCTGATGAAATACGACATAGATGGCAATGACGTTATGAGGGTCTTTGAGGTACTAGATTTGGGGGTAACATTTGATAAAGAACTTACTTTTCGTAAGTATTACGACTACATAACTGCTAAAGCCAGTAGAAACCTTGGATTTCTACGTTGTAACTCTCAGGACTTTACGGACCCGTTTACCTTTAAATCTATGTACATTGCTTTGTTGCGTTCTGTATTGGAATATGCATCCCCAGTCTGGAATTCCAATATGCAATCTTATGACTCCAGGTTGGAGTCTATTCAAAGAAAGTTCACAAAATATGTTTTTAACAAAATCCGTTGGTAAGGACTTTGTCTACATTATCAAGCTAGCTGTGCTTATTTATGAGTCTTGAATCTCTCTAAGCAAACATATGATTACATCATTTATCGCTTGCGTTCAGAGCTTTAACGTACGAAAATCTAATTTGTGGTTGGTCTAGTCCTGGTATCGAACTTCTACATAGGCAAACTAGGCAGTGGCATAGGGGTCCAACCTTGTTGGAGAACCTCGCCAGGGACCGAAATGGCTTGAATTGAAGACATACAACAATACCAGACATAAAAACAATGTTGTTCCTGCATGCAGGGTCGGATTTACCAATAGTCAGAGCAGGGCAGCAAATTCTCAATTAATGAAGTAAGAGTAAACGAGATCGAAGTCGCACTATCTGGCAGGACCGGATTCAACGTCATTATTGACAGGGTGGTTGAACAACTACACGGCCGTGATACTGCTTACAAGAACTTGAGTAAAAAGTTTGACTTTATCATGAAGTTACATAGCTTGGAATCTCAAGATATCTGTGAGATCATGCGGAACTTGAAATCTAGGAGAAATAGAGAGCTCATTTATCGTCCGCTGAAGCTATACGGGAAAAACAATTATCGGCCCTAGAGTTATTCAAATACATCCTGAAAAAAGCATTTTCAGACATTTATCCAAATATGGAAATAGCGCTACACCATGATCAAATTGCTCAGCAGAACATAAGTTTTCAGCGTTAAAACGAGTGAAGAATTATTTAAAATCCACTACAGAGTAGATTAGGCTCAATTCACTCTCAGTGCTGTACATAGAGTCAGAAATAATTCAGTCGGTCGACTATAGTGAAAAGATCCGTTCTTTTGCTGAAAAGAAAGTTCATCGGATGGAAATCTAAGCGCCTGCTTACACACAACGAGCTTCCTGTGCATATAATTACGTACTTATTTGTGATATTATTTAAGTCTGCTTGTTTATTTTCTAAGATCGATTTACGTTAAGTAAATGAAAAATAACCATAATATTTTTATTTTATTCAATTATTTAAAAAGAGGAGCCCTGGGTCTTCATGACCGGGCCTGACCTAACCTTGGCCTTATTTGGAATTGTATCCGATCAATGCATATCCTTATGCTTCTATTTTGAGATCCGACGGAATTAACTAGTTATCAAATCAAACTGTGAATATTAAAGAATTTTTATATGGCGTAGTATTTGTATTCGATAGTATTCACTCCGTATAGATTTTACCGTGGCTAAGAAAGAAAAAAAAATTGCATAACATATTTCCTTATAATGGAATTTATAACTTACAAGGAGAAGGTCCGTACTCGTCATCACCGATTTCCTCCAAATTCACAGTATATGTTGGGCTTGAATAGAAATTAAAGTGAAGCAAGTGGGAACTCCAGATGGCCAAGCGAAACCGAAATAATACATAATGTACATAACCCGGGGTTAAAATTAACACTTTTCGGAAAACTTTGACAATTACCATCTTTCGGGTATATTCACAATATTTAAGACACTTTCTTTTCGTTACAATTATCTATAATCTGTTATATTTCAAATACAAAAAACCAGAAGTCTTTATCCCAATTAGTTTAGGAGCATTTTTCAAAATAAGACTGCGAGGCTTGCTAAATTACTTTCAATTTATATTAATTAGCTGAATATACTATAAAGCTACCACCCTATATCTCTCAGCCATATTAACTACAACCGTTTTTCAAAATTCCTCTTGCTTAATTAATTGTGACTTTTTTATGATTTTTGAAATTATTACGAGATTCGTACGGAAGCGGGTTACAGAGTGGTAACCCGTAATGCGTTACTTATAAATTATTATTATAATAACAGAAAAAAACAAAAATTTTCTAGGGGCGAAGGTTTTTTTTTCTATATTCTACAATGTGTGTAGAATATCCATACACAATCTCTCAAAATCGGATGATGAATTCCTTGTCATTCATATACACCAATGGGAAAAAGTCTCGCATTTATACAATTCGGGTGTTCTGACGGAGGTGGGGTAAATATTATCCGATTTTTCAAAATTCCTTTTGCTAGCTTTTTTGTAATATTTTTTTCTGATTTTTTGAACATATTTTGCATCTCCTTTTAATTAAGTTGCGATATTTAATTTTCGACGGCCAAAATTCTGTCTGAAAAATTTGTTTCGAAATGTTTTTCCACAACTTATCGATTAATTAATTTTGTTTTTTGTTTTCTATTGTTGCGGTTTTACTAAGAGATTATCTGTACAAAATTTCAGGAAGATCGGATGTTACTTACCTATTTAAAAAGAAAAATTAAAAAATGCAACCACCTCTTGTTTTCTCTTATGCACACAAACGCATGTAAAAGTTAGACATTTCTCTCCATACGAATGCGTAATTGAGTTTAGTTGAATGATGCGTCATTCGGTATTTAGTAACCAGCGCAGTCAGTCATGATACAACAGGAAAGGAGAAAATTAATTATTTTCAAGTACGTGGAAAATGCGGAGATGTCACACAGAAAGTTGGCTAAAATCATCGATATTCCGAAAAAGATTATTCAAATATTTTTATCTAAATTTTCGGGATCTTCTAGTGTTCAAAGGAAACCTGAGTCAGGAAGAAAACAAGAACATTCAGGACAAAGTCAGCGTTGTTTTCAAAAGGAATCCTAACAATTTTGTCAGGTATATGGCTGATAAAAGAGGAACATCGAAGTCAACTGTGCAAAGGATAAAGGTTAGAGGAGGTTTTTGAATTTTTAAGTCCATAAAGCTGCCAACAAAGCTGCAGAAAAGAAAAAAATAGCGAAAATAAGGTCTCGAAAATTATATCAACAATTATTGACGAAATATTCTTGCTGTGTTATGGACGACGAGACTTATTGCAAGGCCGATTTTTGTCTTCTGCCAGGTCAAGAATTTCATGTTGCTGGAAATCGGAGCGATGTAGACCCGAAGTTTAAAACTCGTCAGTGTACCAAATTTCCGAATAAATATTTAGTTCGACAGGCCATATGCTCTTGTGGTTTAAAACCTAAGGCATTTGTAACGACAGGGACCATAAATACGGATATTTATCTGAATGAGTGTATCAAAAAATGATTGCTTCCTTTTATTAGAGCACAGGATTATCCCGTGTTATTTTGGCCAGATATATGTAGCTACTTGCCATTATAGCAAACAGTTTTAAGAATTTTATACGGAAAACTCCATCAATATCGTACCGTAGGAAGCGAATCCACTAAGATGTCCGGAGCTTCGACCTATCAAAAAATATTGGGCCCATATTAAATTAAAACTTAAGACGACCAAAACGCAAGCCACTAACATCAATGATTTCAAAAGGAAATATAAGCTAGCTTCCGATATAATCACAAATGATCATGTACAAAAGCTAATGTCAGGGCTTAACTCTAAGGTTCGAAAATTCTACAAAAATGTGTAGCTTCATCATAATAACAATAAAATTATATTAAATACTGTATAAATTCACAACAATAAAGTTTCTTTTAAATTATATGTGTTTCCTTTATTTACTTTTTACATTTGTTTATGGTCGGTTTTTTTCTGGGATAGTGTTTATAAAAAATTTTGCATACCCACTTTTCGCAATCTACCGGCGATCTTTGACAACGCACGGAAATGATACTTCCAGAAGCGGAAATCGACATACCTCCCGAATGAATTTGGCACTTTCATTCAAATTCTGTTGCAATTTATCCGCGACAACTCCAGCGAAAATTTGCAAATTTAAGTACTTAAGCCTACAAAACCCCGGAGTCGTTCGTTTGGTCCTCTGAAGCTCCCACGTGCGTCACTTTTTTTTCTAATCAAACCCTACTTATACTGTGAATTTGGACGAAACCGGGGATGACGAGTATGGTCCCTACTCCTTGTTAGTGGATTTGGAAACAAAGCTTGTTTCTAATTGAATTTTAGTTCCAGGATATGTACGCATATTTTATACTCCTCTTTTGCACTCCTCTATGTTTTCAGAGAGAGAGAGCGAGAGAGAGAGAGAGAGAGAAAGAAATGTATGCGTATATTCCCTAGAATATCATCAGTGTAGAACGTAACATTCGCTTCGGTAATAAAGTGCCTCCAGGTTCAACAATCTTTCATAGGAGAAGTAGAAGAATTGAGGTTGCAAATTACACTGTCGATGAACTAGGCAGAAATATTTTTTGATCTTCAAAGTGTAATAATAAATGTCAAATGTTGAGATAAATATCAACTAGTCAAACTTATGAATATCTGCATCAACAATTTAATATTGAACTGCACATAAAAATTTGCAAAAAATTTGAAAAACAAACTAGCATCACTCCCCAAGAAGAAAAATATCAAATTACAACAAATTGCAACACTATAAACAGGTCACAGTCTCCCACACTTTTAATGATCATTTCGTAACAGTCTCGTAACAAGGTCTTCCATAAACAGAGTTTCTCTCTCAAGCCTTCGCAAATAGTGGTTGTTTCGAAAGTGAAATTAAGCCCTCATTTCTCACATTCATGGCACTTTAACAATGAGAATTTCGAGGCATTGATAGCTTCGCTGCGAGTCTCAAATGAATAATCTAAATAAAAACGATCTTGCCGTAAAAAGTTCATCGATGATCCACGAGTTTTCGTTATTAGCTTTCTATGCTTTAATGAAGATATTTAGTGGCTCACCGGTTAGCAGCCGCCGTTGCCGCATTGTCGTCGTTAGTCAATATCGTCTGCCTCTGGGCTCATCTGTTGAAGAAGAATTCACAATCATAAAGATAAAGATCTCTTCCATCAGATTTCGGAAGAGGATTATGATTGCATAACGACATACACATAAAGTGAGTCGATTTCATCACCGAATGGAACAGTAATGATGGAATTATTATATCTTCGGCGCATATGACCTGTTGTACAGCACATTTCTATCGCTCGTCTAGCTCTAGATGAATGATGATTTGCACTATAATCATGACAAAGTGAAAGTGCCAATTTAATGGTGTTTTCGCGCGAATTGCAATCATGCATCGTCAACACGACTAGAGAGAGAGTAAGATTTAATTTCAACGTCCTTTTTCATGGCATGAATCGAATAAATGCGAACGAATTCCATCGGTTTTATGTCTTTAATATGTTCCGCCGATAAAAACCTTCGGTTAATGCTCATTGTGGATTGCTGCAGTATTTGCATAACGATCCGCTAAATGGACACAATTATTGCGCTCGATGGCATGCAATGTGGTGTAGTTTGTGCTACTGCAGGAGGGCTTGGTAGGTATTTCTGAACATATTTATCTAAAAGTGCATACGTATCCATGTAATACGTAAAGAAGGAGAAATCTTGTCATCACACTTCTTTCGGAGAGCAGTCATTTCTTTATAGCAAGACACAAAAGTCGTTTCCAAGAAACATTGCTCGAATTACTGTTGCAGCACAGGAATAAGATTTTTCCACTGAATTTGAAAGTAGTGTACATATGCGCATATAATTCCACCACGCCTTGGGCGAAGGTGCGAGAAATTTCACATCAGTCCGTCACTAATCAGGTAACATGTGAGAACTCATGCAGCAAATTAAACAGTCTGGCGACGAGCAAATGGACATAGCTCGTATAATGTGCGAGATCATGGACATTTGTAGGAAAATTACATTTTCCATGGTTTTGGGTTCGAGCGAAAATATGAATATGTGCACAGCACAGACGACTTCAGTATGAAATTCATTAGAGCACGAAACTGAAAATTATGTTCCAAAAGCGGCAACAACTTGGAACTGCATGCAAGCACACACACACACACATTTGGTGAATTCTACTAAAATGCTATTATGTTTCGTTGAAATAAATTTTTATTATTTATTGTTTTGTTTTTTTTTGTTTTTAATAAAGTGGAATTAGGACGGGCAAATCTACCGTGCTGTCGCATTTTAAATCTAGCATGACGAAACAAATGAAGTTGATTAGTTCAAGTTCCACCACCAACAAGATATTTACAAAGAAAACCATGCTCATTGCGAATCTGTCACTAACTAGTTCTATATGATATTTTTACATATGTGATGAGCATATACTTCTCTTCTGTATATTTTCGAAGAAATATTTTAGCGCTGTTCTGTTAAAACGCATCTCAATAGGAATCCTCTGATGACATATGCATGAACACAGTGGCGGATCCAGGATTATGGTGGGGGGGGGGCAACTATGGTTTAAAAATGTTATTTGCTTAAAACTGAACACTCCGAAAAGTCCAAGAGGATGTTAGATTCTTCATTTTATTTTGGATAGTAAATGGTGGAAGTGTAATATTTCCCAATCATCCCTTTTAGATAGTAAAACTAGGCAAATGTATTTTATTCAAATTCACGAATCATAATTTGTATCTTTGTAAAATAGAGGAATTAAAAATTTACATTTATTTAAAATAGCAGTCACAGAATAGATGCAGTACATATCTTGTACGTATATAACTTCGTCGGCAATCTAAGAAAGTGTGACTTCTTCTGTTGTTTTTTTTAAACAGCTCGAATTTTTCTACCAATTTTTCTGTATTGCGGTCCGACAAGGTGCTTCACGACGACCCAAAAATGTTCGAGTTTTACGAACCGTCTCTGCCACATTTTCACCATTTTTATAGTGAATTTTAATAATTTCAATGCGTTGTTGAATCGTGTATCGTTTTATCAATGGCGTAGTTTCTACTTGTCAAATGTCAAAAAATGACAGCTCCAAAAGTGACATCTACCGAAATAGCGGGCTAATTAAAATCACACCTCTTATTGGAAAACCATTTATTATTAAGCCAAGCTCAGGAGATATCCTATGAACTATGATGCAAAGCAGAGCATGGCAAGAAGGTGATAAAGAAAGGAATTAGGGAATGTGAGGAGAGGGGCGCAGCTGCCGATGTAGGTCACCCTTAAACTTTCGCATTTTTATTTTATATGTTTTTTCTTTTACTTTTGTTTTGTAATTTTTATTAGTACTATCATTGTTATACCGATTGAACTTTGTTTTTTGATATTGAACTCACGCTTTTCTCTCTTTATTTTCCAATTTATAATGTACTTCAAAAGATTAATAATCTTGTGTACTTTCCGAAATAAAATGAAATGAAAATGAAATGAATGAATGCATGCAGCATAAGGCAACCAACATTGCGACGGTGTTCGTGTAAGTCCATATGACAAGTTTTTTCCACATCGCCAATGAGCTGAAAAAGTTGCTCTTCGACCAGCCTCGGCCTACATATGGAAATTGTATTCCATTCTAGGTCTGATGTAGAACTTTTAGAGGTGCGCTACAATCGATGGGCTTAACATACTGCAAATATTAATGTCAAGAATGCATAAAGACAGTGTATCGTCAAGAAGTGCTACATCAAAAGAAACGGAAGTGGAAAAATTATGATCTTGATGGGACAGATTTGGAACTTAGACGTATTGAATTCGATGCGATTCGGCTTGCTCAAAGCGAGGATATTATCAATGTGGTTCAAGGATCTAATCATGCAATCTATTTTGCCAGATGTGACATTTCCTTTGTATTCTCCAAGGATGTCAACTGAGTAAGCGAAAGTAAGGGAAAGCAGATCATTAATGAAAATTGACAAGAGAGATGAAGAGATAGCAGAGTTCTGAGGCACCCCGGCATTTATTGGCTGAGATTGAGATGTCACGCCATCTAACATAATCCGTATTAAGCGACCAGATAAAACACTTTACATTCATAATAGAGGAGAACGAGAGAGGCCAAGTGCTTTAAGTTTGGGTAAACGGGCTGAACGCCAGACACTATGATAGGCCTTTGATATATCTAGGGCAACGATTTTGGACTCACCAAAATTGAGAAGACTAAGGCTTCAAAGTTCCATAAGAAAAGTCAGAAAAAGAAAAACCATATTGGCGATCGTTGTGGGTTTGATTAGTTTCTAGATACTTCACTAATTTCGAGTTAATGATAGATTCAAAAACCTTTTAAAGAATCGAAGTGATTGTCATTGGTCGATAATTTGAGCGATCACTATCCTTTCCTTTCTTGAGAATAGGCTGAATGTGAGGCAGTTTCCAAGCAATTGGAAATTTTCCTGTCGAATAACACAAGTATAACAGTTTTCGCAGAGCTTTAGTCAAGAATGAGTCACAGGTTTTATTTAACGGGGGCTTCAAACTATCAGGACCTGCAGCTATGGAGACGTTGATCTCCTTAAGGATTGGCTCTTGTATACATCTACAAGGGAGATGTAAAGTAGGTGGAAAAGAAGAATTTGAAATGAATCTAACAGTATAAATTTTAGTTTTATTTAAAGAGTCAACAATCACTTCATTGTAAACTAGTGAAGGAATAGCAGAACTGCTGAAGTTGCTCTTGATGTCTTCGATCTGGGACCATAAACCTTTGCTGCCTTTGCGTTTTGGTAAGATTCTATCATTCTGCCCAAAAATAATTTTTTTTCTTTGGATAGTGCTTCAGTTCCAGACAAGAATGCAATTGATAGGTGTGAAAAGTAGACTATTTCCCTTTTATTGCTTGGTTGTACTTATCGTTAAACCAAGAGGGATTTTGCTGTTATTAAGATCTGCTGTATAAATACTCTGAATGTGTGCACGCATGCCCAACACTCAGAATCGTACTAAATTCAAATGTGCCTTCATCAAAATCCCTTGAAGCAAAACAGACCGACCAATCAAATTCTCTAGGATACTCATTGAGATTTTTCCAATCTCAAGATTTATTTTGTTTTTATGTAACATTTGGGCTAAGTACATATTCTATAAAAACTATTACATTTTACGCAATAATAAAAAAAAATATTTAAAAATTAGTCTCTTGCTTTAAGTGTAATAACACTCACTCACTCAATCACTACTTCTTCGCCGTTGTCTAGTTTCCCTGAATTTCTCCAATTACGAGATATAATTGTTTCTTTAAATGTTTGTTTTGCCACGACGCGCCGATAATTTTCTAAGAAGCCATCTTTATATGGAAGGCTTATCAAAAACCCTTTGGCAGCTGTTTTCAATTAAAACAAACCTTCCATCGCGTTAACATGAATAGGCTCTGTCCTGTTTCAAACACCCCGAACAAAGTGACGCTTGTTTACAGGTATCCGTAGAATAGCTGTGAATCATTTTCTTAGGAAAAATTAAGAAGATCTACTGCAATTTTTTTCAATGGTCTTCAGGGGGGGGGGGCACCCCCTAACTGGATCCGCCCCTGCATGAACATAGTTTTAATAAAAAAGGAAGTCCGTAGATATAAATGCATATTGGGGTAGTAATGGTATGTGAATTAAGGGTATATATGTATGTGTGCTTGTCTGGTATTAAAAAGAGTTAGTAAATTGTTCCAAATTCGTATAGTTTTAAGTGTGTTGGGTACGAATTCCAGATATACAAAATCCAGAAGTGACAAAATCCAGAAGTGACAAAATCCAGAAAAGGCAAAATCAAAAAGTGACAAAATCCAGAAGAGATAAAATTCAGAAAAAATCCAGAAAAAAATTCAGAAAAGATAATCGCGCGCGCGAATATATTTTCTGGAATTTTTTCTGGACTTTTTCATAGTTCGAATTCTTCATGAAGTCAAAACTTTTTCGTTTACGTTAAAAACAAACAAATCATATACATTTTTTACACTCTCACTAGGGTGTCCCAAGTCATTAGGGGCATTTTTTTTTGCGAGCTTAGATACTCATACCCTCCACTTTTTTTCTATTTTATTCTGACTACTTGAATATGAAATTGTATTGCGATAGGATAAAAAGAACCCGTGCCGACTTGATGACAAACTTAGAACTTAGCAATTTGTACTGAGTCCATATTCAATGACTTCACCATTCGTGAAAAAAACTCAAACAAATCAAATCCTTTATTTATCCCTAATCTTTATTTATTCTACCATAAAGGCGTTATTCTGCATATTTTCTTTTCAGAGTACTCTTCTTGCAAACCGGATATATCTTTCTGTGATCTTGTACACAACGTAACAGAAATTTTTTTTTGTTCCTCTTCAACTGTAATTAAACCATGAAAGTCTTGCATTAACTTTACCTCTCTTTCGGGGCTGTGTCATTTACTACTATGAGCGTTGAAATAATCTTTTTGGCTTCTAGAAACGAAATCGAAGTATCCCATGAAGAAGGACTTTCTTGGAGGAAACTGTCATCAATTTTGAGACGAGAGAACAAAAACTTGCTTTTGGCCAATACGAAATCGTCTATATTTTTATCTGAAACAAAAATAAAATAATAATAATATCATGATGATGATCATAAGTATAAGCAGAAAAATAGAAGTAAAAATTAATATACTAACCATACAAAGAACCACTAAGTTCTTCCTTCGATGGAATGTACCGTTTCTCATGAGTTAAGACTTATTCTTTGTTTAAATTTGCCACCATTTTAACTTTAGTTGCTATGTCTACCTCGTCGTCAAATAGAGACAGAATAGCTACTTCGTCAAATACCATAAATGCTGACTAAACTTCTGCAGAGCTGCTTTCGAGATACTTTTGTCAACTTTTCGTAAGTCTTCATTTGCTTTAGGAAGCACAAATCTTGGTGGGGTAATTTCACTTCCAAAATGCTTTGAAGCCATGGCTTAACATGTCACAATAAAGATACAGACATCTACTAGTGATGCCTTGTCTTTGCTGGTAATTTTAAATTCAGAACTGAGTAAAGATATTTTCAATGAATAGATCGCTCTTGCCATCCAACGAGCTTGGTGCAAGGCACCTGGAGGCCTAATCCTGAACTTTTTTTCTGTGTCTCCGCCTAAGAATATGATAGAGAGCTCAATCAACTTTCGATAGTCATCTCTGACTATATTTTTGGTCAATTCAGTTCTATAAAATTTAAATAGATCTTCTAACTCAGAGACCGTTAGGAACGCCTCTATCTTTTCCCTATAGCTTTGGATATTTACAGTGTCGACTTTTTTCCAGTTATCTTTGAACTTTCTAAACATTGGAATATCGAGGCTTGTTGTCACTTGGCTGATTTTCGATTCAAATATACCTTTCAATACCAGTTCGTAAACATGCTGACGGCAAGGAAACAAAAGTACTTTTCTGTATTCGAAGCCGTAGTATCACAACAGAGAGTCTGCACTTTATCGGCAAGATCCTAGTCTACGATCGCGTTCCATACAGCCTTGGCCTGGTCTTTGCCAGTAGAATTATCTTATTTGGGGACACCAATGAGCTGTTCTTTCTCACCAAATGAAATCACTATAGGAAAGCGTTTCTCTTTAGATTTTCGAGCATCTAAAGCAGGCAACAGTTTGCCATCCCAGTGAACAGAAACTACGTCTGGGACCCTAATTTTGGAAATCCATTTTTATAGCTTCTGCACGTTCCTTTTGTTTTTCTATGCGGATTCGTTGGATAGCAGACTTACTTATCGCAAATTCGTCAACATTATGCCCAAGTTCCTCGATAGTAGCTTCGAGAATGAAAACAGAGTCTCGTATACTCAACTGACACCGATCTAATTCAGCCACTAATTTAGGAGTAATGAAATTGATCCTCATCATTGTTCTACTAGTCCCAGGTTATGTGCTCTGGATCACAGTTGAAAAATCATCTTGCGGGTCCATATTTTCTCCGGAACTAGAAGATAAATCGTCCTGCAAAGGTTCATACGAAAATGAAAAAGAAATATATTTGATCCGCCAGTTTTTTTCTTCAATTGCCCTAATTCGCGCCCTTTTCTCTTTATCAACCAATTTTTTATCCACCCCAGCTAAGTAGCCGGGCCGACTTAGCTCTCTCTGTCGTAACAAGAAATTTCTATCTTCTTCTATCTTTATCAATTGGAGGGCATCGACGTGTGAAATATCAAGCAAATTGTCCAAATTGTTTGAAATCTTTTGTTGGCGCCGCTTGAATACATCTTGTGTTTTCTTTGCAATTTTTTGCAAGTCTCTGCAAACCTGATACAAGTCAACAAGTTTCTTTACGCAATTAGATAAAGATTTAGTAGGAATCCGTGCCTTTTCCCAGAAAATCATACACTCGCGAATAGCAAGATTTGCACTTTCATTCACTGTTAACTTTACTTCTCTGATATTATAAAACAAAACTACTAAAAATATATTCTTTCTAGAACTACGCAATTCTCCCGACATATTAATAAGCCAAAAATAATCCGTTTATTAACAATTCAACTCGATCTAATGTGCTCATCGAGACGAAAGCGCGCACTCACAAGTATGCAAGTACTGACATATGTATGTCGAAGCAAGTCGGCACAGGTTCCCGTTGTCCAAACGTCACAAAATTTTATTTATACATGTTTTGATATAAGATAAAAAAATAAGAGGGTAGTTTTTTTGGGACACCCTAACTCCCACTACCACTTCAATATACACTATCATTTATTTATACACTCATTACTAAATGAGACCTAGGCACAGACCTAGATATATACCATATATGTAAGCACTAATACATAAATTCCAGAGCAGGATAAAACCACAATGCAAAAAGTTTTCTATGTATTAGTAATTTCCAAAATTTAAACGTTTTTATTCTAATTCGAATTATCATGAAATTTGGACTTTGTCCAATGCGATCAGCACTTCAAAATTTCATAGGTTTCTTGACCGCCGTTCACAAACCGTGACCCATTTACAGGCATTGTTGGGTTAGCCTGTTTCGTTCACAAAGATGCTAGGTTTCCATCTGATGGATATGTCATCTCCAGACTCTGCAACTATATTATTAACACAAATTAATATAACAACAACGACGAGTGTAAATATGAGATTTGCGAAGTGAAGTTCATGCAATTTTTTAAAAAAAATCTTAATTATAACAATTTTTAAAATTTCGGTATTTTGACATTTATGCATTTTCTCATTTCCGGACTATTGTAATTTTTCTGGATTTTGTTACTTCTGGATTTTATACTTCTGAATTTTGTCATGCTCCACAGAAAAATACCAACACTGAGAGAAAAGCATGGTACATCGCTTATCAGTTAGTAGTAAGTCATCAGCATTCAATAAATTTTGGGATAACTAGTCAGTCAACATTCGACGATCGGGCGATATTTATTACTTATCAAGACCAACGGCGACGAGTACTTACGAAATAATTTTAGTCGAACATTTAAGTTATTGTGAAACGAGAATAGGACCTATATAATCCAATTGGCGAATTGAGTGAAAGTGCATTCTTTTCTTCAATCCCAATGAACCCCAAAGATACTCATCTATTCCCTAGAGTCCACTCGAAACATTTGACAAATAAAATAAAATTTGCACGATTGAAAAGAAATATAACAAAGACTCTTGTTTTCCACATCCCCTCCTTTGCGTCTCTCACGTATTAAGGAAAATAAATCAGAATCCTTTAGTTCCATACTCGAAACTGATATGATAGTGACGGCCTGCTTAATGCCCAGCATTTATTCCAAGTACCAGTACTAGGACCCATACTTCAAAACTTTTAAGTACAAGTACTAGTTCAGGTACTGGTACTTAAAAATTTCCAAGTACAAGTCTAGGTACTGGTACTGGTGCTTATAAGGCTCAAAAGCTTTCAAAAAGTCAAATCAGAAATTTTGAAAAACCTATAATAACTGGATGAGGTTTTCATTTACGAAATATCATAAAAAATCATTTTGGAAGTCTTTCATACAGTATTTGAATTTGCCTTTAACAAAACAAATGTCACATCAGATAATGATTGCCTTGCACATGAAAATCAATGCTCCACATGTGCAGAGGAAGAGAGCGAATTGTGACACTTGATTGCCAACCTTCAGCATGTCAATTTCTGTCGTAAGTTACTCATATATTGCCCTAATTTTCTTTATATTTTACTGAAGGCGGTAAGATTTCTTGAGGCATTTTCGAGATGCTGATAACCTCTGGTATTAGAAGGCGTATTTAAATAATTTACAAGAGCTGAAGTACTTCGCGTTATGGCAGTATTTGTAGTAAGTGCGTTAAGTACCAGTATCGGGACTGGTACTTGAGAATTTTTTAAGTACCACTACCGGGACTTGTACTTAAAAACATTTAATTCCAGGTCCTGGTACTGTTAGTAATACTTAAGTACCAATGTACTTAAGTACTTTACAGGTCTGAAGTTAGATACAGATTTTAGATCAATTATTCACGTTTTCATTAGGCACTAATAAAGAGATAGTTAAAGTCTGTATACGCTTTAGTTTACGTTATTTTTGTTTTCTGCAAACTTATTTAGCACCTGTTCTGCTGTTAGTTTGTTTTTAATTATCATGTTTATATTTATGAGTGCCATGTTCGAATATCTCTAATGAAGCACTTGATCTTAACTAAGTTTTATCTAGATGGAAAAGCTCCGTTCACACTGTCTCCAATGGATCACGGCTTTATCAAAATTCAGTGGAATCGGAGCAAGCTTAGAACAGTTTAATAAGATTTCTTGAAGAAAAGAACTCGTTATTTTCGACTCCGATCCGAACGGATTCAATTTAATTAGGCCTAAGCTTGTACGAATTAACGAATGCTTTTTGGGACTTTTCATAATTTGGGGGGGGGGGGGTCCCAATTATGGGGGGCACCCTGGCCCCTATCTAGTTACGCCAATGGGTATCATAGATTTTTTGCTTAATTGCGAAAATAAGAGGTGGTAGCAAATTTAGGATTCTCACCGGGTGGCAGAAATCTACGCTACGCCACTGGTGTGGATAACAATTTTCGAAACCAGAAAAAATGGTTAAAGCGTTCAAAATGCATGTTTACTTTGAAAAACAATAAAGTCGTTTGCAAACCTTGTTATTATTTCTCTATGTCAAAACTTATGGTACAACCCTCTTAGATTTAAAGCTATGATTTCTTTAATATAACTCAACATACTAAAAATTGGAAAATTTATAGGCCCCACATTGGTAGCTAATATTTTCAAAGAATTCCAGCATTTTACCAAAAATGATATAGGATATAGGATATAGGATATCGTATGACCATGCTTGGCTTGTACAAGAAAATCGCTGCTTAGGATTTGTTAGCGGAATCCATATGACTCCTTCTCAGGCATTAACAACGCCACTGTACACATTGCTCTCTGTTTGTCTAAGGATTTTATTTTCTCTTCTTTAAGATATCCTTAAATAAAAGCTTTGCTTGCATTGTTTACGTAGGATGGTTTTCGTGGGTAATATAATATGTAAATGAAGCAGATATACATAGTATATAGTACATGAATGTCTCCAATTTCAACATAAAATTAACGATGGATAGACCTGATGTAGAGAAGTCCTAATTTTTTTCTTAGAAACTTACTGAAAATTTTTTCTCTAGAATTCTTATGCGTATTAATGAAGACCGATACAGAATCTGAAAATAGCTCCTCCAAGAGTGAATAAAAAATCTGCCGATACATTTTTTTTTTTTTAATGAATGCTTATTGCTTAAAGGGTTACACCCTAGATAGACTATGTCCATAATGATTTAATTTGAAATTCAGTCATTTCAAGGAAATGAAGATGTGGCTATGGATGAAAATTATCTCATTTGGAATGTAATTGACAATTCCTCAATGTGAGTAAAGATCATGGCCGAGTTCAATAATTTAATTAAATACTATCAAGAAAATTTTCGAGGATCTACTGTAGTTGCAAGGCAATTAGTAGAAGACAATTTTTGTTGTTGAAACGTACCAAAAAGAAAGAGGATAAAGCGGCAAAAAAATTTCTTTCGTGATCAGCTGATGGCTGTCACTGTTAATTTTATTGGAAATATTTTCCATTTTCCAATAAATTCAACTCATTTAAGTGACGGTTGGTGAAAGTTTTACTGCAATTTCACTAAATGGAGTAAAATTTGGTCCATTTGAATATGAAGCGAAATGTTTCAAATATATCCTTGATGGACTTTATTTGTGTGACACACTGCACATTTGACTCCATTTAATTAAAAATTAAGTCATTATAGATACAGTCAGGGATACCAGTTAGAAATTTTCAAAAAATCTAAATTACTTTTTCCTAGATAAATTGTTCATACTTTAAAGAATATTTTAAGCGTTTAACAATTACAAAATATCTCCGAAATTATAGCAATAAAAATTGAGCGCCGCAGGGTGTAGTTGTTTTATCCTTTGGGTTTTTTTTCTCCGAATTTATGTACGTTTTTCAAAATAGTGTACAAGATATCTAATACAAGAAAAAAAAAATTTTATAATAAATACAAAATTTTACACCTTACTTATGTGCATATTTTCACCAAAACGGATTTATATATACATAGGTATAATATGTATGTATGTATGTATGTATTAATACATACATATGTCCATACTTAACTAGAAATATCTATATATTCCACAACTTTTTACTCTCAATTATGAACTTTTTGCGATCTATAAAGTTTAGTACCTACGGTATAGTCGGTAGGACTACTATTTCTAAATATATATTTAAAAAGGATCCTAAAAAATTTCGCGGGTGCGCCCCTAAATTATAATCTACGCCACTTCCCTCGCCATGTCACTTCATCTTTAGTTTCGTCATTTCTAACTATTATGACAGTATCAAGATCTAAATTGGAATTGGCCCCGATGGTTTTTAACTCTTTCAGTCCGATTTAAGAAATATCTTTGTAAAAAAAAGATTCCTTTTATTTTTAGTATAATTCAATGGTCTTCTTTCCATTTTCTATGAAATTTTATAACCCGAAATCTTCAGACCGGAGATTTAGGAAGCTGTAAATTTACAACAAATGTTGACTGTAAGATTATAAAATAGAACCAAGTACTTTTCTTTATATAAAATAGGCTTTATTAAAAAAATCAAAATTCTTGTCTGAAAACATTCATAACAAACATAAAATAAACATAATTTCTTAGAACTTAACAGAAATATAATATTATTAAGTACATTCGTCTTCTTAGTTACAGCCACTCACGATTTTATTTCTTATTATGGAAATCATAAAAGCAATTTTTTGTTGTTGCTTGCAGAGCACAAATGAATATTGCACTTAGTACATATGTTTTGCGTAAATCCAGTACATCCTTCAAATTTACACCTACCACGTTTGCTTCCAAATATCGGCCAGTGATTGTGTAAATCATACCTTACGCTTTTACCTGGTCGCAACACATAGAGACGAATTGTCCCCTTCATCACAGTTTCGAGGTCTTCCCCGTTTGCGCACTGGTTTAATAATATTTGCAAATAAAGGACCTTCAGAAATTTCCCTTCGAAATTCCAGCAAATCCAAGACTTCTCTAGAACGAATTTCTTTTTTTAGGCAGTCACGTTTGTGATCAAAAAACTTTGTGGTCCACTTCCTGCTTTTAATAGAAATTTTATATAGTGATATGAGAAAATCTGTCTTATCAACACCTCCCATGTGCTTGTTGTGCTGTTGTATGATTTCAGGGCGTTTAATTTCAATAAACTTCTTTTTATCTTGACAAAAAAAGGTGTAACATTTGACAGTGCGTCGGTTTCAAATATAGTGGATGCGAGTTGCACTATGGCATCATCAAACCATCTTATTAAGCATATATTCTGTGTTACCTCGATGCGATAGTCAAATTACCCGCGATCTTCCTTTCGTAAATCCTTCTCAGATTTTAAGAGTTTCGCTGCTCCGCATAATCTGTTAGACCGTAGGGTTCCAGTTCCCAATATTCTAAGCTCTTTCAATTTGAAAAGTAATGGGATGCCGTTGAAATAATTATCGAAAAATACCTTATGTCCAATATTACGTGGAACAGTTTCAATAAAACGCAAGATAATGTCTGAAAAAAAAACCCAATTTACATTCGCCAACTCTTGTTCCTTTGCCCTGGTAGACCTCTAAATCATGCACAACACCATCAGTGCTGCATAAAAGAAATATTTTGAAAGCCCATTTACAAGGTTTCTTGGGCATATATTGCTTGAGTGTTGTCTTTCCTTTAAAAGGAATCATCATTTCACCAGCACATAAAAATTGTTATTTTGTAATGTGTCCACATTTTTCTTTCATCGCATTTATCAAAGGTCGTACTTTCCACAACTTACCTTTTGAATAAGTTTCAGTGGTTAAATGCAAGTTGTTTCGTAGCAGATGGAACCTATTCCGACACATTGTATCTGCAATTGCTGGAATAGGGATTGCTTTCTTCCAGAACATGCAAATTCGTGCAAAATAACACATTCCCACTACTAAATACATGCCGATTAGCTGGTATATTTCAGAAGATGTAGTGCTCAAAATATTCGTAGTTTGTGAAAAATAATAAACATTTGTTTCCTTGGCAATTTTTTTCAATTAACTCATGCGGAAAATATTGTAAGAAGTACTGTAGCGGTGTCTTTTCAGAACATGATGATTCCTCAGAACTATTGGTAATGAAATCTTCAGTTGCTATTTCGAAGTCCTTTTTGCTCAAAGAAAACTCTGCCCTAACTTTCCTTGACCCCGTTGTTTTGTTAAGATCTTCTATATCTGATAAGTCTTTTTTATAAATATTTATCAAGCATATCAGCTTCAGCTCCAGAAACCACCTCAGAAATTTTATCCAAAGACGCAAACATTTGGCAATCTTTCTCTATCTGTTGAAATATTTACATTATCGATATCGCCACAAATATCATCGTCGTCATCATAATCCTCTTCTATATCCAATAAATCGAACATTTCGAAAACCTCTCTTACATCGGAATCATTCCTCAAAAATCTTTTTCTGCCTGAAGTAAATATTCTTCAAAAAACAATTTCCCATCAATGATATAAATCATTAAAATAGCCGAAAAATGTTTATATTAATTAAGAAAAATTAGATTTGTTGCAGACGTGCAACAATTTAAAATTACAATAATGAATACAATTGTTGCAAATTTACAACATCAGATTTCTAAAAAATCACACTAGGTACATATTTACTATTTCAATATAAACTGCAGGAAATAATAATCTTTCACTCGTTTTGAATTAGTTCATTTTGCACTTTGCATACTTAAAATCAGTAGAATAAATAGACTTACCAGCTCGTTCTGCCATATTCTTATATACCCTAAACCAGGTGTGGGCAGACTTTTCCAGGGTACGGGCTACTTCTAATTTATCCAAGATGTTGCGATCCACTCAGTGGCGTAGGTGTGGTGAGCTAAGAAAAAAATTCTACTCAAATAAATATGTACCTATGTATTTCTTTTGCAGTATCATAAGAAAAATTATTAATGCATCTATTTCATTTGGTAATGGAGTTTAAGGTCAGGGATAGTTAACTTTATGATAATTATTTTTTTACATAATTATGAAAGTATTTTATAAGTTCTAGAGGAGGCTAAAATAATTCACTAATAGACTTAATTATTACCTACTTGCTATACATAATATCTTTTCTCGTTTTAACATTAGGATGATTTCGTTTTTTGCGCCGCTTCACGTCATTCATTGCAGAAAATATACATTCTTTAGCTAAATTTTTCCTGAATTGTATAATATTGCCATTGTAAAAGGAATGTATTTTTTGTTTTCAGAGCAAATTTTGTTCACTTCTTAATTCAGTCGGAAGTTCATTAAGTTTCTTGAAACTCATATACCAGTGAATTCTGTGTATTCGATCTATTGTATAATTGTAGTCTGGAGTTCTCTGACGCGCCTTTTAGATTATATGGTTGAGCTCTGCCTTCCTCGTGATCATATTTAAAAGATATTCCGGAACAAACACATTTTTCATTTTGAATATAACAAGCAATACATTTTACTCAATTCTTTGTTTAATATTAAGCCATAATAAAGAATTCAACATACTACTAATAAGATTGAAACGATTACAACGTATCGTATCGTACCTATCTTTCTAAATCTCTTCAAAAATCCAATCTTTTTACCAATTTTTTTAGAAATATAGTTTATAAGTATGTAATCTGAAATTAAATTTTTTATCAAAACCCACTCCTAAGTATTTATATTCATTCACACATTCCATAAGTTCACCATGCATTTCAACAAACACATCCGTATTACTTTTTATCGTCATAACTTTTACTTTACCCACATTCTGTTTCAATTTATTCATCTATAACCTGTCACACAATAATTTTAAATCTCGATCTATTTTTATTTTCATTTCAGTAGTGTCCCTTATATACACAATAATGCATCGTCAGCAAAAAGTATTATTTTTTGTGGAAGGCCTATCGATACTTCTATTTTACTGCAAACTGTATTATTTCTGTATTATTTATTCTGGTGATTTGCGTTGTTCCATACAAGTAGCTACGAAACCATTGAAATTCCTTCTGACGAATTCCATATTTTGCTAATTTATTTAATAAAATGCCCCGGTCTACAGTTTCAAATGCTTTTCTTAGGTCTAAAAACACAATAACAACCTATTTGAGACATCTGTTATTTCCTTCCATTGGCACACTACCCAATTAATCACCGTTTCACAGGAATGTTTTCTCCTAAATCTAGACTGTTCTAATATAATCAATTTGTTTGTTTCCAAGTAACTTCCTAATTGTTTTTGAACCACTTTTTCTAAAACCTTTTCATATATAAACAATGTATTTATTGGTCTGAATTTTTCTGCTTTATTTTTTTTTTTGTGTTTTTAACTTTCTGAACAGGGATAACAATTGATTCTTTCCATAAACTAGGGAATTCTCTACTCACCAACGATTTATTTATTATGTCAACCAAAGTAACACCCCAATTATTCCAGTTGTCTAATATCATGCCTATACTAATTGAATTATAGTCGTTTTTTAATCATGATTTTGCAGATATCTTTCACTTCACCCTTCTAAAAATAAAGTCATAGTCCGTAATCATGTCCCAATATGTTCTATGAGGTATAGATTCTTTTATGATCTGCACGCTTTGAATAAATTATTATTTAGTTTCCCTACCATTTCATCAGGTCACTGGCATTTATAGTCACCAAATTGAATTTCCTTTATTTCAGACTTTACTTCAGTGGTAACCCTGAAACACAGTCGCGTCGATTGTGAAAATCCGATTCTCCAGTCTAGCTGGCGTTCGTCTTCCATAAATATGTTTCTTTTAGTACGCATGTCTTACGGCTTAGTAAAGGCGGTCACCCAAAAATGCCTCGGCGGTCTACCGGTCGATCGCGATCGACTTAATGCCCACCCCTGCCCTAAACAGGTCTTCACTCTATGACGTTATCTTTTCAAATGAAGGTCACATGGCAAAATCCTAAGCATTAATGACTCATTTAGAATAGAAATAGAATACCTTTAGGACTTGTACTATAATGTCGACATAATAATTGGAGCTTTAGTTCGTGTTGTAAAATTGCAACAAAAAGACCGAAAGGGTTAATAAGCATTTTTTTTTTCAAGCAAAATTATTCTGAAACTCTGTTCAAAGTCCTTCGTTACACAATTACATTGAAAATAATTATTTTCATCTAAATTGAATTCTTTCAAAAACATGTTTCATACGAAATTCGACCACATATATTTTTTCCATTAATCAATTTATTTTTCGTACAACACTTAAAATAAGCTTCGCACAGGTAAATTAAATCTTTTAGCGGCCATAAAATGTAGACCTTGAGAGACTAAATGCAACCTTAACAAGTATAATACCAATTCAACGGCAATAACCTTCATATTTACGTAGTTCGTCAACTATAGTTTTGCTACTGCGTAATATCGCTTTAAAAAATAAAATTCACCACCAAAATTTGCATTACTTCTTCGATTCGTATACAATTTACACAGCTCCAGTTCTCATGGAAAATTTAATTGCTTTATGTAGAAATTTAACTCAAATATCCAAATGAGCAGCAATTACCGGTTTTGCAGTCCGATGAACGCAATTTTATGGCAAATGGTAAAATTTTAATTCATTACTCCTGCTGATTCTGGGCATCCTGCTGATTGATTCATTTCAGAGTAAGGCCACAAACTTTATACCCTAGATACTATTATAGTCAGTTCAGCTTCTATTGGTCGTTCAATCAATTCACTGATTCAAGCTACCAATATATATACATACATATATGTGTCTTTCTGTCTGTTTGTCTGTCTGTATATAGTCAAACTCAGGCAAACAGTTCCGCATATGCACAATCACTGTTCACCGCGCTCTCACAAAATGAACACTAAATTTCTAAATGAAATCGCTTGCAAAACTGTTGCTAGACATGCACACGTGATTCAGACAACAAAATCTTTGAAAGTAAGCAAATCCCAATTGAATCCAATTTGATACACTTGAAAGATTCGTGGAAAATTGCCTCAGGTGCTACTTAACAGCGGCCGAACGCAGTCAGATTCTATGCAATGAATACCTAGGTGCTGCAACAACTAAGTATATATGAAAGTGCGCTGTACATATACTATTCTGCCTCCGGATGAAATTATTGAAATTAATTTGCAGATTCTTAGCCTAGACCTGGGACTTAGTAGTAATCAGCAGTTATAATCTAACTAAGCGAAACTCACTCGCTGCTGTGGTGAAACTTCTGGCTACTTACCTAAATATGTAGGTACCTATGCTGATTATGCTGCAGATTTTATGTTTTGTGGCAGTTTTATGATATTTATCAAAAAACGACAGCAATCTATAATTTCCATGACTCGGAATTTTGGAAATTGTATTTTCAGTCTACTGATTACGTAGCTACCTACGTACGTAGAATTATACTGTTAGCAAAACACGACTATAAACATGACCTAAGATAAATATAATTGTGACATAGGTAGATTCGGAATGTCTAAAAACTAGGTCACCTGTATTTGATATCTGTCACACAGGCTTCAAGGATGTTGATGATTTAAGATTGCATAAAAAATCTGTTTACCATTTTCCGATTCTCTCTGTTTATATATTGTGAGAGGGGCCTGCTTGCATAAGACTGCAAAAGTACTGACATCACATACTATGTACAGCCAGAGCACCAGGCAAAACAGCAAAAGAAATCCCAGACGACAGTTGTGCAGATGCCAAGTTTACAAATCGCATACAGAATGAAATTTGTCTTCAACCAAGTTACAACAAAGTTTTTACGATTCACCCGATTTGGTTGTTTGTAAACAAATTCTGCACTCGGTATTGTGTCATCTGATATGCAAATTAAATTGTTCCCTTATCAGATATGCGACGACTTCCATGGTGATTTATTTTTTTGCAGTTGATTTATTTTTATTTATTTTTTGTACACAGTGCACTTCACACACACACACAGGATATATCCTCTGTGATGTAGAATTTCAGGGTAAAACAAGACTCGATCTACTCAATTACATCAAATATTTTTTTTTTTTGCTTCCATGTGAACGCAGAGTGTGTGGGCAATATTCCTTCCTTCATTCAATACAGTGTGACGATGATGATGACGCGTAAACTTGCAAGGTGCTGTGCATTACTTTTCATTGAACTTGTGGGTGTTCCTTGTATATAACATATGTAAGTCTAAGTCGACGACAACAACGACGTCGTCGTCTTGAATCACAGACAAAAAGTCGTCCAAGACCTTTCCTCACAACACATATGTTTTCACGGAAATTATTTATGCTTGATCGGTTCATTTACGCCTGATATTTTTTTTTTTTTTAATTCAATGTTGCCTTTTCAATTCAGTTCAGGTTCAGGTTCAGGTCTTCTTAAGCTACCGCTCCATGCTTCGCCGCCGTAGGTATTTGGGCTTCATATTTTTTAGTGATGATCAAATTTCACTGCTACTGCAGAAAATTTATGGAAAATTGATCCTTTGCCGGTTAATATTTTCCTGTGAAATTACTGCGCAAAAGATTGTATATTATGATTTTTTATGATTTTTATGAATTGGTTGGTGGTGGTGGTGGTGGTGGTGGTGTGTTCCATTTAGAAAGTACTGTTAATATGCAGGTTTTCGTTTTTTTTTAATAATTATGAAAAAATTACAAAATATTCAACCGATTAGGCACTAATTCATTAGGTTAGATAAATTCTTTTATACTGTGTGAACTTTCATTTTTAGAAACGAATTGATTTTGTACACTTGATTAAATCTAGGAAGTTTTTACCAATAATGTCCTTAATTTCATACATACGTTCGAAAATTGGTAGAATATTGGTTTTGTTAAAGGTCTTTATTTTGTATAGATCGAATAAGAATGAACGCAAAGTTTTTCAAGGACATGTGTCGCAGCGAAACTATTACGTTTTTTCGGAAAGTAATTTCATTTTTTCCCAACAGAAGACTTATTTGTATTTTTTTTACAGCCAACTTCACACTTAAGCCGCATTGCCATTACATATAATTTGAGAATTGGGCTGTGTTCAATATTAAAGCTATACCCTGGTAGACATATCATGATGAGCTCATCAATGAGCTTCTCATGAGCACTCACATGAAATTTATTCCCGTTTGAATTAAAGCCGGGAAAAAAATCATTTATTTACTTATTCACAGATAGTGTGCGTGAGACAATGCATCTCTTTCACTTGTTTCGAAATGTGTTTTTGCTTCTCTTTTGTGCATTTTATAATATTAGATGAGCACTTCGATGAGTACATAATGAACGTCAGGATGAGCATATTAATGAGCCTGTCAATGAGTGTCACGATGAGTTTATTAATGAATATGTCAATGAGTGTCACGATGAGCTTATTAATGAGCACGTCTGTGAGTGTCACGATGAGCTTATTACTGAGCATATCAGTGAGTGTCATGATGAGTTCATAAATAAGAATCTTATTTTACGATTGGTTTCATATATTTTTCCGAATTCGATGTTGAGACGTAAGGATTTGGGCATAACGTCTTATTCAGTATATGGGCGACAAACTTTCCGCGTAAAATGAAATCAAAAAATTAATTTAAAAAAAAAATATTTTAAAAAATTAAATAAATAAATCACAAAAATCTATTTAAAATTTTCCTAGTAGAAATGTCATCTGATACGATGATGACAAGAATAAATATTTATTCATTGCTGGTTTAGTATAGAGGGAGAAGTTTCATGCTATCCAATGAGCCCATTGATGAGACTTAATGAGTGCTCATCAGACGGCTGATACACCTTGATGGTTATCAGTCAAATTAGTATTGGTTTACATAATAACTTCCCTTTGCAGGGCAGGAGACAAGGTAAAACTCTGAGCAATTTCTACTAAGGTAGCTGCTTCGATAGCATAACAAAGCAACATTTTGAGAACTGTCAAATTTAGACATAGCAAGACAAAGAAGCTATGAGATTTTGGAATGCCAAAAGCTGCTTTTATGCTTTGTAATTTGTATGTGTGAACTGTCAAAAGTTACTTTTGTATGTGATTATGAATTTGCAAATAACACAGAACATTGAAATTTATATTAATTAATTATGGACGAGCAGAGATATTTTATATATTATGGAAATGAAGGAGCTATGTATTTAGCTGCAGAGCATGGTGGTAAGATTTCGAAAAACATAAGATTTATCCGAGTTAAGGTCGGATGCACACTTATACCGGCACAGTACGAACCGGCACAAACAGGAAATATATTTTTCTATGAAAACACAGAACTAATTCACATCACTTCTATAGTTTTCTCGCTTTAACTGAAAGTTTCCTTTTCGTTTTATGTCGTTATATGTGCACCAAAAATGCCGATGAACCAAATAAAGACATTTGGGAAAAATCTGAATATAGAGTTTCCCAATTGTATTGGCTAATATCGATGGTGGATATGCTACGATTTCATGTCAATTCAATGTGTACTAGTTCGACTTATACTGGGCCGATTAATTTTTTTTAATTTGAAACAGTTTGTTTTACTGAACATTGTTGATGTCGAATATAAATTTTTATATATCTACATTGAAAGATATGGAAAAAGTATTGACGCAAGAGTTTTAAAATTTTCGGTTATAAAGATGAAATTCAAATATGGTTTGTTCGATAAATACCACCAAATGTTTGCCTGATAAATATCAAAGAAGTTCTCATACCTCGATTGTCGATTAAGAATTCCCTTTAAGATTTTACTTGATGCATCCTTTCGCAGCAAGGTACGGCCAACAAGAACCCCAAAAAGATCAGTACAATACTTAAATTTTCACAGCCTTATCAGTAGATACATTGTTGAAAGCTTGTTTGGAATTTTGGTGAAAAATATAGAAATTTTGTCAATCCTACTGCAACACAGTGGGAAACAAGCATTAAAATTGTTCAAGCCCCATCCGCTTTTCATATTTTTTTACAAACGGCGAATGAGAATGAGAGTTATTACACTCAACATTTAGAGCTCTCTTAATAAAAAATAGGGTGTTTGACAAATTTTGAAGTTAATGGCAGAAGAAATTTTCCAAATCCAACAACTGTTTTGTACTTGAACTATAATCTCACTTCGTATAATATTTCCTACTTGTATCCTAGGCTAGATTTAGCCTGCAGGGAAGGACACAATAAACCAACTCTGGTCGCGGCGTCCACAGGGTCCTAGTAACCAAGTCACTAATACTCTTAAGGTAACCAAACCTGTATTCAACTCTTTGCCAATATCAACCCACACTTTGTCCTTTTTTTATACTATTTTTATAATGTTTTTCATATCATATAAAATTGGGTTTTCTTTTATATGATTTTAATTCATTTTCAACACCTACTTGAATTTTCACAAATCCATTTTAATCAAACAGCTCGCGATAGATGACTAAAATTGTGCATGCTGCGATAGACATTTGAATCGCTACGTTATCGCAATCGCTATCGTGGTGGTGTGAATTGACCTTAATACAAATAGTTTTTTTTGTTTTTAGAATCTCCTGTATTGAATCATAGTACAGAAGCTGGTGAAAGCAACAGCAATGAAGTTTCATAAGCTGCTCCCAGAGAAAATGCAGAACAACAGGAGAAAGAAAATACTGGCAGATTCCAGGATTCAAAACGCCAGTATATAGCAACAAAGGATCAGAACTCTAAAATACGTGTTGCACCACTCCAAAATTCTTCAAATATTATAATGATTTTGAGGACATCTTTGGACAAAATTCTGACATAACTCCAATGGAACTGAGTTCTTAATTGGACCCAATTAGCAGCTACGAAGATTACACAGAAGAACTGGGTGAGTGTGCGAACCCTATGCTAATCAACATCAAGGAAAAGAAGACGAGAGACGATTCCAGACCTTCTCCTTAAGGTATACCAGCTAATCCAAAATTCAAAAGAATAAAGGGAAGAAAAAGGGATAAAACTATTAGAGGAGCAAAATGCAACTATGAAGAGATTGCCTGATGTACTAGAGAAGGGTAATATGACCCAAAATATGATTATGGCGAAGCTTCTCGTGTTGCTTTAAAAAAGTTGTGTGTTTTTTATTTTTAAAACATATACAGGGTGTCCCAGAAATCAACGTCAAGTCGGAATCGGGCAATAGACCAAGTCGTAACAGTTATCAAAAAAATATGAAAAAAAAACTTGGTCATGTACTCTTCAAATTATAAGGATTCAAAAATAAATCTTAAAAACTAACACCCTGTGATGATCTTTCAAGTCCTGTGACTGCAAATATTAACTTTTCGTCAGTTTTTTTTTCTGTAATGTAACCATGAATAACCCTTCTGTAAATAACAGTTAAAAGTTAAAACATAACTGCCTCAGTTTCAAATAAAAAGTTAGATATTTGCACAACATTGAATTCAAAATAATTACATTACCCAACTTTAATCGACTGTACTGTCAAAAAAATGTTCAACACTATTTTGACAAGTAACATTAAAAAATGATGCGTTTAATAAGGATTCCAAAATGGTATGACAATTACTAATTGCTACTTCTTAATTGCGGAAAAAAAATTTTAATGAAGTCGGATTTCATACAATTTCGATTGAGACGAAGAGTGACATTATTTTGACAGGTGTGAGAGAGACAGATGGTGACGCTACTTTATTCAGTGTGAGCGAGATAGATAGTGATGCCACCTTGAAGTTAACAAGATATTATTGAAGATATAGGTGAGTGCAGGGAGAGTCAACAAATTTTGGATGAATACCGTCGTGTCCAATTTCGTCAGAATTTACCAAAAACACAGCTTGCATAACATTATTCTCATATATACTCGTTATAGAATAGCCACCATAACAAATCTTCGATTTCAAAATAACCGATGTAACAATGTTACGAAGCTTGCGATATTCATTTTCTAAACAGACTCTATGAAAACGTTTCCATTTCCTGTATGCATTGTCTCTTTTATTAATGAGATTTAAAATTTGATTGATAAACCAGGGACACTTGTGGCTTTGTACCATAGAAGAATTAATAGAAACTTGTTTATCAAATAGGCAATTAATGTTATAGTTCTATAAAGGAATTTGAGAATCGACATCGGTCGTCCTGTATACAGGGTGTTTCACAAGTGGTGGATAATAATGAAAAAATTGAAAAAAAATTGTATGGCAGAGGCGAGTGCTTTCTCAACCCTTTCCGAGATAATCGGGGTTAAAGGACTAAGGGTACGTGAAACGTAGGTTTGTACTAAAACAGTTATATCTCCTAAACGACAAACACTAGAAAGATGGTCGTGGTGCTAATTTGTAGAGAACCTCCTGCCCTTTTGATTCAGTGTATGTAGTTTAGAAGAAACTGTCTACCAAACTTCAAGTTTCAGTTTTGTACCTTATTTTTTTGTGTTTGAAGCAAAAAAAAACTAAAATAAAAACCTCATAATTTTTTTTTCCGTCTTACTCCTGTCAGATGCTAAGATTGTTTTCTTTAAAACGCACTTTGTTTTCATTTTATATCTTTCACCATTTATGAGTTATGACACAAAAATTATTCCAATGCATGAAAAGTCTACCTTGCAAGAAAATATGAAATAGTATTAAAACCATAAACAACATTTTTATATTTATTTATTATGATCGAGATAGGAACAATTAATAACATTAACTATTTAGAATATTTTCAAAATGCCCCCCGTCATTTTGAATACAAAGTAAAGCTCTACGCTTAATAGATCTTTTAAGATCAGTTGCTGCCAAATCTTCTTTAATTTTGTTGGAAGTTTCTTAGACTCTGTGTATATGTTCGTCTCTTGATGATATTTCCGACGCGTACATAATCTCCTTCATAGTTCCTCAGAGGTAAAAGTCTAAGGGTGTTAAATCAGGAGACCGTGGTGGTCAAGGAAAAGAACCGTGCCGACCAATCCACTTATTTAGGTAATTGGTGTTCATCCACTGCAGGATATTTCGTCCGGTGTGTCCAGGTGCTCCATCGTACTGATAAATGATATCTTTTCTTATTGATAAAGGTAGATCGTCCATAAGATCTCGGAGCTCTGAAGTGAGTACAATAAGAAATTAACTCTGTTATAAGCTAAGTTGCAGGTAATAAAGTGCTTGTATCTTTAAAAGGATATCAGGTAAGCCATAATTTGTTACAAATTTTCGCAGATGTCCAACCAAAAGAGATGTCAGCATCGTCATACTTTCTACTTTGTATCCAAAATGACAGGCGTGTATTCTATGGTTTTATAATCCTTATCCCGATTTTCTTGTACATGTAGTGGAAGAATTTTTGTGTCATAACTCATAAATGGTGAAAGATACAAAATGAAAACAAAGGGCGTTTTAAAGAAAACAATCTTAGCTTCTGACAGGAGTAAGACAGAAAAAAAAATTCTAAAGTTTTTATTTTAGTTTTTTTGCTTCAAACACAAAAAAATGAGGTACAAAAGCTGAAACTTGAAGTTTGGCAGACAGTTTCTTCTAAACTACACACACTGAATCAAAAGGGCAAGAGGTTCTATATAAATTAGCACCCCGACCATCTTTCTATTGTTTGTCGTTTAGGAGATATAACTGTTTTAGTACAAACCTACGTTTCACGTACCCTTAGTCCTTTAACCCCGATTATCTCGGAAAGGCTTGAGAATGCACCCCCCTCTGCCATACAATTTTTTTCATTCCTCGACATGATCTATCGCCTCCTTCATTATTATCCACCACTTGTGAAACACCCTGTATATCACTTCAATCAGTATTGATTCCTTCACTCCGAACGTTGGTTAGTTTGGTGCAATTATAATACCGATAAGTGAAATTCTGGCTGACGGCATTTACAGTTTGAACATCACAAGTTAAAAAGATGAGGTCATGTCTCCGGAAAGCAGGTAACACCATTTGTTTATAAAACGAAACAACAACAGGATTAGAGACAAGGACTAGATCCAGAAGCGTAGAAGATGTGTCAGTAAAGTACGTCGGGAGGATAGAATTCACAAAGGACGATGTAATTTTACACATTTTTGTCGTTATTACAAAAAATTTATCCAGATCTTTAATTCATTAGACAAAATCATTTTTTTCTTTTTAAATCGGTGGACATGCCCTCTTTAATGCAAATCATTTTCAATACAATCATATTCAAAATTTCTTATAATTTGATCATCAGAGAATTTTTTTTTCCCAGTTCTATTATTACAAATTTTCTACATACATATATGCATATGTATAACACACACATACAAAATTGTCTCTTTTGACTCCTTAATTATTCCATGCATATACAACTGCTTTGGTACCCCTATGGTGCGGTGGTGTAGTATAGTGGATAGGCTAGATTGTTTGAATTAAGTGAAGTGGAGAGATAAACAACAACACGTTTCGAGCGTTTTATAGCAATAAAAATATTAACTCCATCAGGTAATAAAATTTGTTTGGGTATTACATTTCAAATTGACATGCCATAAATTCTGTCCATAATAACTATAGGCCACGAATTATTTCATAGCTAGAAATTTATGGCTTATTATAAATGCTACGCTTGCTGCTTGTGGCATTATTATTATCGTTATGCCTAACCTTATTAAAGGGTTATTTGAAGTTAATGTATGGAAAAATGTATATACAAATGTTATGTGGTACGTAAATAGCTATTAACATAAATACATAAATGAAGACTACTCTCAGAGATACAGAATTTTAGATCTGTAGTCGTCTATAATGTATAAAATGACAAATTATCGATTTAGTATGTATGCATTGATTACAACCATCAATCCGATGGTAATACAGAAAAGTTACGTTTAGTGTGAACTAGACATTTTGACAAGCAAACAAATGACGATGTATTTCAATCGAGTTTACACCTTCTAAATAAACAGGCTGTGTAGTGCAGTTCAGTGTAATCCTGCTGGGATTATGGAACATTACTCTTTGCTTCACTTCAATTCAGGATTTTGTACAGATTACTCCTGGTACCAATAGGAAATCGAAGTTTTTAAACGGCTAAATATTTTTATACCCTAGATGAAATCTATAGGGTATACTAAGTTTGTCATTCCGTTTGTAACACCTCGAAATAATGATGGTAGAGCAAAATGGATTGGACACCCACGCATAATATTAAAATTTATTTTGATTTTTGCATGTTCATCCGTCTGTCCGTCCTGCCGTCCGGCTGTGCGCACGATAACTCGAGAAAGCGTATACTTAGAGAGCTGAAATTTTGTACACTGACTTTAACAAAAAAGTAAAATTAAGTTGGAAAATGAGACGAATCGGGCAACTCCTTCGTTGGGTTGCCACACAAAACTTTCGTTTTCCACTATACATATTTGGACACTGCCTGAGAACGCATCGATATAGAGAGCTTAAATTTTGGTGCATGATATTCTCATTGTACTAGCAAATAAAATTTCAAACATGGACTAAATCGTGCAACTCCTTCTTGGTGTTGCCATATAAAAATTTAGGTTTTTTACGTGTATTGTGAAAACGATCAGTCCAAGACATTTTTACTGTACTAAAAACTTCTTCAGAATACAAAAACCTATAAAATTGGTTATAATCATTTTTCCTGTCCGACAAACCGTTCTAGAAATATATGCGAAAAACCACTTCAAAAATCAAACTTGCATAAGGGCATTCATCTAGGGTATCATAAGAAGTGGTCTTAGACCAATTCTAGCTTTTTTACTTATTGTAGTTATAATCCTTGATGCATGATTTTGAGATTTTTAAGTTGATAACGTTTTTTGTACATAATTTTACATTATTAATAATTATTAAAATTATTTCTTTGATTTTTATTGCAACAGGTTTAATATAAGTCAATTTTTCTCCTAATCATGCTTTCGTATTTTCAGGAGGATGCATTATCTGAAATTAAAGTAAGTACCGACGGTGTAACTTTTATTAGTTATTTCCATATTATCTAAGCAAAGTATTGTCCACGGCTGCACAGTAAAAAAAAATCGGTGTAAGTTTACTCTTTGCTAGATTACATGAATTTTGAATCCATTTCGGATAATTTTAAATAATTTATACCCCATGATCATGGAGTTTCAACTTTTTTACCCCGAATGGTGTTAATATTCCCCTCTACAACCGAATGAGACTTGTTTTGTATGAAAAACTCAAAAATATTATTCATCTAGATAACAAAAACACCTAGCGGAGCTCTATCTGGCGGAATTCTTCAAAAGTATTTATTTTAAAACCCCGGTCGGTGTAACTTAACTGCAGTTCGGTGTATCATATATGTAGAAGCAAATGTTTTGAAAGTGCAAGTTACAAGTGTCAACTTATTATTTAGTTTTATTTTCTTTTACATGTAAAGGATATTCGAAAATATTTTTCAATCTGAGTTTTAATTTTGGATCATATCTAAAATTAAAATATTTTTTTTTTGTCAGTAACGCATAGCTATTCGGCAATTTATTATTTTTTATTATTTCATTTTATTTCGGAAAGTACACAGGATTATTAATCTTTTAAAGTACATTATAAATTGTAAAATAAAAAGAGAAAAGCGTGAATTCAAAATAAAAAAGAAATAAAAGAAAAGGAAAAAACATAGTTCAATCGGTATAACAGTGATAGTACTAATAAAAATTCCAAAACAAAAGAAAGGGAAAAAAAAATTTATAAAATAAAATAACTAATATTATCTACTAATCATAAGAAGCAATTCCACCACCACTAAGGTATATGGGATAAAGCGGCGTTCTGAACACTCCAACTATACCCGCACTCTTCACTCTATTTGGCAAATTATTTCAACTACGAGCAATATAAACAAAGTAAGAGCCTTCCAATACTCGCCTATTAAATCGCATGATCAAAACGTTACGGTGCCGTGACGATTGAAGGAAAGAAATGTAGTCAGCCAGATAATCCGGGACACCCGTGTGGACTAACTTGTAAAAAAAGGCAAGTGCCTTGCGCCTGAGATACGACTCCAAGGAAGAGCCGAGAAGATCTTTACTAAACGGGGAGATGTGATCAAACCTGCGAAGATCGAAAACAAATCTTCAAGGCAACATTAAAGTCTGCGACGGCAACATAAATCGGGTAGGTAGTAGATAAATAAGACTTCCATTAGAAAATTGGGGAATGATCAGTGCTTTGACGACTTTAAGTTTGATGCTGCAGCTTAAAATCTGGGTAGAAAGACATAACCGCCGCAATCCACCATAAATTTTGCCAATGAGGAAAGATATGTGATCACAATAGCTCAATCTTGAATTGATCTTTATCCCCAAATTTGGAGCCTGCTGAACATAGGGTAACACCCGGCCGTCGAGAAAGATGGGAGGAATAAATGCTTCTAAGGAGTCATGGCGTATCACAAGGCATTGAGACTTACCTGGATTAATCATAATCATATAGTCCGAAGGAAACATTAAAATCAGATTTGTACGCAATTCGGTGTAAAATTACACAAGATAGAGGTTTTGAATGCACTTCCGAACGGGGTATATATTCTACTTCTGAAGAAATTCTAAATATTCACCGTACACAGTAATAATTACCGTATACCGGAGCTTAGTAAAATTACATTTATGAGTACCTAATAATAATTACATCGCTTCAAAGGGACAAATGAACTCCGAAAATGTACGGACCTCATTGAAAACACTTTCGGTGTTCATGAAACTCCGAACTTTTTACTGACTGGCTACTACTTTTTCCCACATCTCGTATTTTGAGGCAATCCAAGTTTGGAGCCAATATTCGATTTCTGCGAAAGAATTGTACCAGTGACGTGCTAAATCTTGCTGCATCCATGTGAAGAACCACTAATCAGAAGGAGCAATGTCCGGAAAATACGGCGGATGCGGTAAAAGAGCGTTTCGTAATATTTTTTCATAGCTTTTGTAACATGAGGGCAAGTGTTGTCATGCTGAAGAATAACTTTGTCATGTAAAGGGTTTTCCAATAAGAGGTGTTATTTCGATATTCAAAGAAAAATGCCATTTTTTAAGATAAATGATCGAATTTTTATCTCATTATAAAGAGGAAGGTATGCCCTTAATAATGGAAAATAACATCAGCCAAATGACCACCACGACCACGCCTACAGGACCATATCCTTTTCATGAAATTTTCCATAACCAAATCGCAAAGTGGCTGCCCTATGTCCTCGATAGCCTCACGAATTCCATCTTTGGGGTCTTGAATCGACGCTGGGCTGTTGACGTAGACCTTCTCTTTCACGTGGCCCCAAAGGAAGAAGTCGGAAGGTGTTAAGTCACAAGATCTCGGTGGCCAATTGTGATCACCTCTTCGAGAGATAACACGGTCCGGAAACTTTTCCCGTAAAAGATCAATGATTTCGTTGCTTGTATGGCACGTAGCGCGTCTTGTTGAAAGTAAACGTTGTCCAGATCAATACCATCCAACTCCGGCCATAAAAAATCATTAATCATCTGTCGATAGCGCAATCCATTCACCGTAACTGTTGCTCCAGCCTCATTTTCGAAAAAGTAAGGTCCAATGACCCCGCGGGACCATAAACCGAACCAAACAGTCACACGTTGAGGATAGAGAGGCTTTTAAACAATAACTCTTGGGTTTTCCGAGCCCCAGATGCGACAATTTTGCTTGTTGACGAACCCATCGAGGTGGAATGGGCCTCATCACTCAAGATGAGTTTTCGATGGAATTCCGGATCATTTTCATGCATTTCAACGACCCAATCAGCAAAGACTCGACGTTGTTGATGATCGGCCGGCTTGAGTTCTTGTGTTAACTGAACCTTATAAGCCTTAAGACCCAAATCTTTATGCAAAATTCGGTGTAATGACGTCTGTGGAATGCGTAATTCCAAAGAATGACGAGGAATGGACAAACCTGGGTTTTCTTCAACACTTTCGGCTACAGCAGCAATATTCTCGGCTGTTCGTGAGCGACGTGTACATCACTAACTTGTCCCGACAGCTCGAATTTTTCTACCAATTTCTGTATTGCGGTCCGACAAGGTGCTTCATGGCGACCCAAATATGTTCGAGTTTTACGAACCGTCTCTGCCACATTTTCACCATTTTTATAGTGAATTTTAATAATTTCAATGCGTTGTTGAATCGTGTATCGTACGTGGAAACCAATCCCTATATGATTTATCAGTTGGAGTAGTAGTTATAGGAGGATTGATTGGAATGTAGCATTGATTCTTATTATCGAATGTTCACAAATTTCGTAAAACGTTTTAAATTTATGATTTTTATTCGAAATTATTAAGAGTAACTTTCTTTTGGGATTTATATTTTAAAAATCAGAAATAATAATTAAAAATTAATTTTTATTTTAAAAATCAAGTATAAAAATCATCAAAAAATGTAAACAAATTTTTATTATACTTTAGATGAAAGCCTGTATGTAATTTCCATTCACTCACATCTGTCGTACAATCTTCGGCATATTTCGACCCATATTTAATATTTTTTTTAAGTATTTTTCACCCGAAAAACAATTTTGTGATTTTTATTTTCAATTATTAAAATAACTCTGATATAAACTGTATATTTTACTGACATATATCTAACCTCTCTGAAACCAGCGAAATCAGCTATGACTATGAAAAATACATAACTGCCGGAACCATCTTTTGAAAACGGACCAAATTAATTTGCACTCCATAATTTATTATTAATGGCTCGCAATGTTTCAATTAATTTTCCAAGGAATTCATTCCCCGATTTAGCAGAACGGTAATGGAGAGTGCTTTTCCTCTTAAGGTTGCTTACTTCTGGAATCTTCTCCCTTCTAACTTGCAGAGAGCTCGAACCGTTAATGCATTCAAAACTATTAGTAAAACGCATGTTTCTGTAATCCTACGAATATTTTTGAGCACTTTTCTAAGTTTCAATCTGTGCATTCTATTGCTGCTAGTCTACCTATTTTTCATGAACTCTGGAAGTTTTATGTATTTTTCTTTGGATTTTTCTCAGAATTTCGTAATTTTATATATTTGCTTATCGACTTCATTTTAATTTTGGCAATTTTCCTTCAATCTCTTGTGTCTTGGGAGACTTTTTGCAATGAAATAAAGTACGCAGCAAACAATTTGGCAAACGTCCGCAACAACGAAACTTAAGCGACAATAGACCTGCACAGTGGGAAACATGAGAATAAATACGACTGAGCTAAAAAAATATTTATGTATCGAAGCCATATAAAAGCGAGACGAACGCGAATATAAATTCTGTTCTGTGCTGTTTTGAGCCCGAACTTTTGAGAATTTTACAGTTTCAAAATTTCCGGCTCTATTTTTCCCATTGTGAGTTTGCATTTCAGCGTGAAGAGATCAGAAATTTGTCCTGTTTGTGTTTCTATCAGTGAATTGTAAGAGTTAAGCAATTAAAATTATATTTGATTACCAGTAAAGCCTAGTACCCTGTTCAAGCGAAAATTTCGCTTGCATTCTGGGCATATAATTCTACATGGAAAAAAGTTGTGGAGAAAATATAAAATCACCAATTAAATAACATTAAACTGACTGAAGTCATACACGTAAAATCACAAATTACATGTATGTGCCAAAGCGCCAAACATCAAAGTGTATATCTGTCAACTTTTCCGTGCGAAATATATGTCTGGATATATAAATCGCTGCGAAAAATGTCTCCACTTCATACTAGCGCCATCTGCATTCCATGATGTAAACATTGATTTTTTCTTTCGAACAGCATACTACTTTACGAAATCCCAAACCGAAATTTTCATGGCACTTTTCGCCCACATATTTTTACATAGATTTTGTATAGGAAACGAAATTTTCGCTAGAAATAATTTTATCTGCGAATCGCTAAAGTTATCGCTACTTCACTTTGGATACATTTAGATTTATCACATTTTGTCGAAAAAGAAATCCAAAGTGCATCCGAAGTGATACAATGTTCTGTCAACATTTGTTCCAGCTCGAGGTTTCGCTTTCATATCTCATTTGAATTCACTAGCGAAATTTACGTTGCATTTTGTGATAATTTTGCGATTCGCATTGGCTTCGCAATGTTTACTAGGGTGTTACACCGAAAAACACAAACATCTACATGAGAAATGTCACTATGAATGTTATTGCGCATCATATATCCATCTTCAATTATTGCTCTACCAAATTCATCCGTAATCACACCAAAATCTTTAAAATTACAATTTTCATCATTTTTACGTTATTCGTGGTGTTGTTTTTTCCAGAAAATTTTAATCTCACAAATTACACGTATATGAGCTACTATTAAATTCTCATCGCGTTAAAAGTTGTTCCATTGAACTCGTTTTCCATTGATTGACCTACACTTTTCTTAAAACGTCAATGGAAATCGACATAACTTTTTTTTTTTTTATTATTAAGAAAGCCAAGCTCAGGGAATACCCTATGATGCAAAACACAACACGCAAGGAAGAAAGAGGGTGGTTTAGTTTTCCATGTCCATTTAGGAATCCTATAATAATATTGAATTGATTTCCAGACACCTGTAAAAACTCCAGGATTTTCTTTTTCAAGGACTTTTTGATAAATCTTCTTGCCTTTCTGGAATTTATCTCTACAGTCCATAGCTGATCTATTTAATTATGGATTCAATTAGGGTTAGTGTAGGGTTACTTGCACATTTTTTTGTTATTGTTGTATCTGCTTTCTCATTTCAAGCAATTTGCAATTTCCGAGTCTCTTGGCAACCATTACAATGTTAGACAGTAGAATATATTTCAACATTAACCTCGTCTTGTTCTTTTATGCTGAAATAACTTTCAATGCCACTTGGCTATCTGTACAGTGACGGCTGTGATTTTCATGTGCACATCTAGTTAAGGGGCTTATATTTCTGCCTCTACTTTTAGCTCGACTTAAGATCCGTTGGTATACCAAATTAGGGCTCCATTTTTTAAATTAATATATATTTCTAGAAAGAGATTATCATGAATCACAGCAGCAGAGATAGCACATAATCTTTATCAAAAGGACATCCTCTGGTGATAACGGTCAATATCCAATCAATTCAACTCTGTTTTATTATTCTGTTAGAGAACATCGCCAGAATGTACCTGTTGTGCGGATTGAGTCTTCCTTCAACATGTCTGACCGATGCATATATACTTTATTGACCCTGCAAGAGTGTTATCAAAGGACCTTAAATGTTCAAGAAGAAAACATACTGCAATTTTCCAGTTGCGAATTAATTTTTGTATACCATTTGTTAGGTTAAGTTACTTTTCGAATAAATAGAGTTAGGCTGATATAAAGCTTCCTGTAAAAAGGTTTAATAGCATAACTAAGATTTCATCTAAATTCATTTTTGGAAAAATGCAGGGAACATTTACTCTTCCATACCCTTTTGGGATGATTATTATTTTACAGAGGAAATCTGTTGATTTTTCATAAATCGTTATACAGAACCTGCCAAATGTGTCTATGCAAGAAGCTTTAGAATTTCTTTTCAAATTTTTATGTAGTTATCGCCCCGCTTTTCCAAGACTTGTTTAGGTACTTCGAAATCTTTTTGACAGATAAACATTTAAATTCTGCCACAAACAGATGTTTCATCAATACTTTACTGGAGTTTCAGTCATGGTCGCCTTTTAGATCTCCTAATATCTCGGTTATACAATTATACCGAGATGATTACCGCTTTCATCTGTTTATCTCCTGTGAAATTGCAAACTTCAACGTGTGTATTGTTAAACTGTATACGCTAGATTTGTACTTATAGAAGAAGTTAAAGACGTTAGCGCGGGGAGAACAAATACATTTTGTAAATCATATGATACGAAAGTTGTTACATCTGATCCCATTCATCTCAACTGGGATATTTTTCTCTTTCAAGCTTGGTAGCAGCATTGCTTTGTTTGTGCTTATCGAACTCTAAACAATTAGTATTTGTTGGAGAAGATAATGTCTTAATCTATAGAACAAATACGTCATAACTTAACAAAAAAGTATATGCTGCCAGGTCGGCGGTTATAAAACTAAATTTAATATTATTTTTAAAAAGGAGGCAAGTTTCTTGGGTTTCAGCTATTTTTACCATATACTAGCTTACTTGAATTGTATAGCCACTTTATAGTTCCTTCGTTGATTCATGACCTTTATCCGGGCTATATTTAATCCATCTTATTGAATCTTTCTCTCAGTATAGCCATTGTTTGAAAAAAGTGGGAAATATTCACTTGAGAGCGAGGGGCATGGAACTCGTCAAAGACTCATAACTCTTTTTTTCTAACTAGCGTCATTTTTCGCGTTTTTCCGTATCATTACCTCCTTTGCCAATTTAAGGAGATTTTGATAATGAGTCACCTTTTTTTATCGGTTGTGTGTATCCGACGTTAGTGCTCTAAGCCCGTGGTCCTGTCATCGATTTACATCAATTCTTTTATCCATCAGTTCTTCTTCACGAGCCATCTTGATATAGTTCAAGCAACTGCAGCCATCTTCTTAGTTGAGAGGCATTGTCTTAGGTTTAGACTGTTTATCACTTAGTAACTTAGTGGTACCCAACTGAAAGTCCATCAAGAGACCTCTCTTTCTTCTCAGAACTTCAGCGCTTATCTTTACTTGCTATTAATTCAGGAGGTGTGATTCATTCCTACTAAACACAAAAGCAAAAACTAAATAAGAAATCAAATGAGAATTTCCTAAATTATTCTCTGCGCTACAAGGCAGAGAAAATATCCACAAATTTATTAAATAAAACGAGAAAATGGTTACAAAAAAAAAACAAAATCTAATAAGTATTACCGACAATGTGTTTAAAGAATCCCATTAGATCATTAAAAAAATATTTTCAAAATGTCTTCTAACTCTTTACCACATGTAATTAAGTCCCATTTCGTTTACCTTAATGACTTTCTTAAATTCTTAACATTTCAAAAGATGTCAAATTCTCTCTTAAATAAGAAATCAAATATAAACAAAGGAAGTTGTATTTTCTGGTTCACATCTTATCGGATCTCATTCAAGGCCCCTCGATCATAAAACAAACAATCACCTCAACCTTTCAACTGAATATCGCCCAGTCATCGTACTTTGTCCATTAACTATTTTTCTAGCGCATTTAAATTGGCCTCACGCGGTTATGCTAATTTGCTTATGAATAATTCTGACAGTCGATGAACAATCACAGACAAGACATAACCTCATATTAAAAATAATTTAGATATCACCATCAACAGTAATGGCTAACGCCCAGTCTTACTAAATTTGGAGAAGGTGAAGAAGTTTTTTTTTTTTTTTTTTTTTGTAACAGAATTTAAATTACATTTTTCTACCATCAATGCCATTAGTTTTATTTGTTTTTCGTCCGGCCCCCAGAAATTAATTGGACAAATAGAATCATTTAGAGAACAATAGTGGATCTATTTGAGTGCCTTGTGGTATCTCACACTGCATATAAAAAAGCAAAATTCTGCAATGCCAAATGGATCTGTATACTTAATATACATTTAACAAATACTAAAAAGAAAGAGGAAAAGAACAAAAAGCTTAAGTTTCTGTTGCTTAAAAACACAAATGGAGTTAAATTAAAATTTCAAATTACTTTTCAGGAGCAGATGATCGCAATATAATGTAGCGTTCATGTGAAACTTAACAGACATTTTTTCTACCGAACTTGAAGGGGAAATACTCTTGTGGATGGTTTTAAGTGAGATAACTGTTGGCCTGCCCACAAGGTTCCCCGAAAAAAAAAGTGTTTTGTTTTGGACGTAATTAACTTAATGTGTTTTATGCAAATGATATTCTGAAGGCCGTATACATGTACGTACATATCTACCTGCATGAGTTCATTTATGTATATATTCACAGAGTAGATAAGATGAAAGTTTATGACTATTTTTAAGCGAACTTTTTATTTGTTTTTTATGTGATGAATGCAGATGATTCTTATCCATCAATGAGAATATTTTATATACAGAAGTTTCATAGTATTAAGCTCCATTATAACAATTCTGATGAGAAGTTTTGCGTGCAGATGTTCAAGAGAAAAAAAAATCAAATATTAGGTTTGAATTTTAGTGTAACTGTTGTTGAGATACTCTGTAAAGGAGCATCCCATTCACATTTCATTTAGTTGATAAAAAATGTGTAGGTACTCCCTCATGTCTTTTTTTTTTTATATATTATTAAGCCAAGCTCAGGGGATATCCTATGATGCACAGGACAGTACGGCAGAAATGAGATAGGAAAAGGATTAGTGTTTAGCATCCCTTGTCTTACTTTAATCTTTTATATTAATCTGGCAAGATAATAATAATAATTAATTCATTGCTCATGAACAAAGATTGCAGTCTTATTGCGTACATACTTCTAACTTGGAAGATTATATTAGGAAACCATAGAATTTGGCCTAGATTCTTATACAATTTAAAATGATTGAACAAATAAATAAGTAAATATGAATAATACATATAATGAAGAAAACTAAATTATTGTGCGATAAAAAGGGAAAGAAAAAAATACTAATGCTAAAAAAAAAATAATGGGAAATAAAAATAAATAAATTAGTACAAATAAAAGACAAACTGTAGAAGTACAAGTCGGACTTGCACACGAAGGGTTCGGTATCATCATACAAGATTTAACACTATGTACTTTTTAGATCGAGCAAAAACAAAAGTTTATTGTATGGGAACCCCCTTTAATTTTTAACTTTATTTTATTCTTATTAATTGTTGTTATAGCAGTTATAGCATTACTCACACTTTAAAAATTTCATGTGTTTACTCAAGAGATCCAGCGATTGTTAAAGTCGAGCAAAAAATGCCAAAAAAATCACGTTTCTTGTATAGAGTCCCCCCTCCCCTTAATTTTGTAATTTTACTTCATTTTTATTATTATTTGTTGTTATATGGACGGACGGACGGACGGACATCGGACGCTTAATATTAGGGTTCTGTTGGCACCCTTTGGGTACGGAACCCTAAACAACAACAAAAGTAATAAAAAAACTTACTTAAGCTCTAATTAAAAACTAATAATACGTAAAGAAATCAAAATAGATAACAAACTAAATAAGTAAAAATATAATTTGTTTTTTTTTTTTTTTTAAGTGAAAGATCAAATGCAGAATAGGCTTAGACTAACAAAAATCAAAGAGAAAAAAACACCTTTAAAAAAAAATAGAGAAAAATGTATGTATAAATTAGTTAAAGAAAAAAGAGAAATAATAGAAAATATCATCTTCCACCTTCGAATTGCTTGAACAAGGTAAGAGTAGAGTCGCCATATCATTAAGAACCTCTAGGAACAAGAAGTGTAAGATGTCGTCTTGATTTTGGAAATTGAAGTTTTTCATAAAAATATCTTGCTGTTTTTTCACAAATTAACGTACGCAATGTTCATTCGCATCATGCTCAGTAAGTTTCGAAGGAAATGCCAGGAAACAATTTTAAATTCGGTGATACATGAGAATGCCTACGGAATTTATAGACATATCGAATTACATCGTTAACGCAACATTAAATTTCCTTTGACAATGAAGTCGGGGAGAGCAAGCGGTTTTGTGAATTTGAATCTTAAGCCTAACGACAGGTATAATCCATAGCTATCGAAAACTTCCGTACACTTATCGAGTAATGCCAATTAGTCGCTGTTCATTCCACATACATAATCCTCATCCTTCGTTGCAACTCCTATCCACAATACGTCTCCCAGTAATTCCAGTGATGGAAATATTCCTGTAAACATAAAAGATACCACAAAGTATAATTTCATTTTAAAAAAATAGAAAAACGTATAATGCCTAACTAATTAAGAACAATAAAAGTTCCATTACTGCCTACAGCAATCCTATGCACAATTGTATCTTAAAATAAATACAAAAAAGCGCATTAATAATTAGTAAATAAGACAAATATATAGCAAACTCACGGAAAATGCGTCATACATCCCAATTGACATTACGTCAATCAGTTGGTTTCACCGTAGTCAGAATTTGATGGAATTACGAAACAAAGCGTTGTCAGGGCAACATACCACGGAGTAGGTACGAAGCGGTTCACAGCGGCTATAAAATGGTGACGAGCCACAGCAGATTCACCCCATTCTTGCTTCAAAATTTGCTCTGAACACATCCTCCACCAAAATTTAATCTGTTTCCTATCCTTTGCAAAAATCCAATTTTGCGTCCACTTGAGCAGGAATTTACTACTGCTTCACCTTCATCCTCCACCTAAGTAAGAGTTCACTCCTGCTGCAGAAATTTACTTCTGCTTCACTTCCATCCTTCACCTGAGCAAGAATTTACTCCTGCTGCAGAACTTTACTTCTGCTTCACTTCCATCCTTCACCTGAGCAGGAATCTACTTCTGCTGCGGAAATTTACTTCTGCGTCAGCTTAATCCTCCACCTAAGTAGGAATTTACTCCTACTGCAGAAATTTACTTCTGCTTCACCTTCATCGACCACCTAAGTAAAAGTTTACTCCTGCTTCAGAAATTTACTTCTACTTCACTTCTATCCTTCACCTGAGCAGGAATTTACTTCTGCTGCAGAAATTTACTTCGGCTTCACCCTTTTCCCTCACCTAAATAGGAATTTATTCCTGCTGCAGAAATCTACTTCTGCTTCATTCCATCGTTCACCTAAGCAGGAATTTACTCCTGCTGCATAAATTTACTTTTGCTTCATTTTCAACCACATCTGAGCAGAAATATAATTCTGCTCCTGCTCCCGTGTTCACAAGGGCAGCACAGACAAAACTTCTATTTGTTTCACTTACACGGTATAGTATACTTCAAGCTTGTTTGAACGCATACGGTTCTCCTACTTCAGGCTTACACACGGCAGCACACGCATTGCAATTACACGCTGAAGCGCTTGCATTTTTTACACAGACCTACACGTTGCAGTATACTCCGAAAAAATCACATTCTGCTGAATTAATTCATGAATTTAATTGTAAATTCTTTCTTCTTCTTCCAGAATTAAACAGGGGACAAAAATATAGTGGCGGCATTGGATGCATTGAATTGTAATTAGTTGAATTATTTATAGTAGGTTAGAATTTTTTAAGAAATGCATTTTTTAAGAATTGAATTTGTGATATAGTTTTAAGCAATACATAGTGAAAACAAAATTTTATATTTGAATTTTGAAAAGTTTAGTTGTTCATTATAAACCAGCACCCTATATAGCTTGAGCACAGAATTTTGAACTTAGTTTACAGATTCCACATACGCCAATATGGCGTATTGTTCATTATTACAGATGGTAAGTCAATATTTTTGGCATTACTCTTGTACACAGCTAAGCATATAGACTTTGAAGGGTTGATTGATAGAATATAAGTTAGTGACCATTCATATACTTAAGTAGTGTGGATCTTAATTGATATATTGCACATAGTAATCAAGAAAATCAATCGGTTGACTTAAATATGTAAGGGAATGTCGTCTAGGTCAACCATTTGCGATTTTTTTAGTTTTCATCACTAGCGCTACTAATATTCGAAAACGCGAATTACTTCTCACAGTAACGCGAACTTTTCGTAACATTACAGACCTTGACCGTGAACGCAAAGCATGCGTTGTGCACTCACTGGTTTGAAATTCCAAGAAAAAAAAAATTTAAGCAGCAGTGGGCCAGAAATGGAGGAGAAAATATGCAATCATCAAAGTAAGACTTGTGAATTTGTGAATGCTTGAGAACTAACCAAGAAGAGCATTCAATCTTGTGACATGTTTGTTGTGGTGTCAGCTTATGCGGCAATGGCCTTTTTCGTCAACGTTGGCCACTTTGTGCAGGCAGTGTTGCCCCACTATGACTGTGTGCTTGGAAGATGCCCAAGAAACGCCCAGCACTAATCCCAACAAAGTCCGCCAATAAGACACCCCCCCCCCCACACCCCGCCCCAAACAACTCAGAAAAAGGCCTCTTTGAAAAATGCAAGAGACATTTGCATTTTAAGTGCGTCAATATAACTATATTTGCCGAAAATACTAAAAAATCAACAAATTCGGCTTTTTATTTCATTCAATTAATTGTTCCAGATCATTTTCAATCATTTCAGCACCTACCTAGACAGCACTGACCGACCTTGACAGCATTTCACTGTTTTTTTAAAATGCCTATATTTTTTCAGTTTTCACCCACTCAATCTGCAGTTTTCAGCAAAAGTGTTCGTTTTTCCAACATCTTTCCAAAGATGTACTTGTATTGGCAAACTTTTTTCTGAAACGAAAGTTATGGGCAAAACGCGAAAATAGTGGGCAACCCTGACGGCATTCCCCTATATCAGCTTATGGATGTATGGATGCACTCTCCAGACCACTTGGTATATTATAAAAAATACATGCCGAATAGTAAAGTACCAAGGATAGAATATTGGGGAACCCTTGTTAAAGGAGCTTAACATTATCCACTTTCACGACTTGATTTCGCATCATCAGGAAATTACTGATTAATTTTGAGGCTGATGAGCGGAAAAAAATTATTCTTACGTTTATTAAATATATTTTTTATGATAATTCTAGTTCTAAACTTACCGGAAAATTCTTCTCAGTCGACGCAATACTGAAAAAAAAAATTGAAGAACTTAATTTTAAAATTTTCATCAATGGATTTTATTTTATTTGCAAGTTTATTAGGATTTAGTACGTTCATTTAAAGTTAAAAACGAATAATTTTTACATTTATATTTCCATATAGTCTGAAATAAAACTTTTTACTCACTTTCGTTTAAACTTGCATGTTTTAATTTAAATATTATGTTATAAACCTCATTGGTTTTAAATTAAAGTTTTCGGAGCAGCGGAGTTAAAATTTTGGAGAAAATTTGATTAAATGGTTTTTATTATAGTAGAATTTTTCTTAAAATATTACTTGGAAGTTTTTTAATTTAAAACTTATTTTAATATTAAAATTATGCAATTTGGTTTCGAAATAAAAGAGCAATTTTTGTGAATTTAAGATCATTCATTTATTTTTTGAATTTTAAATATTTTGCTTTTCTTATTAGTTGTTTTTATTCATTCTTTTAATTTATTTATTAATTCAATTCAAATACATTTTTCTGACTTTTTTTTTTTAAATGTTAAATAATGTCTGTGATTTTTAATATAATTCATTTTCATTAAAGTCTCAGCTATTATTACTTCGCTGATCGTAGAAAGTTTTATTTAAGTAGCCATGATTTCGTTTGAAAAACTTTTTGTAAACAACAAATTATTGATTCGTTTGTCAGATTTAATGATAGTAAGTTATAGGTGAGGTATTAAGAGCCTTTTATGTAAAACTTATCTTAGGATTATTTATAATGTTTTTTTAATTCCGACGAGAGGTTACTTTTAAAGCGAAACCTGAAGAGTTACAATAAAGAAATTGGAGAAACCTTTTGGAATACAACATCTTGTTTGATTTGGAGACTGATACAGTGTTCCATACTTATGTATGTCCGCAAATTTGCAGAAACGTATTAATTTTTCTTTCTAGCTAGGTACCTTAAGACAACTGTGTAAGGTGGGAGCTGTATTGCGGTCTGCTATAACCAGCTACGATTGCCTCCCATGGCTAATCGGATGTTACGTGAATCTATACAAAGCTCTTAGCCGATCCTCCTCATCACTACGGCTAACCATCGATCCGTAATAAAAGCACTGCGACCATATTGGCATAGAGCCAATTGGTTTATTTTAACAATCTCAATGCGAATTATAGGTTCAACATTAACGTGAGACGTATTTGTCGAATTACTGAGTTGTTGCCTCAACCCGGAGGTCTAAACAATCTGAAGACTAACTAATCTGAATTACGAAGTTTTTATGGGACTTCCCTCAAGTCGATCTTAGTTTGTTACAGCATATTGTGACTGTTCTATTTCACGAGTATCGTCAACTTAGATCTCAAGCAACGCACTGGGAGTATTCATCTCCAGCGACGCACTCTAGTGTGCCGTTCAAACACAAGCTACTTCATATTCGAACTAACGAAACATCCAATGTCGCAAAAATTTAAGCCTCGATTTATGAGATCGTAAACTACCTTACTTTTCCCAGTGGAATATCTGTAAGAAGCCGAAGACATCTGGTGAGATCTTGTCATCACTATGCAAGATACTCACTAAATATGTAGTAAAGCGCCATATGCAAGCTTTTAAAATGTCCCACTTCTAAGTTACAAAAAAAAAATATTTGTTTTTAGCAGAGGAAAATATAATACTATTTTCCTTATAATTTTCGAAAATTCATTATTTGTTTTTTTTTTTTTTTTTTTTAATTAAGAGCTGACACTGATTTTTTTTACTACTTTTAAACTACCAAACTATTAAGAAAAACTTAAATCAAATTTCTGGTGCGTATACTTTAGGGCAATTAATTAACTAACAGAAAGCTTATTTTTCACGAATTAAGGCAAAATTAGTAGTTTACCTCCAAGGTAGGATAATCAAATAGAGTGCTGCAGGGTGATTCTGATCTTTTATCGTACTTGAATGTCAAAATATACGCCTAAATGAAATGAACTTTTCTACTGTTTTTTTCGTGTTTTTATTCAGGTCAGCAAGCCTTGCATGACGTAGAATGAACTGGAAATGACACTTCACATTACAAATTCAAAATAATATTTCGAATTTAAGCACTTGTCATGCTGTAATTAGGTGTAGAATTTTTATTTACCAGTGTAAAAATTTTGTCACAACCTCTAGGAAAAGTTGAATAATTTGTCATATATTTAGTCGTGTTTATTGACGTTTGTTCACAGAAAATTCATTATAGTTCATTTTGTGGCAGATAATAGTGAAGACACAAAATAAACTGTGTTAAAAGAAAAAGTACGACAAAATATGTCAAAATTCACAACTAAATAGTACGACAAAAGATCAGAATCACTCTTCTGGACAGATACTTGTATCGGAAATTGTACTTGTACCTACAAGAACTCACTATTTTATTTTATACAGCTTTTTATTTATTATACAGGGTGTCCCGTAAGCCGACGTCAAGCCGGTGATAGACCAAGTCATTTATTTTTTAAATTATAGACATTACTTTTGTTTTCGAGAAAATGTACACCCTGCGATGGTGTTTTTGCTCCTGTTGTTACAAGTCTTTACTTTTTTTTAATTTTATTTTTCTTATGTAATCCCGAATAGTGCTTACGTAACCTGTTGCTTTAAATTCTAAGCCAACTGCTTCAGCTTGGAAGAAAATGTCACATTTTGCCGAACCAAGAATAGAAAATTAATACTTCACCCAAATTTAACTGACTGTACTGAAAACAAAAAATGTACTACGCCAGTTTGGCAAGTAACTTTAAAAGTTGACGCATGTAATAAGGATTCTAAAATGGTATAACACTAGCTACATTATTTCTTAGATTACGCGAAAAAAAAATTTCTTCAAGAAACCCAGTTTCGAAAAATATCTTTTTACCTATTAAAAAAGATTCTAGTGTACGAAAAGCTTGCCGTAAGACCGTAACTTTTAGATTTTAGTTTGAGTGAGACGGAGAGTCATTGCCTGAAGTGTGAGTGAGACAACACTGAAAATTACTCATTAAAATGGCCTCCATAGGCTTCGATAAGAATACCATTCAATGGTTTTCCTCATATTTAGATAGACGACACAGCGTTGTAGTCGTTAATGGGTTCGAATCACTGGCCTTTGAGCAAACTTCAAGTGTCCCTCAGGGTACCATCCTCGGCCCATTTATCTTTCTTATTTATATAAATGATCTTCCAATAAATCTAGATTCCAATTACCTGCTCTACGCAGACGACGAGGTTGAGAAATGGTGTGTCGAAAACTATTTACCATTAAATATAACCAAATGTAAACAAGTTTATTTTAGCCGCAAAATGGACACTATCAAATTTGCATATAAGCTGTGTAGTACCACATTAGAAAGGGTCTCTGAAAATAAAGATCTGGGAGTGGTTTTTGATGACAAACTTTTGTTTTCTTGCCATATTAATTATATTGTAAGCAAATCCTTTAAATTGCTTGGATTCATTTTCAGAACCTGTAAATCTTTTAAAACAACTTTCTCACATATAGTATTGTTCAATTCCCTAATACGCAGTTTATTATAATACGCGACCCCTATGTGGAACCCTTTTTATAAAACATATATTGAGCAGTTGGAACGACCATTAAGGAAATTTACAAAATTTCTTATTTTTAAACTGTTTGGTTTAAGTGCTGTGGAATATCCTATAAGGTTAAGTATGCTTTTTATTACATCTCTTGAAAAGCGTAGAATGTACATAGATGAAATATTTTTGTACAAAATCTTACATGATTATCTGAATAGTCCGCGTCTGCTTGCCGAAATAAATTTCCATATACCCTCAAGACCATCACGAGTCCCGCCTTCAATATTTGGTTTGGCTACTGCTAAAACAAATTTAAAAACTAAAAATCACCACTATATAGAGCTCAAAAGAATCACAATGTATTCTTTAATCACATAGACATTTTCGGTCAGTATAGCCTCTATCAATTTAAACATTTAATATTGAGTGAGATAAAGTGTATTTCGACCTGAAACGACTGATCATTCTACTCCCACACTTTTCAATATGTATGTATTATATAGTAGTGCTTTATTGAATTTACATTTATATTTTAGCTATAGTGTGCAGTTAGACAATAATTATTCCATAATTTGCCTACATTCTAATAATCTGAACCTTTTAATCTTTTATTTTTTGTAAGAATTAGTTATATTTTCATTTTTTTTTTTTTTACGTTTTTCTTTAGTACTTTTAGAAATTTTGCTTTTTCTCTTTTTTTGTTTTTTTATTTTTCATTAGTTTTTATAATTTAGAACTTATTTTTACTTTATTCCTCTTAATTTTGTATTATTTAATTTATCATTTAACGGTAGTTATATAAATGTATTTAATCTGTATGCTATCGTCTGAACTTATAAAATAAATAAATAAATAAATAAAAGCTTTACAGGAATCGGAACGGGTTTTACGGGACATCTTTTGGTATATTCCACTAAATTCCACGATCATAATTTATATAATTTCAAAATACTAGTTATTTTCGTTCCCTGACAAAAACCCAATCCGAAAGCAAATAACGAATCCAGGAAACACGCACGAGTCGAATAATAGATAAAGAAACTTGGAAAACACGATGATCGCGCCCAATAACCTTTATATTTTCTATTTTTAGGATATGTTGAAGTAGATTTGGATGGCCCAGTTGCCCGAGATGGTCCTACCGCCGAAATTTTCCAGCTGAAAATGATGGCCCACCTGATGATGATGACACTGGGATAGAGCACTATACCCATGACTCGGACGCAGAAGATTCAGCTCAGATGGAGACCCTCCAGAGCTGTCAGTTATTTGTTTCTCTTTTATAATTAAACAAATGTATATTAATTATATTACATTAACGTTTTGAATTGATATTTACCAATATCGCTTTGGCAGATTATTGATTCTTGTTCGGACTTCTTCAACAGATAACACAATCCCAAATTTCTCTTGCAGCTCAGTTGCCCTATCCTTTAAAATGTGCCTATGGTTTTGTTGCCCCTGCAATTCACCAATTTTCCTTCGCCACACTTCTCTTACTTTTACGGTCTCGCTGCTCGACAACATTTTCTGTCCTTTATTAAAACATGCACTCTCAATTTTTAACACAAATTTTTGATAGAATTAAAAATGTCTTGACAAAAAAATTTCACATATTTTTCTAACTTTTTCCCGCTATGTAAAATAGCAGTGGTACCAATCAATAGAAAACTCTCTTTACTAGGTTTGAATATTAGGATACCAGCAAAAATTTTTGTGCAGGCAGTTTCAGCTAGTATCCACCTAGTATGTGAAGAACCACATCTAGTATACCACGTAGTTTTCGAATACCATCAATATCATTTTTATGTCTATGGTATTAGACAGACCACACACTGCACAATCACCGACTGTAGTCAGTGACTAAAAAGTCACTTAACTTTGCTCGTTACACGCAACAGCGTTCGGTACCGCAGACAGTTATGTTCTTAAAAATTCTTGTATTCTCCATATAAGGTATAAGCTAAGGTCTAGTTTGACCGCTTATAGATCACTTCTTGCACTGCCCATCTCGTCCTCTTTCAAAATACGTCAAATTAAATCCCAAGATATTTTTTATCTCGTATTTTGCAAATGTGGAATATTTTACCATCCTCTCTGTTTTTTTTTTCTATATAGCTGAAAGTTCACGAAAATTTAAAAGTGTCATATGCTCGTAGCTATCGACAATTTCGTGTAAATTCGTAAAAAAGCAAGGAATAATCGCTGTACATCGATTCTATTCGGAGGACACTACTAAATACGAGTATACAAAATCGTAATATTTCTTTAATTATATCAGAACTGGGTACCCCCCCACCCCCTCCCTCCTTAAATACAAGCAACATTTTCATCTAGAGTATAAATTTTTTTTATTAGCAATCTTAGAATTTTTGCAATATTTTCCCATCTTGGGTTCTTTCGATTTCTGCCCGTTTCAAGCATCCCCGTGAGCGAAATTCCAACTGAGTTATTACAATGGATAACGAATTACCATCAAGGGCAATTATTATCGAAGTCAGTCAGGCAGTAAAGCAGAGAGAGAGAAGAAGCCAAAACCGGCAATTACTGACATCAGTGGTCGTTGTACAAGAGGCCCCTGGTGCTTGATGATTGCTTACTCGGTGCACAGGGCACAAGACCTCAGACACCTTCACCCAACACCCAGAATTCAGCTTACACCAAGGTGCATAAAGGTACCACAAGCTCGTCGAACTGCCCTTCAATGCCAACCGATTCTTGGCTGCATATGCTGAGGAGCTAAATTAAAATTACACCTTTCTCAAGGTAGTCAGTTCCTCCTTTTTTTTCCTGGTCTTTTTGGTTTTATTTAGTCTTGCAAAAAGCACGTTTTTTTTTTCTTTCTATAGGGAATTCGCTCATGTTCGTCTACTTATATCACCTCCTTGTTAAGGCATAGCCATAATGCGGGCAGCCACTTCTTCAGTGTCTTCTCAGCCCCATGCCACAAGATTCGATCTGATCTGATTGTTGTAATTTGGTTGGAAGCCGAAAAGGTTCTGTGCTGGGCTTGATGAGTTTTGCGTCCGTTGTGTATAAGGTGTTTCGTGGGCAAGAGCTGAGTAATTTTGTTCACACTTTTTTTTTTGTTTTTTGTTTTTTATTTATTTTTTTTATTTTTTTTTATCTTAGGACTGTTTTAGTAAATAGTTGCCGGGTTTAAGACCTTGTTAAAGGTAAATGAGATAATTGGTTTCATTAGTCTTGCAAATGTGTACCGAGTCTGTTCACATTAAAAGGCGAACGTCTGTGCATGCATGCTATAATGTAGTAAATAGTAAGTGATTAACGATCACAATGAAAGATGGATGGCTCGTTGGTTCGGTAATTTTATATACATACATAAATAAATAAAAGAAATAAAAGTTGTTATATATCCGGCCACAAAGAAAACCCCTGGCCTTAGTTACTTGTCTAGTGCTCTGTATTACACTAAAATAATATGAATCGCGCATCTTGTTATCGTGATAATGTCACTCGTTGGTAATGAGTAGTTCCATCACTTGATTATTACTCAGAACAACATGAAAAGACTCAAGAGCTTTAATTAATTACTTCCTTGAATTCTGCACATTTACGAATTATATTAGAAGACATTCTTGACAACGACAGTTTTTTTGCATGCTCAAAAATTTTTAATTGCACGCTACAAACATAAAATTATGCGATTTTTTTTTTTTGTGATAAGCACAGCTGTTTACATTTATGAATTGTGGCCTACAAGGCTTAAAAGATAACTTGATTGTTTTATCTCTGGATAAAAACATAATTATAAATTTGACTGAATAAACGGTGAAAATAATAACATGGTTGAATTGGAGGTAACCATGATGCAGTCTGGGTGAAAGGTTTATTCCCTTTCTATTTTATGAATATAATTATAGGTCCATTCAGATCTGATTAGTGGTGTTACATACTAAAACATATACGGATACAGGAACATTGTTTTATGTGAAGTTAAACTAGAATATACATATGTACATAAGCAGGTAGATACAAGGTGAAATGGGAGCATAAATACATGCATCCGAGAGACCTCTTGAAGGAAGTGAGGAGTATTCTCTTATGGCTGCCCCATCATTATAATTTAACAGGGCGATGTCAATAAAAAGGAGCAGTTAAACTTTAACTGGAATATTCTATTGCTCTTTTAGCCTTCATAAGATACGTATAAAATGAGCATTGCATATTTTTAACCCTCAAACCCTACCCCGGGGTCTCAGAAACCAGAATGCCTAAAATGTTGTAATTATTTTACAAACTATGAAACGAACACACCCACGCTCCTAGATATGTTAAAATGGCGTCGACGGCCATCTTGTCGCCAGTTGCAGTTAAGAGTTTCTTGTGAAATTAATGACGAAAAGTGAGGTCTGGAGCACAATATCTATATTGGTGAGTTTTATTCGTAATTGTATCTTATAATTTTGATTGTATAGTAGAAAAATGTCTACATACATGGCATTATCCTCAATGATTTGTGTGTTTCTGTCAATAAACTTTGATATTTTATTATTCTAGTATAGAAGATACAATTATGGAGAAAATGGGCGAGCAGATAACTCGCTGGTTGCACTATATTGATTCTAACGATGAAGAGACACCTACCATCGCGTTCCCCGTCTTAGGTAGTGACAACGAAGAGGATGGAATCATCGAAGATTTTCGTGCAGAGTCATCGGCACTTTTAAAGTCTGAAGCTACCGTGGACACAGATGAATTCTCTTCAGAAGACGACTTAACCCTATCTAATTTCTCTTCAGGAAAATTCCTCCGTGTTTTAGTGTTCAAAGTCATCTACAAGGCAAAAACAGATACAAGTGGACTGGCGTAAAACCTGCAAGATCTAGGACTCGGCAAAGAAACATTGTACAGCAACATCAGGAATCTGAAGGAATAGCCCGTCAAATAATAATAGAAAAGGAGGCATGCAGTCTCTTTTTCAGAAAACAAAGTCAGAAGTACTAATGTTAAAATTTCTAGACAAAAAGAAAGAAATACAAACGGGATAGGCCTGTATAGAATACAGAAGAAGACGGAAGCCCATCTATAATTCTTATAATATTCGTCCTTTTTTGATAAAGATACAAATGTGATAGAAATTGAAACTTTGTTTGGGATTTATTATTTGACTAAATTTCTCAATATGAATCATGGGACTACTAAAGAACTTTTTGACAAAAACTCAGGGGTTAGTTATTTTCGTGCTACAATGACTGAAGCTAGATTTGAGTTTCTAACAAACTGCTTGAGATTCGACGATCACCCGATGAGAGAAGAGCGCCGAATGAATGATAGACTGGCACCAATAAGAGACCTTTTTGATCACAACTTCGACGTTTCTAAGCCCGTCTGATTGCTGTACGTTAGATAAAATGTTACTGGGATTCAGAGGCAGATCTGTTTTTAAAATGTACATTCCAAGTAAACTTGATAAATATGGAATAAGACTAATAACTCCAACACTGTCTGCACATTACTACAAAATGACTTGTGATAATTGGTTCACTTCTATACTAGTAGCAAAAGAATTGTTGGACAAAAAAATCATTATTTAGGAACACTACGAAAAACAAAAGAGAGATTTCTCCTCTTTTACTATAGCTAAAAAACCATGATCGAGATACTGCCAAGTTTTTCGGAAGAGCTTACTCTTTTGTCATACTGTCCGCTGAAATCTAAACAGAAGAAAGTGGTTACTCTGTTATTGACAATGCACACAGCAGCAGGTCCAGATGCTAAAGACAAGGTATCAGAGATGGTGGAGTAATACAATAAAACTAAATGTGGGGTCGATTTAATGAACCAACTGTGTCATAAATACAGCGTGACCAGGAAGACAAGGAGATGGCCAATGGCCATTTTTTAAGGTCTCTTAAATATAGTTGGTGTCCTCCTAAAAATGACAACAAAAACAAACCAAAAGCGATGCAAGCTTTTGTAAAATCTGGCCTTGGCACTCATTACGCCACAAATGGAAGAAGATTTTACGTAGCGAACTTTGCCTACCACTCTTGAAGTTCTGTTAGGAGGTATCTTACAAAAGTCGCGACCTGTGGTAGCACAGGTTCCTGCTTTAACGGCCAAAAAAAGGTGTGATGTGTGCCCCAGAGAAAAGGACCGGAAAACGAAGATCACATATGACATGTGTCGAAATCCCCTATGTGGCCAACATTCCCAAGCTGTTTAAAAAATTGTAACCTATTTTTTGTATTACTGATTTAATTACGTATTAGAATAAATAAAAATATTTCCTTAAATTGTTGTTACTTATTAATAATAAACCAAAATATGTTGAGGTGCCTGAGACCCCAGGGTAGGGTTAACATATCTCCTGGGATGAGTAGTGTTCAAGGGTTAAGAAGTGCTTGCGTTAACTTTTTTTTTTATCGGAAATGCTGAATCTCTGATTCATCATGGCTCCCAAGGAATATTGGACCAATTTTGTTTAAAATTACGTAAACTAGGAACTTACCATGCCAGGCCACTCTCTTATGAGGTAAATTAAGATGGAAATATTACTTAATAATTCCTGGAATCTTAACTTTGAAATTAATTATTATGGAAAAATAACTTAATGGTTTTTACCTAATACGAATGAAGAAAAACAGGGAAATAATTATGGAAAATTTCTTAAATCTGAGGCAAATTTTCTTACTTTTTACCTAAATTTTACTTAACGTCGAATTCAAATTTAAAGAAATGTATGAAATTGTAACTGTTCCCAAATTCAAGGCAAGATAACGTAAATATTCCCTGAATAATTCTTTATTCAATGGTGTTTGCACTCAAACTCAGATTTCCCATGGAAGTTAACCTAACGGAAAATTGGGATAATTGGGCATGTTTAAAGAATTCCCTCAATGTTGAAATTACGTAATTCTGCTATCAAATACGGAAAGAGAAAATTACTCGTATTAGGAAAATGTTGATACCTAGCACACTGGGCAAGTACCAAAGAAAAAGTACTGAGGTACAGGTACCGAAGGCCTGAATACTTCAGCGTAAGTACAAGTACCGCATATATTAAAAGTATTCTAACTAAGTATTAAGACTATATAAAAGTACTGAGTACTTTTTAAAGTATTTTTTTAAGAAGCTTTGTACGTTGACAGTAATGAAGTAGTGCATTAAGTTAGTAGATATTAACGAATAAATACGATTTTGAAAACTTGGTATAATATAGTAATGGTTACTTAACCGTTATTTCTTGTCGGCTCCAATAATACATAAAAAATCTGCTCCAATAATACATAAAAAATCTAAGGAAAAAATTCCCAGTAAATTTCTAAGAAAAAATTTGAGACCATCCCTGCATCAGGTTGTCGTGGCCCAATATCCAATTTGGTGGATAATGTCGAGGCATCGATAATTTTATATTGGAGCGAGGCATTGCTGACTTACCCTTGGTTACGGCATCAAGTCGAGGCATCGTCGATTATATATTCGAGCGAGGCGTTACTGTTGTTTTTTTCTACTTGCCCAGCTTGTTTGTATGTTATTAGTTTTTCTAGAGTTCTACTTTGATACGCGGGTGCGTCATATGCATTGACAGTTCTTTACATACTTTAAAACTCAACAAAAAAGGAGCTACGCAAGAGATTGTGTTTGCTTTTCTAAGAAGAGTTAGATATATTTTTATATATTGGTATTTAATAAACTCGGAAATACTTAAATATCTTCCTATTATTTAGCTATAAAGTTCTATCCCTGTTTATGGTAGTAAAACTAAATTCATTACATCGGTTAATGAAGTTCGACAGTTCTTTAGAAACTTCCAGCATGTTGTTATACCTAATATTCAAGGCAGTTAAAAATTTTCTGCATAGACGTTTCGATATTATGTTGAATAAATATAATCTTCTCAGAAAATTCTTTTCTTGAACTTTGGAAATTTTTGCTTATAGCATAACTCAAAAACTTTTTTAATAGCAATTATTTCAAAGCACTTTTACAATCTTAAGAAATTTTTTGGTCAACAAGTCATGACAGTAAGGAAAACAGAATTTCTGTATTTGTTAAGAAGCAATTAGATTTCGTGTAAAATTTCAAATAACGTCTAAAGCCTCATTTTTACGTTTTTTTTGTTGTTTTTGTTTTTTTTTTAAGTTTCTCAAGATGCATTTACTGTCAAATAAGCTTTTTCTATGTTCATTTAACCATAAATATTTTTTCCTTAAACAGAAAACTGCAGACAAAATTGTTATCTTTAATGAAAAAATTTCTTCACAAAGAATATTCATGGACGGTATTTCATTTACTCTATAGCTGCAAAAGAATTTCATGTGACACAAGTTTACTTTCGTCTTTTAGAGCTAATAATTCAAGGAATGTTTTTATGAAATTCTTTTTGTAAAAGGGCTAAATTAGCGAGCTTGATTAATATTGACATAAAGAGGGAGTTTATAAGTTAAAATGAAAAATATTTTTCAATTAAATTTTTAGAAGTTTCTACCTCTACAAAAACGAAAAAAGTCCATCAGAGGGAAGTAAGGTATTTTGCTTATGCAGAAAATATTGAAAGTTTTGCTGATATTTAACGCTAACAGAACCGCTACGATTAGTACAAGGTGGGGCAAAAATATTGTCATAATGTGAATTGGCTGCAATTTTGTTAGAAGTGAAAATAAAATGGGCTCTGTTTTCATGGAAAGTTTATATGAAGGTGTAACATTGATTTTCATTACGTTGAAAAAATAATATCGGTCAAATGAGCACCTCCTGGGTTGATGTACATTTGTGCTCGTTTTACGACATTTTTAATTGTTGCTTGTAAAGCATCTGGCTCCAAATTGGCGATTTTTTTTTTTTTCAATGTTGGCTTTCAAGGCTTGCAAGGTTTGTGGTTTGTTGTGGTTAACACGAGATTTCTGGCGATCTGGCCGGCCAGTTCAAATCGCCAAATGCCGCACCAAACAGTCACATTGAGGGCATAAAATGGTTTTTCGTGCATTTCGTGTGGATTTTTCGTACCCCAGAAATGCATATTTTGCTTGTCCACACAACCACCTAAGTGGAAATGGGCTTCGTTGCTCGTTATGATTTTATATACGGAATCATCCTCTTCTTGCATCAGGTTTAACAGAGCATGGGAGTAAGTTAACCTCACTTGACGGACAATAGTAATTGGTGAACGGTTTGTACTTTGTAAGCGAACATCTTCAGGCCTTTCACCAAAATTCGACACAACGAACGCCTGCTGATGCGAAATTATGTTCATCGGTGTCTCGTCGATATTTGTGAACTCTCTCGGACGTCCTCGACCACAGCAGCGATATTCTCGGTTGAAAGAGCAATACACGGCCGGCTACTTTTTGTGATATCTGTAGTGGACGCAGTTTGTACGAGACGCTCAGCCAAACGCTTAATTTTTCACGGACATGGTGCAGGACGACAAGGAAAACGACAACGAAATTTACGCTGTGTTAAAACAACAGACCGGAAATTTATTAAATAAGCAGTAACAATTATTCCACGTTCTTCAGATGTATTTCGCTCCTTGCTTGTTGTTGACTAATTCTCTATTTGTCTATAATATAAATGTCAAGGCACAACTTGCAAAAATTATGGCACATTCACATTATCACATTACTTTTGCCCCACCCAGTATATATGTTTGTAGAATTTTCTTCGGTTTTTTACATTCAAAAAGGTTGAGATTTTGAAACTCATTAAACTTTTTTTTTTTTTTTGATTTTTAATTGCACCGCCCTTTATTAATTTTCTGACCTGGGCCTCAATGCCTTAGTTAATACTAGCTAAAAATAGTTTAATTGCTTTTAAAAAAAGTTGTAAGAAGTACCAAATAGCTTTTTTTTATAAATTTTATGTATGGATCAAAATTAATCCAATTACAGTCAAACCTCTCTAAGTCAAAATCGTACTTGCCAGTGGAATCAACTCGAGTTAAGGAGGGTTTGCGGAATTTAGAGTTAAGGAGGGTGGGGGGTATTACGAGGAAGGAAGTTTTCATTAAAGATGTTCCGGTTTTGTTAATGAATTATTTATTATTATTAATAGAATTATATGTAAAAAAAAAATCGGTAATTTTTTATTGTTTCTTCAGAGTATAATTTTTTTTTATTGAAAAAACATTCAATGTTGTTTAAGGACATTTGAACCTTATCAGGAACGTCCGTTGTTGTTTCGATTGCATATTGCAAAGTTTTGATGGCTTCCTCTAAGTGATGTTTCGTTGGTACAATCAAGTTATTTTTTTCACTTTCCGGTATTTCATCATCAGAATCTTCATCATTTGTAGATTCAAAAGCATCCTCCTCAAGAAAAGGACTTGTTAATACGCCTTCATCAACTTCAACATAATCTGGCCAGTTAGAATTGCCGTTTTCAATCAGAATTTTTCATGTTTCTTCTAATTCGTCCTCCACATTACGATCTACAAATGTAGTGAGCGACAATTCATCTTCTTGATCCCAATACAATTCTGTAGCTTTAAAACCAAATTTACGAAAACAATTTCTTATAGTCGAGGATCCAACGTCTTGAGTCCATGCTTTGGATACCTCTCTTACACAATCTAGCAAAGTTAACGAAAAATTTTTATTTTTTAGTTTCACAGTGATTCAAAATTTTTCTTAAAATTCGTCAAAGTTTGAATAATCTCCATATCCGTCGGCTGCACTTTTCTAGTCATATTAGGTGGAAAATATAGCAGTTTTATTGCTTTCAGTTTAGCAGTAATTTCCTTAGGATGAGCTGGGCAATTGTCTATAAAAAACAATACCCGTCGTTTTTCTTTCAGAAATTGTTTGTCCATTTTGAGCAACCATTCGCTGAAAAGATTTCCGGTCATCCAAGCCCGTTTATTTGCAGCATATTCAACCGGAAGTATTTTGATATTGACGGAAACAACGAAGTTTGGCACTTTTCTTAATTACGAATAATTTAAATTTCTCAGAGCCGATCATATTCGCTCCAACTAAACAGGTGACTCTTTCTTTACTGTGTTTACCACCAAGACACTTTTCACCCTTCAATTGTAATGTTCGATTTGGTAAACACTTGTAAAAGAGTCCTATTTGTCTATATTGAAAATATCATTCGGGTTTTAATTCGACAGAAGCAGTAACAGTTGTGCATTTATCCATTGTTCGCTGAGTGATTCATTTACTGTGGCACTTTCTCCACAAAGCACTTTTCCGACTAAACCGTGCCTCAATTTAAATCTATAGAGCCAGCCTTCACTAGCTTTGAAGTCCTGTTAATTTTTCTTCCTAGAAAATTCCAGTACTTTTTGTTTTATTAAAGACCCACTTACAGGTAAATTGTTTGCACGAATAACAGTAAACCATTCATATACAGCCACATCAATGTCATCGTACATGTAAGCTCTATTTCGTTTCAACTGCCCATTAATTGCAGATTGGTACTTTTTTCGCAGATCTTCTCTTTTGATCCGTATTGTTGACAATGTACTAGAACACTAGGCGGTAGGCTAAATTTATATGCGATATCCTTTTCTTTCCCTCCTTTTTCAATTTCATGTATCAACTTTATTTTTGTTTGTAGATCTAAAGTTTTAAGTTTTGTTTTGGCCATGTCTCTCTAAAAATTTCTAGGTTTATTAGTTATGAAGAAAAAATTCTTAATTTTGTTAATTTTTTACCAGTTCAATTGCAAAAGAAGTTAACTTCAATGGTGAAATAAGCAGAAAAAATTGTTTACAATTCGAACACTTCATCAACGCACTTTCGCTGAATAACTACGTTCGTCGAATGCAGATCCAAAAATATAAACTCGCAACAAAACTATATTTTTAAGTAGAATTGAAAATGGATAAAGCAAACAGAATAAAAGTTTCTAAAAAAAATTAAGGCATAGCAAACTGTCAAAACAATTAGGATGGGTTTATCTGAATTTATTCGAGTTATGGCCAGTTTCACAGTCTGAGTTTAAACTAAATATTTAGTTTAAACTCGACGAATGAGTTTCACAGTTTGGTTTAAACCCCGGTTTAAACCATGCCATCCCTCGGTTTAAACTCAAGATAAAAGTATTTGAAAAGTGTGACATTTTATTTTGACAGTAGCATTGTTTGTTTGTATCAAGAAAATAATTTTATCATGGATTTAGATTTAGACATTCCTAGCGATGAAGAAGATTTTTTTTAGTTAAATTTTCAACTCTGTCGACAACTGACAGTAATTAGAAATCGGCCAAATCATTTTAATGAGTGGGACGACGTTGATTTTTATGCTAGGTTCCGTTTAAGTAAAGAACTTTGTCACTTTATCTTTTCTTGCGCTCTATTATATATCCTTCTTTATGCACTAGGGAAGGCATTAGCTCAACTTCACTTATGCTAACATTTGCATCCTTTTTGAATGTTGGCATATTTAAAATTAGCAAATATAACTACATATTTTTATTTTTTACTTTCTGATGTTTACTTTTTACGATTGACAGATGAAAAATTGCTTCACAATGGTGGCGATAACTAATTTAGTTCACAATTTAATCAGTACTACCAACGTTACTAAAAGAATGCACTGTGAAACCCGATTTGGTTTAAACTACGTTTAAACTTGGAGGATGGTTTAAACTAAACCTTGGTTTAAACTCGACTGTGAAACCGGCCATTAGAGGATGGCGAATAGTAAGAAAAAAACCAAAAATTTCTGAAAGTAAGCTCGACTTAGGGAGATAAGGAAATTCGAGTTAGGAGAAGGGTTTTCCATGAAAAATACAAGGGAGTGCCAAATTAAGTGCAAAAATTTCAACCTAAAGAGAAATTCGAGTAGGAGAGAGGAGGCAGTTCGACTTGGAGAGATTTGACTGTATAAGAAACAGCCGAGGCTTTAAGTGAATATATTTCATACAAAATTGATTATCTACGTTCTCCAGTAGAGAGCCATTTCTCACATTTATATAACGTTTGTGCCTTATGAATCGTTTCAGAACATTAATTAAAAGCGTTACGTATATCTCGAAGTTTATTAGTATGTTGGCATATCGTCATGGCTTTTTTTTAAGGCAGGGGGACAGGATACCCTATCCCAAGCACGGACGCCATAGCGGCGCTTTGTGCTGTATCAGCTTACCCATTAGTATTGTCAGAAAGATTTTAAATAAGTATACAACGATTTCCAAAATGCAAAAATTATGTAAAAAATTGTCACTTCTTAGCTCTAAAAAAAAAAAAAATATATTAGCTCTTGATAATAACCATATACATACCCAACTAGCATTTAATCCTTAGAGTAGTGAAAAATTAGTTTTGTCACTAAAGATCAGTGCAAGTTTCGTCTACTACTAGAATTTTCACCTCATGGTTAAAATTCGACGTCATAAGTTGACAATCAATCATTATATTCACTCATAAGAGGAAACCGCTATAAAGTGAATAATACTGATGATAAACACGTGCTTATTTCTTATAAAGATCAGTACTAAGGGCCAAAATAAATCTATTCTTCTTGGTGATATTTGTTAGTGATCAGCACATTTTTATAACTATAAAAATTCACCTCGGGGTAATTCCACTTTATAGTGTAAATTCCATAGTAATAAACACTTAAATTTCACAATCGAAAATCCTTATAAAGTGAGAAAGTTTCATAGTTATATAGTGCTTTTATTAGGGATTGGAACATATTTGGCACTCTAAACTGACAATCTCTAAAGGTTTGTTAAGAAAATTAACGTGCCGATCTCGGTTAAATAGAGAACTATAGTATATGGTGTCTGTGAATTTGTACGCCACTAAGGAGTGCCTTGCACTACAGTTTTGAAACCAACAAGTGACAAAAACTGATACTGCTGATTGTCATTTGTGTCAATTGAGGTAACAGATTGATATTGCTACTTTATTAGTTAAATAAATAAAATGGGCAGAAATAAAATAGATAAAAAGACTACTTTTTATCGAAAAGTTCGATTAGTTCTTGACAATATAAAGGGCAATCGAAATTTGGATCAAGCCTTCGACACTGTACAATTAAGAGAATTTGCAGATGAAAATATCCTTCAGAACACTATCTCAAATTTTGAAAGCCAAACATTGTTCAATTCGGATTTTGAAGTGTATAGTGAAAGCAATGAAGAAAGTGACGAAAATGAAAATAATGACGGATATGAAAAGGATGACATAAAGGACCAAATTGTCTGCTTGCTTCAAGAGTTAAGAAAATGGGCTTTGTGTTTTAAAATTTCAAATGCAGCAGTAAATGATTTAATAAAAAATATTCAGAAGGATAGTTAAAATAGATGTTTTTAATACATTGTTGTTGTTTTTATGCCTGCAATTATTATAATTATTAACTGCATGTACTTTATCTCCTCTAATTCTACACACTTGCTTATTTCGTTTCATTTGCCCAATTATACTCTGAATGAAAACAATATAATACATACAATCCATTACCAGATTAAGGAGAAATTATTACTTTTCCTCTGACTTCGTACAGCTCGCTGCCGATAATTTTTTCTCAATTTCTAGAGCATCAGAGAAAGTATTTATATTTCCATATTTCAAAATACAAACAAACTCATCCCAACTTTTGTCCGGAACACTTTCAGCTATTCTTCGCAAATTTTCTCGATGTTTGAAATTTAAATTAAAAGGCCAATAAAGAGGATTTCCTACAATTACAGATACAGAGGTACTAAAAACAATAAAGAACTAATTTGTTTCTTAAGAAATTCGGAATATCATACACATTTCCCATTGATATGGCACGACCGTGTAAACAATTTCACTTTTTTCTTTGATTGTAACTACTTTAAAAGGCATTTTGTTGTTTTATTTATGTAGTTTTGAAAAGAAAAATATTCATGGGCCGCATTCAACACAATCTGTAACATGACAAATAATCTGTTCCAATTTCAGCATTCCAGAACCACAGGGTGATAGTAGAAGTTCATATATGTGACTTTATTGTTGCCATATTTATAAATTTTAATATTAGTCACTATATGGGGATGATGTGTTGTAAAACTCACGATCTTATCACTATAGTCAGAAAATAATTTTTGTTAAGGTGATTAGTCCGTTATTATCACTTAAATATAGTGTAGAGCACTGCATAGTGAAATTTCTTAAAAATCGGCCATATTTTTCTAGAAATAATTGCCAGCATATTGGATACATAAATTTGTTCTTTTATTTCATAATGTTAGGCGTTTATAACATTGAAAATAGCCAAGCAAAAGTTTTTGGAGGTACTTTAAAGTTAATCCAAGCATTACTTTGGCTGAAAAAACGTCCAGATAAAAAATTAAAAATTTAAGAATTTCCCAATAATTTACTAATAATAACTTATTTTTGAGGCGCCTTGTTATTTTTCGATTTAAAACCTTTTATTTCATCAGTTAAATTTGATGCGTTTGTAATTCATTTGGGTAAATATTGCAAAATATTGAATTAAAAATCCATAACGCATATACTTAATATATGCATACCTACATTACAAAAGATTAAAACCAAAGTCTGGTTAATTTAGATTATGTATATAGTGAATTAGTGTTATACATTTCCGTAGAAATATCACTTGCAATATCTTATATCTAATACCTCTTTATATTACACGTATTGTCATCACATCTTTTGAATGTATAGTGCTTTTTTTATATGAAATTCACTATCTTTAAACGTGAATATCACATCCTTGTAAAGTGATATCAACTAAAATTAATCACTTCATGATGATAAAAAGAGTGAAAATAACGTTACTGTCATCAAAATGGAACGTTTCATTCACTCATAATCATTCCCCAAAATGATGTATAGACCAAGATTGGAACGTGTTATGATAACAAAATTGATAGTTAGCAACACTATAGAGGGACTATATTGAGTATTTATCACGTTCCAATTACCATTTGTCACTATAAAATGCTAGTTGGGTAGGTGTCCTGGTATTGCTCGATTTTTCTAAGGCATTTGACAGCGTAAATCATCAAATTTTGCTGTCAAAGTTATCTGCTCACTTTGGTTTTTGTCTTCGGCTACTGAATTGCTATGTAGTTTTTTTACAGAACAGATGTCAGCAAGATAAAGTGAGTAATGTTCTTTATAGACTTCTACCTGTCCTGTGTGGGGTTCCACAAAGTTCTATATTGGGACCTATATTATTCAGTATTTTTCTCAATGATCTTCTTGATTTCGTTGAAGACGTGGAAATTCACCCGTTGTTAACAACGCTTTGATCACGTCCAACACTTGACATCTCACCTGCTGAGATACTCCCTAGATGATCACCGTACGATGAGGATGTTGGTCTTTTTGTATATTCTGACGCACACTAGGAACCCACGTTATCTGTATGATCAATTGCAGATTTTAAATACGTCCCGAAATCACAATCTGCTAATTCCACGCTTTCATAGGACCATTCTAAAGCACTCTTACTTCGTTAGGGAATCGGCTACCTGCAGTCATTCAAGGTGACGGTTCCCTCGATAAGTTTAAATCACGTTTAAAAACCGTTTCTCTGGCTTTCAGTTATGTTCGTCACGATATCTTCGACTAGGCAATGAGTAGGACATTTTTTTTCTTAGTTTATTCTTCTTTCTCAGCTTGTTCGAAGATTTGAAGTTTCTTTTCCTATTATTTTTGTCCTTTTTCATTTATTGAATATTTTCTTTTGTTACTTTTATTGTATTGTTTAGTTTTAAGTAATTATTTAAGCGTGTAAACCCGCGATTTTGCTATTTTTGAACTTTTTTATTCAGTGTTAGTTGTTAGTTGTTTAGTTATTAGTCGTTAGTTTTAGTTTTTGTTCTTTAAGATACGGTAGTTTATTAAGGATAATAATAATATATATTTGCTGGTAAACGATACTACAAGATTGACAATCTTTTAAATTAGTAGTAAAGTAGCAAATAAAAATTCAAAGACCAACATTAACATCAAAATTAAAATAAAAAAATTAATTGGAACTAGAATCAAAATTAACATTAAAAATAAAATTCAAATCAAAATCAAAATTAAAATAAAAACTTAAAATTAAGATCAAAATTAAAATCAACAAATTAAAATTAAAAACAAAATGAACAATTAACAAACCAAATCATGATTAAAATTAAAAGAAAAAATTCAGATCAAAATGAAAATTAACAAATTTAAGTTTAATTTAAAAACATAACCAAAAATTTAAAAACGAAATCAAAATTCAATTAAAAAAAAAGGGAAGAGAAAAATAAAAACAATAACATAACAAATGCGTGTGTGTCGCAGACAAAAACAAGAGTTACTCTAGGAAATCAACAAGGAGCCGTATGAATGGTCCAAATGAGTCTGCCCGCTGAATGTGACCAGGGAGCTTGTTCCAAGAACGAACTGTCTAAACTATGTAAGAACCTTCAAAGACTGATGTTAAGAATCGAGGTATTAAAAACTTACGCCCTCTGGCAGAGTTAAGAGGTCGGACCAAGTTAGCAAGATATGCAGGTTTTGTTGTAGTAATAAGGTTGTACATAAAAAATAAAACTCCCCGCTTCAGATACACTTCCAGCGGACATCTAAGTAGAGCAAACCTAAGATGAGACACATGGTCAAATCTTCGTAATCCAGAAATAAACCTGACGTAGTCATTGAACGCGACATTTAATTTTCTAGTGCAGCAATTTATTAAAAACAAGGAAACCATAAGTAAAGGGTTGAAGGACTAATGTCTTGGTTAGATGGCAACGCAATTGGGGTGACAGAAAACTAGCGGATAACCATAATGCCCAATCTACAATGCATGGTAAAACCACGTCGTCAAAACGATATGGATTTTTGTGTTTGCTTCCCACTCTTGCATTTGAAAATTTATTCTTGCAAAAATGTCCCTTCTCTCTCATTTCAAGTAAATCGCTGTTGATTCTATCCACACAGTCTTCCTTCAAACCTATGGGGCGACTAAGATAAATTTGAACGTCATCGGCATAAATATGAATATTAACGTCACGAGTTACATATGGCAAGTCTTTGATATATAGGATAAGGAATAGAGGGCCATGAATGGATCCCTGTGGAACTCCACTGGTTAAGGGAAGAAAATGGGAAGAGTTTTCCTCACTCAGGCACACACGCTGTAATCTATTGGACATGAAGTTATTAATTAAAAGAGTCGCCCCATATGAAAAATGAAAATGGTCCTGAAGTGTACTCAGTAATTTATTATGTGAGACGTTAGGAGGGTCAAAATAGCGACACTTTCACAACTAAGGCCAGGACGAAAACCAGACTGCCATTCGCTTATGAGGTTATTCCTTAATATGAACCGTTGAACTTGCCAATACAGCAACTTTTCCAGCAATTTGGAAAGAAAACAAAATAGGCTGATAGGCCTATAATCCTCAGGAGGGATACACGTCCCTCTTTTTGGAATGGGAACTACATTAAAAGTCCTCCAGGAGATAGGAAAAACAGACTTAGAGATACAGGTATTAAATACATGCAGCAGAGGGCCACTAATGTTTGGAGCGATAATCTTCAAAAATTTGGGGGACATACCATCAGGATAGCATTTGATTTGATGGCAAAAATAGCATTAAGTAGTTCACTCCTATCCACACCATGAAAACTGAAATCTGTCGTGTTATCATCGGATATGTCCAACATTGGCGTATATTGATCGGAATCTCCCAATTGCTGATTACCAACAAAGTACATATTCAACACGTTGGGACAAAAAGTGGTTTTTATAGTCTCACCACCGCATACACCAGCGCTTCGTAGATTACGCCAAAGCATTTTCGGGGGCATGGTAGGGTATAATATACGTCTGTAGTAGGATCGCTTATCCGCTCGAACCTTTAAATTCACCTTATTTCTTGAAACGTTGTATAATCTGCGACTTTCAGTAGTTTTAAGTCTTCGAAACATAGAATATAAATTTTCCCGCTCAACAATCATACCTTCGATCTCCGCAGAGAACCATGAGCAGGATGTAGCACTCAGTATTTTTCTTCTTAAAGGTACGTGTCTATTGTACAGGTAGGATGTCAATTTTTACTATAATGGCATCCCTTTTCTCTCTATTGATTAATGCCACCAGTCTTACTTTGACCTTTTTATTAATGTTCTTTAATATAAGTTATAATAACTTGTATATATTTAATTAATAACTGCTAATTTCAATTTGAATTTGCAAAAATATTAAATATGTCATTTTAAGGAACAGTCTTCGTCGGACAATTTAAGTTTAATATTTCTAATGAAAAGTATTCATTAACAAAGGTATCGATAGCTTTGAGAACTCGATCCCTGTCATAACCTGAATCAATGTTACTAGTATATGTATAACTGTAGAAAATGGTGACCCACCAATAAAATGATTTTATTACATCTACAGAGCATCTGATGTAACAGCGATTAACTGATTGTGTAAAGCTTAAATATAGTTAGAAAATTTAAAATATTCTAGAAAATACATCCGGGGCTCAGTACAGATGATTTAGTCTTTTGACTATAAATAAAATTTCTTAGATTTTTAAAAGAAACTTTATCTTCATCACCAAAGTTTCCAAAGCAACTCAAATATTCCAACCGTAGACAGGTCCCAAATTAAAAAAATAAAGCAACAATGATTTGTTATACCACAAATTAACTAATAAAATTTCCCCCATAAAATAAGTGAAATTTTTAAGTTTTTCATTTAATCAGCTTGAAAAAAAAATAAAGCACAAACATATGGTCGAAGTTTTCTACCATACATATGAAGTAATAGATATGGTTGTGTCTTCTGGCAGAGTTCTCGCACACTTACTACTTTGTATAAGAACAACTGAATAAACAGTCCATTAACCCTCTAACACTTCATAGGCGGGATTTATTTTTGTCCATCATCAGATCAGAGATCAAAGTGACTTGAAAAAGATATTTATTACTGAAAGTTTATCAAAAGAACACTACTAACAAACATACACACGCACACACACACACATACACACACACACTCATACATTTATTTAATAGGACTTCTGTTGAAAGAATTATTTGAGTCATGTCCCATAAATTTCATTTATATTGGACAATGTGCCATTTTCCTTTCATCTTTTATATACGAACGAAATGACAAATCTTCAACAAGGCAACTGATTAATTGTGCAGTTTGTAACAGCCGCCATCTACCAACAAGATTCGCTGGTAAAATATATCTTAAGAAAAATAATTGTAAAAATAAAAACAAAATTCATATGAATTTGATGGCCAGCAATTCATTTAGATCTCATCATATGGTTGTGATACTTTCAAGATGCATAAATCTCCTTGACTTTAAGTAAGATTGCAAAAAGTTCCAACTTAATTCACAAAATTTCTGTGAGATCGTTTTTTTATTTACATAATAAGTAACAAACACAAATGCGCAATTGTTAAGCTGTTGTTATTGTTGTTGTTGTTGTTGTTGCTGGTAGTCGTGTGATCCTTTTCTTTAAGTAGAATCTACCTAGGATCTTATCTTGAAATAATTCTATATAGGTTGCGCCTGTCTCCGGTTGCTGCTGCAATTATTTTCATTAACTGGCAGCAATTAAAGATGCGACCTGCACGATCTTTGATCTTATTAATTAAGAATTATTTTAATTAGTGTAATAAATTTTAATCTGTCATTAATGAACAGTTTCGCCAAACTATGTTCGCTAACTTGATAGGGAAAACAAAAACCTTGATTTAAAACAGAGGCGAGATGAGCAAGCGATCTTGCAAAAATAAGATCAAAACCAACAACAACAACAACATCAGCAGCAGCAGCAGCAGCATCTCATCATCAGCAGCAGTAGCAGCATCAGCCAGGAATAACAACAACAGCATTTTAAAATTCCAAAAGAGAATCCATTACAGCATCAGATCGCCGCGTCGCGCCAAGTCTCCTGCGCAGATGGTTAGGTGATCGTACTGCCTGCCATCATAATATGTAGAGTTAAAAGAGGCTGGGAGAAGATGCGATTCTAAGGCAAATAAGCAAGCGACAAAGGTGAAGAGACAGGACAGAAAAAAACATCCAAATCAGGGTGAGCCAGAAAGAGTTGTGCACATATTACCTGAGAATAAAAGAAAAGCGACCTCTTAAAAGCCATATGAAGGTAAGCTCACACTCCATCACTAAAAAGACCCGAGATAAGACCAATTTATTGATTATCTTCTGTGATGGAGTTCTTTTTTGCAGTGTAGTGCAGTAGTTTTTGCCCATTCGAATGAACATGTTCACAGATCGATCTAAAGAAGAGAAGGCGGTGGGAGGGGGGGGGGGACAGATCGTTATCGATGGAACCTCTTGGCATTCGAACGGGTTCTGCTGAAATGAGCCTACTACGTACGAGAGCACTTGAGAGTGCATATAAGGGCATTATGAGCCTTAATCCCTTTGGTTTCACTTCCAGCACGATTTGTTGCCTTTTCAGGATAATACGATTATAACAACATGCTTCTGGATATGCCTGAAAATGTTTCCTTTAAAACCGCAGCTGCTGGCTGGTACTCTGCTGTTGGATGCTGGATTTGTGACCATTCACGTATTTCCGTTCATATATATGTACCTATATACATATGTAATGTAAATATGTATGACACAAAGTCAGACCACTTCTTATATAGGTATACATAATAGTCACAACCTCTTGAAAACATGATGACCCAACGCTCTCTAACAGCTTGAACCAATTTCATAGAAATATTCTAGCCAACAAGGAGCAGGCAATGCAACTGTTGCATCATATATCCTTAATGACTGAGGCTAAGACTGCACTGCTAGTAAGTTCCTCTTGCACAATTTTCTAGTTCGATAAAATGACTAATGGGAATTGAAGTGGAAATTAATGAGGGGGCGTCAGTGATGCCGTTACGGTTTTAAGTAGCTGGGTTAATGTTTATCTACAATTTAGGGAACAGTATGTATGTATATGTATGTATTGAGGATTTCAACCCTAATGCAATGTAAATATGGATCTTGTTAACAAGACAAATTCATCTGTCTTAATTTGTTCGGTAGACATATCTTGGGGATGTTTTTGAGTAATTAGGATAAATAAGAATGTTTTTTCAATCTTTCTTAATTAAAATGTTTTGCACTATCCACCTATTTATTTCCATGATTTCTTGTGGGAACTGAAAAATAAACATTTTAATTTATATGCATATATTCTTTCCGTAATTTGTGAATATCCCGTGTTTTTTTTTGTTTTATTTATTTTTTTCTTTTTCAGGGGAACGAAATATCCCAAGCACGGAGGCTAAGCGGTCCATTTCTATACCTTGACAAAATCAGTATATTGAATCCTCACAGTTTCATGGTGATGATAAATTTGAGGATTCTGATTTCAGCTCTATTACTATGCAGAAATTTCTCACATAGAAGTCTTAAGCACTTTGTTATGGAAGCGTAGTTGAGTGAGTGACTGGTTTACCTACGTGAAATAGTGTTGCCATAACTCTAAAAATCTTCGGATCCAAATTGCAGAGAAACAAGTAAAAAAGCTAGAATTGGTCTAAGATCAATTCTTATGATACCCTAGATGAATACCCGTATTAAATTTCTTATGGTCACCGATCGGTGTATTCAAGTATTGATTTTCAAGTTGTTTTTCGCATATATTTCTAGAACAGTTTGTCGCACAGAAAAATGGTAATAACCAATTTTATAGCATTTCGTGTTCTGCAGAAGTTCTTAGTAAAATAAAAATGTCTTGGACTGATCGTTTTCAAAGTATACGTAAAAAACCGAAATTTTTATATGGCAACACCAAGAAGGAGTTGCCCGATTTAGTCCATTTTTGACATTTTATTTAATAATGTAGTAAAAACATCATGTACGAAATTTCAGTGTCCAAATATATAGCGGAAAACGAAATTTTTATATGGCAACCCCACGAAGGAGTTGCCCGATTTGTCTCATTTTCGAACTTAATTTTACGTTTTTTTTTTAAAGTCCGTGTACAAAATTTTAGCTCTTTAAGTATACGCGTTCTCGAGTTATCGTGCGCACAGACGGACAGACGGACGGACGGACATGCAAAAATCGAAATCTAATCCATTTTGCTCTACCATCATTATTTCGAGGTGTTACAAACGGAATGACAAACTTAGTATACCCCTATGATTTCATCTAGGGTATAAAAAGGATCAAAATGTTTCCACTAAAAATTTAATTAAAAAATTATGATAAGCACGAAAAATTACGAATTAAAAGATTTATTACAAAATATAAACAATCACATTTTCATTATTTGTTATAATTAGTGAATAAAAATAGTACACATTTTCCTTTTGTATGCAAACTATTAGCAAAAATAATATAACATCCTCTTGACAATTGCTAAATTTATTAAAATTAAGCAAATAGACAGAAGCAATTTTAGCAAATAAAAAGTTTAATTCAAACACTGACGGATTCCTGTTATATCCTCCAATTGATTGAAGTTGCGCAAACAGATTCTCTATGCAATCTTGATTGAGACGAGATGTTAAAAGAAAAAAATTACCAGTTGAAGAGCTTTCACTAAATATATCATCCGCTAACATTAATGTTGCAGTCAGAGTTTGTTGCAAACCTTTTAGCTAGTATACGGTCATCGATTCCTTTTTTAATTTTAATTTACCAATATAGCTCAAATTTTCCTGTATAAACTGGTGAACTTTATTATTTTATTTTTACAGCAGAATTTTTATGATATAAACATTTACTTTTAAGCAATCAAAAAGATCATTTATATTTTGTGCAAATCTTGCAGTAGAAAGAGCAATCTCGATGGAATTCCTATGAAATTTTTTTGTCTCAATAGCAGTGAAAATAGCAGCTGCAACACTCCGATTGAATACTTGTACAGCGAAATTTACACACATTTTTTCGAATGTGTTGAGATTGATGTGCTTTGCCGTAAGCTTTGTGGACATTTTAGTAACATTGTTCTTTTCTATATCAACTAACTCCCAAATTACTTGAAAACTTACACTGGCATCTGGAGTTATAAAATTTGAAACCAAAAGAGAATTTCGCAGAGTTTTCAATAAATGAGGAACGTCATAAATAAAATAAATTCTCTGCTTGTTCCATATGAAATATGGTTTGTCATGAGCAACTCCGAACTTAGATGCACACTTCCTGTTATTGGAACCTTGATCGCAAGTTATTGCTTTGACATTAAGACCCGAAGCAATTATCAAGTTTTCTTCTATAATTCTCTTTAAAATTTCACCGTTTATAGAATTTTCAGACATAAAATAATTCAGGACACTTTTCCAATGTGTAAAGAGACCTCTTATCATAAACGTACAAACTTGCTTCCCAATTACAGATGAACGCTTGAAACCTAAATCTTCAAGTCCATCAATTAAATCTACAGTTGAATTAAACTTCAATTCTCTCCGAATAGTTACCTGATCGAATATCATAACTACATCCTTTGATTGGGCGTCCATTCCCTTAATTTTTTTTTTTTTAATTCACTAATTTTGTTCAAGAAAGAATTTTTTTGGGATTCTCCGGTATATAGCAAAAGCTAAAAATGTTCTAATTTGTTATTTCATCACACAACCCATTAATTTTTGGTGACAAGTTTCAAGTCTTGGTTCGACTCATCAACAGGTCACAAATATCGAAATTGTGTGATTTGAAAAACAAATGAAAAAATGAAAAAAAGAAGAAAGAAATGAAAAGTTTGAGAAAAATAGAAAACAACAATTTTTTTATTTATTAAAAAAATTTAAAAATTTTTAAAGAAACAGATTCATTCGAAGCGAATCGAACCTGTATACGCCACGCAGTGGGCTGAAAAATAAAGAAGAAAAGGAAGAAGAAGAAGCGTTTCGTGTCAGCAGAAAACCTTACACTCATCAGTGCAGCTTGGTTTTCTGCCTGCTGCAGACGCTTGAAAATAGATCAAACTGATCTCTTCTCATATAAACTCAGAATAAATTCTGGGTGTGAATTATATGAGGAAAAAACACTCCTATACATGTCCAGGAGGAAAAATAAACAAATTACGCTTCTTGCGTTATTAGGTTTTATTAACATAATACACATAGGTTTCGCATTTTCACTGATTTTTAAATCGTTTATTTTCGGACCGTTTTTTCAGCTTTAACACTAACCGCGAGTTAAATTTTCTTAACAAAACAATTTCCTTTCTTTGCTTCAAAACTTGCTGATTCAATTTTGAATTTCTGTTGCTATAACATGAACAGTTTTTGATATTTTTTTAAGCAAGCATTACACGAACTCTCATATTCTAAAATCGATGATCTTCTTTTGACTTTGGGTTGAATTTTCATGCCATCCAAATCAGATAATTTTAATTCATCTACGCTGTGCTCTCTATTAGATGAACTTTTTTTTTATCAAAATGCGAGCTCTTTAAAAATAATGTCGGAGCAGCCATCCGCTTTAAAAATTTCTTTCCAAGGCAATCTTTTGTAAAATGTTTTTCGCATATGAATAATTTCTTGTTCTTTAAATCCTCACAGTTAAGTTAACATCTGCCAACCCAAATATTAAAATTTAAGGGATCTGAAGGAAATTTGAATATTTTTAAGTTTTCAGTCTCCCTCCTCCAATTTCTGAAATGATCCAAACTGCATTTGATTCCCATTTTTCTTTCATCATTTCCCATATTCGTATGACTAAAATCCGCGGGAAATTTACTGTTATAAATAAAAACAAACCTTTTTTAAAAAATTAAATCTTCGGAGAATTTAAAGTAACCACATCACATTAACTTTGCCCCTCGAAACTTTGAATAATTTTCGTTGTGGCGTGGAACCAAAGTTAACTTTAATAATCTCATCTCTCAAAAATCAAAAAAATGTTCCCGGGGTTTTGTGAAAACCGGTTTTTGCTAAAATATTGTCAGAGATATTCAATGTTTTTTTTATCATAACCAATGTTTGTTAGTGTAATTCCTATGCTGTTTGAACAGCACGTGCTTCTGTTTACATTCATTTTGCTCTGAAGAGATTTAAGTGGGAGAAACTCAAGCTGGATTCTCTGATATTTTGGGGAAAAATGAAAATTTTATTTGAGAGGAATTTCACATCTCCTTTCAGCATCTTGGCTAAAGCCAAAAGAGTTCGGTAGTGTCGCCCGAAGTACATTATTATGAATACAGGGTGTTTCCCACTAGCAGGTCAATAGAGCGGGAGGTGATAGTACTCACCTAGACGAACCAAAAATTGTATGGCAGGGGGGGGGGGCATATCAACCGCTTAGGAGTTACAGGGTGATTAAGAAAAAAAGCTAGTTTTTTACAAAATACCCTGTATCTTAACAACTGCATGGCGTACGGTCTCAGTTAAGAGCTCATTGTCTGCAGAACTTCATGGCCTTTTCAACGACTGCTCTATTAGCCCCATACCCCTCTCCTATCAAAAATTATGGTTGTCTAAACTAAAAATTTCGGATTTTCTTACCTTTTTTTTAATTTAACCTCTATTATTTTTGCAACAAGGTCGTTAACATTACTTTTTTTTATAAAAACTGTAAGCTGTAGACTCTCCTCTTTAATGTGACCTATTACACCATATATCTTAACTGTAGCCGTTAAACAGTTATTAACTCATAACCTATTCAGGTCACACCGAAATGATGATATTTTTTAAAATGACGTGCTAAGGGAACAAATTATCGTTGAGAATAGGTTTCAGAATAAGTTTAGAGCTAATAACTCTTAAAGGGCTTCAGATAGCACATTGCGTGTAATAGCTCAACTTAAAGAGGAAGGTCTAGAGTTTACAGTTTTTATAAAAAAAGTTATGTTAACGACCTTGTTGCAAAAATAATAGAGGTTAAATTAAAAAAAAAAGGTAAGAAAATCCGAAATTTTTAGTTTAGACAACCATAATTCTTGATGGGAGAGGGTTATGGGGCTAATTGAGCAGTCGTTGAAAAGGCCATGAAGTTCTACATACAATGAGCTCTTAACTGTGACCGTTCGCCTTGTAGTTTTAAGATACAGAGTGTTTTGTAAAAAACTAGCTTTTTTTCTAAATCACCCTGTAACTCCTAAAGGGTTGATATGCCCCCCCCAACTGCCGTACAATTTTTGGTTCGTCTAGGTGAGTACTATCAGCTCCCGCTCTATTGACCTTCTAGTCGGAAACACCCTGTAGTTTGAAAGATTTTAAAGATTTTCAATAAGATTTTATCATTCGGGTAATCCTACTTTCTCTCAATTTTTGTTTTTATATCTCGTTGTCTCAGTCACACTACAATAATGCAAAGGCAAGTTCTTTTCCCCTATTCGTCCAAAAGACGAAGTATACATACACATACTAATCAACACACCACCCATCTGCATTCTGCCTTTCATGTGAAAATATGGCTCTTGCACCTACACTTCTTTGTATGCTAAAAGCTGTGTGCGCATGCAAAGGACTTGCAAAGAGATGAGAAAGGAAAACAATTCCAGAGAGCTGGCAAAGCTGAGAGCAAAGTGTTCAGTGGCGTTGCTATTTTTTAAATAGGGGAATCTGGGTTCTACTAATGAAACCCGAACACAATTTTCTTCGTTCAACTTTAGCACAGGCTAGCATAGGCTGTGCGATATCTTTATGTTATATTATTTTTGCTATTAGTATGTAATTTACTCAAAAAGATATGCTGGCTACAACTACAAAATCCTGCAGGCGGAATCCATAGTTCATTATTATCTGGAATTAACACCTTGGCAAACATTATAAACTGAATTGTGTTCATATCGAACTTAATTGTTTTTTTTTTTTTTTGTTTTTAATCAGACTTAAAGCAGAAAATTTTCTTTCTACAGTCGCTGAGCTGTGAGGAAATTAGGTCCATCATGAAACTGGAAATATTATAAAATGGAACATTTTTAAGCTTTAAGTGTGATGTGTTCTGTATGGATTAACTTCTTTTTATGTTGGGGAACCATATCCGAAAAATCCTTGAGAAGTGACAATACACATAAATCTAGCTTCAAATATACTACTATACTACTTTTGCCAATAATTTTATTTGTAAATGTGCACGCATCCCATTTATCACTTCAAACCAGTTAGTTTTACGGCAACGACGGGATTATCCTCATATCACTTTACCCAAACTCAACACATCTTATCCAGCCTATGGATGTGGCAGTTTTTAAACAGCTTAAGGAAAAATGGAAAAAGAAGGTGCATCAGTGGAGAATTACAAATATCAATAACAAGAAGTTGTTGATGATATAAATCCATCGGGTATTCGAAAAGGGTTTTAGAGCTTGTGGCTTAGTCCCTCGGAATAAACAAGCAGTAAAATGGCCCGGCGTTAATATTTTCACAGACACTATGTCAACAACAGATGGAACAGAAACTGACTTCGAAAAAGCAATAGTTGTCTAGAAGTCTTGGAAAATGTGATTCGGCGAGAAAAACTGCACATATTTAAGGCATCGGATTGCTGGACAGGTAACAGAGAAGACGTATCCTTATTTGGTGTTCGGAGGAAGATAAAAAGCGCCGCCGTTGCAACTAGACAAGAATCAGCCATATAATTTCTCCCCAATTTTTCCATCTTCCTTCTCCGCCACCGTTGCAATGGAAAAAGAATCGACGATTGATTTCACCGCTGTAATAATTGGAAATGAAGCATTTACAGATACCACAGAAAGCACGGAAGCGGGGGAGTCTTCAAAAGAATCACAATTCTAGAGACTCATCTTTGCAGCGTTTAGTTTCAGTGGAATTGACCGAGGATGCGCTATCAAAAGCAGTACCAATAACCTCCGCGCAAACCACCTCTCCTGAAACACCCCCCCCCCCCCCCAAATTTATGGTCAAACGCCCGTTTAATGTTCCAAGTCCTTTCAAAAATGCTTTGTTTTTTCCCGGTGCTGCACCCCCTAAAAAGAAAAAGAACAGAGAAAATCTATACGAAGCGTGATTACGTCACATTCTTGGAGACAATATCATGAGAACAACGCAATTAAAAAACAAAAATTAGAAAAATCCGTGAAGAAAAAATCTGAAGAAAGGATTGAGAAGAAATTCTTAAAAAGAAAGCAAAAGTTATTAAGAACAGGGCTAATCGAAGATCACCTCGGGCTAGACAAGCCGCATTAAGTGAAGCTGTTAACCTAGATGAGGATTCCGATGATTTGCCGTAAAAGATAATGAAATAAAAAAATAAATGAAATTATATAACAGCAATAATACATATGTATTAATTTTATCCTTTAGGATGGCATCCGTATGTTACAGCACCGATATTTAGGTCAATTTTCAGGGTCAAGATAAATTGTTTTTACTGTTTGAACATAGAATATATAAAGATGTTGTATTTAAGTTAACTTGATTAACTTAATTTTCAAAATTGTGCAAAATAAGATGAAGTTTGTTAACTAGTTTATTGGATTTTGAGAGTTTAAGACTGAATTTAGGTGCTAAGTATGTACCAAGGACGTCTTGTTTAAATAAATTTTGTATGAGCACAAATAATGAATTATTCGACTTAGGCTCAATGTATGTGCTCGCGAAGAATGTAGGCTTAGCATTGTGCAATTCTAGGTGTAGCCACTCTTCTGGCACAAATAATATTCCAGTGATATTTCTAAGTCAATACCGTGATTCTATATCGGTGCCTCTTTCATACATTTTTAATTTCTCGTTATCGTCGGGACTCTTCTTCAATGAGTGGAAAATTTAATTCGTTCGTCCTATATACATATAAAGCGCTGGTCCCAAAAATTGTGCTAGTAATTACCGTCCTATTTGTAAAAACTCTGCAAGCATTATCTCTGATAGAATTTCTTTTTTAATTGAAGAGTACATTTCTATAAACCAAGATGGTTACGTAAAAGGACGCTCTACTGCTATCAATTTAGTCTCCTATGCCAATTTTTGCTTAAATGTCCTAGAAAAAGGTGGTCAGGTTGTAACACTATATACAGATTTCACAAAAACCATTTGATAAGGGGATTCCATTCTGCTCTACTTGCATGGTTCTCTTCGTACTTGACCAATCGCAGACAAATTATCAAAATTAATGAAGTTGTAGAGCAGCATACCTACATGACCTACATGCCGTAATGATAAATGCATTTACGAGCACCTCAACAGTAAACAGTAATAAAAAAATAAAATAAAAGCAAAAATAATAAACAAAGAAATACGATCAGAATAGCCACGCGCCATTCTATGATCCATTCATGATATCAAAGTAAGAGTTGTAAAAAAGTAATATGATCATCACTGGTCAAAAATAAAAGATTGCTATGTAAGCATTTTTCCATTTTATACGCTTGTTTACATAGAGGTCAATATGCATGCATTTATCGATATGAGTGAGGTAAGCAATTATTGACAATCAGGTACCAATAAATTTTGTAACATGAAAAGTTTCTCATGGGAATAGACTTTTAATAAGTTTTAGCGAAGCAAGCACTTTTTTGAGGCCAGCCAGTCCCTTTAACTCGTATACGAATTTGCCTGTCTGCATATTTCTTTTTTACGATTTTCGACACTCTCGTAGATCCACTTTTCGTCATCACAGCGAACTGAAATTTGGCACACAGGTTCATGTCGCGTGACAATTGAATCTGTCAAAACTTGAACCGGAAATTTGCATAGAAAACCCAGAAAATCGGGAAAAATCATTTGAAAATTTGGTACAAATTTGATTAGTGATAAATCCGTTTCAGGAAAAATGCAGAGGTTTCCAATTTTTCCGAAAAAATTTTCTGGTATTTTCCGACTTTTCCGGTAAAAAAGTTTTCTAAATTATGCAGAATCAAGTTCCCTATCAACTGGCATCATTACTTTCTCTGTGGCAATGGTGAAAACTTGTAGAAAAAATCGAGGAAAATTCATGTAAAGCGCTTTCCGTAGTTTCTCCGACCAAGGAAGCGTTTGAGCGTTTTGCAACCTAAGACAGAGTTGTAGAGCGAAATGAGTTGCATAAAGTTACTTTTGTGGAAAACTCCATGGAAAACCGGGAAAAGCGGGAAAATCATAGGAAAAATATTCATCGACATGATTAGTGATAAATCTGTTTCAAGAAAAATGCACAATTTTCCAATTTTTCTGGAAAATTTCCGAAACTTTCCGACTTTTCCGGAAAATTTTCCGACAAAAGTGTTTTATAAGCTATGAGGAATCATTTTTTTCCCGTCCTACTGGCATCAATACTTTCTCTTCAACAATCATGAAAACTTGCATGAAAAATCGAGGAAAATTCATGTAAATTTTTAAAAAAAATTTCATAGTAATTGGAAAAGTCTGTGGAAAACATGGAAAATCGGGAAAATTCATGTTATATGGGATCAAGTTGGAATACAGCTAAAACGCGCTGTTAAAAACATAATTTGAATTTCAGAAAACCGTTGCAGTACTTCAACGATTTGATACTCGAATAAATTTTTTGAAAAACTGGTAAATCAGTGTCTTTTCAGCCGTCATAAAATTGTTTTAAAATATCTCCATGCAGCACGTAATAACAATTTAGTTAACGTGAAAAAGTCCGAAAATAAAATAAGTAAAAAACCAGTTTTCAAACAAAACTGAGGCCAAGCCACATGAAAAAGTTGAAAATAAACTTTTCTTCACACACAGAGGTGAACTCAGATTTTATTCGCTGACAATCACCGATATATTTCAGTATGATCAATCAGAGGTAATAAGTGATTTGATTCATGAAGAGAAAGAATATTCAAGAGAAATGTCCCAACCGAAAAATCTGAATCCACCTCTGTATGTGAAGAAAAGTTAATTTTCTAATTTTTCATGTGGCTTGGCCTCAGTTTTGTTTGAAAGCTCGTTTTTTACTTATTTTATATAAAGTATAAATGTAGTGCTTCTGACAATAAAAATTCAGAGTTTAACCAGCAACTCCAAAGGTGTTTTCATTTCGCTAGTCATAGAGCTCTTCAGCACTAAAATGACTAAAACATCAGGTAATAAGCTTTTCAGCTCTTGCTAAGAGATTCATCAACACCAGAAATTGAGCTTCTAGCTCTAACTTGGTGGATATTCGAAGGATTGAGCTTCTCAGCTCTAATGAAGAAAATCTCTAATATCTCTATTCCTATTAACGGAGCGTCTTCAGTCCAACTGTAATTCCACTGCGATAATAAGAAAAATTATTTACAAAGTGTACTATCGGCCGATTATGCTACATTCTGGTGTGCCTTAGGGGAGGCATCTAGGGCCAATTCTTTTTATTATATTTATCAATGATGTCTTTAACATTTTTTTAATTTTCCTGTGTTCTAGGTTTTGCTGATGATTTAAAAATTTTCATGGAATATGTTGATATGTCTTAAGTATCCAAATTCAAATCAGAAGTCGATAAATTTGCGGATTGGTGTCATCTTAATCATTTATCGATAAACTCTTCTAAATGTAAACAGTTTATGGCTACTAAATAAGTATCACCAAATAATTTTGAACTGTTTATCGATGGGATTATTATCCTAATTGTAGTATAGTTTCGGACCTTGGTGTTATTCTAGATTGTAAATTTACTTTTTCTAACCATATTGATTATATAGTAAGTCAAGCTAATTCTCGGCTTGGTTTTGTTAAGCATCGTGCTAGTGAATTCTCTGACCCATACACACTTAAGGCATTATTTTCAGCATTGGTTAGGCCTATATTGGAATATTACATAGTTGTATGAAATCTGTACTGTGTGACACATTCTAATAGAATTGAAAATGTGCAATTTACCAAGTTTGCTCTTAGAAGACTTAAATGGATCAGTGATTTACCTCCTTATGATGCAAGATGAAAGTTGATTGGCTTTTATAGAAACTGTCTCTCAGACGAAAAATTTATTTATAATTGAATACAGGATTATTTCTCCTGATATCTTAAAGCTTATCCATTTATATGTGCCGTTAAATCTCATTCAGTCATATGTTTTTGGTCGCAGTCAGCAGGTCACTTATAATGGAAATTCCGCAATCTTCATACCAAACACTTGTGGGGTACCTCAAGGCTCGATACTGGGTCCACTCTTATTTTCGCTATTTATAATTGATCTGCCGAATGCTATTATCAATGCTCAATATCACCTATATGCTGATGACTTACAAATTTACATATCAAAGCCAGTACGCTTAATTGAAGATGCTGTCGTTCGCCTTAACAAGGACCTTTGCTCAATAAATGAGTGGTGTATACCGAATAAGCTTCATTTGAATCCTATCAAATCTAATGCAATTTTAATCTGGTATGGACTGAATACTTCGTCAATGCCTCGTATTGTGCTCAATAGTATCATATTACCTTATCGCGAAAAAGTATTAAATCTAGGAATCATTATCAACAATACACTTTCTTGGTCTAATCAGAAATCTAATGTTATCTGTAAGGTGTATGGATCTCTGCGTGAGCTCTCTGTTTCGGCTTCCTATACTCCACTTTCCTAAGTAACTAATAGTACCACTTTTTACTTATGCCAGCGAAATTTGGTCCAAATGTGATTACGTTTCTTTGCGTAAGTTAAATATTGCATTTAATTCCGTTGCTCGGTATATTTATAACTTAGGGCGCTTTGACCATGTTTCTGACTTTGTTAAGACTATCCTTGGATGTCCCCTGCAATCACATCTTCTGTTTAAAAATTTGCTTTTTCATTATGGTATTATCTCATCTGGCAGACCATCTTACTTATTTGAAAAAGTGAGTGTCTCCCAATATTCACGTAGTGTAAGTCTATTTGTATCTGGTGATAATTTTTCGGTAACTGAGAAGCAGTATTTTGCTCGGACTGTCAGAAATTGGAATAGCTTACCTTTGATATTGCGAAGAGAAAGAGGTGTTGGTATGAGGTTCAAGAGTGTATTATTTGAACATTTTCGTACTAGCTAATTGTTTTTTTTTTTTTTAATTTGTTATTTCTTTTAATATGTCGTTGCCTAGTAATTAACTTTAAATGTATTTTTTTTTTATTTTCTTTATAATTTTACTTACTTATTGTTTTTATGTTATATTATTAGTTGTAGAGTATATCTAAGTTAGATTAAGCTATTGTTGTTTAAACAGTTTTTACACCTATGCTGCATATAGTTATAAGACCATTTGGCTTAATTATGTAGAGCAAATAAATAAATAAATATTAATAATAATACAATAATAAGCAGATAAGATTGCGCCCTATTCTTTTTGAAGCTTTTCATAAGACAAATTATGGGCTCAGCAGTCAATTAAGTCGTTGTATTTGGCAGTTTAATTTATGTAGCAGTATAATTAACTTTAATCAAGATAGGGTATCTTTTAAAGCCTCTGCTTCGGATTTTCTTGAAGGCCTACTATGACTATTATGTATATCAGATATATATATACAGTTTTATATTACAGTTAGTTTTAGTTGATGGTCTTGTGTTTATTTTTATTTATTCTATTATTTTAGTTTTAGTATAATATGCATGGTTTGTTGATTTGTAATCTGAAGGCTAATAATAAATAAATAAATAAATAAAAATGATACAGAAATATGTATTGGACCTAAATAAAAGTTATTTTGATTTTATCATCTGAATTCATTGACTTAGTGTATGGCCACAACGATGCACTGCACCTACCACCGCACATAGCACAGCACAAGACCAATCATTCCCTAGCACATCGCGGAATTAATGGTCACAGTGAAGCACTGCACATTGCCTAAAGCGACCTCGAATATTTGACTTCTGAAGTAAGTTAAGATAGTGCGAAGTCGCAGTCCTGTTTTCGTTGACAGAATTCAATACTCTAGTTACAAATCATCTGAAGAGGACGACATTTTGTGCGAAGTTAGTAAGTGGAATTCCTTAAAAATTTTTTAACAAAGACAAGCCGCATTCATGAAATTAACTTTAAGAGAAGTAATTTGGATGAGCTTCAACATTTCTATAAAGATTTCCAAAGAGACCGATAACGCTTTTACAAATATATGCACATGGACGTATCTACATTTGATTACATTTTAGACAAGATTCACGGACAAATTGTGAAAAATTGGAAGAATTTCCACAATCAACCAATAGGAATAATAGAAGTACTAATGATTAAGTTACACTAAGAGTTTTTTTGCTTGATTATTGTATAGTATAGCATTACAAAAATAAAAGAAAATAAATTACAGTTATTGGATTTTCGAACGCATATTCGGAATTTTCCACATTCTGCATGGCAAAATCGCTGAAAATTCATTCCGATAAATAAATGGGTGATTACCCTTGTTTTTAAGGCAGGTGTACAAGAGAACCTATCCCAAGCGGCCCATCTTACTGCTATAGAAGCCCATTCAACAAAACCTTCTCCTTCTAGACAGGACAGACACTCAGGGCTGTCGATAACTCCCATCCGTCTTAGATGAGCGCGATGTGAGCTGTGGCCGGCGATGGCGCCCACCACAGTTCTACATTGTTTCTCTCTGCGCCAAATAAGAAAATCGGAGGTATTCCTATTGGTCCCATCAAGAAACAGTTTTGGGCACCTACAAGTACTCAGGTTCTCTCATCTCTGCTGATGCTTCCTACAAATCCGCTTTGATGAGAGAACCGATACTCCAGATGGAAACGCCTGCGCCGGGCTCCAGTTCGAGGAAAACGCTAAAACATTAGCTCATTCCCCATTAGTCCTCAATAAGGCACTTCCCTCAGTCCACGATTCCCTTACAGTAAAGTTCACAGATAAGCGACGCTCAAAACGAAGCTCAGGTACCATCGCATCACGTGGCATACTGGCCAGAGGGTTTTCCATATCCAGCCCATACGTCAGAGAGCAATGAGAAGAGCCAGTCCAGCAGTCCTCCTAACATGCCCATGCGCGCAATCTGCACATGGCCCTTTTGGCATTTGCCTGAATGAAAAGATCCAGGAGTGGTTACTCTTACGGGGCTCCATATCGTGTTCATGAATTTCTTCAACGAGAAGTTGCATAACTTCAGTTTGAAGTCTTATCTTTTGCCAAGGAGATAATTTTCTAACATGTTAGCAAGCTATTAACAAATATGATGTTGTCGTCTATATCTTTTTCAATCCGCATCTTGAGAGTATTTTCCTTTCTCGTAAGGTAATGCAGGTTTTTCTTTTTTCGCATCCAAGAAAGCAGGACCAAGAGGATCCATATTTTACTGTCATATATAAATCTACTACATTTATAGCGAGTAAATAAATGTTACCAAAGTATTCCACAGAAGAAAATTTACTAAAACATCGTTAAATCTATAAAATTCATCTCAGTCGAGATAAATGTTGCCAGCACACTGCACAAAAGATATAACAACTCATTTCCTGTGTGCCGTGCTAGGCTCAGTGCAATGGTTGGTGCAGGGGGCGATGCAAGGTGCGGTGCGCCACTGTGGCCATTTCTATTTGAGATAAGGGATAAATTTTATCATCGGACACCAAGCTGAGGGCGATGCGATGTGCGGTGCTTGGTGCGGTACGCTATTGCGGCCATGCCCTTAGAGAGCTGAAACTTTGTATACAGCCATTATAAAAAAAATCTTAGATCTAAGTTCGTAAATGGGCGAAATCGGGAGACTATTTCGTAGTGTTTCCATACAAAGTCTCCATTTTAATTATATATTTTGAGAATGATGAGCCGCTCACTTGCTCTTAGACCAATTCTGTAGTTTTGTTTTGTTTTTGGTTTTTTTTTGTTTTTTTTGTTTTTGAATTTGTTAAGTGTGTACTTTTCCAACTATCAAAAGATGTCAACATAACCCATCCACATCTGATATTTGACATTCGCCTAAAAATTCTTTCAAGTTGATAGCCATTGGATTTGAAATTTCATTTGATCAAATCTCAAGCCAGCTTGAAGTAGTAAAAAATCTAAAGCTCCAATTGTGTTCCTCTACACTGATTTACATTGTTACCAAATCACAATCTGGCTACAAAACCACCAATTATATTTCAGGCTTTATGATGGAAAAACAGCATATATTGTGACACACACGAACACACACACACATTAATATCAAGTCAATTGCGATTTTCACTATAAGTAATGAGACTCAAGTTTAACATAAACAGGTTTATATTCATAAACAGATAGTTTTTTTTTTATATTAAAATCATAAATACAATATAAAAAAAAACTCCTCTTTCCTGATAAATTTTGTTCAAAACTCTGTGGTTACGTTGTTTTACAGACCTCAAGTAATTTGACCATAGATATTTTCTCAACATGATTATATCCGCAGCAAAGAGTGTCTTCCTCTATTATATCACCGAGATTTTTTTTTCTTCTTAATTTTTTTACTATCGTAAAGGTATTAAATGTCCTTAATCCCCAATTATGTGACATTTTTTTTTACCTTTCAGAGAAGATCCGGTTTTATTTCGCCGGCCTTTGTAAAGGCGACAACACAAATCCATGGCTGCCTGTCAAATAATGTGTGTACACACGTTTTTAAGGTAGGCATTTAAGGTTATACTTATGTCGGCGGGCGTCGCACGGCGGCAACAAGCCTACCAAAAATTTTAAACCTATGGTTACTGAATAATGTACGTACCTACCAAAAAATATTCAATTCTACGAGTTTTTACCGCACATCTAACAACTTACATGAAAACGGTCCATAACAAACTAGCGCAGTTGACAAAAGATATCTTTTGGAAATGTGGAATTGAATGAATTTCCATGTGATCATGTTGTACATAATTTGAATGGTCCCGAATTTGCCTTTTTTGTCTTTCTTTTAAGGATTAGAAAAAATAATTTTTTTTTTTATTTTCTTAGGGTTGATGGCTTATAATTTAAGACGTTTCTCATTAAAACGATCAAAATAAAGCCTTTGTATTGGTTTTAAAGAAAACCAGTAATTGGTTTTAGAGATTAGTGACAGATGCAAATGTATATGTATTATGTGAAGAACCCCTGTTGATTTAGAGTTTAGTAAAATTTTTAGAATTGTTTAACACAAAAAAGAGAGAAAATAAATTTTTCTAACCATAAATAGGAAAATCTCTGTTACAAGAAAAATTTTAAATCTAGTAAAAAAAAAAAAAATACAAAATCCTGCTTGCTACGACAAAATTTGTAATTTTCTATGAAAATATTTCTAACAAACAAGAAATTGGATAAAGGCCAAGAGGAGAGTTATCTTGTGATCTTCTAATGTAATCAAGAATCTGTGAATTTTCTTGAAGTATCTTTTGAATACGATTTTCCAGCACTTGTTTCAAGCACCAGGCACTAGATTTTCCAAGTGTTGTCCTACCAAGATAAATTAAAAAGGAAAAGAAGTTGAAAAAGAAAAGTATAGAAAAAGTAAAAAAAAATGCAAATCTCAGTCGACCCACAAAGCCGCAACATCGAACTCTTGCCAACACAAATACACCTTTTATACTATAATAGGTATAAGAAGGAAGGATGAGAATATACTCTGAAGCTTGAGGGCACTGCGGGCAGTAGTAGCTTTTAACTATACCAAACGGAAAATTCTAACAAATGTGCATGTTATCATTCCTTAGTAATCTCTTCTTAACTGTAAGTTTTTCCTTGGGAGTCCTCTTAAAATTCCTTTTTGGGTTGGTTTTCATTTTCCCCTATTCAGCTATATTTTCCTTCTCTTGCAAATATAAGTTCCTTGTACTTGTTGAAGGATAACAAGCTCAAAGACGCATGAGGACGTACAAACTCAAGATATAGATTTGGAGAATAGCATAAAGGATGACAAGATTATTTTCATAAAGTAATATATAGGATGGCAAATGGAGGACGGGATTGAATCGAAACTGCTGAAAATTTCCCTAATACGTATTGTCCATAATCAGATGAAAAGGTTCAAGAGCAAAATATCCAAAATGAATGAGATAAGAGATGGGGTATAAATCAATGTTGAAGAGAAATAAATATAATTATATTTTATTCGGTAAAAATCTCCTTTGATATTTGATATCCCTGGCAATTATTATTGTCAACGATGAAAGAATCGATAATGGAATTCAGTCGCGCACTAGAATAATTTATATTTTGTAGGTAGGTACATATATATTCGCTTATTATAGGTGCTAACAATATTCTTCTTTATGTTACCTACCTACATACATATGTACCTATTTCTTTTGTAATTCGAGGTTTTCTTCAAGTGACGACATCCTATGGTGCATGTTTCATGAATCAAACCATATCCACTTACCCCAATTCTCCAGAGCAGATATCATTGCAAAAAAAAAAAAAAAAAAAAAATTGTCATCCCTTTTATAATTCTTTGTCAAAGGGGTTTTCTTTTATTCCTCGAATAACAGAGTTTGTCTTTTCCTTTTCCTTGTGAGATGTAAAACCAGAAATTTATGGTTTTGGTTTTCAATAGATTTCACCGACGATTAGCGATTCAATGAACAACAACAACATTAAACATCTGCAACGCACTGTCGTAGGTATTTTATGTTCGTATGTTTTGTATGAAAGTAGAGCTCTGCATGAATCGATATCACTAGTTTGTGATTTGTTACCATCTGATTACCTACTGTTATAGAGGGATTGTAAAAGGTTTTCCAATGTCCTGTACCTTACTATATAATTAAGTCACCACAAATGGGATAGGTAGTTACAATAGAACTAGTTTTTTTTTTTCGAAAAATGAAGTCTTGAATCCGGGTAATTTATAAGAAATATATGGAAAAAAAAAGTGTTCATCAATTACTTGGAGAAAAAAAACCTAAATACAATAGCTTAAGATTTTGAGTCGAGTTACATTAAATTGCAATCTACGACATCCTGGGGTTTAATAATGCTATGATTTCATAAGGGCATAATGGCGTAGTTCTTTCACTAACCTGAATGTAAATTGCTTAGTACTTTTAACGTATATAAGAACAACAACAACACGTGAATCAGGATCTTATTAAACTATCGCATAACAGAACCGGATTTTAATTCCATGTATCACGTATGGATGATACCCCATCCCTTCTTATTTCACTCCTGAACTATAAAATCTTTCGGAATGATCGTTGTGGTAAAATTGGCGGTAGCGTTGTGTTATCGAACTATGCTGAGTGATTGGCTTAGAGGTGAAGTTCAGACTGCCAGCATGAGCTGACAGATCAATCGGTGGACAACGTTGATATGCAGGGTGGCACGCTAGCTCGCCTCGGCTATTGGCGGAAAGTGTGGGGAGATTCCACGAAAAACCTGCCGCTGTCACCGACCATATACAAAAAAATTCGTGCCAAACAAAGGACGTCGCAAACATTTGGTCCAGAAGGGACCTTTACACTACTTACCCATACTTAAATGAAGGTCATACATGTTGAACCTTCGACTGCCTTGCCCCATCCACCCATTTGACACTGAGGGCAGCAAATTATTTCAGTGTCCCTATGTTGACCTGAAAAGAGAGCAGAGGAGCGGACCTTTTCAACCCCTACAACAAGAGGGCTCCAGGAGAGTGAGAGGATAAATAAAAAGTATTCAGTGCATGATTACGTTATAAAAACTCACTTTATGTCCTACTATACATATGTAACCTATATGAGCATACAGTGATTTTAGTCAGGCTTAATTCATAATATGCAATGAATGAAAGGATGAATGTTCTTTTGTTCTATAAAAAAACGTTTGTGTTCAACAATTTCGGAGCTGGTTTCCTTTCAATTTGAATTAAATATTTAAAGTTTTATTACTTAGAAGACCACAAATAGACCACTATAGACTTTTCCCAGCATAGAGCCGATATAGTCGCAGCAATTCATCCTCCCGTTCAGCACAATTCCCTGATTAGATAGTTTGCTTGAAGCAGGTTTCATAAATTCGTTAAACTCTACTGTGAAAAAATCAACTAAATCTCGATTGTTACAGTTACAATACAAAAAATATGCATTGCGATTTAACTGGATTTAAGACTAAAATATTATGTTTGGTCGACGTATTTATTCGGAATACGTTGTTATTTAGACGTGCCACACAATCCTCAAGAAGACCGATTGGTCTGCTAATATACAGTTGGACGTCGTCAGCGCACATATGGATTCTCATATCTTTTAGTGCATTTTGAAAATCATTTATATAGGCACTGAAGAGCAAAGGGCCGCCGAATGATCCTTGTGGTACTCCACATGTTAATGGTAAGGGAACTGAAAGAGAACCATTTATTTTTACACGCTGGCTGCACCCCAACAAGAAATTGCGTATCATAGAGATGGCTGACGTACTGAAGCCAAAGCTGTCGACAGCTTCTGAAGCCGAATAATGTGATCGACACTATCAAATACCTTGAAGAAATCGAGATGAAAGAGGGCAGTATATGGTTTTCCCGTTCCGTTGCACGTCTAATATCGGTGGAAACTTTTAAGAGTGCGGTCTCGCAGGTAATTGGACGAAAATCAGAAAGTTGTGTTGTAGAATGTTTTTTTCGAACGACAAGAACCGTGGCAATTTTCCAGCTGCTGGGGAAACACAAAGATGTTATGGATGAATTAATGGCATGTAAAACATATTTGCTGATTACTGGTAATAATAGCTTAATGAAACACGGTGATTGATTATCTGGTCCTGTGGAGTCGTTAATGTGTGTCATGAACGCTTCAAAAGTGGACGTGAGTCCGCCGAGGTTGACGGTCGCAGTGGCAACCCGTCAACATCAAAAACTGGCGAACACATCGATACGATCAAGGAAATGTTGACAGAAAATAAATTAACCATCAGACAACTGTCAGAGAGCTTGAACATCGCTTATGGTTCCGTTCAAGAAATGTTGGTTAATGATTTGGGCTTTAGATGTGTCGCTACAAAGCTGGTGTCAAAAGACCTGAATTTCATGCAAAAAAGGGACCGCATTGAAAGACATGATTTTCGAGTTAGAATCTGACCCAACTTTCATCAAACGCATCCATAACTGGACAAGAGATGTGGGTTTATGAGTATGAAAAGCAATCCAGATATCAGGCAAGTGAATGGCGTACTCATTATGAGCCAAGACCGAAAAATCCACGTCGTTTTCAATCGAAAAAGAAGGTAATGCTTACGGTTTTCATGGATTACAACGGTGTTGTACATCATGAATTCTTACCTGAAGGTCAGACAGTCAACAAGGAGTATTATTTGGACATTATGAGACGTTTGCGAGACGCCATTTGCCAAAAAATAGCCGAATTATGGGCAAACAACTCATGCATTTAGCACCACGATAACGCACCGTCGCATAATGCCATCATTATCCATGATTTTTTGGCCAACAACAGAACGAATATCATTCTGAAGCCACCGAATTTACCTGATTTGTCTCCCTGCGACTTCTTCCTTCTCGGTCAACCCAAAAAACCGCTCCAGGGAACGCGTTTTAGTAGCCAAGAGGATATAATGAAAAAATCAAAGACGGCTATACCGAAAACCGAATATAAACTGAAACTAATGTTCCCGCATAACACATTTGTCACATATAAGCACATCGTCTGCATGAAGTGACAAACGCATCATCTCAATTTGTACAAACTTTGTCCAAGTGTACTCATTGCCACATTATAGAATCATCTAGTTGGCTGATGCGAATCGAAAAATGCAGACACATATGGGTTTGTCAAATATGTGGCAAGTGAGCGCATCGTCTGGAGCCGGCTTTACAGTGGAATTCAAATGATGTATTTTTTTACTGATAAATTCATAATTATTCAATTAATAATTTTAATTTCAAGTAAAATTTACTACGATTATCAAATCATAGTATTTCCTTCACTCTTTTGATATTACATGATATTTGTAAAATTTATGCAATATTTAAAAAATAATCAAGCAAAAACTAATAAATTTTTTTTTTGTAATTTGTATTTACATTTACAAATTGTAATTTAGCTACTATTGTAAAAATATTGTGTAATATTATACAGCCTTTTAGAGTGTATAAGTGCAAGTAGAATTTTACATGCATGCTTAAACATGATTGAGCAACAAATAAACTTGTAAGCCGATGTTCCAAATTTAGTTTTGATTTGTAAAATAAAATAGATTCAGTAAACGGCGCATTTCAACGGATTTTTAAATTTTCTTAGAAAATAAAAATGCTCATATGTAACACTACAAATGTGTTGCGCTATTACATACTGCCAATTTTCGAACAAAGAAATTGTAACAGAAATCGCTCATGTCGCTAATTAAATGATGTCTTTTATTATATTTATGGCAGGCAGACAGGCTGATAGAAGGACAGAAGAGAGGCACTTAGTACGGTGGTGGTGAAAAATATTTTGTGAATTAAAAAGCCGAAATTTTCTAATATTGTTTGTTCCACTTTATTTTATGTCGCGTCGGTTTTCATCTAACTTGTACGTTCATTTTACTGATTTCATAGTAGCTAGATATTTTAGTGTAGGGGGATGAGAAACCCCAAGCACAGAGATCAAAGCGGCCCATTCCGCTTTCCTGCTAGAAGTCCTATCACCAAAACCTTCCTGTCGTCTTAATGAAGCGCATGAGGTCTTGGTGAGAAAGCTTTTTCAACTCCTCTATGGATAAGCGGGCAGAGCATGGAGTATCCAGCCTGCTTCGGGCGAAGACTGGACAAGCACACAAAACATGTTAAGTTCTCTCAGGCTCTCCTTCCGGCAGGAGAGACAGTCAGAGATGTCAACAACTCCCATCCTTGTAATCTGAGCATGAAGCGAGCTGTGGACAGTGATGATGCTAACCACAGTTCTTCATTGTTTCCTTCCGAGCCCCTTGAGAAAATCATAGATCTTTCTATTGGGACCATCAAGAAACAGTTTTGTCCACCTGCAAGTACTCAGGTTTTCTAATCTCTTCTGATGATTTCTATGAACATCAGCTTTGATGAGAGACCCGATATTCGAGGTGGCAACCCCTACGGGGAGTTCCGGTCCGAGAAACGGAGAATCAGAATCAGCCTTAGCTAAAGAATGTAGCCTTTCATTCCCCATAATCGACATGTGACCAAAGACCCATTGAAGGGACACCTTGTTGTGGATACACAATTTATCCACAGACGACTTGCAGTCTCCCAGTCATTTAGATATTATCCGAGGGCCACTCAGAGCCATTAAGTCTGCTTGACTATCTGAAAGGATAGCAATGTCCTTCCCATTGATTTGCATATCAAGCGCTAACTTCGCTGCCATTCCGATGGCAAAGACTTCATCCTGGAAGACAGTGGTGTGTCTTAGAAGTGAGTACTCCAACCCAATGTAAAGTTCAGAACGGTAAACGCTCGCCCTGGTTCCCTCAATCTAGAGAGCGCCGTCGTCGGTGAAAATGTTTGGATCAAACCGAGGAAGGCTCGATAAGGCACTTCTCTCAGTCCACGATTCCCTTACAGAAAAATTCACAGAGATGCGACTCCCGAAACGAAACTCTGGAACCATCGCATTTAATGTCATCGGGGCCAGAGAGTTTTCCATATTCAGCCCACACGACAAAGGACAACGAAAAGGGCTAGTCCAGCCGTCCTTTCGACATCCCCATAAGTGGAATTTATACACAGACCTTTTGGCATCTGCGTGAGTGACAAAATCCGGGGATGGTAGATTAAGTTAAACCTCAAGGGCAGCAGTAGCCCTAGATTGCATGTATCCCCTAATTCCCAGGCAGACAAGCCTTTGCAGGCTCGCCAGCTTCAGGATCGCAGACCCCACAAGCGTCCTTGGTCACCGTATACAGGACACATATGTGAGCATAGGTCTAACGATCGAGATGTACATCCAATGCACAACCCTCGGTCTTATGCCTCACGTACAGCCAAAGATTCTCCTGCATTGACCCTATGCTCTTAACTTATTTTTCTGTACATTTGTGACGCATATGCGTTTATAGTTTAATAGCATTAACTAACATCAAATAAAACTTCTTATAAAAAAACATATTTTCTTACGATACCTTGGGAAAAAGCAAATTGTAGGACCATGAAACACCTAATTACCGACACTGGACGCAATGTTTTTCTTTCATTAACAACTAAAATGCTTATGCATCTGCAAAACTATTCTGCATTTTTTAACCTGATATTTTGTGGACATATTGTCAAAACATTATACAGCATCCGTTCACTGCTCGTGATAAATGGTGACATCTAAAAAAATATTTCCTTTGATGTGGTTGACCAAAGGTCGTTCAGACTAAGTCTGACTGTATTTAAAAAAAAAAAAGCTTGAAATTTGTTCTGTTCAGTGTATTGTCGTGACAAGCCCTCCAGGTGTTAGGATGGCCAACAATGCGACTTGATTTCACAAAAGATTTTTAAGTGATCTCGGTTAGAGTTGTCCTTTCGGCAAAAATGTCCTTTTTTATGAGCAGTTGTTGGCTGCCGCTTCTGTGGGCAAGAATTGTATACTTCTTGCAATGCAATGTTGTTTTTATAATATGTGCATATCCAGTGTGCAGTTTTAGCACTGCTTTTGTTAGATGAAATTATTTATTGTGCAAAGATATCAGTTCGGGTTTTCTTTTTCTTTATTTTTTTTTTTGGGAGTTAAATATGCCTGGACCACCATGATGATTCTGGTGATGAGTGATGATAAGTCAGTAAAAGTAAAGGAATAAAATTCAGTAAAGAAAATTTAGGAAGTTGAACATGTTTTCAATTTTGCTGAAGTTGGTGTTAATAATAAAAATAAGCTTCTTGAAATAACTACAGACACTGTTTAACAAAAGACTTGTACTGAGATTCAGCTAAGTCGACATTAAGAAAAAATTACTGAAATGAACTCTGTATCTAGAAATTGGATCATGGTAATAAAGAGATTCACACGCCTTCGATATTATGCGGTGAATTGAAGAGAAAACATTGAGCAGCGATTTTATTTCAGAAATGGTAAGTACATATGTATGTATAATTATTAGCCCTCGGCCGTTGCACTGGGTCACTCGTGACCAGAGCGAAATTTCTCTTGGAAATTTGCCGCAAACTGAAAAAGGGCGGGGCATAAAAAATAATAACTTTTGGGCTTCAATAAATATCAGTTTGCATTCTATAACTATTTAGGAGTATTCACGGTTTTATGAACCATTTTCAAACAATGAAAAATGTACGCGGAAATAGATGACCCAGTACGACAATGGAAGCTGCGAAAATACAGTACGATGAGCAAGGGTTAATTATCACTAATAAATTGTAATTGGCCATTTACAGACTAGAAAGTACTCCTTGATAGACTAAAACAAAATCATGACGTATTAGATGAGAAGCTTGTTAATGCACAAGGACCCCAAATGCGAAGAAAAAATACGGGATGAAATAGCTGAGAAATTAAATTCTTGTGGCATATTAAATTATATTCCTCCCTATTATCCGCATAAAATGTTTCGAGAATAATATTTCGCAGCCATGTTAATTTTCACCCATAAAATCGCCAAAAAGCTGCGAAATTGACGTTTGTTAACTCGATGGGGAAAGTGGTTAATACCTACTATGTATTATTCTGAACATTTTGGCGTTCTCAAAGATATAATTTCCAGTTTTTACTGTCAAAATTCAGCGGCAATTAAAATTGCACAAGAGATGATTTCACAAAACAAAATACAAAGTGATCTTGTGTATATAAAATCAAATTTTTCCTTTTTATCAAAAGCTATTAATAAATTGGAAAGGAAGAACGATAAGGTTATTGATTCCATTCATCTAATATAAAAATCCCAAAATGAATTAAAATCGGCTCCGGGAGATGTTGCTGCAATTGTATATGGGAAGCTTCTCAAAGTTTTAGATAAAAATTCGGGTTTTAAGACATTGACCAAGATATCTCAAGTGCTTACTGGAAAGACCATTGTTTGGCTGATTCTATTTATTTCACATACGGTCCCATTACTTCTGTGGACGTGGAAAGATGTTTTTCAATGTATAAAAATGTGCTGTCAGATAATCGACGCTCATTTTCATTTGAACATCTTAAAATGACACTCGTCATTCATTGTAATAGCTCAACGTAAGTAAGGTATAACAGCTAAACATTTTAATTATTTCCATGTAATGATCGTTTAAATTTTTACCGATTTACTTCGTTGTTATTTTCTAGACGGGAATGGATTCGGTTTTCAGTTTTTTTTTTATTTATGTGTAAACAATTAATTTTTCCTTTTTTTTAAAAAAACTGTATGTATTTAAATTACATAATGTTGAAATACAAAAGTATTTTTAAAATTATTATTGTCACTTTTTAAATGCATTTTTTATGGTCATTTCTCTAAATTTTAAGGTCATCAATTTCCGAGCCATACTGATGACATATGTATATGTATGTTCGAAATAGACTGGATAAAGGATTACAAGGATTTTCAAATGAACACTCAGAGTTTTTGAATTGAACAAATTAAATTTATTGCTCGAAGCCGAGTTCTTGACATGGAGAAGTATCACTGCTAACTGAACAGATCAGAAGAAATCTTATGCACAAGTGTTAATGAATTTTAGATAAGAGAACAATAGATTGGAATGTAACTGAATTTACAAATGATTCAATAGAGCCAGACTAGTTTTGAACAATTTATACATAATTACTTATGTACATACATATATACAATGAATTTTAGAATTTATGCCGATGAGCTTGATGATGATGATTTAGGACCGCTCTCAGATTAGACATTCCGCCCGCCTCGTTGCAAACGAAAGTAGATAGCAAGACAGGAGTAGGATCCGCCCGCCATGAGGTCTTCATATTTAGGTCAAGAATTGATGAGTGTCTTTTCTAGAAGTAAAAATAGATATGAGACTAAGATTGTGGAAGAATGCATAGTTTATTGATGTGCCGCTTAATTTGACCATTTTTATGTTTCAGCATGACGACTCGAGTGATATTGTCTGTTCCGGGATAGATTTCTATTACCCTTGCTAGCATCCATTTGCAAGGTGGTAAGTGGTCATCCTTGATTAGAACAAGATCATTAAGTTTTATAGTTGGCTGTCTTTCACTCCATTTTCGCCTTTGTTGAAGATGATGGAGGTATTCTTTGTGCCACCGCTCCCAAAAGTGCTGCAGCATAGCTTGCACTAGTTTCCAACGAGAAAGACTAGTTAGTGAACTGTCAATGGCGCACCACCCATTAAGAAATGTCCTGGTGTAAGCACAGCCAGATCCTCAGGATCATCAGTGAGAGGACATAACGGTCTTGAGTTGAGGCAAGCCTCAACTTGAGCTAGAAGAGTTGTCATTTCTTCAATAGTTAAAATGGTAGATCCTATGATGCGACGAAGGTGGTGCTTCATTGATTTAACCCCCGCCTCCCAAAGTCCACCAACATGAGGAGAGGAGGGTGGTATGAAGTGCCAAGTTGTATGGTCTTGAAATAGAGCATCACGAATAGGTTGTTCAAAAAATTGTAGGGCTTCTTGAAACTCCTTAGTAAGTGAAGTCGCAGCACCAACAAAGTTTGTTCCGTTGTCACTGTAAATGTGACTGCATCGACCTCGACGTGCCATGAAACGACGTAATGCAGCAATAAATGCTTCCGAAGTGAGTTGTGTTACTAACTCAATGTGGATTGCCCTAGTTGAAAAGCATATAAATACAGCTATGTAAGCTTTAAAGGACTTGACCCCTCTAGATTTCAAGGGTGTAACGCTGAATGGTCCTGCATAATCAACTCCGGTGTTATCAAAAGGTTTTGAAGGAGTGATTCTAGATGCTGGAAGATCACCCATGATTTGATTATGGTTGTGTGCTCGATAGCGAATGCATCTTACGCATTGATGAATGTAGGAACGTACCTTGTTCCTGGCGTTGATAATCCAGTACTTTGTCTTATATACTGCAACGTTAGTTGAGCTCCACCATGCAAGGTTTTCCTATGCGCCTCTTGAATTAGATTGGAATGTAACTGAATTTACAAATGATTCAATAGAGCCAGACTAGTTTTGAACAATTTATACATAATTACTTATGTACATACATATATACAATGAATTTTAGAATTTATGCCGATGAGCTTGATGATGATGATTTAGGACCGCTCTCAGATTACACATGTATATTTATATGTTAGGCCCGAAGACCGAAAACGCTCAGTGGCCGGAAAAAACGGCCACATCGCGTTCTGGCTGCCTTCGAACGCAAAGAACGCGTTTTGGCTGTTTTTAAACGCTCGCAACGCGTTCTGGTAACTGTTAAACAGGGGATTGCGATGAGAACAAGGAGAACGTCGAAGACTCAAGTAAAGTGTACCGCATAATCTACGAAAAAGAATCTTCAGGAGCGCACAAATGTTCAGAATGTGACAACTTTGTGCATGCGATTTGTGGAAAGTCAACAAGCGAAGGGTTTGGACAAGCGATTGTTTGCAACATTTGTGACAGGAAAAGGTCTATTCGAACTGAACAAAACAATGCAAAAAAGAATTTGTAAAAACAAGCGGAAAAAATGTTAGCATTGTCCAATTCAAAATTTCCACCGGCTGAAATCGGTAGTAGTGTTGTAGTGAGAGTGCCTGATGTTGATCGCAGACGATTAGCTCCCAGGAACGTGCTAGCAGTTGTCACTCAGGTCGAATCATCCGGTCTTTACAAATTAGGTACAAAAAATGGTACTCTCGAACGTCTTTATGCTCGCAATGAATTCACAATCGCCGACGGTAATTTTGTTAATGAAAGTGAGGTACCAGCGGACAAAATCTCCTTACGATCAGCATCAACTCAATCATCAGGAAGCAAACAAGCAAATTCAAGTGTCGCAATTTAAATGTACTATGTAATTCGAAATGTCATTCAAACAGTTCTTGTAAAAATAAGTAATGTACCTATGTAAAGTACTTGAAAGTTCGAATAAGTTACAATAAGTTAAATGTGTAGAAAATAAATTGAAATTTATTTGTTTAATAAATAACTTCTCGCTTTTTCATTCATTCATTTATATATTATATGCTCGACAATATAAGTGTTTAGTGTAACTTTCTTCGTAGAACTGAAAAACAATTATAAGAAATTTAATATTGTTGAAATGATTCGGCGAGAAAAACCGAACCCATCTTTGGTATCCAATTATAGTTGTCAATAATTGAATTGTTTCCTAAAAACTGAAAAATGGATTGAAATTCATTTGTTTTATAAGTACAATATAAATCTCATTGTATGCAGGTAGAAAGCGGCAAATAATACAAGTCGAACATTAAGAACGCGTTGTGAGCGTTCAACAATTGACAAAACGCGTTCCGGCTGTTTAACAGTTACCAGAACGCGTTGCGAGCGTTTAAAAACAGCCAAAACGCGTTCTGTGCGTTCGAAGGCAGCCAGAACGCGATGTGGCCGTTTTTTTGCGGCCACTGAGCGTTTTCGGTCTTCGGGCCTAACATATATATAAATTTATTGTTGGCATATTACCACCCAAAACTACCAACTATCAAGTAATGGTCACCAAATCATAATATAAGAAATATTTTGCTCTTGGTACAGATCTAGTTCCAAGTCAGTCTCATCATCTCTCGTTTACTTACACTAGTATCAATCTCTTGAGGCAAAAAATAAATAAATCTCGTATCATGAGTAGTATGAAAATTTCCATCTAATATGAATGCTCGTATCGTCAAGATTTTATCTTATTTTTGCATTAGTAGGTACCTACCTAGTTACAAATGGATTCTGTATGTAAAATTTTCGAATTGACATCATTTTCATCGATGACTTTAAATATTTCTGTCTTGAAAGTCACTGTTCTCTTACCTAAGCCCGAATCCATGTAGATACCGTTAAAGTTAATCAGAAAATGTTAACTTATTCTGAAATCATTTTTTTTTTTTTTTTGCAAAAGTATTCTCTTTTCATCCAATAGGCCATTAAGCAAAAATAATTGTGGCTTGGTCGTTCTCTCTAGTTGAACCCTTGCCTCAATAAACTTCTAATCTTTGATCGGATTTTCATTTCCTGTCGGCAGAACAATGCTGGAATTGGCGAACCTTATCATCTAGTCTCCTAGAGCAAGTTCATGTATGTATGTATGTATGTATTTATATGTATACAACTTAGTACCGTTATATGAACAACCCAAAAATTCCGTGTTTGACTGTCTCTCGAAGAAACTCACCTTGCGAAAATTCATGATGGCAATCAATGTCAATCACGTCATGCATGAGTCTCTCTATTGCTTCGTGTTTGACAGTTGTACCTTCAGGCACAAGACACTTCAACTGCATCAATTCTTTAAGATCTAATTTTTCGCGTAGTTTAACACCACATGAAGGTTAAGGAAATTTTTCACACCTGATTGCACCATCATCTCCATTTTCAATCGGCTCAGCATCGACCAGGTATGCTGATGATTATATACCATTGAAAGTGTTCTATAGAATCTCTATAGACAACGCAATAGGCGGCAGAGGCGGCTATTTCTGAAACAGGTTCTAATCGAGGGAAATTACTAAGATCTCATTGTGGTCTACGAATTCGATGCTTTGCTTCCTTCTTTTCAAAATAGCTCTAATATGGCTATCATCTAGGTAGGTGTACTATTCGTCTACGTCGGCGCCTTTTTATCTATTCCGTGAGGTGTCAGAGGTGCATGTGTTGTTTCTGATATGGTTATAGCATATACTATACAACAGAATCCTAGCGGTCCTTTGTTAAAAATGGTTCCTTTATTGGACTGGTAGATATAGGTACTTGTTCCTAGATACTACGATTACCTAGCATTTGCTGTCTGTTGATTCTGAATTTCACACGTTTTCTTATGCAACCATTTCTCACTTTCTTTCTAGTGTATATTTTCATGTATGGAGCACACATACATAGATGTTTGCATAATCATTTAGAAATGTCGCGCATTGACATCGCAGTTGAACTAAATTCCACGTTACACTTTAGTACACTCAGCTAATGTTCACACGCAGTTAGTTACATGCGCATTGCACGTAACTCTTGTAAACGCCGCACCATATCTTCTGAGACTATCAGCACGTTTGTACAGCCATTCATTTCCGAGTTGTATTGTGGGTTTTTTTTTTGTATACCATGAATGGGAAATTATATCCGAGCTAATAATATCAGAAAACAAAAAATAAAAATAAAAAACACTTGAGAGCGCATACATTGGCAAATGTTAAAGGGCGTGACTTACTGTTCCATTCAATTTGGTATGTTTGCGTTGTTGCGTTCATTGACTTTATCGTTTTGGAATTGTTTACTCTACTGTAGTCAACGTATATAGTATAGTATGTAGGTACCTACCTGGTAAGTGAATGCGTGAAGAACAAGTCTTCCTCTTTTCACTGAACTTTGACTTAAGGATGAGTCGAATTCGAACAAGATTTTGCTAGCGTGCTTGGCATGAGAATGTTCTGTTCACATCTAAAATTTGAATAGATCAGAGAATTGCTAGATTTTATCTATACAAAATACCGCTTTATCGCAAATAGTTTGGATTCTATGAAATTGGAGAATTATGAGAAGCTACACCTTTCTTATAGAAAGATTTCTGATGACCTCAGTAAGTATTGTTACTTGACTTTTACCTCTCAAAACATTTATCTGACGTCTAAGAACTTATTTCTGTCAGATTGATAGATTATTATCAAACCGGGTTCGAATTTGCTTTGCAGGAGATATTATGGAGGTTAAACAAACCCTTATTCTGCAGAATAATATATTTTTCTAGTTACCATACCTAGACCAAATGAAAAGCGATACGTATAGAAATTAAGTAAGAGTGGGACATCGTTTATAGTGCATAGAAGGAATGACGGTATGACATAACTGCGACTTCATCGCAATCAGTGCTGGATTCACACTGAAACAAGGGTTCTGCACGAGTCCATCTTTGGTTTGTGTACCCTATCTCACCTCATATTGACAGGAATACTAATAGCCGGTTTCAGAGTCCAGGCTTAAGCCTGAGCTTAGCTAAACCACGGGTGTGGCTTAAGCCCAAAACTTAAGCCTGCTCGGTTTCACAGTACTCAGTAAGCTGAGGCTTAGTTAAGCCGCGGATGAAAATTTTTAAGTTGTCAGCACTGCGGTAATTGTGAATTTTTTTAAAAGGAAAATTGCCACTGTGGATAAAAACTAAGCGAAAAGAAGAAGAACTTTTTTATTTACCAGTTTGTTGTGGTTTTTATTTGGAAGGATATCAAATCCAAAATCATTTTTGCAGAATGTTTCGACAACGTAAACCATCAAAACCGAATGTTTCTACAGTCGGAATCGAGAATAAAAATCAACGTTATCCCATTTCTTGAAATGTTGCGGGCGCCTTCTTATAATTTTTTCACGGGTCACACCTTGCGATATTATATTATACATTTCTTGGTCGCTTATATCCTCTGCATCAGATAAATAACTCATTTTTGTCCTAAACTGATTGGTTTCTTCTTAAAACGTCATATGGAATGCTGACACTAGCTACCCAGACAGTACTCAAATCTGCTAATTAGATAACTATTTTTCGCTTGGAAAATTTCAATTTAGTTTTAAAGCATAACTTTTGAAATATGCACGTTCATTTAATAACAAAAAATATAATATTTAGGCAAAACATATATTTAGCAATAATTTCTTATGTGTTTCACAGCAAAATCTGAGGCTTAAGCCTTCGAGATGACGGGCTTAAATTAAGCTTGCTTTAAGCCAGTGATTTGACTTAAGCCTTGACTGTGAAACCAAAATATTTATTAAGCCTTGGCTTAAGCCATCGCTATGGCTTAAGCCTTGACTGTGAAACCGGCTATAAGCTGGAAAATACCTGACTTTAAACCAAGAATCCCATCTAGGACATAACAGGAATCACAATCGGTACTTCAACCATTGACAAACCCTATAATCAAACAGACGCACAGTGGTCCCAAACCCCGAAAAGCTGGCCAAAATTCGAAAAAAAAAATTATTTTCTCTAGGGACTTTCAATGGTTGGAATAGTTGTACCGGTACCCCTAGTATGTATTATGACCGTTAAGAAAGGAGGAGCGTCCATACCTGGCTTGGGAGCGCATTCCGTTCGTGAGCGTTAGAGCAGCTGCATCGTTTACTCGTCGCGCGTCGAAAATAACACAAAGTTGAGACACGTGTAGAATCGCGAAAAGTGAACGGATTTTGATTCTCCAAAATGGATTCTTCTCCAAAAAGTTAGTGCAATTTGAATGTGTAGCTCGAAATTATTATTAACAATGTATAAAATAGTAAGTCATTAATAAAAGTAGTGGTATTTTTCTTGGTTATGTTCTGAAAAGTCGTGTTAGAAAAAGCAATAAGTCAAAACCCTCATCGAATCCTACTCTGAAACTAAATGGAAACTGTTGCTTAGACACTTCTTCAACAAATATCCAAAAATTAGCTGCATCTGGCTGTCACTTCGGTTTTGAGGATAATTTTTATGCGATGATGTGTACACTAGGGTTGACGATGATAGATGGTAAAGCTTGTTATTCTATCACAAATGCATCATCAAGTATGCGTTGTTACCTTTGTGGTGCTACGTCCAAAGAATTTAATGATATTGACAAGATGTTGCAAAGACCGATTAATAAAGATCACTTAGAATTCGGAATATCGGCACTGCATGCTTGGATACGATTTTTTGAATGTTGCTTACATTTAGCTTACAAATTTGAAATAAAAAAGTGGCGAGAGCGGAAAGAGGATAAAGAAAATGTTGATAAAAGAAAAAAAAATATACAACAAGGTTTTCGTGAAATATTGGGGCTTCTTGTTGATCAACCAGAATCAGGCTTTGGAAGTTCTAATGACGGAAATACAGCTAGGAGTTTTTTTTCGAAAATTCTTAAATTTCCGCTTCGATAACGGGAATTGATGAAGAATTAATAAAGTGATTCCATGTTGTATTGCAGGTAATTTCTTGTGGTTTCGAAATCAATATACCCAAATTTCGTAAATACACTGAAGAACCTGCACGAAAATTTGTCAAACTGTATTCGTGGTATACTTCATGCCAATAACAGTACACAACATTCTTATTCACTATCACGGAATCGTGGAATCTTCATTACTTCCTATCGAACAAATGTCTGAAGAAGCTCAGGAATCATGTAACAAGTATATTAAAAGATTCCGAGAAGATTTTTCACGAAAATGTAACCGCATCAAAAACATGGAAGATATTTTTTGCAGACTTTTAGTAACGTCAGATCCAATAATATCCAGTTTGTGAAAACTTCCTCCGAAGAAACTAAGATCATTATCTGAATACGCAGTTGAACTATTGATTCCACCTTCAAGTCCAAAATCAAGTCAGATTTTTTCAAATAACACGAGCGATACATCGGATGATGACAGTTCGCAGCACAGCGATTAATTGTAAGAAAAGCTCAAATTATATCGATTAAAAATAAAATAATGAAAAAATATATATATTATAAATATGCATTGTCATTGTAATAATGATTAATTACTGTATTCCAATCCTCTTCTTCCCAAACCTTCAAATGTCAACTGTCATTACATTTTCTATTTCATTTATTCACAATCATAATTTCTAAAATTCCCGAGTACAGACTTTTACCTGAATTGAATACGTTTTGAAGAAAATTTTCCGCCATATTGGATCCGCCATTTTGTTTTTCTACATTTTGACTTCAAATTCGTAATCAGCGACCCCGAAAACTCCCGTCTACAGACTTTCACCCGAATTGGATACGTTTTTGAAGAAATTTTCCGCCATATTGGATCCGCCATTTTGCTTTTCTACATTTTGACTTCGAATTCGTAATCATACAGACTTTCACCCGAATTGAATACGTTTTTTAAGAATTTTCCGCCATTTTGCTTTTCTACATTTGGATTTCGAATTCGTAATCAGCGTCCCCAAAAACCCCCGAGTACAGACTTTCACCCGAATTGAATACGTTTTTGAAGAAATTCTCCGCCATTTTGTTTTTCTACAATTTGACTTCGAATTCGTAATCAGCGACCCCGAAAACCACCGAAAACAGACGTTCACCCGAATTGAATACGTTTTTGACTTTTGGCCAGCTTTTCGGGGTTTGGGACCACTGTGAGATGGCTCCAAATCTGAAGAAAATACTGGAGCAGGCGTTATCTGCGAGGAGCATCATATGGAAATTGCCATACCTTATATCACGGTTTCCAAAAGGAAGGCAAGACTATCCTGGAGGGGGGAAAGGATCTCCTTAACTCAGTTACTGAGAATAAGGAGATTGCCATCTGCTCGGACAGACAAGCAGCTGTTAAGGCCTTGCGAAAACCCATTACAACCTCCAAGTTGGTTTTAGAGTATAAAAGTCCCTTTCTTGGAATAACAAGGGCACTCGTCCTTTGAGTTCAATGTTACAGCTAACGAGCTACGAGCTAACTTGTCTTAATGCAGAGTCCGAGGCACCCATCTCCATGATCGGAAACGCACCAAAATACCTTGCCTCTAATATTTCGAATTGGCCGACCGCCAGCACAGTCGTCTCTAGTTAGATGACCCTCCGGATCGAACTACAAAGGAACTGTCGGGTAGACCTACCTCAAACCTAATGAACAATCTATTGGAACTACATAAGCCAACCCTGAGAGCTTTGGTGTCGATTCTCACTGAGCACTCTTTTCTCATGGGTCACTTGTACAGGGTAACCAAAAAATTCATTCGGGTTATTCAGTTCCAATGTTCAATTTAATATTGTCCTGATGTTAGAATATACAGAGGCAGGTCCGAACATTTAGAGGTCTTATACACTGACTTTTAGGCTTACTAATGCTTTGAAAAGTTTGCTATCAGTTTATTAGAATTTATTATGAGCATGTCCACTTCGTTGCGCTTTCTGCGCTTCTGCTTCGTCTACCATGAGCTAAATAAATCACATATTTGCTTTAATCAACATAATAGTGAAGAAGAATGTCGCTCAAATAGCAGAACTATGACCAGAACTGCGTGTCTGGATTACCATATTGAAATTAAATTATATGTGTTTCCAACTATGCACCTGGGATTTATAAACGTTCTTGCTTGCCTTTCTCCCTACACTCGTTCTTATTTGTATGCTTGCATTAGGATAAAAGCCAATTATACAAGAACTAGTTGAGATACCTACGCTTTCTAGTAACAGGGAACACAATTGTAAAAAAAACTGAGCTTCGAGAGTTGTTATAATTCAGTTAGGAAGTTTCCAGAACAAAAAAATCGTTATGCTTATTGATTGAAACTCTCAAAAACATTATATTCAACACACCCACCAAACATACCTAATTGAAATGCCCATTAGCCCTTCACGATGAAATTTCAACCTAAACTAAAACTGCACCTTTACAATTTTTGAATGGTTAATTAGAAAAACGGAAGGCAAAGAACCGTTTCGTAGTTATAGATTAATCCATACCAAGTTAGTCTGAGTCGTATAGGTCGGACATCTGCGATTTTTATACTTTTAACTACTAGCGCCACCAATGTTCGATCGCGGAAAACTTCTCTCAGTAACACCGTCGTGACATTACAGATTTGGAGGGTGAGCGCAAAGCAAGTGTTCAATCCTTGGCCCATTTGTGTTATCAGGGTTGGGCCCAGACGCGTATACAGAGGAGTGGGGGGGGGGGGGCACGGTCAGTTATGAAGATGCTTTTACATTTTTGTTGCGCCGATTACTCATATAGTATATGAAAAAGCAGACAATTTCGATTTTAAAAAGTGTTATTGCTTCTAAGAAACTGGTCAGCGATCATAAATGATTTTCGACGGTAGATGGCAGCGGGAAATTCGATGTCAAAACAGATAGTCGAAAAATTGGCAGGACAATTGCAACGCGAGGCTGTGTGCAGCGAATTTTAAAGAAGAAGATACTTTTGAGCGTTTTGAAAGAAAAAAAAGGTCTTGAGCTCACTCCTTCTTCCCTCTTCTCACTCTGATATCAGTTAGAGGCAGGACCTAAATCTCCCAGGCATTGTATTTTTAACAACTGTCCTAATCAGACTTGTCATAGAATACCAGAAGTTATAAAGATACAAACATTTTGTGAATACAAACTGTATATTCCGAAGTTGCTAGAATGTATCGAGAAGACGTAGAGAGTAATAACTGAGCCGAACTACGTCAATTCTGTAAGCTCAGTGATATTAGTGAGATGATGAGGAACGCTTTACAAGGACGCTTTAAGCTAGCTTTTAACACGAGAGATGCTGTGACTAATTATCGGATGCATTTTTGGACAGGACGCAATTCCGATCAATTCGATTCCACGTTGGAAGCCAGAGATATAAAAATCCAAAAACTGCCTTAGGTATATTTCTCACAAAACTGCGAACTGGTGATTCCAACGAAAGCCTTGCAATATTGTTTAATATGTCACGGTAAAGTCTTGAGCGGTTGATTGCTATAGCCCGTGAATGCCTTATCAATGACTAAGTTGTCATTTATGTAGGACAGTAAACAGAAATGATATTATAGGTTAAAACCTGACTATACCTAAAGCTATAGATGGAGACTATGAAAACACGAAAGCATTTATAAAATACGACGAGACTCACGTTTATATATATAAAAGGGCTATTACTCCGATCAGACAAGGAAGCAAGACAAGCGCCATCGGAATTCTTGTTCCAAATATTAATTCCTTTCCAACGAACGAGTACCAGAGTACCGAAGTATCTTGAAAAATCGTTGGTAGATCATTTATGTATATATAGAAGAGAAGAGGACCGAGAATAGAACCCTGAGGTAGACTACAGTAAAAAGTTAAGGGATATTAAACTGATTGGCTACGGCAGAGCAGAAAATTTTTGATAAGAGAGAGACCTGGAGACTAGAAACTGAAATTCTGTCGCAATTAAAGAAGAAGAATATCATGATTAACTCAATCGAACACCTTACTTGAATCCTGAAGGACTAGTATGGCTATCCGATCTCCGTCCAGAGCGTCACCAATGTCCGACAACACTTTCAGCAATGCCGACTCACAGTTTCCGTGATCTGAAACTAGACTACTAACAAGATAATAAAGATTGTTGATTGAGAATGCATTAATTTTCCGAGAACTTTGGGGAGGAAGTACAGTAGACTAATCGGCCGAATATCGCCTCGTACAGAACATTTGTTATTTAGCATTTTTTAAAGAAAAATTCAGCCAAACCAACACTAGCTGCTAATAACTATATTTTAGTGTGAAAACATTTCTATAGTAACATCACTGGTCAAAACAGATATAATTTTTTCAATCTAGGGAAAATCAAAACGTAAGTAAGAGAAAAGGTGAAAAGCCCTGAATGTGGTGCATTTTATTCCGGCATTTTTGAAGAATACTAGTAAATATAATATAAATTAGTATTCATTATATTGTAAGATACTTTTAAAAGCTGTCAACCGTATATATAGAAAGTCAAGGAAATAAATACCGGAAGCAATCAAAATGAACATCGCATAGTACAGAGTAACTTCAATTATATACGCAACACTTGAGATTCACTTCATCTATTATACTCAGAACAAAAGTGAAATTCATCTGTTTTTCTCCTAGGATACAGATGCAATACAAAAGAAGCCCCCTCAAATTATGTGCACAATCGCAACTAAATTGCCCTTCTTTTGTGTCCTTTTGTAAGTTTCCTTTAAGTTCATATGCGATGAAAACTAACCTGAACCCGCTATTCTCATTTAGAATGCAACACCTGCATATAAAAGCCGGTTCAAAGGCTCTTAAACTAAAGGAAAGCAAAAAGAAGCAAGCTCATTTCAGTAAAGCCAGAAGGAACAAAAAAAAATGTGGCTGCCCTTTTTACTACACTATCCCACCCACTCACTATTTTCTCTGCACCATGCCATAGCCTGCATCCGCATAAAAAGGTATAGAAAAATGGATTCCATCCTATAGTGTTCTACAAAAACGTATGTATCTTCTCTTTTACGCTATATCCTAACAGACAATTTTTTTTTTTTTAGTCATTTCATTATTATCTCTAGTATTTTACACCCGGATGCAAAAGAGGAGCTCTCGTATCCATCACCTAGTCACCCGATAGGTGGCGACAGCAGCGCCGATGTTGGAACACCCTTAATATATAACAGTATAACGGTAGCTATAATATACACCACTGAAGCTAGAGGCATATGTTAAGATACGACCCTTGTGCAAGATGAAGTATATACAAATCTACATCCTTTGGGGCTTGTGCTGTTTTTTTTTTTACTTTCTATTCGTTGTCTGTTGAGACCCGGGTATTAAGCTTCTTCACTTAAGCTTTGCATCTTAAATGCCAAAACATGAGTTGATGAAAACGAACAGAAAACAGTGGAGCATCCAAGGCATTCTTTCTTGTGAAATTTTCTTGTTTATTATAATATGCCAGGAGCATGCTACAGGAATTTATAAGGAATTAGTAGAGCTTCAGAATTTAATTTTTTATTGCTTTATATCGAATTTGTTAAAATGTCCTGCGTATAATAGGAGGACAAATTCTTTTAACTTTGAGCATATAATTGTGAAGATGAATTATTTTAGATAGGTATTTATAAAATTTGCATTTTCTATATTACAATGATTTGTGAAACATTTTGAAATCTAATCAAAAACATTTATGTTAAAACCATTTGGTTTAAAGAACACATTAACACAGAAATTAAAGCCATGTAGGTATAACTATAAAGAAGCTATGGGGCAGACCTAACAAAAAAAAAAAAAAACGAAAAAGCTACTGGGGCTAAACAAGCCAACCCTGAGAACCCTGATGTCAGTTCTCACTATGCAGTCTCGATGGGAGTTGTTGGTGACCCTATTTGTAAGGGATGCGGAGAGGAATCCGAGACAGTGGCTCACTTTCTTTGTCACTGTCGAGCTCTCTTGGGAAAGCGTTACAGATTTCTGGGCTCAGACCTCCTGCTGGATGAGCAGCACGAAACTGGTATGGTAAGGAGGGCTGGGATCCAATACTTATATTCATAGGAGTGTCCGATTGGACCTGTAACCAACTGCTCAAAGTCTGGAGGATAAAAAATCTGTCTTTTATTGCCTACGTTCCAGAGCCCCCACAAGGGGTCTGAACTTCAATTTTCAATCAATCAAAGCCATATACCGATTTACCTATTGTCAGTTATTGGCTTTAAGCCAAAAATCAAATATTTTAGTTGTTACCCCCCCCCCCCCCTTCAATCTACAGGACTGGATATGCGCCTGGTTGCAATATTACAAACCTTCGTGAATTGAGTGCCTAAACGTGTATTTGAAATAAATATAATGTAAAGACAACCACACGAAATAATACTTATTATTAATAAATATGTGCCATATTCCTTGTGAACATAATTCTGTCCTCTAATTTAAACGAAAACTGAGAATCTTAATTTTTTTAATATTGTTTAATTTAATTTTAATTTTCTTACATATATTATTATCAAGTTTTTCTTAACAACTATTCGTAATAAATATAAATTTTATTTCAATTTTTTTGTGAACTTATAATTTTGTCTTCCAATGTATTTTCGAATTGGAATTTCGAATGCGCATGCGGGATGAGTTTATTATTAATTAAAAATTATATGAAAAGAAGTTTTTGATGGAATAAAAAAAAACGTCAGGGGCAAGATGTTATAACTTCGAAAGATTCGAAGTTCGACAATTTATCGATAGTCGGAATATTATAAAAATTTCGACAGACGATAATTTCGATAGAAGAAGATTATAAAATGTAAGTAATATTTAATATTTCATATAATTATACAATCTAAAATTTCTAACTTCACTTCACGCAAAACAGTTTGAAATAACTGTGGAATATTTGGAAGAGCACTTTGAGATGATTGCTATGATTACTGCTTTGTCCTTATGAACATATTATATTATTATTATTTTGGTAAAGTACCTACACAAGATTTTACAATCTTTTTAGCACAAAAACTTTGGAAATTAAGTTTAGTATATTTTATAAAAATAAATGAAAATATCGAAAAAAATATAAGAAACTAAAATAAAATTAAAAATTAAAATGTACTGAAATAAAGCAAAATTGGAAATAAATATAAAAATAACAGGAAAAGTATAAGTGCCTATTGCTACAATAAAAAAACAGAGGCAGAAAAAAGTAAAAATTAAAAAGAAAATTAAGAAATTTTAGTTAAAATACGTGAAATAAAACGAAATATTAAATATAATTGAAAATTGAAAATTATGATATTATAGGAATGATAAAAATTTGAAAAATCTGAAATGGCACTGATGAGATCTTTAAATGCACCGACAGATCGCTCGTTCTGATAGATAAGGGGAAGACTATTCCCGAGTCTGGATATTTGGACAAGATAAAAGACTTCCATAACTGATTTGTGAAAACGAGGTATTATCACATTCTGATTGCGTTCCAAAGATGTGTAGTAGAAAAATTCACGCAGATAATACGGTTTGTTTGCACGTACCAAGCTACAAAAGTGAAGCAGTCCTCTCTGCGTAAGAATAATGCCGTATTGAGAAACCTGGCTATTTTGTGCGATAAGGTGAAACATGGTTGAGCCTACAAAGGCCATTAATGAAGTGAATACAATCATTAAAGGCAACTTTCATCTTTCGAAGACAAAGGCTACCGAGTCTAGGATAAATCAAATTGCCAAAAGTAAAGTAAGGTAGAATTAGGAATAAAACCAGCTTTGAACAGATTTCGAGAAATAATGAGTCAGCAGAGATCCAGAGCCTACGAAGTACAGCATGAGCCTTACCGATAATTAATTTTGGATCGTCGCAGCATTTCATACGATGGTTCAAAATAATGCCTATATTTTTAACTTTAGGCATTAAATCTACAATTGTACCATCTAAGACTATAAGAGGTGAATCATGCGGGACAAATGTGCCATTATGGAATACAATATATTGGAACTTGTCAGCGTTTAGCTTTGGGCCAGATATTGCTTCTCTCCAAATCATCATTAATGCGTGCAATACAGTCCTCAAACAAATCAACAGGTCTGCTTAGGTAAACCTGCACACCATCAGTATACATGTGGACGCTGATGTCCCGAACGGTTTCAGGGAGATCATTTATAAATAAACTAAATAACAAGGGTCCCAGTATTGAGCCCTGATGAACACCAGACAGAAGAGGGATGGAACAGAAGGTAATAGATTCAACTTTTACCACTTGCTTTTGATCGGGAAAAAAGTCCCGGATAATTCAAATTAATTCATGAAACATTGCACAATTAAGATATAAGGATCTTTCCAATTTCTACAAGATACGAGTTAGAACATTAAAATAAATAGTATAATTCATATAAAGATATTATATAATAAGAGAGATAGAAGAAGTAAAAACAGAAAAGAAGGATGAAAAAGTTCTGATACTATTAAAAATAGAACGCTAAGATTTATTACTAACTACATAAAGTAAGAAATTCAAATATGCTACGACTTATAGAGGATAGTGTGCCGGCCTGTATAGAGCTTCTGCTTTGAGCGGGCAACTGGTTCCATGATTTAATGACATGGCTGAAAAACAGGCGCTTTGTTATTAAGAATTGAGACTTAGGTAAAATTAGTTGCAATGTTCTATTTGATCTAGAAAAGTTAAAAAGTTCAAAGATATGTTTTAAAAAAACGTCTATATAATATTTAATCTATTTTGTTTAATGTTTTCTGCATGTAATTTCATGTGGTGTTTGGTTTATGTTTAGTGTAACATACTAGTACTAACACCGACTAAATGATGAAACGCATGTATTGTTGACCGTTTATTTATTAAACGTGTCCATGCAGCGAGCTTGTGTTAAGCTGGTTCTGATAGTCATATAGTCATATAACTGGGTTTATGATATTTTATAATTCTTACCAAAAGAACTAGCATACGAAACTTCAAATAGGTTAGCAAATCAGACCCCAAGATTGAGCACCTATATGGTGATACATGATCGTATCTACGAAGGCCATGTACATACCTTATTATAGAGTTGAAAGCAATGCTAAGTTTCCTTGTCTTATTATAGTCTAGTTTGCCAACAATTTCACAGCCATAGGTTATTACAGGTACTAGTAGAGCACGAACAAGAATTAATTTGGTGGGCATTGGCGTGAAATAGCTGGATGTCCACAATGTACGAAATCCATCATAAACTTTTGTTATAACAGAATTAATGTGTTCATCCCAGGTGAATGTGCTATTAAATATAACCCCAAGACTCTTAATGGAGTCGACAAAGGGAATAATAGTATTATTAATAGTCCCAGGTGAATATCCATCTGTGTTTAATTTTACCCTATATATAATCATGCTTTTAGATTTAATTGGATTGAGTTTCAATTTATTCGACAAGGACCATAAATGAATTGATTCAAGATCTTCTTAACACGAGATATGTTATCCTAAATCAGAACAATACAATTGTACATCACCTGCATAGAGATGTTAATCACAAAACTTAACTTGACGAAATACGTCATTGATAAACATGGAGAGTAATAAGGGACCAAGGATCGATCCTTTAGGCCCACCACAGGATATCGGTAAAAAGGAGGAATAGTACTACATGTGATCTGTAACTCAAGTAATTGAAAATTAAATCAGCTGCCTGAGATGAAAATTTAAAATATCTGCTCAGCTTACGATAGAGAAGCAAATGATCCACTGTATCAAAAGTCTTTGCAAAAGTCTAAGAAGACTAATACAGTCCATTCATCCTTGTCAATAGCTCGCGAAATAAAGTAAAGCAGTTGTTCAACTATGTCCAGAACGAAACCTTCACTGATTGTCATGTAAGAGTTCAGTCAGCAGAATTTTCAGGAATTGCATACAGAAATGCCGTAGTACTTTTTGTTAGGCATATGTATAACATTATACAACAAAAATTCTTTTGTCCCGGTAATTAATAATTAATTCTTCCTCATTAAAATTAATGTGCTTGAAAAATTCATAATATCCAATTTTATTATTATTAAAATTTGATTACCGGAAAATTGCTCGCCCACAGTTGCTCGCCCACAATTGCTCGCCAGGAAAGTTGCTCGCCACACAATTGCTCGTCAGGAAAGTTGCTCGCATATAACTAACACATCTGCATTTACATGAATACAGATAATATAGATTAAGAAACACGTTTATTACATAACACAAACATATATTTTCAATTATTATTCACAAACAATTGTCGTCAACTAAAAGTATTTATAAAGAAGATTAAGAATATGATTTAAACCTACGGTTGCTAAAACAACAAATATTTTTATTAATAATATAATTATATAATTTTATTGCAAAAATAAAAATAAAACAATATTAATAAAGAAAATTAAATAACCAAAGCATTATTTTCGTTAAGTGACAATAATTCAATATATGAGCGAAATATGTACTATAAATATACAAAAATTATAATTTTGAGCTATGCCGCGCAGAAATTCATGTTCTATTTGGATAATCGCCTACAATTCTTTCTATCCTTTTCGCACAGTCACGATATATTTTTCTAGACATATTAGGATCACATCCGCTTATATATTGTTCTATTTTTATGGAATTCATACTTTGTTCAGTTTTTAATGCGGCAATAAACTTCCAAATACCTGCATGCTGTGTACCAATTAGTTTAGTGAAGGAACGATGCCAACCTTCACAAGAATTGTTGGTTTTTGACAAGCTATTTTGAACGGCACTATGACAGTTCCACAAGTCCAGAGGAAATCGAGGATTGCGACGACAACGTCGATTCGGTCTACCAATCCACGTGTCCTCGAAATAATCCAATACAGGTTGCAAATTATCTTCAAACTCAACGTGCATTCTACATTTGCAACGGGAATGAAAGCTAAAGCGGGTATCATTCTTACTTTTAGCGCAAAGTCACTATCCTCTTGATATCGCTTTTGCAAACCATTTTGTTGAATGCAGCGATAAAAACATTGCGTAAAATGAAAAAAACACCCTCTAAGGGACGCTCTTGGAAACACAGTCTTAAAACCATTTAACGCAGCTTGCTCAAAATCAACCATAATTGACTTTGGTGCTAAATTGGGTTCCAAACGTTTTAGCTCGTCGAAAAAATTTGTATAAGCCTCTTCGGTTTTTTTCGATAAGAGCGCAAATACCTTTGGAACAGATTTATTATTTACAATTGCATGGATTGTATATAATTGTTGAAATAAAGACGGCACAGTCTTAAAAGTTCCATCTGCGTACCAGTTTTCTGTTGGTGACAAGTAATTTAAATTGTCTTTTGTAGAGAAAATTAATATTCTGTTATTACTATCGTTACTGTCAAACAATAAAAACTGTTCTCCTTCGAATGTTTTTTGATAAAATTCCGGAATTTGTAATTCGGAAAGTGTATTTGGAGTTACTGGTATACAGTTTTTCGCGTTTCTTACATTTCGTATTGTCCTTTTCATGCTATCCATTCGTGGCATCTGTCCGGCTGCAGCAGTTGACAAATTAATATATGAATTATCAACAATGCGATGTGTCCCATCTTGGGTATTAGTTGCTCTAGACTTAGCATCACTATAGACTGCCGCGACTTCGCACCTTGCAGCATCGCCAGCATGATTGTGTTCATTTAAATATTGGACAATTTCATTATTGACACTGTGGATACGTGCACGACACTTAAGTTTTTTAGACTGATCACATTTCCAAAATACTTTCTCACTATTTTCTTTATCTTTGATGTATAGATGTCCTTTATCTAGCAACTTCCGTTTTCCCTTCTCGCTTTGCACAAATTTTAACGCCATTATTATTTAGGAAGAGAGACAAACTTATAGCACACTGAACACTAACACGATCTGAATAATAACAGGCTGAATTTGAAATGAATATAAAATGCAAAATATTTTGACTTATATTGCTTCAAAGCCGGATGCAAAGTCTTGGAAAACAAAGAAATAGACCATTACTATCGCGCCGGGTAGATTTCGTTTCATTAGAAAATCGTTAGTTAGTCCCCTGATCCCTTTTGACCATAGATCGGCAATAAATTTGTATTTCGCCAGCCGTGGCAATAAGGTTGCCGACCTTTGCTTTGAGTTTTGCCTGCAAATATACGGTGACTGTACATCTCCATCTAGTTTCACCACTCTTTCATTATTATTCTTATTATTACAAATATTAAATTTAAAATTGTTTACAATTAACAAAATTTTCCTCATTTGGAAAAACTTCTTTGAATTTTATATTTCCTATGTTGTCAAATAACATTTTACTTTTCATTAATTCAATAAACATGTTTTTTTCTTATACATAAATAGTTTGATTTTAAAAGAGTTTCCCTGAACTAAAGTACAACATTATGAAGATCTACAAGTACTTCTAGTATCTGTATAATAATTATATTTATACAATGCAGCCTGCGCACCCAGTAATGTCCCAATTTATAATATAAAATTCCATAAAATTTGAAATTGATATCTGTTGTTGGCGAGCAACTTTCCTGGCGAGCAATTGTGTGGGGAGCAATTGTGTGGCGAGCAACTTTCCTGGCGAGCAATTGTGGGCGAGCAACTGAGGGCGAGCAATTGTGGGCGAGCAATTTTCCGCACACCTTAAAATTTATCAACAACTAGAAAAAGAATTTATAGATGTCATTTGCGCTACGGGAAAATATTCCGGAAATAATTTCGAAACAAGCAAAATCATCTTAGGAACGAAAATATTAGCTGTGTTCTTTTGTGTCCGCAAAACAGGGCAGAACAAAAAATACACAAAAAAAAAAGTCTCAAACATTTTCATAGAAGATTTATAAATAAAGCGAACAGTACAAATAGTTCGCTTCAATCGACAGAACAATTCGTTCTCTTCATTATATGGGAGTTCTAGAACAAGGTACAAAACAGAACACAGCTATTATGTCAAATTGCCAGATAATCGCTTTCGATGCGAAGTTATAACATGTTGCCTGGGGTTAGCCATGATCGTGTATCCTTTGATATATTTGGCATATTTTTCCTCCTAATCAATTTATAATCGACTATAATTAATTATTAAGACAATTCATATCAAAGCGCGGTGTACTTACAGTTGGTTTTTATATAAATTTTTTTTTATACAATTGCATTTTGTATTATTAACCAGTGTTATCTTTTTAACTGTATTATTATTAGTACAAAAATATAAATCTCTGTCATTTATTTCATAATAATATTTTACAAATTATAATCTATTCTATAAAAACCTGAACCTATGTACGTAAAACAGCGATTTTATGTGCAAAATTTTGCGAATTGAAATTTGCATAAGAATTACTTAAGGCTTTTAAATCCAAACCTATTCATTTTAGCCAGTCATCTTGGGCGAATGCACTTACTATTCTTGCTGATATCGATTTCATCAATTTACTTAAAAGCTTGAAGAATTGGATTTGCTCTTTTCAATTTTTTTCTTCAGTTCATTTCAACGTGATTCAACGGTTTAATTCAAAGCTTTAGTTGTATTTTAAATTGTTTACTAAATCTGGTATTAAGATTAAATTCATCCTGTACACACATATAGATTGTATTTAGTATACATTAATACATTCACAGATTCTATTTCGACTGGCTTTTTTTTTTTTTTTTGTTTTTTTTTTTTTTGGGTTTTTAAAAGTTCTAGACCGAACCCATTTGACTAATTAATCTTACGTTCTTGTGGCCAATCAACAGAAAGCGCGCCGCCGTCGTCGCTGCCGACCGCATCGTTGTGTCAATTTGTATGTTGTATGTTACACAAAATGAAGAAAAACGAAAAACGTATTAAAAACTTGTTTACAACCTGTTGGCCGCACCGTCAATTGCAGCACTGGGTGAGGTGAGTTTTTAATTGAGTTTCTCGTCGAATTCTTTCTTCGAATATCACAGAACTCTGCCGAAAGGAGGAAAGAGAATATTTATAAGATTTTTGTATATTATGGCCTTGTGTTGGGGACCGCACGATACATTTCTTCTCTTCGATACAATAAAGTCAGTTCAATGCAAGTTATTATAGGATGATGGACCGAACACATTAAAGGTATTTAGTAGTAGCTAAGAGTGAGTTTTTGTGCTGCTGGCTGTTGCTGCTGCAGTTCAGTGGCCACAACTGTGCACAGTCATTTTGGGTCACAGCATGATATCACCCATGTGATCCCTGCAAAGAAAATTCTTTCACAATATCAAGAGGATGAGATTTCAAGATGCCTGGACATAATATAGTATAAGTCCAACAGACCTCACATAGTTAAAAATTAACAGAAGCGTTTTCTGTGGTTTCAGTTAATTTAACTTCTTTCAGATTGTTCTTTTATTTTCTTAAAACAAAAAAAACAAAAAAAAAATATTTAATTGCTTATGATTCTGAAATATTTTGTAAGAGGATATCTAGAAATCATTTTATCGATGTGATCTGCTTAAACCTCCGATAGATGACAGCCCCGCGAACTGTAAAATGGGGTACAAGGTCCCTAGGGACCTTCAAAGAGAGATACTACGGTGACATAGATTATAAGTATCCAGGTGTGTTCAATATATATCTGCATGATATTGTAAATTATGAATACAGCCAATGCGGTAATATCAATCATATTGTAGAATATTGTATAAATGGTCAACGATTTGTTGAGCCTTTGCGTTTGACGTAGCCCAGAATAACCATTAGCTTTTGCCTATTTAGATGATCTATCTCTCTAGTGTAATGAATCGTAGACGCCAATAGTACCGATATACTCCTTTAGGCACATATGAACACAATAAAACATTGCCAATGTAGAATTCAAAAAGTGAGCTCAAAAAATACAGGTTGAATGAATGGTTTGCTTGTGCGTATGATTCCAATAAACGCAGTTCTTTCTCCCATTAATAGCGTTGCCTCTTATAACTTTGAAAAAAATTGTCGGCATATACAGGGTGTCCCGGACTAATACTGCAACATTTTGCCAAATGATTCCTCTCGTCCAGACAAGCAAAAAACTGTATGGCAGGGGGGGGGGCAAAATGTCACCCTCAGGGGGGTGGGGCAAAATGTCACCCTACCGACTTACAGGGTGATTAGTAAAATATGCTCTTTTTTCACTAAACACCCTATATCTTAAAAAGTACAGGGTGTACGGTCTACTTGAAGACGGTATTGTATGGAGAACCTTAGGGTCTTTCCTGTGAATGTTAAACCACCCCCACACCCCTTCCCACTCCAGAGTTATGACGCTTCAAAGTCAAAAATTCGGTTTTTTTTTTTAATTTTTCCGTTATTATTTTAAAAACACCCCCACTAACATACCTTTTTGTTACAAAATTTCGAAAGCCCAGAGCCTCCTCTTTAATTTAACCTATTATACTTATGTTCTATCAGATTTGAGTGTGTTGACCGTTTTTCATTAATTTTTTTGTAGATTTGAATATTTTTGGGCTAGGCGGTCATGAGGAATACACCTCTTTTATTTTGCGAGAATTTTATTATTTCTCCGACGTTCTATCTGTAACGGTTAAGGAGTTATCAGCGCTTAATCTCGCACCTATTTACCGCCTAAAAACATGGAATTTCTTGCCTTAATAACTGAAAACAAGTCATTTTAATACACCTTTGCGTAGTTTTGTCTGAGAAGATCATAGCGGATTTTATACCTGATTACATCACAAAATGGTTACAGAAAGAGAATAATAACCTTTATAACAATCGAGAACTTCGTAAAACAGCCTTTATTTTCACGTGTTTATATAACTGACTTAATCCCTTTACTACTTCAAAATACTTACTTGGTAACACATGCCATATTATTATGTAGTAATTAAAGCACTAAAAGTGCTGCTTACATCGCACACAAACAAGAGGCAATGAAAGAAAAAGACGCTTTACTGCAGTACCATTGCAACTTGCCTTCTGCACTTGCCGCAGGTAGTTACATTTAACCAATTACATTAATGTCAACCTATCTATTGATTATAGTACGATTTTATTGAAAATGGATTTATACTTACCTCCTGTTGTAATGCAATCTTATACTTTATCAGGTATAAAAGAAAAAATCTACATGTTTTTCCTTCAGTTGATTTGTAATTTCCTTTAAGTTGAAGTACAATTATATCAATGTCTTGTTTTTCTAATAACGAATATCGCGATATGATTGTCACATACGTGAATTGTAATTACAACTCTTCTGAAGCTTGCAGAAGATATCAGGAGAGATATCCCTTACGTCGTCAGCCAAATAGAGGAGTTTTCACGAGGATCTTCAATGAGTTGGGACAAAGTGGGAGCTTCCGACATCACCACAGGGATACAAATCCAAGTAGATCAAACGTCCAAAATGAGCAAGACATGATAATACGAGCTATTGAAAGAAACCCTGGAATAAGTGTGCGGCGCGCCTTTTCATCCATTTTGGGATCCCTAGGACTACCGTCAGCAGGATAATTCGGGAGCAGCAACTGCATCCATACCACTACACACCCGTTCATGGTTTGATGCCGCAAGACTGTAATCCGCGGGAGAGATTTTGCCGTTTGATACTACATTGTTTGCTGGATGAGGAAAATTTCCTCCGACGAATACTGTGGACGGACGAAGCCTCGTTTCATAGGTCAGGAAGCATAAATTTGCATAATTTGCATTGGTATGCAAGTTCAAATCCGCACAGGCCATGGCAAGTATACTTCCAACATCGATTTTCCGTCAATGTCTGGGCCGGAGTGTTGGATAACATACTGATTGGTCCTTACATTTTTGAACAAACGCTGACAGGGGAAAGATATCTGGAGTTTTTACGAAACATACTGTCCGAACTTCTAGAAGATGTAACGCTAGATACTCGACGTGTATGTTTATGTAGGCAAGTTAGGGGCTCGCACTTTGAAAATTTATTATAAAAATTTAAAATTAGTTTAATTTTGTAGTGTAATAGCTCATCACTTATGAAAGGATGTGCAGTTACCATTTTTGATGTAATCAGGTATTAAATCCGCTATGATCTTATCAGACAAAACTACGCAAAGGTGTATTAAAATGACTTGTTTTCAGTTACTAAGGCAAGAAATTCCATGTTTTTAGGCGGCAAATAGGTGCGAGATTAAGCGCTGATAACTCCTTAACCGTTCCAGATAGAACATAACTGTAATGGGTTAAAATAAAGAGGAGGCTCTGGGCTTTCGAAATTTTGTAACAAAAAGGTATGTTAATGGTGGTATTTTTAAAATAATAACGGAAAAGTTAAAAAAAAAAAACCGAATTTTTGACTTTGAAGAGTCATAACTCCGGAGTGGGGAGGGGTGTGGGGGTGGTTTAACATTCACAGGAAAGACCCTAAGGTTCTGCATAGGGTGACATTTTGGCCCCCCCTGCCATACAATTTTTTGCTTGTCTGGACGAGAGGAATCATTTGGAAAAATGTTGCAGTATTAGTCCGGGACACCCTGTATGGTGCGATCGACACCAAAGTATTTTCCAAACAAATCAACCACGATTTTCTGACCTTGATTTATCTCGCGTTCTTGACCTGGCACCTTTCCACCGTAAATAATGTCCTAGAGTGTGTAGAAAGACTTCGAGTTATCTAACCAACATACTTTTTTCCATATTTGGCCGGTTCAGAGGGAATATATTGTGTAACACCTGTGTGGCCTCGATAAGGAAATAATTGTTCGTCAACGGTCACCATTCCCCATGTTCCATTACTTCTGCTTGGTGGAATTTCCTTGATTTCATGCACCTGCTACCTGGTTGACCTTGCGATACGTTTCGGGTATGGTAATTTTCGTAATATCTTCGGTGATCAGAGAACGAAGGATTGATAGCGGATCATAAAACATCTCGTTCGATGGCCTTAGTCTTTATTTGTAGTTGATAATGTTACGAGCATATATACGAATACTAGGTGGTTGTTTCTTGTACCATTTTATGAAATTTTTGGATATAAAGTAAGCAGCATCAGGCACAGCCTGCAGCACTGGCGTGAGAAACTTCTTGATATTTACCTGATCATTGTTGTCTTCATTGAATTGCTTCGCCTTCAACATCGGACACATAATTATATTCTGGCCGTTATATACGGTGGATGTTGTATTGCCCGAAATTTTACATCGGCCTTACGTTTTCCTTCCGCCGTCAAACATTGGTAGCGCTTTGTATTATTTCGAGTTACGTTCACAATATCCCAACCATCGTCTGCTATTGTTCTATAGCCAAAAGCCAGGCACACAAAACAATACACCGAATAAAAATAAAACAAACAAAATAACCTTATAGTAAAGATTCTAAAATACAAAGATTTATGCAGACACATTGTTTAGTTTAGCCTCAGTGAAAAATAATGTGGAATCTCCAATATTCCACCTCTTTTGAGAAATTATTAAAACTTCGCATTGTACACGGCCTCCACTAATCATGAGAACCACAGCCTGGACCCAGGGTTGCCAGATTGTACGATTTCTCGTCAAGTTGCCCCAGAATAGCGACGGCGTGTAAATACTTTTTCTGTGCGGGAAAACTTTCAATTTGTGATAAGCTTGGGAGTTAACAATTTATTAACAATAGTTTAAATCGTATTGTGACTTCAAACATTATAAAACCAACAGAATTTAATCATTAGCCTGCTTCAGATTTCCTAAGGATGTGATATTGCTAAAGAAGTGGCTCGAAGCAATAAGGCAACCAGAATTCATCCCAAATAGCAGAAATTTTATTTGTGAGAACCACTTTGTAGAGGCGTATATTCAACGACTCGGGAAAAGGAAAAGCAATGCAGTACCCTCTCGTCTTATTGATATGATAGTAAGTAATTACTACTTGACTATAATTATTACATATGTACCTATTTCATACAAGGATGTTCAAATGTGTGAACAGCCCGGACTTATTATAAAGGAATCTGAATCTTTGCTCACTAGCAATATGGAGGAATCTGAATCTTTGCTCACTAGCAATATGGAGGAAGTTTCAGTTGAGGTAGCATCAAATGTAAATATTACGCAGTCTATTCATATTTTTATGTAACAATTAATTACAGGGCTTAAAAAGACCATAAAACCTCCCACAAACCCTCTATGCCCGACGCCTCTAGGGGCAAAATGATTTCCATTGCTAGATTGAGACTTGGCCACATTCTTCCGGCCAAAAAGCATATCTTTGCTAAGGAACCTCCTCCTGTTTGCCCTTACTGCCGTAATACCTCGCTTACTACGGCACACATCTTACAGCAATGCACAGAACTACAAAGACTGCTCAACGAACGTGGAACAAACAAAACGCCGACTGAACTCCTTACATACAGTAAGGAGGATACGGACATACTCCTCTGTGCATTGAGGACATACCTACAAGACGGACATCTGCACACCAGAATTTAAGGACAATCATACAGTTTTTTAAATAAAAAAAAAAAAAAAAAAAAATAAATAAATAAAAAAAAAAATTAAAAATATAAATATAAAATGGAAATAATAGTAAAAGCTACTTTAAAAAAAAAAAAAAAAAAAAAAAAAAAAAAAAAAAAAAAAAAAAATCCTAAAAATAGGAGGAAATATGAATTAAAGATAGAATTAGGGATTTTCTGGAACACCCCACCTGAATGTAAATAGAAAATTAGATATACCTAAAATAAGAAATACAATACAAATGTAAATATATAATTTAAAAATAGACAATATTTTCCTTACTCTACACAATCAGCTTAGAACATAATTACTTTAAGCACACATATCTTAGATTAGCTAGTATAAGTACAACAATACATATTTTTTATAATTTTACTTCCTTAATTTTAAGCCACCTCAATATTCGTGATAGGACACGCAAAGTCCCTTCAGGACGCAATTCTTGCAGCGTACCACAGAGCGACTTAATTCCATGTAACGGAAGCTACCTCTTGGCTGCTTTTATTAAGCTATCTGAGCGTGCAAGCTTGATCTAAAAAGAAAATGTAAATAGTTAGTAGTATACTTTACATGTAAAAGTAGAAAAATATAAAAACAGAATCTACTTCCCTAGCTTATACATCCTCTCCACGGCAGGTTGCTTCACAGGCCTCCTTGCTCTCAGCTCTCCCCTAGATCGCATAGTTTAGATGAGACATCCGTCTCGCATCAGACCTAAAAAAATCTCCTAGTTCATAACTCTGTTAAATATACTTCTAGTTAAAATGTAAATAATAAATCTAGAACGGCAAACCAGTAGTTAGCTGCCCAGATGGCCTTGTAGCCGTGGGCCCAAATATTAATTGTTAAAAAACATAGGCTTAGGTTAAGATCTATGTATTTTGCAATTAATTAAAATAAATAAATAAATAAATAATAACAAAATGTTATGGTTTCAAGAATTAAATTAAATTTCTGTAATCTTTATATTTTTAGACTCATGGAAAATTTGTGTATGAAGCTTGGCCTATTTCTGCTAGCTATACTGCAGTTAATACTGGAGACGTAATCGCGCTTGTAAGTAAATGTTTTTTAACAATACGAAGGCTATGTCATTAAAGAATGAAAGATAACCACGACTATAATGACTGTTGGGGACGTGTGAGGTATTCGCCTTAGTGTTTTAAGTTCAGTATTTGATTTCAATATGTTTATTTATTTTTTATAAATTATTGTGATTTTACGCAATACATACTTATTGCAAACTCTTCAGTTCTTACACCTACCTCCCCGTGGTCGTCCCTGGAAACATAGCACAATAAACAGAACACGTTTTTAGTAAATCCTTTATTACTTTCTTTCTGTCTTGGACCCTTATCATAACGAGATAATTATTATTATTTATTCGTTTCGAGAAGAGGAATCACACAATAAAAGACATATATTAGACTGGAACAACCTGTATAGTTGAATTTATTATAAATGTATGAATTTATTTTGCTATGGCTAATGGTGTTATTCCTGACTAGATGCATACAGAGTACTAAGCAAAATATTTCAATTGTAGATATTTAAACTAACAGAGTTATAATATAATTGGCCGAGTCCTTGAATGTTGGTGCAATCAGTCAAACGAACATGAAACATTTGAATGTTTTTAACTCTTATGACATAGTTACATCTCTATTATGCTTTTGGCAGATGAGATGATATAATAACTTTATTTCTATGCACTAAAAACGTAAACACAATCATAGTATACCTACATCTACATTATGATTTCATCTAGGGTATAAAGCATTCCTAGGTTACTCGCATCTGCTCGGGGATTCGATGTTGTTTTGTACTTTTTCAACAGTGAGAACTTCTTTTTTTAAATAAAATTCACAAAAATTAAAGTTTTCTTGTTAAATGAAATAAAAGTGCAACGTAACACCAAATTAAAAACTTTTTAAAAATTACCCTTTGCCCCTTTCCGGATTCATCAGTTATATAAGCCAGTACTGAACTCTCAACCACAAAAATATAGACTACCTTGCTTATGTAAAAAAAAAAAGTTCTTACGCCGGTGCCAACATTGAAAAAACTATTGGCGGGAAGCTGAAAAGTGATTTAAATAAAACCCTTCGAATTCCTGTTTTGTAGTAATAAATCTAAATAATTAATTTAAAAACATTTTTTTCAACGGACGTACTTATTTATTTGTTGTTTACAGTTATCTTCAGTTAGTACCTACTGGTGTTTAGACCGAAAGAGTCAGCAATATAGAAGTAAGCCCACGAATTGCAGTGCATTTCTATTAACGTAGTTAGTCAATATTATACATGTCAGTTGGCTTCCCTAAGAGGGTGCGGTGAAACACTGTGGAGTTTCAGATATTCAATTCTATTTTAGAAAATTGAGTCCTATAGACAGGCTATACCATATGCCTGCAACATCTTTGTATTATAGAGTCTTTACTTATACAGTGGAAAAAAGGAAAAAAAATTGTACCCTAAAAAAAATCAAATTATAAAACTCAATGGGGCATAAAAATAGGGCTGAAAACACATACAAAGGTTTCTTCCACTATTTCGCCTCTATTATATATAAGGTCCGTAGAGACCTTGTATCTGTGTTTATGTTGAAAATGCCTTAAAACAAAAACACCAACACGAGCGAGTGCTCGAATAGGTTCGAAACTTATTTGAATCAATTCAGTATGCCATTTTTATGTAATACATGAAGCGGAATGTTTCTAGCGAAAGATACCACAAAAGTATTAATTCACACAAGTTCTAAAAGGTCCGTACGGACCTTCTCACCGATCTACAGGTTAATTCAACTAAGATATACGTTGAAAACAGCTGGTAGTTGTATCCGTCACAGTTCTTAACTTATTAAAGGTTTCCTAACTATTAGATGCAGTCAATACTGAAATTTTCGTCTGTCTACAGATTTCACATATATTCTATACAAGATTTCTGTTGAATTCTACTGTCATTTTATGTGGAGACATCCCACCAGACCAATCCAATTTCATTCTTTTAGACTCATGTTGATCCATTTTTATACTCCACCATCTTGGCTCAATGTTTATTCGGTCTTGTGTCTGGTTTATGCTTTTACCCATAAACGCATTTCAGTTATTTTTACTGAGTGTTCATGCAGATTTAATCCAGTCTCTTTGAAAGCTCTATGTAGCACTATGCATACCTCCCTTCTAATGCTAAGCTCATATTTGTGAATATGATATCCATGGCTATCAAATAGAAAACTCATCTAATAGAGGAAGAAATATGGGAATTAGAATAATGCACCAGGAATTCTTGAAATCCACGCTTTGCCGCTTAGGCAACGAGAATCATCTTATTTTACCTCCTTTGTATATAGATTAAAGTAAATGGAAGGAATAATGTGAGAGTGCCAAGACCGAGATATTGTTTTTAAACGACACCTCATTTAGCTTAGATTCCTCATCCCGACATTATGGAAAGAATCTTTGATACAAAAGTCAATTATAAAGTATTGAATCAAAGTAACGTCCAATCAACTGTTGCAGTACCTAGGAGAAATCTCAATAAAAATAAAAAAATCACCCTGCAGATAGAGGAACACATAACAATTAGCAATTAATGTGATAACCGACTGCAAAAAAAGACAATAGCATGCATACTTTCCAAATTTAAGAGAGCTCTTGAAATGTTTAACTTATTATTAGAGACCTGGAATGATTATGAAATTTTTTATCAGACGAATCACAGAAGATATGAGTTGAACAACAGGCTACCCTAGGCAGACGGTCGAAATCAATGATCATTTATTCGTAATTGATTTTTTCAAAAATTAAATTACCCAAGGTTTTGTTAAAACGAAAGTCCTGTGAATTTTATATATAATTGACAGCACATTTTTCATACTTAAAATTCAAAGATTAAGCAATTTTTGAAAAATATCATTTACGATTTGCTTTCTGCCTAGGAAATCGGCTTCTTTGAGAGTTGAGTTTGGAGTTCCACTGGGATCAACTATGGGTACACTCTTGTTCTTGTTCTATACATTTATGATGTAATGATATATTCTTTTAAAACGTTGGAAAGTCTCACACTTCTTTTTTGTCAAAAAAATTTCCAGAATTTGTTGTCAGTTATTGTTTGATAACTGTGTGAACATGGCCGTGTTTAGTCAAGTGGGCGCCCTAGGTACTTTAGGATGCGAAGGCCTACTAACAGAAATCATTTTCTAAGATACTTTGGGTTATCAAAAAGAATAATGAAGTAAGTATGTTAAGGCCTATCGGTCACTGGAGATTTTTTGTCACGTAACTGTTTTGTCGCAGCCGTCAATTCCATAGGTTGTATTGTAAATTCTCGTATGAAGTGACGTGAGAGCAAGGTAACTTTTTAGATTCTTTGGCTAGCAACTTTTGCGTGCCGAAACTATCACCGTCATCCCATTTATATGACTGTCCACGCCCTGATGACATTTTTGTTGCCTCTTGACTACCATTGTTTTGGGAGACCCAAGGAAGAAACTTACACATATTTTGTTTTTAAATATCTGCTGAAATGATAGTGTGAGAGGAGGATATAAATAATGAAGCACTATTACAGGAAGTGCAAATGAGACCAACCCTATATAACAAAAATTTCAAGGAATATTCTAATAGCAATTTGAAAGTAATGTGGGAAGAAATATCTATGAAGGTATTTATATACGGTGAGAAACTTTTGATCTCCACTCTGGTTTACAGAGACTAAACTCCAAAATATTTATATGGCAACCGACTTTTGTCTTTGGAGACCAAAAATCTCTTACTTGCTAAATTTAAGAGGTTAAGATACCTCTTAAAGGTCTCTTTTGTAGAATTGGCGGGTTAGTCTCTAGTTTACAGAGACTAAACTCTCCAAAATATTTACATCGCAACAGACTTTTGTCTTTGGAGACCAAAAAATTAGGTCTCCGGAGATCATAATAAAAAAGTCTCCAGAGACACGAAATATGACGTTTGGTCTCTAGAGATTTCCAGAGATCTTTGTTAATTGGCAATCAAGAGATTTGGAAAGAATTATCTCAAAAGTTATTAATATTTTGTATATTATAGGAAAAGTGAAACAAATTTACGTGATTTTTTTTTTCTCCAAAAGTAACCAGAACTCTATTGACGAAACAACTTTTCAGCCCTTATTCCATTATAAATTATGGGTATATTTGCGAAGCGCACAACCCAAAATTAATCTAGTCAAAAATACTTTGCGAAGCGCACACCTATTGTTTAGGGATTACGCATTGTTCTAGCACATATCTTTACCTGCCCTAAGTAATATACCCCCGTAGGGTATATTTGCCTAGCGCAAAGAAATACACACCCAGGCAGGCAGGCACACACACACACACATGCAGGCAGGCGCACACACACATACACACACAGAGGCAGGCTGGCAGGGGCACACACACGCGCGCGGGTGTGTGCCCCTGCCAGCCTGCCTCTGTGTGTGTATGTGTGTGTGCGCCTGCCTGCCTGTGTGTTTTGTGCTTGGCACAGAGCGTACTCCTCCTATTGAAATTAGTGGTTTAAAAACTTAACTTACATAGATCAGGCAGAATTCATAGATCAGGTAAAGATACGTGCTATAACAATGCGTTGACCTTAACCATAGCCGCGCGTTTCCAAAACAATGCGTAATCCCTTAACAATAGGTGTGCGCTTCGCAAACTCCTGCTTGTGCGCTAGGAGAAGTGTTTTTTTATGGCTTGTGCGCTTCGCAAATACACCCTAAATTATTAAGTATTTGTATTTGTATTTTAAGATACACGAAGGGACATCGGAAACCAAAATAGTCTCCAGAGACTAGGTCTCTTTACGAGATTTTTGCATTCGTGAATTGTACATACACAGGACTCTGGGTCCCCAGAGATTAAAACAGTGGTCTGTGGGGGCCAAAGTCTCTAGCCGTGCGGCTTTCTATTTTAGAGTTACAGCAAGTCTCTCTTCAGGTTCAATAGATGATCACATATTCATACTTTAATAAGTTAGAAAAGGTCTCAAAATACGTTGTGGTAAATCATTAAATCTTTCAACACTCATACGGTAATTTCAAAGTAATCTTTCAGGATAGGATCGTAGTTCATTAAACATTAAGTAAAATTTTTCTGTAAGCAGCCTTCAGCTCCAAATTGGAAGAACATTGATATATTCTGTATTTTTATGACAAATACACATATCACAACTGCCTCCTCGAAATTTATATTGATGAGTGGTGAAATAAAACATGACTTTTAGGAGTGACAGTTACTCACTAGCCTACGGCGACGGACGGCGACAGTGACCAAAACGTTGCATGACAAAAAGTCTCCAGTGGGCGTTATGCCTAACAAGAAACAACAGTATAAAAATGTTCGCCGATTACCAAAAACCGACACTGAGTTTGAAAGTATACCATAAAAAAATGCTGGGAAAATACTTTTTAAGAAAATTTGTTGCCAAGGTCTACTTTCAGTAGCCAAATTCTAACAGCTAAATTAATTTGTAATAGGTTGTTTTACTGGTTGAAGAACTGATAATAGATTGGTCTACATCACAGTGGCCAGGGGCCCCATGGATCGAGTGACCCTGGGCCTAGACTCAGCTGGCCCATACGTAAAAATAGCACTGCGTGTGAATAGCATAGCTTTTGTACTTTTTCAATCATGGAGGAAATTAAGTTCAAACCCATCATTAAATATTTTTTTTTTTTTCAAAGGGGTATAAGGATGAAAATATCAAAGCCGATTTCGATTTTGTGAATCTACACCATTGTAACAGACTACTTATAACTGGGTAAGTGAATTCAAGCGTAGCCGCGTACAAACACATATGACGCATAACGCTTCCGGTGCTAATCGGGTGCACCAAAGAGGCAATAATTAGAAAATATTCATGACATTATGATGGATGATCGCCGAGTCCCGTATGATCGATTTTGTAAAGACTGTATGCACCTTAACAAAATGAGTGCACTAAAATCTGCATATAGACTGGGCTATAAAAAAAAAGCTATCAGGATGTGCATTCAACAACAGACTCGAAGAAACATTTCCCGTTAATGTTTGAAGGTGTTTAAATGCAATCTGTAGGACATTTTTTTATTCATTACTTTGGATGTGAATTGGCTTCATACATTGTATGCCAGAAGCGAAAGAGCAGTCAAATCAATCATAATTTTTCGACCGACAAAGTGACGGTGACACTTTTTCGGAATTTCCAAGAAATCATTTTGATTAACTACCATTAAAAGAGAAAACAGTCCCGGACGCACATTATGCTCATTAGATCATTTTCAAATCGCGTTGTTGAAAAAGCGATCAAAATTAGTGTGCAAAAACAGTCCTCTTTCTCCAAAACATTGCACCGTTCTACACATGATCGACTCAAATTGAGCTTCCAATTGTACCTCCTCATGCACTGTATTTTCTCTTCTCAAATCTGAAAAAATGGCTCATAAAGAAGATATTTTCAACGAATGAAGAAATCAGCGACACCGTACCAAATACAAATACCTATTTTGCAAAAGGACTCCAAAAGGACTTTTCAATCTTCAGTACCTATATGAATCATTGCCTTGATTAAAGAATTTTCGTCAAATTGTCATCAGTGGATGAAGATAAAAACAATTTCTTATGCACATCCTCTATTATTCGAAGTACCACTGGGTTCTTAACTGGATCGAATGCTGCTAAAAATTTTCTAAAAATGTTTTGCAGCTAGTTACTAGCTCATGATATATTGTTTGTTTTTAAATATGTTTATAATTATAATAATTTTTTTATATGAGGTTAGTCCAGTCAATATGGCCTAAATAAGGCATTTTCCCCGATGAAAAGTTTAGACCCTTGGGAAGGGTCCGCGCAGTCCGCCATCTTGGATTAAAGGTATGAAAAATTGGTTTTATCAAAATAATTCCTTAACGGTTAATCCTACGACAAAAATTTTAAAATATAAATTTGAAGAAGACTAAATCCCCTACATTTTTGTCAAAATACTGTTTTTATAAGTCCGATGTGTAACGAGTTATAGCGCTGGAAACGTGAACATTCTTCCAAAAATATGTATACGTATAATACATGGTGGTGATAGTAGTCACCTAGTCAAACAAAACATTGCATGCAAAGAGAGGAGTGGCATCATCTCAACGGTTTCGGAGTTACAGGGTGATTAAGAAAATATGTTAGTCTTTCACAAAGTACCCCTGTATCTTAAAAAGTATGAGCTATATGGCCACTAACAGATGTCATTGTATGCAGAACTTCATGGCCTTTCCAACGACTGCTCGACTCTTCTCAGGAGTTATGATGGTCCAAACTAAAAAAAATTGATTCCGTTAGTGACTGAAAACACTTCATTTAAAAAAAAAATTTATCATCTAATTTCGGTATAATCTGAATAAGTTATGAGCTAATTACTAATTAACAGCTACAGTGAGCGCATACGTATAAAAGGCCAAATAAAAGAGGAGAGTGGACAGTTTACAGTTTTAATAAAAGAAAAAAAAAACACAAAAGTTTAAGCACCTCTTTGTAAAGAAAAAAGAGGTCAAAGTCAATAACAAGGTAAGAAATTCTTAGTTTAAACCATCATTACTCCTGAGGAGCGACGAGTATGGGGCTGGTTGACAAGTCGTTGGAAAGGCCATGAAGTTCTGCATACAATGAGCTCTGTAAGTGACCGTACACCTTATACTTTTTAAAATACAGGATATTTTGAGAAAGACTACCGAATTTTCTTAATCACCCTGTAAATCCGAAACGGCTGAGATGCCGCTCCCCTCTTACCATACAATTTTTGTGTGACTACGTGACTACTATTACCTCCTATCCCATGGATCACCATGGGCGAAACACCCTGTTTAAATGGTACTATATGTATACAGTTTTTTTTTTAAGAATGTTCACGTTTCCGCCACTGTGACTCGTTACCACAACCGACTTACAAAAAAAGTGTTTATACGAGAAATGTAGGGAATTCAGTTTCTTCAAATTTATGCTTTTACATTTTTGTCGTAGGATCAACTGTTGAAGAGTTATTTTGAAAAATCCAATTTTTGGAACCTTTATTCCAACATGGCGGACGGCGCGAACTCCCTTAAGGTTCTAAACTTGGAGCTTTCATCAGGACCCGGAACTGAATAACATATATAAAAATCAAAATTACCCCACCTTTTGTAGGACAAAAGCCCCTACTAACTGGACTAGTTATGCATATAGAAATTCATCCTCTCATCCATTTAGTCACCAGGACGTGTGAGATCTTTTGTAATATTACCGCTAAGTGCCCTAGAGTGCCCATTCAAACTTGGTCTTTTACAAAATCTATGAAGTTTTTGGCGGTCTTCTTTATAGCACCCTTTAGCAATGGGAATGGTTTTTCTACAATACATTCTACAATAAAGAAGCGACAGATCTTGCTATTGTACTTACACATCATCTTAAGATGATATCTGTGTGGGTAATGCCCAGTAACTAGGCCCGTCCTGCATATGTGGAATATTTTTGTGAAGTAGGTATGCTTAAACACACCCATTAAAAGATTGTTTAGCGGTATAGGCTAATTTTGAGTTGATTGTGAATGCGATAAATGCCACGCGTCCTCATCAGAAGAGATGTATTCCTTCTGTCTGAGAAGTACCGGAAGTAAATTAAATTCTAGGCAAGTTGATAGCGAGCCAAGTCAAGAGTCTTCAGCCAAAGCAGTAGATAGCTCGTGAAGCTAAAGCGCAACCTCAGTGGTGAGTCTTGATCACTGGTTTACGTTTATCAAACTATCGATGAACATTCGATTGAACAGTCGTACCTAAGTATTTCTGAAACTATGAAAAGTTGATAAACCTAACTTTTGGGACCCTGGCTGTCCCCTTACGACAGTCCAGACCAAGCGTCTCACTCAGATCGAGCTCTTGTCTTCTTGTTGTGGTCAAATGGCTTAAAGATTCCAAACACAGACAATCTCGATGACAGTCCGAATGATGAACGCTTGAGAGAAAGAGCCTTGATGAATCACAACAATGTGTGGGTCGCAGGTTAATAAATGTAATTTAGCGAAGTCGACCTAGTGTCGACCAGGCGAAAGAATTATTAGCTGTGCAATAAATCTAAACCTGGACTATAAAAGCAGAACTTCGCTTCGGGGCTTGTTGAATAGAAAAACACACGCCTTGCTTCTTTGGTGTTGAATAATGACGCGAAAGCTTCACTTGCGATACGACTGTACAGCGATTGGAGAACTACTTTTGCTAGATATTGGTCAACAACAGAGTCTGAGCGTATCGAACCTCAGGAGCTTTAGCGTGCACCTAGATATCGGTGCTTTTCGATTAACCTAAGAATTGGATGCCTGAAGAAGGTTATATATTTTTTGGGTATAAGGGTCTTCTTTTTCTTTAATGGAATAAGGTATCTTAGGGCAGAAACACATCCAGAGCTCGAGGCATTGTAAAAATTTCTTACGCGGGTCTTAAATGAGGCAACACAAAACCAAGCCTAGCAGCTAGTCGCAAGGCCTAGGCGCAAGACGCGCTTTCCTCAATATTGGAAATTTTTCTCTCTCAAGCCAATTTTGTCAACAGATAAGAGATATTTGGCAAATAAGAATCACTTAGAAATTCAACTTTTTTGGAAACCGATAATAAATTATTTCTACCCAGAATATAAAGGAATTGTCGCAAATACTATCAAAACTACAATGACAAAAGTGGTGTCATTTTGTTTTTAATTCCCTGAGGCAAGCCTTGAAGCAAGCTTCGAGAAAGCCTGAGAGGCCAGGCATGAGGCTTGCTTGGAAGTGTTTCTGCCTTTACACAGCACCCTATTAAAAAACCAAATTAAAGTTTTTCTCCTAATTTTTGTTCGGTACTTAGAGACAAAAAAAAATAATTTTTTATTTTTATTGTACTGAAAAATATTCAGAGTCTGTTGAAGAAAACTTCGACAAATTATGGTTAATTCTAATATGTACGCATTTTATTTGATAAATATAAACAGAGCCATGAATTTGTCTAAGTTTTCTTCGGCAGACTCTGGTTATTTTTCAGTACAATAAAAATAAAAAATGATTTTTTTTTTGTCTCTACGTACCGAACAAAAATTAAGAGAAAAACTGAAAGTAGGTAAGTATAATTCGTCAAAAATTTCTCTTGAGTCGAACACCTTAGACAATCTTCACTCTATGGTAAGAACATGTGACGCGCCTTTAATGTCAAGTGCTAATAGTGAGGTAGCTATACCTATCATTGAGGATATCAGGCGCACTATTAAGCAGGTCAAGGGCGATATTGGTTCCTGTTCATCAACCGTTTTGAAGAATTCTGCGCTTTTGGGTTCTATGGGTCATGATATTGGTAAGTTAGCCTTAGAAGAGTCTTGTGGATCTGAAAATCTACTGCCTGAACCCCAAGAGTCTTCTTATACTCAGCATGACTCATATGTCAGAGCTCCTCCCTCCTCTGAGATTATTTTGTCAGAGAAGTTAATCCGTCGCCGGAAACAAAGGAACCAACGCAGCCGACCAAATAACATTTCGACTGGCTCAAGTTTTTTTGTGCTCGACATGAGATTTCTCTGATTACTAATGGAGCCCCTATTGGCAGCATTTTGTTTCTCTCCAAAAACGTTGTGTGAGTACATATTGAGGTATCTGAAGTCCAAAAATATCGCAACAGATAGTATTTCTTGCCGAAAAATTAGAAAATGCTTTAAACAGGTTGCATCCTTTATTTTAACTGTCTCAGCGGATATGCAGGACAAGTTATTGGATCCCATATTTTGGTCCTCTGGCGCTTTTACTAAATTATTCGCACAGCTAAAATAAGCAGCAATGTTCCAAAAAACTCAAATGTATTTCCTTTTACTATCAAAACGTAAGGGGGATTTGTATACCAATGCAAACAAACTGAAATCAAATGTCAGTTCCCATAATTGACATATGATGCACTGCGTTCGTAAATTGTACCTCAATAATATTATGTCAATTGCTATAATTGACATTCACTAAGCTGCGTGTACAAATCCCCACTTGCTGGGTACTAAAACAAAATGGTGGAAGATAGTGTAGCGATTTAAGATATCATTGGGTTATTCATTCACTTTCTTTAATTTGTCAAATTCAAGACTCTAAAAATTTGAAAATACTTTCTATGATTTCAAATCTATTTAACACAATCAATTTTTATATATAAATTTCAACAAAAATTATAATTTATCAATTTGCTCAAATATCACACGAAATTTGCTGAACTGGATAAAGTCCTGTGCGTTTTTTAATTCATTCTGTTTCTACGTTATGATTATTAATTTACCCTTATCTGTATAAAACTATACTTCAAAATTCCTTAATTAATAGACACGTAACTATGCAAATGAACTTATTCTACGTTAAATTTTTATTGTCTTAGCATGGTTTGTAAAAGATGACCAATTAGGCATATTTTTTACAATATGTTAGTCAATAAAACATTAGTCAAATAAACATTACAATTAGTCAATAAAACATTACAAATTCAATTTTAATTAAACAAAAAATGTCTGAAAGGGAATAAATTTTATTAATGGTTAGTGATCAATTTGTTTAAGTTAATTTGTGACCAGTAATTATACCCTTGTGGCAAACGATTAAGTTTGTCCCTTAACCTCAAATAGTTTGAAAAATAAAAATTCAAAAATAATTACCTTCTTGATAAATATTGACAAATAAATTCTTTATGAAATTTTTACTTGTTAAAGCTTTGATGCTAATTCGTACAATTTCAAATAATGGCCACGAAATTTGGTGCTAGATTTTTACTCCAAAAATTCCTAAGTGGAGCCGATGAACAATTGAAACTTTAAAAAACTTGCATGTAAAAGTAGACTATGACCAACTGGCATGTGTAAACTTTATGACAACTCGAATGAAAAAGAGATCGAATGAAGGAATGACACGCCTTTTATAGATTTGTTTCAATTTCACTATCCATAAAGTGAAATTATCAAAATATTGGCCTTTTGTGAATACGTTAAGATTTTTAATTATTATTGATATATGCCAAAATGAATTTTACGTTTTTTGTCATGTTTACCATAAGGATTTAATATTAAATTTCTTGATATTAATTGATTTTTACGAATTTTTGATCTACATTATCGACGCGCCATTTTTAGTTCATTCTAAATAATTCCTCTCTCGATTTTGACTGTTTTGTCTTGCTCGCACTGTGCCTCTCTTTCACACTCGTTAGTTTGAATGGAAATAATTAAATTCGCGAATTGGGCGAAAAATATCGCGAAATGAACGCGATCATTAAATTCGCGCGATGATTATACCCCGATTTGACGTATCGCATGTCATGGGAAATTGAAGTTTCGCCGTGTAATTTTTACTTCGACCTGTCAAACGCACGCGATGTGATTTTTAGTGTTTTTGTTAATTTAATAGTTTTTTGTGTGGTGTATTGTAGAATTTTCGTCGTGGGATACCATGTACTACAGGTAATGTATAAAATTTATTGTATTTATTGTGTTTAATTGTTGTTTCTAAGGTTGGTGGACACCTGTGCAGGTGAGCTTGTTTTTTGTCTTTTTTCACTGAAATATCTATCAAACTTCAGCATGTAGTCTACAATTGTCCCTATTTAACTAGTTTTACGTAATTATTTCGATGTGTCAGGTAAAATAATTGTATTTTTACTATGCCTCATATTTATTTGTTTTGATGATTGTGGTTATGTGTAGTAAAACTACTGTTAGTTGTGCATTTATTGAGTTTTTATTGTTATTTATTCTTCGTAATTCAATGTTTATTTATATTTCATCTGTTTTTTGTTTATTTGTTTTTAATTCATTTTCTTCTTTCTTTACATGTCGTCGACGGACTTTCGCACCTGTGGCATACTCCAGGTGCTTGTAAGATGCCTGTTTTAAATATTCTTTGAATGTGATAAATTCTGGTTTTTTTCTTGCAGGTTGGTCGACCAGGTTTCGTACAAAAACTGCACAAATCTTCAAATCCTCTGTTGCAACTAACTAGTTTCGATATATGTAGTTGTTTTCACTGAAACTTGGCTGCATCATGTCTTCCGCGATGCTGAAATCTTTGAACTTGTAAAAACCACTTAAACTGCTGCCAAATTGAACTTCCCAGTTTCCCCAACACTCTTGACATCGAACTAATAGCTCTTAAGTTTTTTCTCTTAAAATATGACTTATACATATTTTGTTGCTATATTCCTCCTGACTCCATAAATAATGTAGATGACAAAAGACAGAATATTTACGACCTACTCATTTCAACATCAATTGTATGCATGGTAAGATGGAACCTCTTGACGAATTCCTGCTTATCGGTGATTTTAACTTACCCAATATACAATCACTTTTTCTTGACACTATTTCATCTCTTGGTCTCTGCCAAATCAGTAATTTACGAACGACATGGATAGGCAGTTAGACCTGGTATTTTCTACTGCCACGGGTAACCTATTAGTTGAACCTAGCCCCATTATAATATCTACTCTTGATAAATACCAACCCTCTATACTAATTACGTATTGCTATAGAACCGAAAACTTGACTAATTGTGATGAAACACAATACTTTTTCAATTTTAGAAAAGCTGACTTCCCGGAAATTCCTAGTAGACTTAACGCTATTGATTTCAACATATTGCCATCTTGCAGTAGTGCTGATGAAGACGTTTCCGAATTTTACATATTTCTTTTTAATTTATTCTTTTCTCATGTTCATGTGCATTAATACCACAACCGATTTATTTTAAACTACTAATTTATTCATATAACTCCAGTTCACACACTACACTACAAATATTACAAAAATTAGTTCCGATTACTTCGGAATGCCTAGAACTGATATGATTAATCTAATCTATTTATGTGTTCTCAAAAACAACTTGGACGAACAAGAGCGGATGAACGGTGAGTCATTTTGGTGGATCGTGCGTAGTGTCAATATGGATAGTGACTTTCTTTGATATTAACCACTCGTCCACAGTGAATCAAGACGAATTTTAGACCTCTTGCAAATTATTTGGTTTTTTAGATGTGTGATCACTATATATGTTTGCTTCATTTTTTAACAACGCATTTGCCTCGTCAAATTTTCAATCTCTAAATAGCAACTTCAGTAAAATGAACGACTCACATAACGTTTCATTCACTGTCCTTTCCATTTCACATGAGGATATACTCGATAATATTTATAAGCATCCTAATGACTTCACAACGGGTCCAGATGGGATCTTCTTTAAGTTTTGCTGCCTTAACTTGGAAGCTCCGCTGAGAATTATTTTCCAAAAATCGCTTGATACCGGTTGTTTCCCGCAGCTATGGAAAAATTCCTTTATCATACCTATCCACAAAAAAGGTAGCAAAAACGAAATTTCTAACTATAGGCCTATTGCAAAATTATCTTGCATGCTTATATTCGAATACATCATTTACTCTCAACTATCAATTTTCTTTCTTCAAACCAACAAGGGTTTATTTCGGGCAGGTCTACAACCACTAACTTGTTGGAATTTGTCTCGGACACCATTGGCGGATTTGCAAAAAGCTATCAGACAGATTGTATTTATACAGACTTTAGTAAAGCCTTCGACAAGCTATCTCAATCTCTGATACTGTTTAAAATGGAAAAGTATAGGTTTCCCCCAACGTTCCTAAAATGGACGGAGTCATATCTAGATAACAGAACATACCAAATCTATTTCCGGCATTCCGTCTCTATGGTCTTGATGGCTTTGTCTGGCGTACCTCAAGGTAGTTACTTGGGTCCCTTGTTCTTTATTCAATCTATTGACGACATTGTTTCTATTGTGAGGCACTGCAAAGTCTTGATATATGCTGACGATATTAAGCTTTTCGCTCAGATTAAATCTGTCAGCGACAGGTTAACCTTAAAAAATTTTACGATTGGTGCAAAAGTAATAATTTGGTACTAAATATAGAAAAATGTAAAGTTATGACTTTCCACAGAAATCAGAAATCAATCATTTATGATTATGGGTTCTCGAATTCCTCGATTTGCTGAGTGGGTTCTCTTTATGTCTTCGGTGTCAAATATGACTAAAGATTGGATTTTATCTACCACACAAACTATATGGTATCAAAGAGTAATTCTATGCTGGGTTTTATATATAAAACGTTGGTCAGAGAGTTTTCGAATCCTACCATTACATTTCGTTTGAACACTTGCTTTGTGATACCACTGCTTGAATACACTAGCCAGGACTGGACTCCATTTTACGGTACACACATGGACCGTATTGAATCATGTTCAGCGGACCTTCCTACGTTTTGCTCTCAGGCACCTACCCTGAAATAATTCATTAATTATTCCATCCTATGAGGATCGCTTTGAGCTTCTAAATATGCACTCACTTGAGAAACGTCGCATGGTTGCCGATGTAACTTTTGTGCATCAACTCTTAAACCCGAATTTTGACACACCGTTGTTACTTAACAAAATTTCTTTTCGCGATAGTAGGCACAATTTGAGAAGGCCACCTCTGTTGCATGTTAACTCTTCAAGGTCTAATTTTGGACATGTATGAACCTATTAATCGCATGTGTATTACTGTTAACAATATGGCTGAGAATTTTGTTATTGACGTTTCTAAGCATGTTTAAAAAAAAACATCTATATAATATTTAATCTTTTTAGTTAGATTTAAATTAGTTTTTTATCTTTTGGTTTAATGTCGCATTGCGTGTCATTTCATCCAGTGTTTGGTTGATGCTTAGTTTACCATATCTACTAATACTAACACCGACTAAGTGATGAAGAGCATATATTGTTGACCGTTTATCTATTAAACGTGTCACTGCAAAAAAGTATTGAAATACAATTTCATGTAATCGTAAAGATTTTTCATAATATCAGACGGAAATGAATTCAGAAAATCACTAAAATAAGAAAAATTAAAAATATTCTTTCATAAAATCTTAAGTTAAGTGTGACTATTAAAGAGCCCCCAAAATTTCGTATAAATTTTAAAATTCATTATCACAAAATCAAATATCATCACCCCAATGACTCTTCAAATATCTTCTGAAATTAATCAATAAAAAAAAAATCGTTTTTTTTTTACCGCGCATTTTAACTTTGAATCACTTGCATGTTACCTAATAAAGTAGTTTCCATATTCTCTTCCACTTCAATCATGTTCTAAAGGTAAGCCCCCATCAACTTGACATTGTACCAAGCTCAAAATCTCATGTTAAAAATGCTACTTCCCGCTGATTATTAATTTGTTTTCTTGATTAATTGAGGTTTTTTCGCGCCTTCAATTTCCTTTCATTCGCTAAAATTGACTTCCATTCATATTAGCTTGGCCTAAACAAAACGTCAACAAAGCATCCACAAATTACTAGCGATGACCCCTAAGTGACTCTCTTCAACCATTAATCATAGTTGGTTAAAACGGCTTACATACGGAACTTAAAAGAATAAGAGAGATGTATATTTCGGTACTAACTATACTTATGAATATTTATGAGCTTGAGAGAAAGAGAGAGCAAGATACGGGAAAAAAAAGAAATATAGACGCTACAACAGACAGCCTCCAGTCTCTAACCTTAGCTGGCTAATATACAAGAATATTGACCGGTTGTTCGTCGTCAGTCTAACACTCTATGAACAATTAACAAAAAAAAACAAATTCAGATGCAAAAAACCAAAATAAAAATCATTCCGGAGATATTTTCACACCCACTTGACCTTACAGTTGTGGTCATATCTCTGCGGCAGGCAAACTCAGCAGAACTTTGCTAGATTTTCTGTTTAATATTAGAGATAAAATCATCTCAACTGCGTAGACTGCGTGTGGTATAGAATATTGGAAAACATGGTTTTTACTCATAACCTGTGTGTGAATTCCCCGCCGCGCAAAGCCTTATGAATTTATGTAAACCTACAAACATACAAATATACCATGAGTAGTTAACGCAAACCGATGCTAACCTGAACTCTTGAGTTCGAACGTGATCAATCGTCGTCAGGTGATAGACGTTGATGAGTAATTTGTTCATCACTGAGCCACCCAATTGCCAATTAGTCAAAAAGGCAAATTGCTCAGTTCAAATGTCAGAATTTGAAAATGAAATTAATTGCTGGGGGCCTAAAGCTTACCGCGTGCTACCAGCTTATATGTAGACGGTAAATTTCGCCGGTAGACTAATACCATGGCAAACTGTGCTAAGCTTAACTACTTTTATACATATGTATGTATGTATGTATGTAGTATATGTGCCAAGTGTGATGCTTTTAATTACTCGGGCCCTTTGCTCGGGGTGATTTTCCAGAGTAATTTTTTACTCGTTTTAAATTGATTTGAAATTAAAGCGAACTTGTGTGCATTTTTCATTCCATTTGAGTGCATGCTGCCTTGCATGCCAGCCTGCCTGTAATCTGTATACCTACCTACCTACCTACTGGACGTGAACAACTGCAGAAGAGTACTTAGTGCACGTTCATGGTCTACTTTTAATTATGAGTTACAAATCAACATCAAATGTCATTTAAAATAATTTGTACACACCACCGAACACTTTGTTTGGATGGAAAAATAGTAAATTTATCAGCGTTGGAAAAAAATGAAATAACTCATTCAGGGAGAGAAAATAAAATTAATTTTGTACGTTTAAAGAAAACCATGGAAGCAATTTTTGTTTTAACAACGCATAAAATGTGATTAATTCTTGAGTAGATCTTTACTATCTTTACTATCTTAACTACCTTTAATAGTTGAAAATCTAAAGTTCTCTATCGTCACGAAACAAATTACATAGAGTAGCGTTTAAAAACTGTGCACTCAGTAGAGGTCTAGGATCTTTGAGCGCCCTTAACTACCCATTGCTCCTTGTCACCACTTCCAATACTCCAAATATCAAGAAATAATAAGTAAGTAATACAGTTATAATTTTATTATTAAGATAGCCTCAAGAAGGTAATCAACCAACTTATCTGTTTAACGACAGGATTAAGAGGTGCTGATGTATGTAAGTATGAGCCTTCGCAGATTATAGGATCGCGGAAAAACAGAAGATGGTAGACTGTTCCACATTCGCATAGTTCGACATAAGACAGCACTACAGAATTTTACTGAACGGCCAAAAGTATTTTGAAGGTTGATGGGACGTACGCGGCTTGCAGCGCGAGTATTGCAATATTTCAATAGAACATTCACCATGACACTTTCACAGATTGTATGCCGGAGGAAAGACGGAAGATAGCAGACTGTTCCATATTCGCGCAGTTTGGGATAGAAAAATCATCACAAAATTTGATTGTACGACTGAAAGTAATTTGAAGAGTAAGAGGATTCTACAGAGGATCAGACAGACTATGTATATTTTATCATAACATTAACCACGCATGTAGCGCTCAAAGCCTAGTACTAAGGTCCGTGCTAAGCTAAATTTTAGTAGGTCTCTAATATCTGGCCGTTCTTTAGCAGCTAAAATATGACAGAGTAGACTGAGAGAAAAGATATACTAAAAACAAGTAGAAGAAAAATTTTGCAATTTTTTTACGGAAATACAACGCGGGGTGATAATATTTCTAAAAACATGTAGTTAACATTATTTTTAAATATTAAAAATATTAAAATAATATGCATAATTTATACAATAACAAAAAAAGTAACAATGATATTGAAAATACGGCCACAAAAAGAAATCTAATTCGTCCGTACTTACAGCAAAGACGTACAAAACTACGTTACCCGGGGGTTACACCTGCAAACACAGCTTGCATGCAAACCTCCCTTCCAACTCGATTTTTAACTTGACAGCAGAAGGCAGTTCGGTTGATGTCTTATAATCTTGCATGCAAGTTCATTTAAAAAATGGCATTAAGGCGTAAAGTCATGCGTATATTGGAAAATTATAGCAATAAAGGAAGTAGTAGCACAATGATAAAACCCAAGAAAAAGTTAAGAGGAAGATGATGGTAAATGATGTAATGCAAATGATCCCAGAAAAACTCATTTTCCCAGAAAAATTTAACAAATTCTCTCAAACATTTCTTTTCCGCCATCTTGAAAACTGCATAATGTCAAATTACTATCACCTCAGCTGCCATGGTTTTTCATCATGCATCTGTACTTGCAGGTGTAACCCCCTGGTTAACTACAAAAATCCTGTTAATAAATTTATCAAAAATCAGAACTCTGACAATAAATATTTTTAGCGCGCTAAAGAATGGCCCAGGCGGATAAATTCAAGCTAAATTTTTTGGAGACTTACTGGTGGTGCCATCTCTAATCAAAACCCAAAGGCAAATTTAGCGCGTTGACCTTAGTACTGCTCTCGCGAAAATTCAGGATATAATTTCGCCAATATCTTTTAGCTTGATAAATTTACATACAAAATTTAGCTTGGCGCGGACCTTAGTACTAGGCTAAAGGTGCGAAAGGCATCCAACATTGCGGTGGTGATCGAGTGAATCGATATGGCAAGTAAATGACAAATCACCAATGAGCTTAAAGGCTGTTATAGGAATTCTAGAGGAGTACTAGATTTGACGGGCTAAGATATTTCTTACATCTTTTCAGAAATCCAAGACATTTTGATGCTTCTTTGACTACACAGAGAAGATGTGGTCTGTCCAGCCTTACTTACTGAAAATATTAATGGCAAGAATGCTTGGTGACGATGAATGGGAAATTAATGCTCTGTCAAATAAAATGAGAGTGGTGATCTTGTTTTAAAGAAATGAAAAAGTTTTGCTTCTTAGATGCATTGAGTTCGATTCAATTCGCTTTGCCCAAGCGAAAATATTGTCAAGATCGTTATTCAATGATTTAATCATGTAATTTCGTTTGACACATGCGGTATTCCCTATGGAGTTTGCAAGATATCAAAGGAGTAAACAAATTCAACGGAACTGTGATCGGCAAAGCTATGGGTGAGATTGAAAGTAAGGAAAATCAGATCATTAACGAAAATTAAGAAGAGAGACGGAGATGTAATAGAGCCCTGGGGCACACCGGCATTTACAGGGTGACGTTTATATGTAACGCCATCTAATACAACACGTATTTGGAGACCAGATAAAAAAATTTCAGTCCATAATAAAAGAGGAGGGGAGAGAATAAGTGCTTTAAATTTGGCTAAAACGGTAGGATGCCAGACTCGTGGAAATATCCAGAATTTTGACTCACCAAAATTGTGGATAATACAGCTCCAACATTCCGTAAGAATAGTTAGCAAATCTCCAGATCAGCATCCAGTCCGAAGGTCATATTTGTGATCGTTGATGAGTTGATTAATTACTAGATCCCTAATTAATTTAGAATTAATGATATTTTCAATAACCTTCGAAAGAATCGAAGTGATTACAATTGGTCAATAATTGTAAGGTTTGCTAACCTTCCCTTTTTTTTTGGAAAAAGCCGAACATAGGCTAGTTTTCATGCAGTTGGAAGGATTTTTGTCGAATAAGACAAGTAGAATAGTTTGCGCAGAGGTTTTGCCAAGAATAAGGCTCAACTTATAATTATGAGGATCTAGAAACTCTCACGACCTGCGGTTTTGAAGACGTTGATTCCTTTAAGGACCATGAACATATCTCTCATAAGGATGCCTATTGACTTTTGTAGACATCCACACGGGAGAGGCAAAACAGGAATCTGTGCAGCAAAAACATTGGTCTTATCTAGGGACCACTTCACAATTATTAAATAGGAAATGCATAGAGAAGCTGGTGAAGTTGTTTCCGATGGTTTTGATAAAAGTTGAAAGACCAGAAACCTTTGCAATCTTTGTGGCTTTCCAAGATTTATTGTATAATAATCTGGCAAAAAAAAAAATTTCTCTCTGTTCGCTTGTTTCAGCATGGATGCAATCGATAGGCACTAAAAGCAAACTCTTTCGCTCTTATAGCTTGGTCGCACTTATCATTAAACCAAGAGCGATTTTACTGTTGTTGAGATCTGCTATAGGAATACGGAATGTATTCACACATGCCAACACTTAGAATATTACTAAGCTCCAGAGTGCATTTATCAACATTCCCTCAAGCAAAACAGACTGAACAATCAATCTTCCTGAGGTAGGTACTGATTAAGAATTTCCCAATCAGAATTTTTATAGTGCCTGAGAATCCTACTTATTGGTGGAGAGGTATGGCGGCACAGGTTGGAGGTGGTAAATTTTGCCATGATTAAAAAGTGGTCTGAATTATCCACAGGGGAGCCAATTGAGATGGAATATTTTTCGGGGTGGACTGATAGGAACAAATCTAATAAGTTAGCTCTAATTCCAACTGCATCAGGTACTCTCATTATGTAGACAACTTAAGCGAGTTCGTACCACTCAGGTTATATCTGATGAGCCGGTCAAGTATGTACGTGGATTTCATTTTCACGAAAATAACTGTGTCAGTGTCCGACACTGGCTATATATTTTTTGAACGATCCAACGAGTTGGATTGATTCGGGTACTAATCAGGCCGATTTTGGACTGCTAAGAAAGTTTATGGGCGTAGACGTTCCTTTTTTTTCCTTAAAATTTATTCGAATAATTTTCTTTACAATGTGGTAGCAAGCGACATATGCTTAGTGACGTATTTGTGAGATGTATATTTATAATCTTTTTTGTGATCGTTACGGCAGGCACGAAAGAAAATGTGACAAATTTTGTGGTTTAGATTTCATCTTCCTCTTGTTATAGTTATCTTCTTTATCTATTGCAAGTAACTATAGCTCTTTCCTGGTCACATGGGGATCATGGGGAATGAAAGGGCTGACCTTTTAGCTAGGGCTGGCTCCGATTCTCCGTTTCTCGGACCGGAGCCCGCCGTAGGCCTTGCCTCCTCGAATATCGGGTCTCTCATCAAAGCGAATGTTCATAGGAAACATCAGCAGAGATGGGAGAACCTGAGTGCTTGTAGGTGTACAAAACTGTTTCTTGATGGGCCCAATGGGAATATCTCCGATTTTCTCATGGGGCTCGGAAGGAAACAATGTAGAACCGTGGTTGGCATTATCACCGGCCACAGCTCACTTCACGCTCATCTAACAAGGATGGGAGTTGTTGACAACCCTGAGTGTCTATCCTGCATGGACGGAGAGCCTGAGACAACCGAACACTTTTTGTGTGAGTGTCCGGCCTTCGCCCGGAGCAGACTGGATACTCTAGGGTCTCCCCTTCTAGCTGTGGATGAGCTGAAAAACCTTTCTCACCAAGACTTGTTGCGCTTCATTAAGAGGACAGGAAGGTTTTGGTGAATCGGATTCAGGATAGCACAATGGGCCGATGTGGCATCCGTGCTTGGGTTAGGTATCTCCTTTTCCCCCTGTTTAAAAAAAAAAAAAAAAAAAAAAAAAAACAAAAAAAAACTATAGCTCTGAAAAATCACATGTACAAGAAATGAATTAAAAAGACAAGTTAGGTAGATATTAATTTTTCTATAACTCCCGTAAAGTGCCCTTCAGCGGAAATGCCAAAACTACTGGTATTAAATAATGTTCGTCTCCTTATTTAATAAAAATTTAATATAATTGAACCTTATTTTGTTTTCCGGTACCTTACACCTTTAACCTCATAAATCCATAGGCAAATGCGTTAGTGAAATCACATATTTAAAAAAGTTCTGAAACTATTAAAACACGAATTTTGTTTTAATCAATCACCATATGTTCCACCTTCCTTTCAGATCGTAACCACAAATGACTAAGAATTTCATAAAATATTTGTAGGACTACATATATAAAATTCTGATCCTGAGACGATATATGTATGTAAGTAGTACATTCAGTTAACATTTGTATACCCACTTTCCCAAAACTTCCTACAAATTTCACTATCAGAAATGGAAATATATTTAAAACCTTATAAGACGAATGAAAACAATCACATTCCCATTCACATTGCAATGTAACATAAGCAGACAAAAATCATATATAACCTTGGTTTGGTTGAAACTTGCGCTTCAAAACATGTGCGATGCCCCGGTGGTGAGTGATTGAAAGCCTCTTATCCCTCATCAAACTCGTTACCATAACTTGCTTTTGAAAAGCGTATTCCAAAAATATTTTCTTTCTAGATCGAATAAGGGAAATCTTTTTCCTTTTTCTCCTTTTATAACTTTGTATTTCATCGGAATCCTTTCACCACATCAACTTTGAACTTCATTCACCTTAGACCGAAAAAATAATGCTTCCCCATCGTACACATAAAAATCCTTACAAGACTCACTAAATCTGTTTGTTCAGCCGTTGCTGCCTCTACATTTGCCTCAGCCGCTGCTGCCGCCGCCGCCACCAACACAACCACCATCACCATCACCACCACCACCGTCAGTCAAAGAAAGGAACATTTTAGTTCTCTGAGAAAAAGGATTAGACTAATACATCAAGAAAAATGCCAAAACACTGTTTGAAGGGCTGGTGGTGTTATTTTAAGAGCTTATCCTCCATTAGGACGTAAGAAGTTTCTCAAGGTGTTGTTCATTTTATCTGCCAATTGAAATATCCCCGAATTGAAAGGGGAAAAGGGAATAGTATTGTGAGTCCTTGCCAGCAACAACAGCATTATTATCACACAGAACAAGACCAGGCGAAAAGTTTCCTTTTTATATTAAAAAGGGATTTGGATTGTGGTAGAAATTGCTCTTCTTAAGTCAGTGGTTCCGTCCAATTTTAGAATGGTCTCAGGGGACTTAAGGACTCAGCCGTGCGTATATTTTGAGACATATTTTCTCAATTAAGCGAAAGAAAAAAAAATATTACAAGAAATGGACAAATAGGCGTTATGTCACTCATAATCCCTAAATTTTGCGGAGAGCTTGTCATTTTTTTTTTATCTTGTGGCTTGTTCTAATTTAGTTTTTGCTACTTTCGGATGAACGCTGAATATGCCTTGTAGAGGGAGAAAAAAGAATTTTCGAAGAAAGATCTGTCAAGTGCTGATGCTCATTTCAATCATTCAAAAAGTGACGTTGCATTGAGAAAAGCTGTTTACATAGGACACGTCGTCTTGGTTGGTTTTTCTATCCATGCTTCTTATTTACCACAGAGAGACTCCAATGGCCATCAGGGTTACGACAGCACAACAACAACGACAACAACGAAGGGACTTTTTCTGTATCTTTGAAGCATGGACAAATATTTAGTGGATATTGTTGCTGACATTAAGTAAAGAGAAATGAATCAGTTTCACTTCCCGTAGTAACCGTATACCACCGAAATCCCCAAGGATATTATGTGAGACCTTTTCAAATGCCATGAAGTAATTCGTCTCGTAACTCGCAACTTAACTGGCATTTCACTTTCTGCCGTTGTTTGCCCATGGCTTTTACGTCAGACTCGCGTTGATTGATGCGCTGCAGTTTGTATTCGGTTGGTAGTAGCACTTTCGTTGCAGAATTTCCAGTTGTGGAAGTGCATGTCGAGTTGATTTGGTTGAACACGAAAACCGAACTCAACTCACACTGTGTGTTATGCTGTAAAGAAGGTGCCATTTTTTTTTCGTTTACTGACGAAGGTGTGTAATGGTTTCTCATTGTCGCTAGTATGATTTTGTTGTTGTCAATTACAATTTGATTGGAGTTGGAGGAAAACGTTTTTACTGCTGGAGATGAGTGCAGTGCAAATTTATATATTACTTTCGAATATCATGAATATTTCATTTATATATGATAAAGGTCATCAGCTTTCTCTCGATTCGTGATATTGTCTTAGGCATTTTTCAAGAGGGTGTGTTGCTTTTGTTATTTTTGTAACGAGCCTAGCTATAAATTGAAATATGTATGTTGCATGTCTGGAAGTATATGTACATAATTTTGATGGGGAAACTAAAAACTTCACACATTAATTGGAAATCTAATTAAGAGGAATTTTTTTGAATATTATAAAACAAGAAGAAAACAATAAGGCAATAAGTGAAGTATTTAGAAATAAAATAATATTTTTTTCTTGTGCTGCTAATGGCTAATCTGAAATATACAAAAATATAAGAATTAATCGAATAGAATCATTAAAACTAAAAAAAATAAAAAATTTTAAAGCACTAAGGCCCTTCGCACACGGTTGTGATAGACTGGTTGGTGATCAAATTTGCAAACTGGTTAGTAACTGATGATTCGCACACGGTAGTTCAGTTTTTGAAAAAGGTTACAAGATAACCATTAATGAAAGAAGCTAGATTCTAAACAGAGGCCGCCAGCTTCCCCAACGGGCCTAAGTCTGGTATACTGATGGATCCCGGAACGACAGGAAAACAGGCGCAGGGGTGGTTGGTCCAGAATTGGAACTATCCATTCAGCTTGGTGCCTCACCATCCATTTTACAGGCGGAAGGCTGGAGCTCAGGAAAGCCTAAAGAAGGGCTGCAAGAACTCAAACATCTACATTTGTTCAGACAGCCAAACTGTGCTCTTAGCTCTTTCCACTCAAGTTGCTAAGTCGAAATTATTTTGCTACTCGAAACTCCAACTACAATCAAATAACCCTGGTCTGGGTCCTTCAACCTGAAGGAGTGGACGGTATTGAAAAACCGGACGAGATGGCTAAAACCGGAGCTGAATGTCCGTATACTGGTTCCTACCCGATATTTGGCCTACCAAAAAGTCATTTTAGGAGGAACTGCTTAAGTGGGAAAATAGGCAATTGGATCTCCTTTGGCGTAGCGCGCCCGGTATGAGGCAGGCGAAGAAATTTTTCAACCTCTCTCATCTCCAGACGTGCCAATTTATTTGACTTAGCAGACAGTTGCTCAGACAGTCACTGGTAATGACCCCTCCCGTCACTTTCTGCAGAAGATAGGCGAATCCGACAATGAACTATGTCGAATGTGCGAAGAGGAAGATAAAAGCTCGATGCACGTTATATGTAAGTGCCGAGGACTTGCAGGTGTAAGGCCGCAAATCACTGGAAGAACACTTATCTTTCCAGATAATGTCTAAAGCAATAATCGAGATCGCTAAAAGACTCGATTATGCTTAACCACTTTAGGGGAAGGCACAACAGATCAACTATGGTCGCCGTGTCCGCAAAGTCCTAGAGGCTTAGTCGTGCCTACTCTTCACAGTAACATTTACTAACCAGTTAGTGACTTCGATCACAACCAGTCCGTCATAATCGTGTGCGAAGGGCCTTAGTACTTTTATTTTTTATTTTTTTATTTTTTATTGATTCTTACATTTTTGTACATAAATGATGGAACTCGAATCACTTTGCTTCATTAGTAAGCCAAGTCTAAAGTCTTTGAAGTATTTATAATTAATATGTAATATCGAGCGAAGCAAGACACGAAGAGAACTTCGTCCTCCTCTATTATAATTATCAATACAGAAGACGCAAGCAAAGAAGATTTTGGATTCATCCCTACATTGAAAGGAATACAAACTGTAGACTATGTCTAAGGAATCTTACCTTGATTTACTGCATATCGTTGCTCCTCGCCTTCAAAGGATGAATACAAATATGAAAGAAAGCGTGAGTGCTGAGGAAACTGGTTCGTAACTGATAGCCTGGAGGTCAACACGACATGTTGAAAGTGACTAACCACAAACGCGTTTCAAATTGATTACTAACTAGTAACACAATGAGCGGAATTCCATTGAAATGCATAGGCAGTGACGGACAAGTTACTAATTGAAAGCTTAAAATAAATTTTCATCACTTTATAGTATTTTTTGAGTAGCTCCGTGTGTGAAAGGCTTTAGATTTCACAAAGGCGTTCGATAGCGTAGATCACAGAAAATTGGATGCTATTTGCGGGTTTTCATCATTTGCATCTCGTCTTCTCAACAAGTGTAAATTGACAACAATATTTCTAGGTGCTTACCATTAGGATTGGGTGTATCGCAAGGTTCTATTCTTGACACACTGCTTTTCAGTATGTTCACTAATGATCTGATGGGTGCAATTTGTGATGTTCGACTGCCTCTTTATGCATACGATGTGCAATTTTACCTGAAGAGACCGATTGGGTAATTAAAGGCTGTGTAGAACGAATTAATTGTGATCTATCGCGTATCTATCACTGGTCTATGTGGTTGTGAATCCTGGTAAGCCACAGTTCTTGGCATATTCTCGTGACTCTCTTGATTTGGATGGTATACTAAAGGTTAAGCTTAGCGACAGCGTATTAACTTTTGCGGATTCTGTACGAAATTTTCGAGTTGTCTTAAATTCCAACACGAAGTGTTCTGATTATACTAAATGTTTTAGGAGGTTGTAAGCTGAACCTGGTCTAGGGGTTGATTCGGCTTACATTATATATATCTAAGAAAATAATTAAGACGTAAATGGTGTATGCCCATTGGACATCTAGCCTGAAAATTGAATTTTACTGAGTAGTCGACAACTGTTTAAGATTCGAATTATATATTTGTGTGAGGTATCTCGGATCTTGCTTTACATAGGTGCAACCATTTCCAATTACGCTAGTGCCCTATCTGCGGCCGCCCTGCTATAAAATGATTTAGCTAAATATGGGTTAGTACTAATTATCAATTCCAATTCAAATTAATGTTGTTCTAGCAACTACAGTTAGCGATAATTTTTCTCTTTGTTAAATGTGGGTTAATACTAATTTTAATTTTCAATTTAATTCGGTTTTGTTAATGGAACTACAATTAGCGATAATTATCTTACGTGTTACCGGATTCGATTTGTTTTCTTGCGTGCTATCCGTTTTCTTGATGCCATGATATGAAAAATTTCGATGTTTCCATAAGAAGTTAACAATCCTTCAAATTTCCTTCCTGCGATGACTGTTGTAATTTTGCCAGTTCAATCTTAATGTAGTTTTCCAATTGGCACTGTAAGATTTAAACGATGCACATTGATGCAATTTGCAGAATGCTTCAATCCGATTTGTCACAAATCTACCAAATGTGGCACCGTCTTGTGAAAACCAAGTATTTAGTTGGCTGGTGAACACTGCTGGATCTTGCATCCAATTAGATTTTGGATGATAATCTTGTTGTTTTCGCAGGGTTTTTGCTGATTACCTTTTTAATAAAAACTTTGCTCGGATTCTTATAGATCTTTTCCTTACTCGCTGCCGACGTCAACTTTTGTCACTTTTGTCAGCTGTTCGGTGTCATCCATTGAACTCGAAAAGATTATTTATACGGGGTTTAAGGAACGACCACAGGGACGGTGTCTTTTATTGTTTTTGACAGTTATTATTATTTATTAATAAAGTTTTATTTCACTATTCTGTTTTTATTATTTCAACAATTATTTTTACTTATCAATAAAGGTTTATTTCATGGTTAGTTCTATTTTTATTTATTTTTACATAGGTGTACATGAAAATTAAATTCTGGACAAGCAAAATGCTTGACCTTACGTTTTCGGATCTTTACTTAGCACAATCGAGAATTGCTGGAATTTCACAGGGCTCTTCCTGGACCGGTGCCTTGAGACGTTTTTCGACGGAATCGTGCATAATATTCTAGCTTTCTCGTAGATACGTTACAAGGTTAATACGCGAACATAAGATTAAGTGTAATTAATTAGTAGATTTCATTTGTTATTTTTGTAATTGTCTTCACTTTTTGTTATTTTCTTTTTTCCTTAATTTTCTTATTTTTTTTTTTTTTTTTTTTTTTATTATCTTAGACATTTTACCTCTTTCTTTTTCTTTATTTCATTTGATTATCCTTTTAGTATTATATTATTTCTATTTAGATATGCTTGGGTACTTACTTAAGTCTTTCATTTATCTGAATACATATTATCCATTTTTTTTTAATTGTAGGTACTCTAAAAGATCCTGTGTACTCTCCTTATTTACTTTAGAATAAATTGAATTGATATAATGGCCGGAATTGTGGGAAAAATATACCTGCAACTACTTCTTTTTCATTTATTTGTATAACTTGAGCAATTGATCCTAAGCCAATGTAGATTAAAATGTTACTAATCACATTTTGATGACACATTTTCAATTTTCAAAATTTTTCGTTATTCGAATTTTATAAAAATTTTATGAAATAATTCAGTTCAATTGCCACACGTAAAGGAAATGATTCTATCTTGTTTAATTGAGGTATCAAACAGGGTTGTCCGTTATCAGATATGTCGTTCGTTTTATAAAATTTTGCTTGAATTGGTACGAGTGGATCTTCATTGAATGTTTAGAAAAATATTCACTATTCGCTATATATGCACTAGCGATATGCCAATGTATGTAAGTCCTTTTATGTTGACAGTATGAGGACGACCTTTCTTTTTTTCGTCACAAGAGATTGGATCTGGCGATAGAATTAACCTTAGTAAGGGCCTAAATCTATAATTGCCGTACCTATGTCTCTGGAGAAACTCTGTTTAGCTGTAAACTTATGGAAAAGTATATTAATATTAATTTTAACTAATATTAATAGTCACCTTGTTGTTACTGTATTTAGTAAAGGATGAAACATTTGAAGATTAAGTAGCTCTGAAGATGCCCTAAAAAGGCGAAACGTGTGAGCATTGTTTGTTTAACAAATTTATAATTAATAAAAAAAAAAAAATTTTGAAAGTAGAAAAAAAGTCTTTTTTGAAAAAAATTTTATCAAAGAAATTCCACCAATTGTTATAAAAAAAAAAACAATCAATTCTACAAGCAAAAGCTATAGCCATCTTTTGGTGCACTCAAGATAGCTGTATTATATCTCATTGGTTTGGTTATAAAATCAAGGGGTCTCAAGATGCAATCATTCCAAGAAGTATGTTGCTGAAGAGAAGAGAGACCTCGATTTCTCAGTTATGGGTGAATGAAGTGGCAGGACTCGACAGCACTACCTTCTCTCGCAATTTGCTCGCTGTTTTTTATGATTGGCCAAATGATCTTATCCCTACGATTCAGAACTGGGTGAGAATTAGGCCTATATTCTATCTCCATTGGAATGAAGAGATTTAGTAATTATCGAGGAAATTTCAAAATACAGCCCAGCCCTTCACAATTACATGAAATGGCTTATTTTGCATGGCACAAATTTCGCCAGGGACCCGTAACCCTTGCAATGAGTTGATACTACAACATATGCGGTACTTACCTTGGGGTCGACTAGAGGGATAACGAGTAGACTAGTCTATAGATATTAATGCTATTACAAAGATGCTAACGTAGCATTTGAAGTGTTACATCACAGTTTTTAGCATCCCAATTAGATGGGTTGTCACATATTGACTGACGAGTTTGGAAGATCTGTACAGTTTGTGGTGGTGAAGGCACCACTATTCCCAGGTTCGTCACTTACTCGGTCTTGCAATATCTAATGCACGTCATTTATGATATGTTTTAGCTGATCCACACGAATTTTGGTAGTATTAGAATATTATTTCTATCGGGACCAGGCGTTTGTAATCATGTAAATTGTTTGACCAGATTCGAGTTAATTATAGCCATAAATCAACAATTCACTTGTGTGTCAGTTCTCTGATTCCACATTATAACACAAAAGAGCACTTAAGAGTCAGTCCGTTCCTAAATTGAATTTACTTTTACTTCTGAAATATCTGATAACAAGGACAAACATATTTAAATGTATTTGGCTAACACTATCGTCATATCGTATAGACATCAAGTCACAACATTTGTAACACTAGTCGAAATCTTGACCTGGAGGGATAATGGAGGAACTTTGTACAAGGCTAGCATATTACAGGCTATCGTAGCAGGATATCGGGTAACTTTTTTTGGTCGTATGGTTTGATATTTTTATACCCTAGATGAAATCATAGGGCGTATACTAAGTTTGTCATTCCGTTTGTAACACCTCGAAATAATGATGGTAGAGCAAAATGGATTGGACACCCATTCATAATATTAAAAGTTATTTCGATTTTTGCATGTCCGTCTGTCCGTCTGTGCGCACGATAACTCGAGAACGCGTATACTTAAAGAGCTGAAATTTTGTACACGGACTTTAAAAAAAAAACGTAAAATTAAGTTCGAAAATGAGACAAATCGGGCAACTCCTTCGTGGGGTTGCCATATAAAAATTTCGTTTTCCGCTATATATTTGGCCCTGCCTGAGAACACATCGACGTTGAGAGCTGAAATTGCGTACATGATGTTTTTACTACATTAGCAAATAAAATGTCAAAAATGGACTAAATCGGGCAACTCCTTCTTGGTGATGCCATATAAAAATTTCGGTTTTTTACGTATACTTTGAAAACGATCAGTCCAAGACATTTTTATTGTACTAAGAACTTCTGCAGAATACGAAATCCTATAAAATTGGTTATTACCATTTTTTCTGTGCGACAAACTGTTCTAGAAATATATGCGAAAAACAACTTCAAAATCAATACTTGAATAGATCGGTGACCATACGAAATTTAATACGGGCATTCATCTAGGGTATCATAAGAATTGGTCTTAGACCAATTCTAGCTTTTTTACTTGTTTTAATATGCATTCAGTCTCCGTGGTACAAAATTAGTGTCCAAATTTCATCCGTTTCAGATTACGTATTTTGAAAATTTCGAATTTCTTTGAACTGTCTATTTTTAAAAATTTCGTTTTTTTAGACATTTTCAAAATTCTTGTATCCAGTTATTCAGTTTGTTTTGAGAATTTTATGTAATTTACTTTTGTTATTCTCAGGCCCTTCACACACTGAGCTGCACAGAAAATGATGAAAATTTATTTTAAGTTTCCAATTAGTAACTAGTGCGTAACCGTGCCTATGAATTTTAAAGCAAGTCCACTCACGTCTCAACTAGTTGGTAATCAATTTGTAACGCGTTTGCGATTAGTGAGTTTCGACAGTGATTTCCAGTTTATCAGTTACAAAACGGTTTCGGTTTTTGTTTCGCAATATTTTGAAAATTAACGATCAAGTTTTTAACATTAAATTCGTAGAGGATGTAAAGAAATATCCTTTCTTATATAATTACGCGCTGCCGGTATATTCCTGAAAAGATTTAATGGAAAAAGCGTGGAATAAAGTGAATATTTCTGTATTATGCTAGAGCAACAATACTTCCATTACCGTGCAAGTGATGCTCCTGGTGGAATAAAGTAGTTTGCTGAATAATTTCTGAGAACTGAGCTGTTATTTGGAGATTTTGTGACCTTCATGGTTGTTATCATTACTGGATCCTTATCAAGCACACATAAAACCCACCCCAAATAGGTCGGTAACAAAGAAAAGAAGAAAAAAATCGTATTATTCGACTGAGACAATGCAATTTACATTACCCTTAATGAAAGGATTAATGCCAGAAAAACCCAGTAAAGAATAAAATGTGCTTGAATTGCTCGAGTATGACGGAGAAGGTTCATCCTCAATACCAAGCCATCTCCCCAAACACACCTACTACTACTACCCTCTCCGCAACAAGGTTTACCAAAATGTATCTCATCCGAAAAAAAAAACTTAACTCACAACTCGAACGGTGCATTTTCAGAGGTCGACAACAGTTTTTTTTTTTGAATTATTTTATAGCGCAGAAAACCAAGATTGCAACTCTTTCGGGTGATAAGCAGGATGCCAAAAAAATTATTCTTGTAAGTGGGAAATTTGACATGACTGATAGGGAAATGAAGACGCTCTAATGTAAGGTGTTATGTTGATGATTGATGACATAATGCAGAACGAAACTCCACACACTTCACCACAACCTGTTAATTCTCAAGACTCAAACCCAAATCTAACCCTTCTTGATGCCAAATATGTATTATGCGCGTATTGAACATGTTACACAAAATATGCCACGTGACTATTATGATGCAGTAGAGGAATTTATGAGCCACTCGAGTTTCAATGAAGTTATGCTAACTTGAATAATACGGGAATTGCTGATAAAAATTCTTTATAACATCTAATCCGAATTGGTTTTCTCGTAAATGTAGAAATCTTTAATGCTGTACTTGGTATAATGAATATTTTTTTTCTTTATATGTATTGTAATTACTTTCAGGAATGCTTTTTAATTTAATTAGTAATCATAACTTTAATTTTTAGTAATTATTGAACTTTAAAATATTCAATAAAAGGAATTGTTTACTTGTATTCGTCCTTTGAATGCAAGAAGCAACGAATTGCGCCAAATCAAGATAAGACTCCTTAGACATTCTATAGAATTCTAAAAACTTTACATCTGTTTGATGCAACTCATTTGCTACGACGAAGACTCTACAGTTTCTATTCCTTTCAATATATCCAAAAACTTCTTTGCTTACGTCTCCTTTATCGATAATAATAACAGAGGACGAAATCCACTTCGTCACTTGATTCCTCGACATTATATTACTTATAAATACTATAAAAATTTGAGACTTGACTTCCTGCTGAAACAAAGTGATTCGAGTTGCATCATTTATGTAGCTCCGGGTGCGAATAATCAGTTACTAACCAAGCTGCAACTTCGATTACCAACCAATCCGTTACAAATTAGTAGCTCCGTATGCAAAAAGCCTAACAGTATCAAAATAGATATCATCTATAGCCCTGCTAATATCTGTAGTAAGCGTCAGTAAGGCAGTTTCACAATTTTAATGACGATGGAAGCCCGATTGGCAACACGCTAATAATTTGTTGGAGGATAGATATTCTTGAATTTGCAGGTCTACAATTTTCTCGAGGGCCTTTGCTAAGAAGGGAAGAATACTAATTGGCCTGAAGTCAGAGAAAAGTTCTGGTGAAACTTCGTTCGCAGTGGAAAACATAACTGCCATTTTCCAGGCAGTAGGAAATGTAAAACATATGAAGGAAATATTTATAATATTATTACATGCGTGACCTTAGCTCGTTATTTTAAACACAATATTTCAACAACTATTCAAAAACTTCTTTCTTAATTTAACTTTACTGTTTACTCTCACAATTCACAAACAATTATCAAATCAATTCTTTAAAATCAAATCTTCGCTAGTACTGTACTTCTAATTATCACGATCCAAATAGTTTACTTCGTTCACTTCACTATCTCAAATAAGACTGGCCTTCTGGATGTGAGAAGTGCCGTATTTATACTCTACAATTTATCCCAGAACCCTATCGTAATTTCTCTTCTCCGAATCCAAAGTTTACTAAGATATCCCTAACCTAAAGTTGTTTTCATTTCCAACAGATATCGCTTGTGTCACTTTGTGGCACGTAACAATATGTAATATAAAGGGTTTTCCAATAAGAGGTGTTATTTTAATTAGCCCGCTATTTCGGTAGATGTCACTTTTGGAGCTGTCATTTTTTTACATTTGACAAGTAGAAACTACGCCATTAATAAAAATAGAACGATACACGATTCAGCAACGCATTGAAATTATTAAAATTCACTATAAAAATGGTGAAAATGTGGCAGAGACGGTTCGTAAAACTCGAACATTTTTGGGTCGTCGTGAAGCACCTTGTCGGACCGCAATACAGAAATTGGTAAAAAAATTCAAGCTGTCGGGACAAGTTGGTGATTTGAAGAATAAAACCCGTGCACGGCGCTCAAGAACAGCCGAGAATATTGCTGCTGTAGCCGAAAGTGTTGAAGAAAACCCAGGTTTGTCCATTCCTCGTCGTTCTTTGGAATTAGGCATTCCACAAACGTCATTACACCGTATTTTGCATAAAGCTTTGAGTTTTAACGCTTATAAAGTTCAGTTAACACAAGAACTCAAGCCGGCCGATCATCAACAACGTCGAGTCTTTGCTGATTGGGTGCTTGAAATGCATGAAAATGATCCGGAATTCCATCGAGTGATGAGGCCCATTTCCACCTCGATGGCTTCGTCAACAAGCAAAATTGTCGCATCTGGGGCTCGGAAAACCCAAGAGTTATTGTTGAAAAGCCTCTCTATGCTCAACGTGTGACTGTTTGGTGCGGTTTATGGTCCCGCCGGGTCATTGGACCTTACTTTTTCGAAAATGAGGCTGGAGCAACAGTTACGGTGAATGGATTGTGCTATCGACAGATGATTAGTGATTTTTTATAGCCGGAATTGGATGGTATTGATCTGGACAACGTTTACTTTCAACAAGACGGCGCTACGTGCCATACAAGCAACGAAACCATTGATCTTTTACGGGAAAAGTTTCCGGACCGTGTTATCTCTCGAAGACGTGATCACAATTGGCCACCGAGATCTTGTGACTTAACACCTTGCGACTTCTTCCTTTGGGGCCACGTGAAAAAGAAGGTCTACGCCAACGGCCCAGCGTCGATTCAAGACCTCAAAGATGGAATTTGTGAGGCTATCGAGGACATGGGGCAGCCACTTTGCGATTTGGTTATGGAAAATTTCATGAAAAGGATATGGTCCTGTAGGCGTGGTCGTGGTGGTCATTTGGCTGATGTTATTTTCCATTATTAATGGCATAGCTTCCTCTTTATAATGAAATAAAGATCCGATCATTTATCTAAAAAAATGGCATTTTTCTTTGAATATCAAAATAACACCTCTTATTGGAAAACCCTTTATATACTGATTAATTATTGGAATTAATAGACTTAAAAACCGAGGGCTAATGTTGTCAGACTCAGTTGAATTAGATTTAATTGAATAAAAAGTTCATGTTCTTCAAGAGTTATGCAATGAAAGGAGAAATTGCTAACAGTATTGCTCTCAGATTTTTGAGTAGGATTATTCAAGGAGTTTTTATTAAGTTGTGGCGTTACACAAATTCATTGAGCTTATCCGAATCAAAGGGGCAGCTAAAATTCTCCTTTTCATAAACACCGCTGCTTTTTAAATTGTTCCACGAGACCTTTTACGAGCAAGATTAATATGAAATTTGCTTTTGATATATTGGTATTTTGACGTTCGGATGGTAACTGTAGCTCTATTATACAAGGATATTTAATCTAGGCGAGCTTCAACCGTTTTTGTCCTTTTATACTTATGATATTATCCTCGCTTAGGGAAAAGCGAACGGCTTCGATTTCAATACGTGTAAGACCCAAAGCTGTTTCACATCTTTAAAACAAGATCACCATTTTACCACTCCCATTTCATTTGATGGAGCATTAATTTCATGATTCACCGTCACTAAGCATTCGTGGCATTAATATTTCCAGTAAGTTAAACTGGACAGATCACATCTTCTTTGTTGCCAAAGAATCATCGAAATGTCTTGGGTTTTCTAAGGAGATGCAAGAAATATTTCAGTCCATCGAATCTAGCGCTATATCGGACCCAGAATGGAATACAATTCTCATCATCTGGGCTGGGGTTGGTTATACAGCCTTAACATCATTAGATATTGTCCAGAAGAGAGCCTTTAAGCTCATTGGCAATTTGGCAATAACTTGTCATATCGACTCTCACTCGAGTACCGCCGCAATATGTTTAATGTCTTTCGCTCAATTATCGTTACAGGCATGACCAATGTTCCGATGAAATTTCTAATTTGAATTCTTGTAGATTAATTCCTGTACCGAATACTCGCGCTGCAAACCGCACTCATCTTCTCACTCTTCCAAAATACTTTTGGCCGTACAGTAAAATTCCGTGCTTTCTTATCCGGAACTGTGCGAATGTGAAACAGTATACCATCATATATACCATATTTTTTTTCTCGGGCTTACAATCTGCGAAGGTTCAAGAGTAACATACTGTAACAGACGTTGCTGTTACATGGAGGCCAGTAGATGATAAGTCTATAACTCCATGCAAAAATGCTTAGTTCCTTGAGTTGTTTGTCAATAGTTCACTTAGATGTCTCCAGTAAGCGAGGCTCTCTTCATGTTCCTATACCTTACGACACGTACTTGCTCGAACCCTCCCAGTATTCCGCTGTGAAGCGTTATATGTTACAGTATTGGTTTTAGCTATACTCATATCAAGTAATAATTTCAGAATTTTGAATCTTTAAGCTTGTTGTTCCCGAACAAGGACAGGCTTCAGGACATTACGAGTAGTAGTAATTAAAAGTGCTCGAACGTTTCAATTGATTTACGAAAGTGAAGAAAGGTAGAACAAATGAAATAAAGTGAACGAGAAGAGTAATTGGGAAATCTGAGAGGTTAAAAGTCGCAGATTCGTTGAACGTGTTCCTCATTGATAGCGGTGATAGGAAACTAGGTAAAGCTGATAGTAAACCACTAGCTACGTAGTGGAATCCAGGATAAGGCGTGGAAGTAGAGATCCCGCAACACGTGCAGCGCTAAATCAATTCTGACAATTAAAGAAAAATAAATCCGAAAGCGTTCCTCAGAATAAAGAGGATTTCTGGATTCGGATCAACCCGAAAACGTCGTGTGGATATAGACAAGTCTTCATACCAATTAGCATAAGTCATCTTAGGCTAGAAATGTGGAAAGTACTAGACTTAGGTGAAGTTTACAGGTTAGTTGCGCAAGTACAATATCTAAGATTAATTATATATATTAAAAAATTTCATGAACTCGACTTAATTCGAATTTTAATTCAACCCCTGTTCCTCAGAGATGCTAGTTTGAACCAGTGCTGGGCATTATTCGAATAAATTTTCAATCAAATAACGATTTTTTTAAAAAATCAAATAAAAAACTATTCGGATAAATTTTTATTTGAGTGTCAATTTATTTTAAGTTATTCGCAAATAATTATTTGTTATTTGGTGCAAATTATTTGAGTTTCAAATAGTTATTTTTTATTCGATCGTGCGTTATTTGATGAATTACTTGTGATTTCTTATTATTGTGATGGTCATTATTTGAATTTCAAACAATTATTTGTCATTCGATTATCGATATATGTTTTCATATAATTAATTCTTGGCACAAGCATTTCTTTCTGCAAGATGTCTCGTTGCTTAATTTAACTTAAAGTTTAAGAGGAATTTAATAATTTTGTTCAATTAAGTATTTGATTACTCAGAATAATCTTACGAGTCAATTAAATAAAAAACAAGTGAGTTTGTGCTTAAGACAATACGATTGAAGTGAAGACTTTACTTCAAGCCATACCTACTAATTATTTAATACTTGAGTTGTGACGTCACGACATCAAAACGCATATCAAGAATTCAGAAAAATTATTTGGTAACAGTGTTGGCAAATTACAATAGATAATATTATTGTAAAAACTATCAATATTTTTGAAAATTTATGATGATCTGGCAGTTAAATGCTCTTTTCGCAAGCCACAATATTAAGTGGGTCTAAATGTGGCTCATTAACTGATGAGCATTTTGAAGAGCGGATTTTATTAAACGCAAACGCGTATTATTAGTGCATAGCAAAATTTAGTTAAAATGTATTACAATCAAAAATAAAAAACTTATCATCGTCTAAAGAGGTTTCTTTTTCAAAATTCCTAAATATTGAAATCTATGTCTCCTCAAGGGTTATAAGGATATAAACGTAAAATAACTGAATGACAAATAATTGTTTGAAATTATTTGATTATCAAATAACGCACGATCGAATAAAAAATAATTATTTGAAACTCAAATAATTTGCACCAAATAACAAATAATTATTTGCGAATAATTCACCAAATAACGAATAATATTTGTAATTAAATAAATTTTTATTCGATTTTTCATTTTATTCGGTTTTTTATCTTTTATTTTTATTCGAATAAAAAATGCCCATCTCTGGTTTGAACTATAGTGTACTACATATAATACATCGGCACGTCTGCCACTTTCCTAAGGGCCTCTTGTCCTTTCCCTATATCCTTTCTGCCATGCTGTGCTTTGCATCATGAGGTATCCACTAAGCTTGGCAATAAGTGGTTTAGTTCTACTCACACGAAGAAGATTAACATTAAAATCCCCACCCACAAATAAAATTGACATATTTTTGAGAGAAATTGAAAAAAGATTGGTTCTGGCAAAGATTAGTAACCCGAAAAACGTACCATTCCATTTCGAATAGACATACATGGTAGAATTCGAAAATCAGACTAAATAAATAAATAATTAAATTTGTATTTCAAGGATTCATGGATCTTTTTTTCTTTCTCATAAATGTCCATATTTGACCAGTAATGTAAAGCAGCAGCCTGCCTATCTTTTCTGCAAAACTTTATTTCACACATAACCCACCTTTAATAATGAAACCCGTCTGCTTCGTTCATTGCTTTGTAAACTTCCGCTATGATTTGTGTAATTTTGTATACACGTAGGGGCAGCAACCAAAATTGGGTCACTGAACTTAGCTAAAAATCGGACAATGCAACCAGAGCCACCACTTGATAGGTAACAGAACTAAAAACGTACAGTATAGAGTTTCGAATCTGGCCTGTGACCAAATTTTTCCAACTCCTATATCCATACATAATAAAGTCAGAAATGTAGGCAATGTGATCTCTACAATATACATTAAAACCAATACATAAGTAACATAATTGCAGCATGACAAACGACTTGCGATTCTCACGCATAGATAAAAATTTTTACTTTTTTAATTTATATTTTTTTTATTCTTTCTTTTATTTAATTACGAAATGTGTGGCTCACTCAAAAGACTCCACACATTATGATCGTGTCAATTTAAATATTTCTCCAAGGTGTGCTGCTGATGCATGCTGTACATTCTGGCGTCACTAACCTTCCTCCCTTTATTGGATTGATCTTGAGATGATCATGTCACATTAGTGAACATCTTCGAAATGCTTCCAAGAACTAATTGCATATCAGTAAAATGCATCTGAAAAGCAGGCCGTACATTCCACATCTCATTTATCACAAAATAAACGTCAATGTGTGAGCATGCGTGAAATCTGTCAGACTAAATGACTTACGATACGAAACCATCTGAGCGCACCAATTGATCATGATTATGACGCATGTGCAACAGCAGCAGCAGCAACAGCATTACTAAAGGTATTTCTTGTGATGCGCCTGTCAGAACACGATATGTATGCACACATGGATTGTACATTTGGTGGAACAGAAAGTGAAACCTGAATTCTCTTTCAATGCATGTGCATTAATGCATTTGACATGCTAAAAAAATAAAAAACCAGAAAAAATACCAGGATCTGATATACATATACAGCAAGGAGGAGGCCTTATAATTACTGAGTTATTAAAAGTGATGCTTTCATCAGGAAATGTGAGTCTAATTAGATCTGTGTATGTAACGCTAGTTAACTAGGTATGGTTAGCGCAAAGGGCCAAATTAACTAATTCTTAATTGGTATATTCTCTCCTATGGATAAATTGTTGGTAGCTTTTGCTGTCTTGAAGCTAAACTAAGTCAAAATCATGACTTTGAAAGATTTTATCTCTCGTCTCGTTTAAATTTTAATTTATAGAGAGAGATCTGAGGTTTGTAGCACGATGGATAAGTCTTTCTTCATAAGTTAGAGCATTTCTGGTAGTGGACTTAAAAGATTCTTTACTTTGGTTATGCAAGCTAATAACAGTGTTAATGGAAGGTATAAGACTTGTTTTGTTTTTTTCTGTTACGTTTGTTGTGATTATCAGTATAATTTTAGTAAATTCACAATTTATGTAAATATGTTTATTGAATGCTTAGGATCACCACCGATATATGCAACAAGTTCTTCCGCCATCCACTATATTTTCAATAGGGCAGCCACAGAGCCTCTAACGGTGTATGTATGTAGAACCTAAGTTTCTAGTAAAGCTGTCACCTGTCTTGCATGACTGCTCAACTCGATTGTCTGTGTACTATAAATGGGACAATGAAACGCCTACTTTTCAGCCATTAGCCGAATCTCTAGCTCAGAATACTGAATATGATCCGAGTTCTTCTAACTAAGCAGTTATCTGTTGATACTTATCACGATCAAGAGCAGAACAGTGATGTGCTGAAGCGTGACATTCTCGAACGTCTGGTAGGAGGAGACGCAAGTCTGCCCGATCTTTATATTCCTGGCTCAAAGAACTTTGGCGTAATCTTATTTTGGCCTATTTGCTGTTTCTAGCAATTCTACTTTCGCTGTAGTTTTCTTAATCGAAACTTTTTTTTTATTTTTTTTTTTTTATTTTTTTTTTTTGTTATGTTGCTAAAGCTCAAGTCTAAGATGTAGTCACACAGCTTCGCCAGGGAAGAAAAAAGCGGTAGGGAATTGAGGATTTTCAGTTGAGCCCAGGGGCCGGATTCTGAAGCACAGAGAATTTGGGAGGTGAGAATTTCGTTTTCTTAGAATTGCTAATTCCCTAATTCTTCATTCCCAATTCACGAACATGGTTGGAGAATTAGGGAAGACATAAGGAATGTGAAAAAGTGCGAATTGCGTGGGACGATTAAGGGCATCACTTTTTGTTGTAGAGGGTTGCAGTTTTTTTCATATTTCAGGTAGGTATATCTGTCTATTACCTTCTAATGTCGAAATAAATTGAAATTTTCTTTTTTGTAGGGGAAGTTTTTGAGGGATGTAGGAAGGTAGGTTTTCTCGAGTTTTTCATGAATAACGAGAGAATAGAGAGAAGGAAGAGAATGTATGTGGTATTAAAAAAAACGTGACCTCAGGGTGAACAAGATAGGTGAAGGAAATGGGACGGAGAGACTGCTGGTAGAAATGGAAGCTGATTAACGGAAATTAAAAAAAAAAAGAGACAATATCAGGAGCTGTAATAATTCGCAGGGGTATGCATGGGTATTATAGGCTATATTTTATATATGGATTAACGGTATTTTGCTGATTTGAGGGGCCCCGGTGGTAAATTTTAATGCCGCAATATTCACGGGCGCCTAACGTTGTGTGGGAGGGCTATAGAGTATTGGGCTTTTTTCTGATGGATTAAGAGTTTAGAGTATACAAGAATATCGGTGAACAATTTTTGAGGGAGGGTGTTTTTAGGGTTCGGAGCCGTACCACCCTTAATTAGGGGTTGTCCAAACTATGTCATGTTTGATACCAAATTAAAGAGGGAGGAGAGGGTAATCGAGTGGTGTAGTTTGTCTTTGATCGTTTTAACGTGATACCTGACTTTTGACCGAGAAATTAATTATTAGAGCCACTCTGCAAAAAAATATTTTTGTATTTAATTTGAATTGAAACTACATTTTAAGGTTAGTTATGAACCTGTACCTAAGTTTTATTTTAAAGAAAGTTATAATCTCATCCTATTATAGCATCGTTTTACGTAAGGATAAGATATAAAAATGTATCGTTATTATTTTTTATTAATATTTTGTTACTCGACCTTTTGCTGCTATAACAGCTTCTAATCTTTTCGGTATATTTTCTATGCATTTCAAACAATTAATTTTGATTTTTTCATCATGATGCCAAACTTCTATTAACCTCTCGATTAAACGGCGTTTATTTGTAATAATTTCTTTTGATATTTCTCTCTTGACAAGCTCCTAAAGGTTCTCAATGGGATTGAGGTCAGGTGACTTTCCGGGCCACACAAGAACCTTGATTTGGTGTTCCTCTATAAATTTGGTTACTTTTTTTTTTTGCTTTATAGCATGGTGCCGAATCATGCGTAAAGACGAATTCTCCATCTGGAAACCATGTTTAGATCTGTGGCAGCATTTTTGTATCCAGGACCTTGATGTATTAATCCTGCCTCATGGTGTTTTCAACAATGTACAGGCGATCGGATCCTTCCACGCTGATGATTGACTAGAACATGATGCTCAATGGGCGATTCACTTTTTTTTTACAATACAATTTTCATTGTATTTTTCTCCAGGTCGTCTTCTGACAAATGTGTACTGTTGATTTATCGGAAAAGCAGACCTTCAGAAAAGATGAAGAAAATCTGATATCACCGATTGTAAATAATGAATTTTATCAAAAATAGTAAATCAACGGGTTTATTATTAGAACTAAAAATTTAAAACACCCTTTTCTAGTCATCTGTTGTCTATTTTCGGTATTTTTTGCTCAATTAAAGGCTTTTGCATCATTGCAGCAGTTAGCAGGAGCGGTATCTTGGCTATTGGCTGGCCGGTGGCATTTGTATCCGATACGTTGATTCTGGCGTCATGACCCCGTTGTGTGATTAACCTTCTAGGTGCTGTACGGTATTAGACACAAACATATCTGATTTTCCTTTCGTGTCACGTGGAGTAGTATTTTTTTTTCGTCCACATCTTTTAACACGCTTCGGGATTAACTCAAAATTAGAGTCCATTGTTTTCTTTATACGTCCCACTGTTGCTCTCATAGCTTTGGCAATTAACGCAATCTTCCTCTGAGAATTTCCGTGTGTATTAGTAAGGTTTCTCTGGTGTTTTAGCAGGAGAAATGCCCTTGGCCTTTCCCATGTTTAAATCTTTCTACCAACAAAATCACGAGAGGAAATACAAATTTATGACATTTAAATCACTAAAATCACCTTTGCCTATAATATGTATAATAGCCCACTGATTGTGATAAAAATATTTATTTAGCGATCTTAGGTATTTCCAGGTAAGCCAATTATTGCAAACAGTGGTGTTACCATACATAAGTTGGATTAAAAAATCTATGTTCTCACGATAGAAACCCAAAACAGTTATTGACATAATGCTATTTCCACAATATTTTCATGTAAATTAAAACAATCAATTTCTTTAGTAGCGGCTCTAATAATTTGGCCACCCACTGTACACCCCGTTCCCAAATTTTGCATATATTTCTTCCGTTCTTTGTTTCAAATCCATTAGTAGTCCGCTGTGAACATTTTTATCGTAGGAAGCGAATTTCCAGGGCTTACAAGTTCTTCGTAATGATAAGATGAAAATATGACAATTTTCCTACAAAAAACGGCCATTTCTTCACCTTAAAAAGGACTGCTACAATTCTCTTACAGTTATCTCGAAAACCGTTTATCGGATTCAAAAATTATTTACATATTTAATTAAAAGACAAAATGTAGATGTGATTTCATCCAACACACAAGCCTTACCGTGTATATTTAAAAATTTTACAGCAACTTTGAAATTTTTAGGTACCTAGATATCTTCACAAAACGCAACAAAAGCAAACAATACAATTTTTCTACTTACTTTTCCACTTGCAAAACACCGGATAATTTGAGAAGTAAGTAGAGAATTCATTCGAAATGAATCAATCCTGTGTACGCCCGCAGTGGGCTGAAAAAAGAGAAAGAGAAAGAAAGAAGAAGAAGCGTTTCGTATTAGCAGAAAACCTTACACTCATCGGTACGGCTTGACTTTCTTCCTGCTGTAAACGCTTGAAACAGATCACATTGATCTCATCTCATATAAACTCAGAATAAATTCTGGGTGTGAATTATATGAGGAAAAAACTCCTATATTCTACCAAGGAGGAAGAATTAAAATTAGAGATTACTCTTTAAGATTTTTTACCGAGGAGTACACAGATTCGATTCGTTTCGAATGAATCTTGTTTTTAAATTTTTTGAATAAAAATTTGTTTTTCTATTTTTCTCAATTTTTTGGTTTTTTATTCCATTTTTTTCATTTCTTTTCTTTGTTCTATTTTTGCATTTGTTTTTCAAGTCAATCAATTTCACTATTTGGAACCTTATGATGAGTTAAAACCAAGACTTGAAACTTTTCACCCAAATTCAAATGGGTTGCATGATGAAATAACAAATTAAAAATTGTTTAGCTTTTGCTATATACCGGAGAATAAAAAAAAAATGATTTCTTAAACAAATATAAAATACTTGGTACGAACTGGCAGAAATCCCTTGCAACAACTGGCAGAAATCCCTTGCAACAACTTGCGTCTCGAATTAACAAAATATTTAATAATGCAGACATCAAGAAGCCTGAAAATGCAGTTATCCAATTCTAGGAAAAAGAAAAGAAAAATGTACAACACGTTTTAGGAATTTGCACAGGGGTTTATTTTGAGATGACATTCGAAAATGGTTTATTACTAATGATAGGAGTATTGTAAATATGAAAAATGCGACAATTTTAAGCGGTGAATCTGTTATATACGGCTATTCAACAGATTTCTGTATGATTCTCCTACATATATACAAAACGGCATTAATATAAGAAAATCCGCCAAGAATCTGGAGTACAAGTCAAATTCATTCCAAAGGTTTTCATATTTTCAATCGTCGAGCAAATATAACTTTTTCATAACTTCACTAATTGCAGATAATAAACATTGCTGGTATTCTCAAATATACTAACATATGTGGACAACACATTCAAGGAAATCAGTGCTTATTAATTTTAATTTACAACTGTGAACTTTATAAGGAAAAAAAATGTCCTGCATAATAGAAACAGTGGAAGAACTTTGTTCTGCTGTTCACAAATTGTGGATTAATAATGGAATTCTTTACTGGCCGCAAAAGCATTCGGATCTAACTAACGGACGAAGATTTTGTACAGAACCTAGGACTCGGACTGGACTTGTTTACCTTGCAAGATTTTCATTGACAATATACATATGTAATGTAATTAATAATTTATTAATTTGTTTTAAATATAATTAAGTACATATTGATTTACATTATGCTTTGAAGAATCTATGGAAAAGGAAAACAACTGCAAGTATCTCTCATGTAGTTCTTTAGATGAGGCTAAAGGAATTGATGAAAATAATATAAACGTGGTAAAATAGATTCGTCTTACAAACAGGCTTTAGTTAGTTCGCAAACTTTTTCATTATCCTATGATAATTTTTAATAATTTTGTCACTCAATTTCAATCCAGAAGAATTTCACTTTTGAGGAGCTTATCTGATATGAAGACTGAGCGATCAATTGCATCGTATTTGTTTAAGGACAATCTTTTCATAAACTTGGCATGGGGAGGAACGGTACAAAAATGAAATTTTAAATTTTTTACCGAAACAAACCAGCTAATTTCTGGAGCAGTTGATAAAACACATCCACATTATACAGAACATAAGCATGCTACTTTTATTTTTAAAGCATTTCAAAACGCGATTAACGCACAAGAGGTATTTATTTATTTACACATACATAATTGGGAAAAGTACTATCTTTTTTTTATGGAATCTGGTGCTGAACATACCTCAACTAAAAAAATATAAGTAACACTTACTTGAAGGGGAAACAAAGGACATTCACTACGACTTTATTTTCAAAACAATTGATTATTTTATTTTTTTTATAGTTTCATTAAAGATGTTTCTTTAACTGTTTTATTGTACTTCTTGACACTAATTTCTAATTATTCAAATCAATTAAAATAAATTTGACTAAATCCCAAAAAGTGTACCTCAGTAAATTAAATGAGTGCATAATTTATTTTTTTATATTATCATTTTATTTTTAAGCCCTTGTACCAACTTTATTGCTCTAGCTTTTAAGTCAGGGTTTATTTCAAGCCATATTTATATCGTCGTTAATTGAAAAAACTTATGATTTGTAGATAATTCTTATTATTTATTATGTTTATTTACATATAAACCATACATTAAAATAATACAGCAGTTCAATCTCTTCCCCTCCCCCCCTCCCCCCCTAACTATAAGATTCCAGAATCTGTTGCACCATACGTGAGTTCAAGAATTCGCCAACACTTTCTTCAATAAAATTCCTGTGTGTGACTTCACCTTTCAGCTAAATAAGAAAAAAACTAATTTGAAGTGTTTTTAGTTTAAATATTTAGTTTTATGTGTTTTTTGTTTTATTTATTTATTTTTTACTTAATAATATTTCATCAAGATTTTTATTAATTCAAAACTGCAAAATTTTATAGATATGCTTTTCCTTTCATAACAGAATTCCTGAAATAGATTTAATATAACCTGCGGCCTCTGCTGTTGCAAATATGAATTTGTAAACGTTTGAAGAGTAAGTACCTTCCTATACCTTCCTGTATCTATTCAACACGTAATAAGATGATGATGCTTCTGAATTATAATTTAAATACTCTTGATATCTCAATGAAGCGTGTCATAGGCGATGAATATTCCCTTTACCGAACTACTTCCTCTTCAACTTCACCTCAAGAATATACCTACCTACCTACTACCGATATAATAACGAAGAACTTGAATGCATCATTCGCCTACGAGAAATCTCCTCACCTTCATTAAGTCTAGTGACCACTTGTAAGTACTGAGAGGCAAAATTCCCTTGCTTGTTCTATTATCATACAAATTGAGCTTTGAAAGTGATTTTGTGTGAACATCTCCCGGGTTTATAACTCACCATTAGGCTCTTTATGGTGCCTTAATAATGCATTCAGCTCATGAATGACAAGTGAATATCCCACCTGGTCGTCATGTTTTATATACGTACATACATATGTACATTTGTATGTATGTATAATACTTCATCGGTGACTTTTCTTGTGATCTCTTCCAATTTTAATATCTTCACTGTTTTAAAATTTTATGAGGAAATAAAAGTTTTACTAAAAACAAGCAAAAGTTTTATTTTTTTATTTTACAAGAGTTTTATTGCTAATAGTGTGGAGAATCGATAATTCCCTAATAATTCTAAAGAGTAATAGAAATTATAGGCGTGGGAATGTGTTGCTCCTCCAAGATCTATGAAGATTATTTTTGTTTTTTTTTAGACCATATTAATAGAAATAAGGCTATCGTTCCACATGAAGCCTTAACAACAGCCGATAGATACCTTACTGACTTGTTTTTTGGGAATATAGAAGACACTAATGATTTCGAATGTCTTTGGTCCGACTTCTTCAGAGAAGTCATATCACTTTGTTGGAGAAATTTTAGTATGCTTTTAAGACAAAAGAATTTTTGTTTGGCGAAGAAAATAACTATCATTATTGGTTAATATTTGAAAGTTTTTAACGCGCGTAAAGTTAACACCGCAACTTCGCCTGATTTAGTGCGGAGGTATCTTATAATTTATCTTTAATTTGTCGGGAATATCATAAATTTGTCGTGGCGTTTTTTTTTAAAGGAAACTGAATGTGATGCTAAGTTGACGTCAACTTATCACCACATCCAGTTTACTTTAGAAAATTTAGGGTTTTCACGAAAAATTTACGACAAATAAATGACAATTAAACGATAAATTCCAATATGTATAATTTTCCAATTCGACAAGGTTTGGTCGAGTTCCAGTGAGTTTCGGTGCTAACTTGTGATGTCAACTTAGAACCACATTCAGTTTCCTTTAGAAAAAAGGGCACAATAAATTTATGGTTTTGACGACAAATTAACGACAAATTATGAGATAGCGAAGTTACGGTGCTAACCGAACTCCTTACAGATAGTAATGGAGTTCGGGCCTCCTCGTTTCTAAAGGAAACTGAATGTGGTGCTAAGTTGACGTCAACTTATCACCACATCCAGTTTTCTTTAGAAAATTTAGGGTTTTCACGAAAAATTTACGACAAATAAGTGACAATTAAACGATAAATTCTAAGATGTAAAATTATCCAATTCCATAAGGATTGGTCGAGTTCCAGTGATTTTCGGTGCTAACTTGATGTCAACTTAGAACCTCATTCAGTTTCCTTTAGAAAAAAGGGCACGACAAATTTATGGTTTTGACGACAAATTATGAGATAGCGAAGTTGCGATGCTAACCGAACTTCTTACATATAGTAATGGAGTGCAGGCCTCCTACCTTTGGGGAATCTCTGGAAATCTTGCTAGATAAACACTTCCCTGATGGTCCAGACGAGGGCCTCTCATCTCTGCGTACCGAAACCCCTCGCAATGAAACCGGTTCCGGGAACGGAGAAATTGCCTTCATCGCGGATGAATCGGTCAAATGTGCAGTTGACCTCCTTCAGTACTCGGGTGACACTCTGATTAGCAACTTAACCTTCCTATTTAGGACATGCATCAAAATAGGCTATTCACCGACGTTGTGGCAAGAAGTCCGTGTTGTGTTCATACTGAAGGCAGGTCGAATAGATTACTCAACTGCCAAGGCATATAGACCTATAAGCTTGACTTCTTTCTTACTTAAAACCTTAGAACGCGCCTGCGAGTATGAGCTGCGACATTCCATTCCCAGAAGTAGATTATCACAGCACCAACATCCGTATTTAAAAGGAAAGTCGATTGCGACGGCCATCCACGAGGTGATTCACTCAATTGAAAAGGGCTACATCTTTAAACAATCTTCGCTAGTTGTTTTCATAGACGTAGAAGGCGCCTTTAATAATGTTCTTCTGCATAAGCTCACAAAAATGCTAACAGAACATGAAGTCAACCGATCTCTAAAAAATTGGATTGCACACATGTTGTATAATAGAACTGTCTTTGCTGATCTGGACGGGATAAGCAGAGTTAAAAGAGTTTACAGGGGCACCCGTCAAGGTTGTATCCTATCACTGGTATGGGTACTCTTCATGGACGGCCTTTTGCTAACACTCACCCGGATGGGGTACAAAGCAGTATGTTACGCGGACGATTTGACAATCTTAGTCACCGGGAGCTATGAACCTGTACTCTGTGGACTGGTGCAAAACGCGATCCGACTAATCATGCGATATGCTACGAACTGCGGACTGAGCATCAATCCACGAAAAACTGATCTATAACTCTTCACTATGAAAAGGAATGTTCCAGTTTAAACCTGCCCTCCATTGGCTTCACACGTTTGCAGTTAAAGGACAAGGGGAAATACCTAGGTATTATATTAGAAAATAAGTTAGACTGGAAACCACACCTCATAGAGTTTTTGCAATGTGCCGCAGAGCGGTAGGGAAGAAGTGGGGACTGAAAACGTGAGTGATCCTATGGATATACACTAGCGTCATTCGACCCATGTTAACCAACGGCTCGATGGTATGGTGGAAAGAGATGGACTTCTCCAATTATCGCAAGATATTGGAGAAGATTCAAAGACTGTGCCTTCTCAGCGCAAGCTTTTAAGTCAACTAGCACTCGGACTCTGGAGGTTATTCTCAACACACACCCGGTGCAAATACATATTAAGCAGATGGTGTCAACTACACTGCTAAGACTGCATCTTAACCGTAGCTGGCGTCAAACGGGAACAACAGTTCCACATGAATCCATTTATGAATTTGTGCAGTCTATCGCACCTGTCATCGACAGGGACAGCGACCACCTCCTCGGGATCATGCTGGAAAGCAATTTTGAATCTAAAATTCCATCCAGGGAAGAATGGGAATCACTTTCCGTGGTTTAACCATTAACAAACCCAATTATAATAAACACTGATGGCTCTAAGTCCGATGAAGGCACCGGAGCGGGAGTTTTCTGTGAAGAGATTGAAATTGAACTCGCCATGCACCTTGAAAACCATGCTACGGTTTACCAGATAGAGCTCAAGGCCAAGGAAGGCACCACCTTAACTCAGACACTGAGAATAAGGAGATAGCCATCAGCTTAACAGCCAAGCAGCTGTCAAAGCTTTGTCTAAACCCTTTATAAACTCCAAATTATTAATGGAGTGCAAAACTACCCTCAACCTTCTTGCTCGGAATAACAGAGGGATAGTGCAGTGGGTGCCGGGGCACAGCAACATCAGCGGGAATGAAAGGGCAGACGAGTTTGCTCGTCTTAGTTCAGCCTCAGAGGAAGCAGCCTCTACAGTCGGGATTGCATCCAAACACGTCGTCTCAATCATTTCAAGCTGGGCTGACCGCCAACAAAGTCGCCTTTGGTTAGAAGATCCCTCGAGTAGAACAGCAAAGGAACTGTGGGGTAAACCGGACCCGAATCAAACGAATAAGCTCCTAGGATTTAACAAGCCAACCTTGAGAGCTCTGGTGTCCATTCGCACTGGGCACTTTTCTCTCAGGGGCCACCCTCACAGGATGAGACTTGTTGATGATCCTACATGCAGGGGTTGCGGAGAGGAATTCGAAATAGTGAGCCACTTTCTATGTCACTGCCCGGCGCTCTCAGGAATACGTTACGAATTCTTGGCTCACACCTCCTGGACGAGTTACACTATGTCGGGGCTGGGGGCCAATACTGAAATTTATAGGAGCATCCGGTTGGGACCTATGAGCAATCGCTCATGGGCCTGGAGGGTGAACAATGGGCCTTTACTTGGCCTACGTTCGGGGGAATCCCAAACCTCGGTTTCAATAAATCAACTTTACGTACATAAGCTTTTGTAGTAGACTTGATGGTATGCTGATTGCTGTTTGGAAAAGGGACAGTTTATCTGAATTTCTAACTATCCGCCGGTAACTAACTTATCGTGAATAATGTAGGTATTTGAAGGCATATAAAAAACAAAGAGTACACCTGTGGTGGTTTCTTTGATACTAAAAGACTATTCAAAAATGTCATACTTAACATAATGGGTCTCTGGGACTGTTGAAATCATATAATGTCAGGTTGTTGGATAATTGCAAATCATGATCACAGTAGACACTGAGGCTTATGTAGCTATGTAATATAGATACAATTTCATAAGTAATTTCGTGACAATAACATGAAATATATTTGTGGTCAAAGGTGGATTAAAATTTAATGTGTTTCCCAAAAGCCTTCCCACCAACTTAACTGATTTGTATTGTATTTGTTTCACAGTTGCTTCTATCAAAATTATTTTCATATTTTTATTTTATTTTTATGGTGTCTTATGATGTGGTAGCCTTAGATTTGAGCTGATGCTGTGGTTAAATGCCCCATTTATTCTAAATACCTTTTTCTTATTTGTTTATATGAAGAGGTGGGGGGGGGGGGATTATTGCTGGGTCTAGGGGCTCTAAGCCAGGATCGGTATACTCTTGATTAATACATATGTGGATAGTGAAGAGATATGCTTTACATACAAGAGACCTACTGGCCACCGGATTGCTGCAATGTCTTTCAAGCGATAGTTCTAGCAGCAATGCTGCGGTAAGGAATATTTTAAATATACCATAGATGACAAAGAATATAAGATACGCATATGATTGATTCCACAATAATCTCTGTAGGTTAGGTGCCTCTAATAAAATTCTTCGTTGCAAAATAATTACTCATAAAAATGTACAACAAATAATACGTGACAGCAATTATCTTGGAGACGTCATCTTCAGGCAAAGTATGAGCTCAATCAGCAACCGTATCATTCGCAGCTCTCTCCAACTTACTTATTTCAACCATAAAAGGATATAAAAGAAAACCTGGATATCACCAAATGAAAGAACTAAAAGGCAGATCAACCATGGCAAACGCCCGAAGGTTCATCGGAGTAAAGGTAGCAAATAAACACCACTTTGTCATAGCTAACATAGTTAAGGACTCTATCTAACAGGGTGAAACATGATTAACCAGATCCAGTTTCACCAGAATGCCGATCTGTTAAATGTTCCAAACTATACCTAGAGATGATAACGTGGTACTGAAAATACGGCCGATGATACACCCAGTCGTAAATCCGGAAATCCTATAAGCAATCAGAAATGGATCCAAACATAAAAGTAATAAATTTTAATCCAAAACTGCGCAGAATTAAGTGATTCTGACTACACTAATTTAACACAATTTTCGGTTTGATCATTTGTTGCTGATGAGGATCTACAGATGTCGTAATATGTTTAAGAAAATTCTCTAATTTATTGGCTACAAATGATCTGCCGGGACATTAATATGACATGAAGCCCGAAACCAGCGAAAATCTTCAGTAGTTCGATGATAGTAATAGAACTTGTTATGCTTGATTTCATCCATGTCAACACAATCAAGCAATTTACTATGAGCGTTCAGTAAATTAAGGACAGATCTTTGATATATTAGGCTCATAAAAGTTTATATGTATTCGCTCCCAAGCTTTTTATGATCATTCTCAGGATTTTAGTTCGTGTTTCGTTCCTGTGTAATAAACATTGATTACACGATATCACTATATTCTCTAGATTCGTGTCCAAATCAGGCCTCTAAAAATATTGACGTGGTAAACTTTTTTTATTTTTACGATGCCTAGGCAGACGGGCAAAATCAATGATCATTCATTCGTAATTGATTTTTTTTAATCAATTGATTTTTTAAAAAATCAAGTTACCCGAAATTTTGTGAATTAAAACTAAAGTCTTGTCAATTTTTATATGTAATTGACAGCACATTTTTAATAATTAAAATTCAAATGCAATGGTAAGGAGATTTTTAAAAAATTTGTGAATTTTATTCAACAAACTTTTTTCGAGACTAAGAATCATCACATGATGTCCCCAGAATATTACCCCAGACTGCAAGGATAATACGTTTCTTTTGTTAAAGAGAGGAAGTATGGATGTGACGTTTTGTCAGGACATTTCCCCATGACAAATCCTATAACCACTTTTAGAACACGATCGTTTAATATGTCTGGACAAGGACTACTAATAAAAAATTAACATAAATATCGTTGGATATTAACACTTATATTTAATTTCATCCGTGTGATTTTCATGCACAGCCCTGAAAAAAAAGTCTGCAATATTATGTTTTGTGTTGATACCCGGCTAAAAAAAAGCATCTATTCCCCCCCCCCCTTTTTTTTCTTCAAAAATGACTACTAATGGTCTATTATCGGTTGCTAACAGGAATTGCCTACCGTATATTTATTGGTGGATTTTTTCAAACATCACAAACAATTGCTAGTACCTCCTTTTCCACCTGGGAATACTTCTTTCCGTTGTAATCCAGACCTGCAAAGTATTTAAGTACACTTAAGTACTAAGTACCAGAACCTGGACATAATTTTTTTTTAAGTACAAGTTCCGGTACTAGTACTTAAAAAAATTTTACGTACAAATCCAGGTACTGGTACTTATATGTAAGTCCCATATATAAGCTTAAGTACCCTATAAGTACTTTAGTTCGTGTAAGTTATTTAAATAATGTCTTCTAATAATATAGGTTTAGGGACAGAGCTAAAGTACTTCGCGTTATGGCGGAATTTGTGTTAAGTGCGTACTTAGGGTACTTAAACTTATATATGGGACTTAGAAGTACATTTATACTTCAAAAATTTTGAAATACGAGAATCGGTACTTGTACTAAAATATTTAAAGTCCTAATCCTGGTACTGCTACTTGTACTTGGAATTTTACAGGTTGGTTAAAGACAACCTTTTTGAGGCAAAACTTATTAACTCTTCAACTCCGTTTTTATAAACTTGCAACAAAACTAACTCCAAACCTACAGGGCTAGCATCTACTACAATTTGAGATGGGATCATAATATGCTAAGCACATGTCAGATAGTAACAATTTCTTGGCCCTTTCAAATGCCATCTACTGTTTCTTATACTACTCCAATGGTGCGGACAGTAATTCATATAAATTGATGATGCCTCAGATGCTAAGTTTAGTACAAACTGTCGGTAGAAGTTAAGAAGTCCTAAAAAGGATTGAAGTTCTGTTGTTAGGTCCTGGCAGTTAAAGATCAGATTGAACCTTAGTTGGATCTTCATGTTATCCATTTTTATGGTTTTTCGGAATTATTCGCATTTGTCTATCGCTACTTTTAACCCTGCATATCTTAATTTATTTAAAATGATAATTAAAGTTTGTAATCACTAAGCGGCAGTTGTTAACCGAATTGTGAAGCTTTTGAAGTTCTCTTTTCGATATATCGCTAATGATAGCCAGAAACTCAAGAAAAAGAATTTAGTCCTTACAATTAGCATCAAATTTAATACCAGAAAAAATGTATAAATTTAAATCACAACAGCTTAAATCTGGTTAGTAAAAACAGTAAATTTCAGCTGGTTTCCATACTTAAATTTACAAGAAAAAGACAACAAGAACAACAACAACAACAAATCAGAAAGGTCATCTGCATCTTTCTTTTTGACTTTGATGGAGCTTCCAATGTCGTCCAAGAAAAGAAACTCTTTATGTTTCGAGTCCATAAATAATGACCAGTTGCACAAATTATACAAAAATGGAAGGCAAAAGAAGACTTCTGTGTATATTATAGTCAAGTCGGCCGGACGGCCAGCCATTCAGGAATAGCTTTTGAAAATGCGCACAAAACCCGTCAAAATATATGCACATACATATGAAGAGCACTTTTGCATTTCCTTCAACGAATTGCTTTAGTATGCAAATCGGTTGACCTTTTTGCTGCTGCTGCTGTTGGTTCTGGTGCTACTGCTGCCCCCCAGACCTATGGAATGCGCTCTGGTAAAGCTGATTCATTTTTTTTTTTTAAACAAATACAAAAGCCCAACCAGGGCCATATCTACAGAATGAACAGAGAAATCCAATTTAAATATTTTAAGAGCCTCTTTCCGTGCTATGATTTTGTCGGTTGTTTTAATTTTAGGCTGCAACTACGCTCTGAAGCTCACAAATCTTTTTTTCTTGTAAGTAACAAGTCTTTTTGACTATAGAGATTTTTTTGAGATTTTTATTTATTTTAGTTTTTTCGTTAGTCTTTAGTCAAATGGAATAATGTTAGAAGTTAAGTAGACTTTTTTAACAAAACTAACAGACTTGCGTTGTCTTAAGGATTTGTATTAAACCATAGCAGCTGCTGACATCTGACATATAATTATATACATGGACCTCCTCAAGAGTAAAAATTAATTCATTTTACTTAATTACCATAATTCTGTCTGTCTGTTCTCACGGTTTTTGCTGTTGTACTAAATCCAGTTTTTTTTTTTAGCATATAGCAGAGCCGTGTTGTTTTGTTAAAAAATAAACAACTTCTGTTAACAAAACTCGATCATAAGCTAATCTTCAAGTGATTTTCATATAATCCCATTCGACGGAACAAAGATAGCGAAAGTAATTAGATTTATGTCACTTATCATAAAAATAACCTCCAATGATGATACCAACTAACTCCTGAGACTCGTTTTCCTCTAGCCTGTCACACGCAAGATACAGAAGTGTCTATATCATTCTAAATGAGATGAAACTGAATTGAACGAAGACACCACCAACAAGTCTGGGTAAGACGTATGACATGATTAATTTACATGATCTCAGGAAGTGATCATTGACTTCATATGTGCATCGCAATCAGTCCAAGACATTCGTTATAATTAGACCACATACTAGCTCTGTTGGAGGGATGCACACAAGAACCACTTGTCTATGGAGAGTCATATGTTCTGGTTACGATTTATTATGAAAATCCGAAGATAAAAACCAAAGAACTTGCTCTGTCTGAATCAATGAGAGTTGAGAACTGTCTCAGCAAAACTAAGTTAAGTATAACTTGACTGGTAAGCTGGTCTATATATTATAAATGTACCTATGTATATATATATATATATAACTATAGTTAGCTAGTTGGATAGGTATGTAATGTATGTAAGTAATAAGATCGCGCATATTACAATTTACAGCTTGTTGCTTGGAGGATTCGACTTTTAGTTATCTTCCAGTTGAAATATGTCCAGAAAGATCATTGGTTATCCAATTAAGACTTGAAGGATATGAACAGAATCCCGTCTTCTGTCGTAAATTGTTGGGTGTTGGGTGTAAAATAGCAGCAAAGTAATACTATAGAAGTGGAAAGATTGATTACTACATGCATATATATATGTATAATTTACAGTTGGCTATGCTTTGTGTAGTACATATGTCCCCATAGTTTTGTTAATGAATAAATAAATAAAAATAAATAAAAAACAATTATTTCTCGGTTTGCTGCAAATTGGAATTAGGTACAAAACCCATTAATAATAGATTTCCTATAGTCATATGTCAGTTGTTAACAAAGATTCTATTAGAATTTTAAAAATAAAAGTGAGAAATGACATGGAAATTATTGGAAACGTCATTCTCCAAGAATGTTTGACTTTAGAGGATAACCGGACTATTCACAATTACTATGATTACATGATGACTTAAAAGTGGATTCCGGTAGGTTCAACTGAATGATGTACCTAACTGCAATCGAGTTTAAGTCGCCTAATTCTAAGGTTCTTGAAGTTATGCAAATCGTACTAAAGTCTGGCACGGATTCTAGGGGGGGGGGGGGGGAAGTACAGGTAACTGAAAACGAAAGCAAAAATTATGCTTAATTTTGTTTACAAATTTTGTATCTTGTAAGCAAGATTCGCTGTTTGGTTTTAGTACTTAAAAGATGTTGGTATCCTAAAAATATGCAAACTCTTAAAAAAAATTTTTGAAAAATAAAATGCTTAAATCGAACGAGGTTCAATGAAATTTTGATGCTGTCAACTTGTTTAACCCTTTCGATACGGCTTTTGAATACAAATGCAATGACCAAATTGTTGATTTGTATATACAGGGTGTTTCCCACTAGAGGGTCAGTAGAGCGGGAGGTGATAGTACTCAGATAGATGAACAAAAAATTGTATGGCAGGGACGGGGGGCATATCAACCATTTAGGAGTTACAGCGTGATTAAAAAAAAAGCTATTTTTTAACAAAACACCCTGTATTTTAAAAACTGCAGAGTGTATCGCCACAGTTAGGAGCTCATTGTATGCAGAACTCCATGGCTCAATCAGCCCCCTCTCTCCACAAGAATTATGGTTGTCTAAACTCAAAATTTCGGATTTTCTTACCTCTTTTTTTAATTTAACTGCTATTATTTTTGCAAAAAGGTCGTTGACGTAACTTTTTTTTTATAAAAACTGTAAGCTGTAGACTCTCCTCTTTAAGTTGACCTATTACACCCTATTCCACGTTAGTGTTAATTGCAAAAATTAAGTTATAGGTAGTTTGCATAATTTGAGCCCAATTCTGCTAAAATTATAGATTGCGAGGCATACAGGGAAAAATTTGACAAAAGGATGATATTTCCCATAATTTTACATATTTAGGAAATTTGAATAATTTTTACGGCTGTCGGAGAATAATCTGTAGACGACAAAATAATCATTTGGTATAAATAAAAAAAAAAAAAAAGTGAGTGCCCCGATTGAGAAATATAATAAAATTTTCGCCCAAATAGCAATATTTTGGTAGGTGAATTGGAATGTAAAAATACCGGAAAAAGCTAGAAAGAGAAGGAAGACATCAAATATTGAATTAAGGTGCAGACTGGGCTGTGGGACAAGCTCGCAAGGAGAGCACTGGAAATAGTTATCCTATCATAAAAAAAAATACCTATCGCATTAGATTTCTTGGAAGGCCTTCGATAGAATCTGGCACCCTGCTCTTTTAGCTAAACTTCAAGGATTACGTCTAGACCCTGTTTTCTTTAAATTGATTGAAAGTTTTCTCTCCCGCCGATCAATTAAAGTTATATTGGACGAAATTATTTCAGATCGTTTTATAATCCATGTCGGTGTACCGCAAGGTTCTATGCTCTTCTATACTCTTTTTCTAATTTTTAATAATAATGTCTGTTTTCACCCAACATACTCCAACGCTCGTTCAACCCATTTCCGTCGATTGAGAAGATAAGAAGATATCTCGAACTCGCCATCTCATGTGCGGGGGGGGGGGGGGAGCGTAATGCTGAATGTGAAAGCTGTATAAGAGGAAAGCATGCATACTTGATGGAAGAAATTTTTTGGTTTATTGTTTAGTTGTTTAAGTTATATTGTAGATCGCTTTGGCATCTCCCACGAATGCACGTACAGTAAGGTAGTATGGGTGAAAGATGCCATATACACGAATTGGTACTTCCCACATTGAGATAACTATATCCTAGTGAAATAAAAATTGAGATTTTGGGTTCTGTGGGTACTGTAGTAGGGATTTAATGACAGGAGGTCATTATGCAGAGAATTTAAATGCTCATGACAGTCAGAATAATAAAATCTCATATAGAGAGTGAGAGGGACAGAGGAGAAAGCCAGACATAGCCTATTGGGCAGGCGGGGAAAGGATGCCTTAGTTGATGGATAAGTTTATGAATAACGGAAATCCGGTATGTATGTTAGTATAGTGCTTATATGCTTAGTATGCATGGTCAGCAGATTGCCATCAGATTAAGCCATACTTTGCAGGTGCTCACGTAAAACCACAAGGACTTTCATATTTCTTGTGTTGACAACAATGCGATTAAATGCCTAGGCTTCCTGCAAAGATGCAAGAAATATTTTACTTAATCAGACTTGGTGCAAATCTACAAGTCTCATATCAGGCCTTGATTAAAATATAATTCCCACATTTTGGCAGACTGTGTTGTCCGCGTTAGACAGAGTTCAAAAGAATCTCTTCCGATTTATTAGCGATGACATTTCAATAGCAACTATTGTTCTATAAAGGACTGACGTAATGTCGTATGTCTATCTCTCTTTCATAGCCACTTCTATAGCTGTTGCTCTGACGAGATCTCTGGCCTGATCCTTTTTAGAATTTATCCCAAGCGCACCACAGAAGCTATAACACCTGAGCTCACCCTCACACCCTTGAAATCAAATTCGGCAGTACCGTGAAATTCCGCGAATCCTTCATAAGCAGAACACTACGAATATGGAACAATTTGCCATCCTCTGTTTTCCCCTCCTAGCTATGAGCCACAAAAATTTAAGCGTAATGCACATAGGCACCTCCTTGGATCAAACCAATAAACTTCAATTCCATACCGTTTCTTCCTTTCTTTCCAAGGCTGTACAATGGCATCATATAGTATCCCCTGAACTTTGGCATCATTAAACGACATCATAAAAAAAAAGGTGAAGGCATTTTGATTTTGTGCTAAATAAAAATAAGCTTTTGTTGACTCTAAAACGACGTGACTCCCAAAAAGGAATAAGTGTAATTAAAATTCAACGCAAGCAAGTCTATTACGCAAATGTAAACCGTAGCAGGGTATAAGATACCAACTGAGTTGCATTTATCATTTTATCTTTATCTAAATAAAGCTAAAGAAAATCTTTACATTTGTACATGCACCAGAAATACATGCATACAAACAAGTACATAAATTCCCATTAAAGAAACTCTTAAATAAACTTTTGAGTAAAACATCCCATTGAAAAATCTCAATTAAAATCCCATGAATATCTTTATTTAGAAGAAAATTAATCACCCAGACCGTCCCACTATATGGAAGTTGTAAATTCACACCTTCCCGACTTTATTCTCCCTCTGACTATGCAATCCCACTAGCAATGCGATAAATTTTCCAGTCGCTGAATCGGAGACACCAAACACTCCATAGAGAGGTATTTAAAAAAACATCATGCGGTAGAAATCGCCTCGACTAATGAATTAGAAAATATTTCCGAGCTTGATGACATGCAACATGTAGGCGGTGAGCACGAGACCAAATTCGAAATAAAGGCCAAGGTATGAAAAGAAAAATAGATTCAGCAATGGAAATACAAAAATCTTTTTATCCTGAATACCATAAGCCCCACCTTTGCTAAGCACGCGTAACATATGTGTGACTCCATAACAGCTAGCTACAAATACACTCAATATGAAAACAACGCGACACTTTTAATCACCCACGCAAAACATTTGGTCTTTCTCGTAAATGTTTATGTTTTTCAAATGCACAAACCTGTCACGTTAGATTTTCTTGAACAGGTTCTTAGTGTTGATCCCTCTGTTTAAACATTCGGAGACAGAACTGAAGATCAGAACGTGGCGGTACACTGGTGGCGTCTTAGCCTTTCTTAAGTATTTTATTTATATATAAAGCAAAATAATAACAGAAACCCAGGTGTTTGTATTTTAGGTGCAAATTGTAGGTTCTTCCTATGATTGATTTTCTACCAGCTGGGGACTATGCACAATATGTATGTTCTGGCATATTTTAGGAGCAGAACCCGCTGTCAGCTACCCACTTATCCATTAAATACATATACATAGCAGTTATGGATTCCATACTAAATCTACTCCAACATTCTACATTGTCGAAATGCATTCACTATACATCCGCAAGTGACACAATCCTTAGGCTAAGCTCGACTGGACAGTCTGTCGGCAATAAGAGGTCCATAAAAATGCACTTTGAGTGGACAAATATTTGGTGTTTGCCAAGTCAAACGACTTGAAAATTGCTTTTCAAGAGCAAATATTTGCTCCTTCCTTGTTTGGGTTATTTTCTTCGTTAGTTCTTGTCGGTCGTTATAGATTTTCACCTTTTCCTTGGAAAAACGTAACCTGATTCTCGTGTTCTACTTTGAAATGGGAAAAGAATCATTCAACACGGGGCCTTTCTGATGAGGTGCCGTACCATCATCGACTTGCTTTCTTGCTCAGATTTCCATGCAAGAAATGGGATTTCAATAAAATATCCATGAGAGTGGAGATTCTTGGATTGCATTTAAAGTTTTCTCGAACTTTATATTCCTCCAGATACTTCGGTTCCTGGACCTGGAATTCATAAATTTTTTAATAAATGAATGTAAGAAGGATATAGAAATGCAGTTTGGAAGTTTTTTCGTCCATGAAGATGTGAAAAAGTAAAGTTTTCAGACTGAGCTTAGTGCTAAAAACTTTTTTGATTATATTTTGAATTATTTATTATTCTTCATGTATATATACAGGGTGTTTCATAATTGGTGCACCAAACTCAAGGGTTTGATATTGATAGCTGAGGTGGAGACAAGCAAAAAATTATAAGGTGAGGGGGGGGGGGTAAGACGCGTCGTTTCGTCGGTAGGGGGGGGGGGGTTAAGATTTTTAGTACTTCTTCCACTTTGCCCTGTAACTTTCTTGATATACACCCTATCAAGGTGGGATTTATCTCAGATGATAGTAAACCGTCTAAGCTTTCCAGTGAATGCCCAATCAGCCTTCCTTGCTAATTTGCGTGGAATTGCATAAAATTAGGCGCGATTTCTATTATTATTAGCAAAATTAATGAAATTATGCATCATAAAAACGGGAATATCTCAAAAACGGTTGCATTTAGGCAGGTACATGTGCTTAGTAAAATTAAAGGTAACATTCCGGGGTTTCTAAATATTGTAATAAAACTGTATAGTTATCATGCATTTTGGCGGGAAAATCGTTAAAATTTGAAAATATTAGGAATTTTTTTCCAATTTTTTGACTTTGATGTCCTACTACTTCCGATGGAAGGTGACAGGAAGGCTGATTGGGCATTCACTGGAAAGCCTAGACGGTTTGCTATCATCCACCTTGATAGGGTGTATATCAAGAAAGTTACAGGGTGTAAAGTGGAAGAAGTACTAAAAATCTTAAACCCCCCTACCGCCGAAACGACGCGTTTTACCCCCCCCCCCCACCTTATAATTTTTGTCTCCACCTTGTCTCCACCTCAGCTATCAAACCCTTAAGTTTGGTGCACCAATTATGAAACACCCTGTATAAAAACAGTTACTTTTAGTAATTTTAGTTTTAACTGAGAAAATTATTTTCAATAAATTTGTAGTTATCTCGAGCAAAACTTTTAATATGATTTTTGGTAAAGACTAATTCAGAAAAAAACCGATTAACTATCCACTCCCAATACTCATCAACAGGTTAACAAATTTAGGAAACGTTGTTGGTAAGATTGCATCTATAAAACGTGTGCATTATTAATTGCAAACCATTAAGTGCAGTTTTATGCAGTGAAAATGGATATCAGAAAAAAAAGAAACGTCGAAAGTTAATTCTTTCTATACCATATGGAAAGTTCAAATATGTCTCAAAGATGCTTAGTTAAAAATTTGAAAATTCCGAAGACGACCATTCAAAATGTTCTCAGTAAATTTTGGGAATCTTGTGGAAATCAGGTTCGTTAGGCCAAAAATTGGTCAAAAAAGTGGTAAACAATTTTAAACGAAATCCAAATATGTCTTTGAGAGATATACGTATACGGTTGATAAGACCAGAACGTCATCTGCTACGGTTCATCGAATTAAAAAAAAAGGGATGTCCTACGAAGTTTGTAAGCTGAGCCTGGCCTAGGGGGTGGTTCAACTTGCATTTAATTCTAGAGAAATCTGAAATTAGAGATTTATAAAAATAAAAAAAAAAAGATGATACGACGCGGTGTAGGATTAATGAGCATGTGTATTTCGAAATTGCTAGATTTAGCTCGACGTAGTTACAACACGTGAACAATGATTGCTTACTACCTACGGCCGTCCTGTTACCAATTGAGCTAATTACTGGTATAATTTCACTTACATCTAATTTATGCGCTTATTTAGGTTAGTTATACATATTTTTTATGTATTGTTTATTTAAGGTGTTATCTATTTAAATTGTTATGTGATAGATGCTACTTAAACTTTGTGGTACTGCTCCCAAAACGTAATCGGTCTCGTCTTCACCGCGCTAGTATTCTTAATCAATCCTGCGCTAGAATCTTGCTTGAGACGCCCTTTGATGACGGAGTTTTATGATCAAACTTTTCACTTCTGGCTAAGTTATTTTCGACTTCCTTCACAATTTTAAATCCATGTGCTTAAAAAAACTTTTCTCCACAAAAACTCCACTTCTTGCTCTGACAACCGTCGCACCAAAAAACGGAAAAACCGAAGACCCATCCACTGAACTCTCTCCGGAGCCAAAAGCTATCTTGAATTATACTGGGAATAAGGCTCAACGACACTGCCGGTATATCGAATTCGCTGTCAAATTATTAATCGATTTAATCATTTTAAGTTTTGCGGCTTGATGAATGTTGCGATTATTAAATGTTACTTTTATGGTTTTATTGATTAATATTATTTATTTAGGTTTTATTCTATTACTCATTTTATTAAGGTTTGAAAAATTGTATTTATTTTAAGTTATAATTTTATTAAGGTTTAGTTATAGTATACATAACCATGAATACTCTTTACTTAATGCTAGCTTTAATTCCTAGTCGAGCAAAATCTTTCATTTTAAGACTTTCGGTCCTAGCATCCTCATACATTTACAAGTTTCCATGTTCAGAAAATATCATCAAAGAACTAAGTTACAAAATCCAGGAGCCGGGTTTTTTATGAAAATTTCCTAACGAACTTTCGACTGCTGCATTATGGATGATGAAACTTAAATAAAAGCGGACTTTAATCAGGAATTTTATGTAGCACAAAAGAGCGGTGATGCAGAGCCTAACTTTAAGAATTATTGGTACACCAAATGTCTCAGTAAATACCCAATTTCATTTGTCATATGTACCATGTGAAGCCAGAAATCATCACCTTTCGTGACAACACGCAAAAGCAACAAGACTGTGTACATTAATGAGTATCTTCAGAAGCGTCTTCTTACATTTTTCAGAAAGTATAATGCATTAGCTTTGTTTTAGCCGATTTTAGCAACTTTCCAAAACGGCAGAAAAGCCAGAGATCCCAAGGTATAACCGCAGTACTCAAGAAATCGAATCCTCCAAATTCTCCGGAATTATGGCCAATCGAAAAACAAAGGGTTTTCCAATAAGAGGTGTTGTTTTAATTAGCCCGCTCTTTCGGTATATGTCACTTTTGGAGCTGTCATTTTTTGACATTTGACAAGTAGAAACTACGCCATTTATAAAAATAGAACGATACACGATTCAACAACGCATTGAAATTATTAAAATTCACTATAAAAATGGTGAAAAGGTGGCAGAGACAGTTCGTAAAACTCGAACATTTTTGGGTCGTCGTGAAGCACCTTGCCGGACCGCAATACAGAAATTGGTAGAAAAATTCGAGCTGTCGGGACAAGTTAGTGATGTGAAGAATAAAACCCGTGCACGTCGCTCAAGAACAGCCGAGAATATTGCTGCTGTAGCCGAAAGTGTTGAAGAAAACCCAGGTTTGTCCATTCCTCGTCGTTCTTTGGAATTAGGCATTCCACAAACGCCATTACACCGTATTTTGCATAAAGATATAGGTCTTAAGGCTTATAAAGTTCAGTTAACACAAGAACTCAGGCCGGCCGATCATCAACAACGTCGAGTCTTTGCTGACTGGGTCCTTGAAATGCATGAAAATGATCCGGAATTCCATCGAAAACTCATCTTGAGTGATGAGGCCCATTTCCATCTAGATGGCTTCGTCAACAAGCAAAATAGTCGCAAAATTGTTGCAAATTGTCTGGGGCTCGGAAAACCCAAGAGTTATTGTTGAAAAGCCTCTCTATCCTCAACGTGTGACTGTTTGGTGCGGTTTATGGTCCCGCGGGTTCATTGGACCTTACTTTTTCGAAAATGAGGCTGGAGCAACAGTTACGGTGAATGGATTGTGCTATCGACAGATGATTAATGATTTTTTATGGCTGGAATTGGATGGTATTGATCTGGACAACGTTTACTTTCAACAAGATGGCGCTACGTGCCATAAAAACAACGAAACCATTGATCTTTTACGGGAAAAGTTTCCGGACCGTGTTATCTCTCGAAGTTGTGATCACAATTGGCCACCGAGATCTTGTGACTTAACACCTTGCGACTTCTTCCTTTGGGGCCACGTGAAAGAGAAGGTCTACGCCAACAGCCCAGCGTCGATAAAAGACCTCAAAGATGGAATTTGTGAGGCTATCGAGGACAGAGCTCAGCCCCTTTGCGATTTGGTTATGGAAAATTTCATGAAAAGGATATGGTCCTGTAGGTATGGTCGTGGTGGTTATTTGGCTGATGTTATTTTCCATTATTAACGACATACCTTCCTCTTTATAAAGAAATAAAGATCCGATCATTTATCTCAAAAAATGGCATTTTTCTTTGAATATTAAAATAACACCTCTTATTGGAAAACCCTTTATTGGACTAATATTAAAAGAAAATTAAAGAAAAAAAAAAAAACAAAAAAAAACACTCTTTGAACATAGTCACTTTTGAGATGCATTATAAAAAATCGTCCGATACGTTCTATACTGTCTCTGTTGAAAATTTAATGAAGAACGTAAAGCAAAAGTTCACCAATTTTATAGTACTCTTTCAATCGGCACTCATTCAAGTCTTCCTTTTAAGAGGAGATAGATTTGAGCTCTTCATGTTTCTTGATTAATTTTGAGTTTCTTCAGTTTCTATTTAAGGGAGCTAGGTAAACTCAGGACCTCGTAGAAAGTTGTTCAAGTCGCCATGATCTCTTGATTTGTAGATTTAGTGACTGAATTAGAAAATGTTAATTTTGTCTCTTTTTATGACATTTCCTTACGTTATGTTAAGTTAAGAGTAGGTATGACTAGGCTAATAGGGCCATGCGAACACCATGACCAGAGTTGATCTATTGTGTTCTCCCCTAAAGTGGTTAGGCAAAATCTGCTCTTAGGATTAGATTGCAAACCTTGAGATAAATTCTTCTCCAGAAATCGTCCACTTTTCATTACTGTCCACTTCTTCGTGTCCAGGAACCCAAAGAAATGTTACTTTGCTGTTAGACAACAGCTGATGTTTCTACTGGCAACTCCAGACTAGTTTCAACTGAAAGTTTGAGATTATATATCGAAGGAAGCACCTTGGTTATTTGAGCAAATACAGATGTTGTGATTATTGACTTTGTTGAATTACAACCTCCATAACATAGACTTCCATCTGAAAAATGGAAAGTGACGTATCAAACGGAATGGTGAGTTCCACTTCTGGACCAATCAGCATACCAGACATGGGCCCGTTGGGGAACCTGGAGACTTCTGTGTAATATCTGACTTCTTTTGTTAATAGTTACTTCGAAAAATTTTTCGAAGGATCTTTTAGCCCTACTTTTCCTGAAGTATATACATGCAGCAGAAATGGCCTGAAACGATCATTAACAAAAGTAAAGTTAGGTCAGAATGGCGGCTATAGAAGCGTGTACATACCTACATACTATCAGCCTTACTTAGACCGTCAATGGTTTATTGTGATGCCACCACATCAGGATCCTACCCGGAGATGAATGCTCGGTTTAAAGAGAAGATGGGGAGTTGCGTTTAAACTAGCCACAAGATTTAATGAACTTAACTAGATCCCTCAATTCTGTCTCTATTATTTCCCACAATTCGTGGAAAGAGTAGCTATCATATTAGCAAAATTAAATTGGCTACCCTTAGGCATTTATTGGCATTTTCTTCAGATTTATATATATATATTATTTCGGGCAATAGAAAAGGACAAGCGACATCTATTGGAAATGGATACTTCGCGTAAAATGACTACTCAATTACGGATATAAATACCTTTAGGTTCGGAGGATCGTATTATGTGCAACAGAAAGGGACTAGCGACATCTATTGGTTCGGACAATAGCAAAATAATTTTCAGTTCGGAGAATCGATATTTCTCGAATAGAATCTTCGGGAAGATTCTGGGCAATTTGTAGAATATAAAAAGGGTATAAATATACAGGATGTTTCCTCCATGATGGTCAGTAGAGCAGGAGGTGATAGTGCTCACCTAGCAAACCGAAAATTGAATCACAGTGTGTAACTCACTGCAAACAAAAACTTTTATTATAAGTGAATCATATGTCAATTCCCATAATTGACATGTGATGCACTGCGTTCGTAAATTGTGTCTCAATAATCCTATGTCAATTCCTATAATTGACATACTCTAAGCTGCATTTGCAAATGACAACTTGCTGCGTGCTGAAACAAAATGGTGGAAGGTAGTGTAGCGATTTAAAGATATCATTTGGTTATTCATTCAATTTCTCTAATTCCTGAAATTCAAGACTCTAACAATTGAAAGTAGTTTCTATAATTTTTAAATCTATTTAACACAATTAATTATATATAAATCTCAACAAAAATTCTAATTTATCAATTTGCTCAAATATCACACGAAATTTCATGAACTAGATAAAGTCCTATGCGTTTTTTACTTCATTCTGTTTCTACGTTAATTCTGTTTCTACGTTATGATTCTTAAAGTACCCTTATCTGTTTAAAACTATATACCTACTTCAAATTTCTTAATTAATAGACACGTAAATACTCAAATGCACTTATTCTACATTAAATTTGTATTGGTTTAGCATGGTTTGTAAAATATGCCATATAGGCATGCTTTTCACAAAATGTCAATAAAAATTTACAAATTCATTTTTTAATTAAACAAAAATTTCTGAAAGGGAATGAATTTTATTAATGGTTAGTGAACAATTTGTTTAGGTTAATTTGTGACTATTAATTATACCTTTGTGGCATGCAATCACGTTTGTCCCTTAACCTCAAACTGTTTAAAAAAAAAAAATGGAAAAAAATAATTACCTTTTTTAATAAATACTAACAAATAAGTTCCTTATAAACTTTTACTTGTTGAAACCTTGATGTAAATTTGTACAATTCCAAATAATGGCCACGAAATTTGGTACTAGGTTTGTACTCCAAAAAATTACCAAGTGAGGCCGATGAACAATTTCGATGAAGAAAAATTCTAAGTCCAACACCGAAAATAACTTTAAAAAAAAAACTTGCATGAAAAGTAAACTATGACCACTGGCATGTGTAGTCTTTATAACAACTCGAATGAAAAAGAGATCGAATGAAGGAGTGACACGCCTTTTATAGACAGATTTGTTTCAATTTCACTATCCATTAAGTGAAATTATCAAATATTGGCCTTTTGTGAATAAATTAAGAATTTTAATGATTATTGGTATATGCCAAAATGACTTTTACATTTTTTGGCCTATTTACCATAAAGATTTAATATTAAATTGCTTGATTTTAATTGACTTTACGAATTTTTGATCTACATTATCGACGAGCCATTTTTAGTTCATTCTAAATAATTCCTCTCTCGATTTTCACTGTTTTGTCTTGCTCGCACAGTGTTTCTCTTTCGCACTCGTTAGTGTGTATTAGAATTCTAAAAATCGCGAATTACGCGAATCCCGCGAAAAATACCGCGAACCGAACGGCACCATTAAAATCGCGTAGTGAATTTACCCCAATTTGACATATCGCATGTCATGGGAAATTGAAGTTCGCGTGTAATTTTTACTTCGATATGTTAAACGCCCGCGAAGTGGTTTTTGTTAATTTTATTTATTTTAATCGTGCTTGTGTAGTGTTTTCTGCTGTTTTCATCGAGGGATGTTATAATCTTCAAGTATGTACTACCAGTTTATGGATGTATTGATGTTTTGTGTTGATATTCATGGTTGGTGGACACCTGTACAGGTGAGCTTGTTTAGGTGTTTTCTCACCTGAAATGTCCACTAATCTTCTATAGAAATCTTATTGGTTACCTGACTGATAATTTCTACATGTATTTTTATCTTGTGGCAGGTGAATTGATTGCATTGTAATTAATTTCATTGTATTTCCCTGTCTTCAATGTTATTGTTTTGATTTTGTTAGTATGTACTGAAAAACATTGCATGCTATGTAGTTTTTTATTTATTTGTTTATTAGTTCATTTGTTACTTGTTTATATTAATACCTCAAATTTTTATATGTATGTCATTTGTTTAACTTCATTTCCCTTTCTCATTTCAGATCATCGAGGGATCTTTGCACCTGCGGCATACTCCAGGTGCCGGTAATATGCTTATTATATTTTTATTTTGAAAGTGGTAAATTTCCTTTTTTCCCTTTCAGGTTCGTCGAATATCAGGGGGGGGGCATATCAACCGTTTCGGAGTTACAGGGTGATCAAGAAAAAAAAACGCCAGTTTTTCACAAAAAGCCAAGTATCTATGTACATAAAAAGTACAGGACGTACAGTAACAGTTAAGAGCTCATTGTATGTAGAATTTAATGGCCTTTCCAGCGACTGCTCAACCAGCCCCCCGTACCTGTCTTTAGTTAGAAGTGATAGTGGTCTAAACTTTTTTTTTGCAAAACGGTACTTAACAGAAAACAGAGAAACTGTGGGCTCTCCTCCTTAATTTGACATTTGACCTATTACACCCTTTGTGGTATTTGTATCTTTTAAGAGTTATTAGCTCTTCTGGACAATTTGTATAGTAGAAATACAGCAGGAGTAAGTCTTTTCTTCGAAAGTGATTTTGTGAACAGCTTGTAATGGGTAATTTTGAACTGACCACTGACTTTGCCAAAAAGAAAAAAAAATAGTATTTAATAGAAAAACTCAAGTTAAATTTCCGAAGCTCTGATTCTGTGGAGCCCGAACCTTGTGGAAGAGAAACGTTATTGATCATTGTACCAGGTCGAACAATTTTATTTATTCACAAAATTTGGAAGCATCTTTGATGGCCTATAGCTTTTAAATCGACAGCTGTTGAGATGGCAGACGTTACATGTAGACACAGCTCACCTGAAGATTCCTCCCAAGGGCATCTATATTTAAAACACCCTGTATTATGACTGGAACATTATTATTCAAATTTTTCATTTTGTTTTTAAATTTCTCCCATTTGACAGAAGCTGAGAAACTGCATAAAACGCAGTATGACGCAGGTCGAAGAAATAATATTTTTTTTTTTTTTATAGGATTTTAATGCAAAAGTTCAACTGAGGGACAAAAATTTAATTTAAATTAAGGGATTTTTACTTAATAACACGCAGAGTAGTAGAATGTTCAAAGCACTAATTAGTCCTTAACAAAAATTCCGACACGAGCTTAGGTCTTGCTCTCTAACCACCATCACATACGGTTCCAGATTAAAATTACAGCTAACAGAATTTTTACACTGGGATTCATTTGTCCTTAAAATTAACTGTTGAATAAAACACAACTATCCATCTCCGTAGTTAATACAAGAACACAAGGTTTAATGAAGCACGGTGCATAGGTTTTACAACAAAGGTGACGTGGACGAGAATAAACGGTTGAGTACTAACGCAAATATAAATAGAATGAATGAGGTGTCAAAGATTAAAATATTCTATTAAAGATATCCAATCAACTCGACATCCTGCATAGAGATGCTGAACGGCTTTAGAGAGCCTTTGAAATTTATATTGTATGAAATCCTTCCTTGACTATCCTGTTGATGTTAAGTTTTATAAAACCGAAACTCATCTCGATATAGTCTCCGGGCAAGGAGAAGAAGCCTTCATATTTTATAATGACATGGTGAAATTTGCGGTAGACTCATTCAAGAGTCTTTCAATTCGTCGTATAGGAATGGAGTTTTACCTGCCCTCCTGTAGAATCCCGACGACTTGATAACTAGTAAACTTCTAGTCACTTTCAGTTTCTAGACACAGCTCTATAAACTGGTGTAAAATGAAATTTTTCTAGTTACAAACTATAGACTACGGATTTCAGTTAGTGCATCAATCCTGAAGATATCTGCTTTTTCACAAGGAAATAGAATGCTCAAGTAATGAGCCTAATCCTGATTGGCTCTGTACGCCTGAAATGGCACTAGAGAAATCAAATCTCTCATCTAACGTTTTTTTTTTCAACTAGTGCTTATTTCGTGAATGGTAACACTTAGCTCATGTCTGATTTGACAGATAATTAGTTTTATTCTTCCGCTGAACGAATATGGTTGTGTATACGCTTGAACAACGCTGGGAAATATTGCCTGCGATCGACTTACAGAAGATGCCGATTTTGCCAAAAAAATCATCTTTTCGGATGAAGCTCATTTTGATCTTGGCGGGTATGTAAACAAGCAAAATTGTCGCATTTGGGGCACAGAAAATCCGCACGCATACATTGAAAAGCCGATACACCCAAAACGAGTCACTGTTTGGTGCGGATTTTGGTCCAGAGGCATAATTGGGCCATTTTTCTTCGAAAATGAGCAAGGAGTGGCCGTTACAGTCAATGGCAATCGTTATCGGGCCATGTTGAACGAAAATTGAAGAGGAGGATATTGGCAACATTTGGTTTCAACAGGACGGCGCTACGTGCCACACAGCCGAAGCTACACTCGATGTTTTGCGCCCCGTTTAAACAAAAAAAGTTATTTGGCGGACCCTATATAAAAATCACGTGTCACTGTGTTTGTACACGCTAATCTCCGAAACCGCCCAAACGATTTCAATGAAATTTTCTGAGTGTGTTTGGTGTTGGCTCCAGCTTGAAAGATAGAATAGTTTTGGACACGATATAGATGGCGCTGTTGTCGTAATCTAAAAATTGCCTGAGAACGCGTTGACGTGAACAGTTGAAACTTTTTACACGCCGTTTTCATAAAAATATCAAATACAAGTTCAAAAATGGATTGGATCGGGCAACTCCTTTGTAGGGTTGCCATAAAAATATTTCGTTTTTTAGTATATATTTGGACACTGCTTAACGTAGAGAGCTGAAATTTGGTACGTCATATTTTCATAGCAATAGTAAATAAAATTTAAAAACCAGTTTGAATCGGAAACCCATCTTTATGTTGCCATACAAAACTTTGGGTTTTCACTATATACATATGTGTAAACTGTCTGGGAACTCAACGTGGAAAGCTCAAATTTTGTTCACGGCGTTTCTATGAAAATTGCAAAGTTGCAAGTTCAAAAATGGAACAAATCGGGCGACCCCTTCTTCATGTCGCCATACAAAACTTTACGTTTTCACTATATATTTGGACATTGTCTCACGCGTAGACGTAGAGAGCTGAAATTTTTAACACGGGCCCTTTTGTAAAAAACATCTAAATTAAGTTCAAAAATAGGATCAATCGGGCAACACCTTCGTAGGAGGTATTGCACGTACGTGGTGTTTTTATAGAAATGGTAAATAAAATTTCAAAAATGGACTAAATCGGGTTACCCTTTCTTGGTGTTGGCATACAAAACTTTTGTTTTACGCTATATAATTGGTAGCTGCCTGAGAAAGCATCGAGATAGAGAGCTCATATTTTGTACATGGCGTTTTCATACAAATTGCAAATACAGTTCGAAAGTGTGACCAATCTGGCAACTCCTTCGTAGGGTTTCCATACAAAAATTTTCGTGTTTTACTATATATTTGGGCACTGCCTGAGAACGCGTCGACGTAGAGGGCAACAGTCTCTTAAACATGTGAATGTATGCACGCACACTCATAGACGTATAAACACGCACTCACACTCTCATACAGATACAGACTGAAACCCTACAGCACGGAATCGCGCTATCGAGTCAGATATTAGCTTAGATATTATGCAAATGCAATTGTTCTATTGGATCTGGAATAATGTAAGAGTCATGCAAATATTTATGTACACGGTATTTAATAAGTGTAGCCAGAAATAAAATATAATGAAATTTTAAATATAGCACAAAGCTGAAACCAAGTATGGACGAAACAAACGATGAGATATGATCATATTTGCGGAGGCTGGAGACATATCTTACAATTGCATTGAAAGCAACACTAAGCTTATATGGCCATTACGAACCAATTTCGCTAAAAACTTCACATCCGTATGTAATTACCGCAATAAGTATTGAACGGCCAAGCCATAAACGTGTGCATAGTGCATGTATACATGCACAAGATGCGCATAGTATACGAATACCACCATTTAACTGTCATAATAAACTGTCAACATGATCACTCCACAAAAGCGTTTTATTGAATATAACTCCTAAGTTTCGAGCGGAATCCCACAAAGCACATACATATCAGCGCCATTAAAGGTTAAAGAGAGAAAACAGCTAGTGTCGAGCAATGTTTTGTCAATAACTATGCACTTTTTTTATCAGGATGTAGCAGAAGTCTATTATCCATCGATCATTGATTTAAAGAATCCAAATCCAGATTCATGCAACATACAGCATTCTCAACCAATCAAACCGGTCTGGACAGGAACAGCTGAGCATCATTTGCGTAAAGGTGTAATTGCGAGTGATTAAAATGACCAAATACATCATTAGAAAATATTGCAAAAAGAAGTGGTCCTAATATAGAGTCTTGTGGTACTTCAGAATTTGTTCCTAAAAAAGAAGAAAGCCTGATATTGAAAAAGACTGCCGTAGACCTACCACTCAGGTAGCTAAAGATCAAACAAGCAGCGTGCGAACTAAATTTAAATACTTCGATAAGTTTTTGCAGAGAATTTCATGATCAACGGAATCGAAGCCTCCGAAAGATAGAGCAATACAAATGCAGTAAACTTATCATCATCTAATATGATTCTAATGTCATTAGTTATTTTTAATAAGGCAGTCATACAGCTATGATTGGCTTAAAATCCAGATTGCTGATCATGTAACAATCATTTGATCACAACATAACTTGAAATTTGTGCAAATAAGATCTTCTCTATAATTTTAGCTAGGAAAGGAGGGATAGATATTAGGACGAAATTCTATAGATGGAATTTTCAGAATAGGTATTACCTTACGAGTTTTTAGAAGCTCGAAGATAATGCCCTTTTTCTCAAGCTAATCGCCTGAATTATTTGGCATTCGCTTCAACATTGATATATTATATCTTTCAGAGAAAATTGATATTTTGCATTTTCTGGACAAAATTTTAACAATGCGACATTTATTAAAATTTACTTAATGTCTGTTAAAGCGATGGAGATCTTTAAGTCATCTAAAAGTTGTTGCACAAAACAGGGTCCGACGCAGAGCTACCTTATCTACTCTATAGTATGTCTCTTAAGGAAATGAGAGCTTTGTCATTTTCACTAAACGGATTTTTCTATAAATCTAAGCAATTAATTTTAGCTTTACACAATAGTGATGTGCCCTAAAGTTCTATCATTGGTCCTAAGCTAGTTTCATTAACATTTGCTTCTTTATGCGTATAAGTGTTGCGCAGTTGAATTAATCAATCTATCATACTTAATTACTAAATTTGTTCTCAAAAAAGTGTAAATAATTTTCTCGTACAATATTTATCAAAGTCCTAGGTCATCTGATAAACTTAAGGACAGATTCAAGTTGAAAGATTAAAAGTAAAAAAAATTACTTAACTCTGGCCTGCACATAACAATTTATTTATTTTTTTTTTTTTATCTTTTGCAAAACCTCTACAACTCAATCTTCTCCTGCAAATCATCTCAAGTCTCTAAACAGAAAACTTTTCCAATTTTACAAAGAACAATTTCTCCAACATTCTGTGTGACCTGAACTTATATTTTGTAAAGTTTGAATGCAAAAAGAGCGTCGGATTCTCTTTCTCAAGATTATTTCAGAATTCACGACTTTTGTATATTTTTTCTAAGAACACAGAAACCATCGCGAGAACAAGCACTAATATCATAAGAAACCCTTCCGCACTACGTCTTCGCAGAGACAAAGTTTCACATCCAAGACACGAAGGAACCAAAACGAGTGGTTTGCGGTAATCACGACTTGTGCTGGAAATACCAAGTCACTACACAACAAGAAGGACAACGTTTACAACAACAAAAAATATTATTAACAAAGCCCGACAATATGTCACATAAATTTCAGGCTGCCAGACAGATTCACTGAACGAAGTTGTTGCTGTTACCCTTGTTGAGGTCGTCTTTCAAACTTGTGGATATTTTCTTGGGCTCGTCGGGCTTATATCAAGAGCATAAGACAACGCTGGGCCGGGGCTGGTTGAATGCGATGACTTCAAGACTTCTCTGGTTAAGAACACCAGTTCGTATATAGTATGAATACATACAGAAGACAAGTTAGTGGTTTGGGGCTCGCTGGGCTTGATAGAAAGATGAAGTAAGGAGCTGAGGCGGGGAGATATATGAACTCATCTCGTGCACCAAACAAACGAACCTAACCATGAGCAGGCAGTGAAGAGGGCCCCAAGGCGGATATATACGTCCAATTGATGTGGTGCAACGAACACTCATGAGTTGTGGCGGAATATATGCTGAAGCCCAGACGAAAACATTAAATCAAAGCACATCAGTGCGGAGCACTGCAAACCATCCAACGAACCAACCATCCAGTCAGCCATCCAGTCAGTCAGTCAGCCAGCCGAACTTTCTGTTCTAGCTAGCTAAGCACTAACAACTCTGGCCGCTGCTGTTAGATATGTAAATCCTATCGTAAAGGGCGCATTAGATGGAGCTGTGGAGGAAGCTCCTGTTCCCGGCCCATACACAGAATCACCGAGAGATGGAAGAGGCCGGCTCATAATTTGTCATATTACTATCGCGCTATTATTACATTCGCATTACTGATTATGTTAAGTGCTGAAATGTAATTTAGTGCCGGAATGCTGTGAGCTCGGCGGGATCCACGCTTTTATAGCAAGAGGATGCCGCCATCTCTACTGAACAAGAATTTGCATGTTGGAAGCTAATTGTGAACTGTCGAGCACCGCGGCAACATGTGATGCCGTAAAATCTGCAGAATAATGTGTGGGGTTAATAATTATATCTTAATATCTTCATACCGGGAAGGCGGTTAAGGGAAAACTCCTTATGCAGGAGATATGTACGCGTTACAGACGTTCTCATATAGTATACACGCAGTCTTGGACATGTACTACATTGCTTCGGAATAATAGAGAATGCTCTTCTCAAGAGTTATCGCCTGGAGCAGCAATTGGAACTTAGAAAATGCATTTCATGAAATTATTAATATTATCTAGCTACTATATAGATGATAGTTTTGTAGTGCTGTATATTATCCGAGTATCTGTAGATAATCTAGGATCTTTGGTTAGTTTCAAGTATAAAGCATTTTCTTAGGAACCGTACGGAAAATGTTAATTTTTCTTTACTATCTAGGCTACGACATTATTCACTTACGATTGAAATTAATGCAAAGGAAATGAAAATGGAAATACACATTCTTGCAAATGCCTTGTAAAAGTTTCTTACCAAAACTAACTGCAAAAATAATTATCCTACACACTTTCTTGATAGGAAAAATGTTGAACGACTGGAGAAATGCTACATAAAAAAAGGCAACATCATGAGAAGAGTTGGTCCATAATAATTTACAATTGCAAATTATGCAATACTAAAACGATTGAATATGAAAGAACCTTACTCAGGACGTAAATAGCTACAGAAAACAACGTTAAACGAATAATTGGATGGAAACCAGATGACACTTGTAGATAAACTATTGAAGAGACTGATTTTTCTGGGAGGATACAAAAATGGTGATGCGGTTGTTCTGTATAATTTTCCTCTGAGAGGGAAGACCAAAAATCTCTAGTGAATAGCTGCATCTGTCTTCATACTAAATGCGATTAAGGTTGATAATCAATTTTTTGAAATTTTCAAATTTGTCTATTTTGCACTATTTCAAGAAGTCAGTGACATACAGATACCATTGTTGTGAGAAATTTTGTAGAACTCCTTTGTATTGAGGAGATATTATATTTATATGTCAAACATCCTAGTTTATATGCTTGAAGAAATTCTTATCGATAAAATATTGGCGGCGGAAGCAAGTTTTATTAATATATCTAGTAGCAACTTATTATAACACAGCTTTCGATATGAATGCATGTGATGTGGGACTCAACTTTGAGATTGTTTGTTACGAAACTTTCAGTAGTGGTGGGGAGGGTTTGGAGGCATTGTCATAAGAGGCTACCCTCAATCTGTTATTCCACATAAAACCGAAATTAGATCCCAACCATCACCGATTTGAATGAAACTTTTATGGTTTGCATGGAATACAAAAATGATTTGCGGAAAATTTACCCAAAACAAATAGTCCAATGAAAATTTATCCAAAACAATTTATTCAAACTGATGAATCTAATGTCGGCCTTTAAAAATTTTTTATAGAAAAATATTTTTTCAAAAATTTTCTATAGGTAAGACTATCCCCGGTGCGTTTAAAATTTACGACAAGAAAAAGTTATTTTTTGAAAAATTTTCTATAGAAAAAAGAATTTTCGACAGTAAAAAGCAATTTTGTGAAATTTTGCTATAGACAAGATGATCCTCGGTGCACTTAAAACAATCTCCGGTGAATTTAAAATTTGTGACACAAAAAATTTATTTTTGAAATGTTTTCTATAGAAAATTCAGTAAAAATTACTTTTTGAAAATTTGTCTAAAGAACAGAGAATCCTCTCTGTACACATAAAATTTTCGACAGTAAAAAATTATTTTTTGAAAATAAGTTATAGAAAAGATGATCCTCGGTGTATTTAAAATTTGCGACAGGAAAAAAATTAATTTTTGAAAAAATTTCTATAGAAAATTCAGGAAAAAATTATTTTTTGAAAAATTTTGTATAGAAAAGAGAATCCTCGGTACACATAAATTTTTTGACAATAAAAAGTAATTTTATGAAATTTTGCTATAGAAAGATGATTCTCGGTGCATTGAAATTTTTCGATTTATTTTTTGAAAAAGTTTCTGTAGAAAATTCAGAAAAAATTTTCTTTAGAAAAGAGAATCCTCGGTACTCATGTAATTTTCAACAGTAAAAAATAATTTTATGTTTGCTATAGAAAAGAAGATCCTTTAAAATTTGTTATAGAAAAATATTTTTTGAAAAATTTTCTATAGAAAAGACAGTACTCGCTGCGTTTAAAATTTCTAGCAAAAATTATTTTTTGAAAAATTTTCTATAGAAAACTCAGTAAAAATTATTTTTTGAAAAATTTTCTAAAGAAAAGAGATACTCGGTACACATAAAATTTTAGACAGTAAAAAACAATTTTTTGAAAATTTTCTATCTCTTTTCTATCTCCGGTGCGTTTAAAATTTGCGACAGGAAAAAGTTATTTATTGAAAAATTTTCTATCGAAAAGAGAATCCTCTGTACACATGAAATTTTCAACAGTAAAAAATATTTTTTTGAAATTTTGCTATAAAAAAGATGATACTCGGTGGATTAAAAATTTGCGTCAGAAAAAAATAATTTTTTGAAAATTTTCAATAGAAAATTCAGAAATTATAATTTTTTGAAAAATTTTCTATAGAAAGTTCACGAGAAAATTTTTTTTTTTAAAGTTTTCTATAGAAAAGAGAATCCTCGGTACACATGAAATTTTCAACAGAAAAAAAATTTTTTTTGAAATTTTGCTATAGAAAAGATGATCTTCGGTGCACTTAAAACAATCGCCGGTACATTTAAAATTTGCGGCAGAAAAAATTTATTTTTGAAATATTTTCTGTAGAAAATTCAGTACAAATTACTTGTTGAAAACTTTTCTAAAGAAAAGAAAATCCTCGGTGCACATAAAATTTTCGACAGTAAAAAATTATTTTTTTGAAATGTTGCCATAGAAAAGATGATGCTCGATGCACTTAAAATTTGCGACCGGAAATAATAATTGTTTGAAAAATTTGCTATAGAAGAGACAATCACCGGTGCGTTTAAAATTTTCGACAGGAAAAAATAATTTTTTGAAATATTTTATATACAAAATTCAGTAAAAATTATTTTTTGAAAAATTTTCTATAGAAAAGAGAATCCTAGGTATACACATAAAATTGTCGACAGCAAAAAATTATTTTTTGAAACTTTGCTAAGAAAAGATGATCCTCGTTGCACTTAAAATTTGCGACAGGAAACTTTTATTTTTTGAAAAATTTTCTACAGAAAAGGCTATTTATTGTCGCTGCATGTAAAATTTGCGACAATAAAAAAGATGTTTTGAAAAATTTTCTATAAAAAAGACAATCCTCGGTGCATTTAAAATTTGCAACAGTTTTGCGTTTTTATTTATAACAAAATATTTTTGAAGGTCGACATGGAATTAAAATGATTTTATGAAACGAATGTTTTTATAGAAAAGTTTATAATTTTTGTAGATGCTGATTATCGAAATTTATAAAATACTTAGATTAAATTCTCCTTTATTTTTTTAAAAAATTAGGTGTTTTCTTATAAAAGTTGTTGTAATTTATTTTTCTGTATATCTAGGTAAATGAAATAAGGCTTTGTTATTTATAAAAATATGCAAATTGCAAGGACTCTAATTTATAATTAATAACTAGCATAAAGTGATTAATGATATTTATTGCAGATTACTTTAATATTTTCGTAGGAGCTGACCTTTGTGAAAAAATTCGCGATATTGTTTTATTGATCTTATACAAAGCTAGTAATTTGCCTTATTTTCTTACACTATAAACTGCATTTTTATCTTCTTGACTTTTCCACGTTGTTATATTTGTAACTACGAGCAGAATCCTAACTATTATAATATGTCGACCTTTAAAATTATTTTTTTTATACTTACAAGTTTGCTACAATCAAAACAGCATCACAAAATATATTTAAAGAAAATCTTCAGCATCATATTTACAACCAATCAACTGAGGGAAAATTATTTAATGGACGATGAAGAAGACCTTTTTTTGTTTTTTGTTTCACCGGTTGCGAATGCCCCCCCCCCCCTCCCCCCTCTCCCTCCCTTGACGGGTTGGAAATTTCGTGATTATAAAATGTAAGTTTCAAAATATCATACTTCTACAATGGAGCAACTAATTTTTCTGATTCATATGTCAAATTCTAGCCTTTTTTCTTGACCAGTGAGGACCACTAGCACTTTTTTCTAATACTTATTTTTATTTTAAAAATCTAAACCTCATGTGCCTGTGCGGCTGAAAATATCCCACTACTGCGCATATTTCGAAATTGTGTGAAATATATATATATATGTATAAGTGCCAAAAAGTAGGCAATTATTTTTTGGAAATGCCGTTTTCAGCCAGTTTTTCTGGATATGCTTAAGTAAAAGTGCAAACAACGCAGAAAGAGCTACATTTTCGGTACAGAGTGTGATAGGTCATTTCAAAGCTAAGCTTTTGGGTATTTTAAATTCAATATGAAAAACTGATATTGATTACGTGTTTTTTAATAAAAAATTGTAGTTAAATAAAAAAAAAGGATAAAAACTCGAAGTTTTAATTTTGTGTAGCCATAACTTCAAAACGGATAGGAGGAGGGTAAAAATGTATAGACCACTGGAAAGACCTAACGATTACGGAAAAATTGCTTATTGTGAATAGTGATCACAATACTGTAAGGAATCGATTGGCACATGTTGAAACACGCCTTTACGAATCACCCTGTATATATTTATTTAGTTATTTTTGTAAAATTACTCAAATTTGCAATTTTTAAAAACGAACTCTGTTGTAAATTTTACACACTTTAAATTAACAATAAAAATGCTGTGAAATGTTTTTAATTGTTAATGCTCTAAGGTGTATCTAAAATTGTTCAACAATAATTTTGTTCCTTACTGACAACCTGCGGACTGTCTATATTATTATTTTTAACTTTTCTTTTTATTTGTACACGAACTCTAGCACTACTTAATTCACAGGACATATAAAATAATGATTTATTCACAATATTCTTCATTAAATTTAATCTAGGTAAACATTGAACATGTAGCAACGGAACAGTTCAGTAGAAACTATTTTCATATGTATCGTAATTATACCCTTACTATACAATACCTATGAAACCCGTTAGGATATATGCTGTAATCCCCCAAGTAGGAAATTAAGAAGGCCTTAAATATTAGAATGCCTTCTACATATCTAATTAGCTTGTGGAGTTGGTAATTATCTCGAAAATACTTCCTTGTGATGACTTAAACAGTGAAACGGGAATGAGTGTTTTAATTTTGCTAAAGATTCCTTTTTCGTTTCGCTTTTTTTACTCTCACTTTGGGGCGTTCGACCAATTTGTTTCTCGAGAACGTAATCTTTTATTCACATTTTACTATTCAATTGGTACACCACGTGAAAGCGCTTTTTTTAAGCGAGAAAAAACAAAGTTGATTTTTATAGAAAGTAACAAGGAAACATTTGATAATTTTTGTCGAACCGTGTACAACTTATTACCTTTAATGAAGTAGAGAGGGCCTTCTCTTTCTATAGCACATAACTCATTTTATAAGATATTGATTAGAAGTGCTTCTATGAGTTAATCTATTTCATACATATCGGATAGGTGACGCTACTGTGAGAAGAGCAGTCTTTAGAGGTAGACTGCAGGGAAGGTTCTATCACCACTCCCGTTACCACTGGTAATGGATGAAATCCTCATCAAGTTAGAGAGAAACGGCTTTAAGGCAGTTGCCTTCGCGGATGACATATGGCAAATTTCTCTCTGCTACATATTAGTGAAAGTTTCGAGTATGCATTGCCTGAGCTGGATAACTGGGCCAATAATATTGGATTGAGGGTAAACCCCTCGAAGACGAAGACAAGAAGGAGGCGGGTGCAAAGTTTCAGACTGTCAATGCTGGGTGGAGAGGAGCTTACTCTCTCCAACGAAGCAAAGTATTTGAGAATAGTCCTCGATTCCAAACTGAGCTGGTGGGATTAAAGCTCAGGGTGACACGTTGGATGTACACAGCCATAGATCGGCTCATCCTCTGCTACTGCTTCACAGTCTGGTGGACAACACTGATGAGGAAATGTAACCTGGATGTGCTGTCAAGAATCCAGAGAGCCGCCTGTATGAGAATAACTGAGTGTCTGCTCACCACCATGCAAACGGCGACTCTGGAGGTCATGCTTGACTTATATTGCCGCTGGACCTCTATTGCAGAGCTTTAGCAGCAACTAGTGCTCTTAGGCTAAGAGCGGGGGGTTGGTGGATGGAGAGGTACTTGAGGCACTCCAATATACTCCAGAAGATAGACTGTAGTGATTGCAGGGAAGAAACAGACTACCAAGTACCCATCTTGACTTTTGGTGGGGTGCCAACGCAATGATGCCCAGCAGGAGTGACTAGAATGGGAAAGAGGTGGTCGTAACATCCGATATTTCCATTCTTACGGATGGTTCCAAGACTAGTGCGGGCATAGGGCTCCAGATGTCCCCAAAGGCAGGAGTGTTATAGACTGCCTGACAAATGCAGTGTTTTTCAGGCAGAGCTTGCAGCGATTTATCAGGCGGCAATTTTGGTATCCATGTGCGGAGAGCCCTCACGGCACCTCTGCATATATACTGATAGCCAGGCAGCCATCAAAGCGCTGGATGCTGTGCTGGTAAAATCAAAATTGGTGCAGTTATGCAAGACCAGTCTTGAGAAATTTACTATAAGACACAAGGTGACCCTATGCTGGGTACCTGTCCATAAGGATATCTCAGGCAACGAGATGACTGATGAGTTGGACAAAAAGGGCGCCGAATTGCATAGCTCCGCAGCGGTAGCTTATGTGAGGGTGGACTAATGGGGATACCTGCCGTATTATGAGGCAATTGTGGCCTGCATATGACAGGAAAATGGCAAGGGAACTGCTTAATGGCAACAGAGTAAATACCAGGAAGCTAGTAGGGGTCAGTACAGGTCGCAGGGCCATAGGGGACCATGCTAGTAGATTGGGTATAGCGGCAAACGATTTCTGCAGGAGTTGTAAGGACTCGGAGGAAATCAAATCCGTCCAAAACGTACTTTGTGAATGCCCCACTTTGACGAATAAAAGAAGTATGCTATTGGGTAGCTACTTTTTTGCAAGCCTGAGGGAGCTCCAAAGTAAAGTTTTCAGATAAATCCTGAGTTTTCTGAGAGAAGCAGGATGGATCCAGGTAAACATTTTTAGATATATCCTGAGTTTCCTAAGGAAAGCAAGATAGATCTTGGATTGGAAGATTATCCCATGAGCTCTAGGGGCACAAAGGACCTACTAGAGGTCTAAGTAATGTAGGCTAGTCATCTAGCGGCACCCCTCCTATCTAACCTAACCTAAAGAGTTTGGATGTATGCTGAGATTGCTAAGGTAAACAGGATGAATCTAAGCCGGTTTAACAGGTTATCCGATGAGGTTAAGGGGCGCAATGGACCCACTGGAGGACTAAGTGATGCAGGCTAGTCTTCGAACACCACCCGTTTCACATAAACTATTACCTATACTGAGAGAGAAAAGGCCTTATATTTCTATTAACATCGAATGCTAAAAATAAGTTAGAGTATAATGCGGTTAGTAATGAGTAATGAAATATTCTAAATTAATAAAGAAGGCCTTCTTTTTCCTACTGGGCCTAATTCATGAAATAGAAATGGATATGCGTTTGAGCTAGTCCTAACTTCTGTAACGTCATTTTATTGTATCTTATGGAAAAGCAACTACCAATTAAAATGTGAATCGTCCTATTGTGTAAGCTATCATTCATATAGAAAAATTGTTTTAGAGTCATTTTTAGCTTTGTTCCTTAGTGGTCATATATTAAGAAAATTATGTAAAAAAATCACTCTAACCGCTATAACTACGATTTTTCTAAAAAAAAAAAAGGCCTATGACACAGCAAAGCTCGGAAACTTTAGATTTCGATTCAACTCATGATTAAGATTTTGAAAAAGTTAATTTTTACTTTGGGCCTTATTATACTGTGGTAGATTAATAAGGCCCTTGGAAAAGAATTTATAAAACTGAATTATTTCTTCAAATACCCACTTCTGTTACAGTTTTTCTATTTTTTTAGTTGTACAAATAAATAAACGTGACGGAAAACTTGATTTTGTAGTTCTATATCACCAAATACTTGATTTATTGCATTTTTTCAAATTAGGTAGGCATTACCTTATATTAACTATAGTGAATGCATTTTAATGTAAGCATCAGTCATATTAAAAAAAAAAAAAAAAAAAAAAAATCCATCTTGCCCATATCTCAAGACCACAGTGGTGTTTACAAATACAACGTAGGACCACTTCAGGTCTATCATGTATTAGTGAAGTATTTAACGGGGTGTTTTCATACAAACATACATTTTTATAGACTAGTGAACCGATTTGCTATCTTGTCGACAAAAAGTATGGTGGCTTTAATGAAGGAAGATGTAAAATTTTTTTTTTAAGTAAGTCCTACAGCCTAAATTATAATTTCAAAAGAAAAATTGAGCTCTAACAAATTACAGACCAAAACGTTTCCCTTCTAATTATGTTTACAAGGTAAAACATTAACAAAAATAGCAAGTAACATGAATTAATGAAATTTTTTCCATTTTCTTCCAATAATTTTCATAAACTTGAACCCTCAATTTGTTAAATTGATTTCTCTTTGAAAGCTATAGTTTAGCCTCCGTGACCTTCTTAAAAATAAATATTTAGCTCGATTTAAAGTATGGCAATGTAATTTCGGCTAGTTAATGGGTTGTATTGAATTCTTCTTCTTACACATTAAAAAGCTTTCAATGTGTTTGAGCGCAACCAGAAATCCTGTCAATTCCTGCCCTACCTCACCGAGGAGAGTGGTTTGCTAAATTTTATAAGTGTTGGGTACCAGGTAATTTTTTATATGGAGGAAAATTATTGCAATTGTCAATTATAGAAATAAAAAAGTTTTTATGACTAGAATGCAACTAGATAACTCGCAACTTTTTAAGGCTAATATCAACTGTATGAAAGTTAAAGGAAGAAAATAATTATTTAACGTGCATTTGTAACCACCGCAATTAACTCTAATGTTGTGGGCATTAGAATTGTATCTGTGCATCGCCATGTACCAACCATCCAAAAATTAATCAAGGAAGCAATATGGGGACTACAGTAGGTAAAAAAAAATTAAATAAAAAAATACTTAGCTACTCGTATAGTTCCAGTTTTCTAGTGCTCTTCTAGGTTTTTTCCCTTTACTATTATTTTTTTATTTTTCACTTTAATGTTGTTATCGCATCTTTCCCACTCCTACTAAGTAACACCAGAAACTTTAAAAAAAATCTACTTTTCGGTCTTTTATGGACCTACATGATACTAGCCAGCTACGAAAGGTATAATTTAACTGGATGGCATTTAGATCATTATCAAGCTTTTTTTTATCGTATGGTATAAAATATTCGGATCGCACTTTGGTCAACTTAAAATATTTTTATCAAAACACGCCTTCCAGTTTATTTTTAATTAACTTAATAATTTTGTAATCTTTACTTTTACTTCCTATGCAGTTTTAATAAATTAAACGTAAAGTCTTGTTGGGAGGAAACTTGGATGAATTTATCGTAGAATGGGTATTAAACTAGAAATCTGTGGCTGAGTCCCACTAGCTAAATTTCGAGAAAATCAATTTATTTTAGAAGACATTGATGTTCGCCCAGGGCTTACAAGATAGTTACAATGGAATGGTAATTTCCTTTTACATTCTACCTTAACAATAAGATTGCTTGTAGCGGACAATGATGGAGTAGAATATGGCGAAACAGTAGCAAGTCCATAAGGCCCCAAGAATTAGGATAGCTGAAAGGTCAATAATAGCCTGCAGGAATCTGTAGATGACCAGTCATTTTCACTCAACACAACTGAGAGACCCCCGATGAACGTTGCTAATTTATACAAAGGAACACCACCACTTCACAGAAAAAGTTTTCAAACATATTTTTCCTGAATTAAAAAATTGCCCACCTATCAACAGATCAAAAGTAAAGGACAGGTAAAATATTCACTTCTACTAATTTGAATCTTATCAAACGCTATGTGTGTGTTGCTATTGAGGATGGGTTTCAGGTGTATGCTGCATATACACAGATTTTGTAAGAGGTTTTAATCGCATTAATTTATCACTTCTTATTAAAAAGTGTTTGGTTTTAATTCTTTTCTGCTTATTTGGTTGACATTATATTCAGTGTGTTCAGTCTTGAATCTTCCAAGTTTTGTCTGGTGTTCCACAAGGAAACTGCTTAGGTCCTTTTTTGTTCATTATTTTTATTAATGATATGATAAATATTTTTCGTTCTGCGCAACAGTTACTATGTGCCGACGGTTTTAAGATGTTATTGCCATTTAAAAATTCATCTGACATTTACCTTTTTCAGTCGGATCTTCATCAATGGTGCTGTTCAAATGGACTGACTCTAAATCCAAGCAAGTGTAAGTGTTATACTTTTCACTGTACGCTGAATCCCCTGCATACTGAATACTTTATTGGTAATGTTTCCATTGAACGGCCTAATGATATCTTAAAACTTGGTGTTGTTTTTGATGCGAAAGTGAAGAGTGGTTTTCACACTGATTATATTTGCTGTATGGGTTTTAAGATGCTTGGTTTCACAGCGGGAAATGGATGCGCTCAAAGACAAATGCAAGAACGCTTCCCCACCGTATCCTTGTTCATATAGTTTTAACGTGAACATGTCCGCAGAGGGAGCGCTCAGTTCCAGATTCTTGGGAAGCGCTATTGGAGCGCTAGTGGGTTGGCAATCTTGGAGCGTTTGTAAGGTGGTACTCTTGGAGAGCTTGCAGGGTAGCATTTTTGGAACGCATTTAGGATAGCCATACCAATCTTGGAGAATTTTTGGGGAATACGGAGGGAATCAGGATAAGGTCTTTCAGTTGTATTCTGAATGCGCTCCATTTTATTTAAATTAAATTTTATTAAATTTCAATTAATCGCACATTTCAACTGACTACTACAGAATGAAAATTCTGCTCTGATATCAGATGTATATGAGTTATAATTACACAATAAAAAAACAGAAAGTTTATGAATGAGCCTAAACTCAAAAAAGAGATTTACTTCCGCACAGTTTCCTTTGGCTATGGTAAGAGAGCTCTTCGGAAAAGATTGAAACTGTTGCGGCGCTTTCACGTGCATATGAGTTATCATTTTATAACATTACATGAATAAGGCTAAACTCAGAGAAGATGTCTGCTTCCGCAAAGATTCCTTTGGATATGGTAAGACAGTGCTTCGGAAAATATATTTTCTGGCTATGGTGTGGAAGCGCTTCCATTTACAAGCGTTTGACATATTTCCCGTTGCAACACTAATGACTTCAGTGATCCTCATACCTTAAATTTATACAATGACTTAGTTAGATATATAAATAAGAATACTTCTGTGGTATGGTGACCTTCATTTGAGAAAATAAAAAAGAAATTGCACTCGGTATGCATTGAAAGCAAGGATCAGCCAATTATAAAGCAAGATGTATGCTTTTAGGGTTACAGAACTTAGGAGAAAAATGTCATCTATAATGCTTGCGAGAGATATTCTATGGTACTAAATCTGTTCAACTGATTTGCTAATTTTATTCAATATATGTATATGTGCCAGGCTTTGCCCTAAGAACTAGATGTCTGTTACATATATCTTATCATGGAACGTCTTATTGTCAGAATAAACCCATTTCCTATTGCTCTCGTCACTTTAATGAAATTTCTGACAATAAAGTCGATTTAGCTCTGAACGCTCCGAGTTTAAAGATATTGTTACTTCAAAATGTTTGTAGTTTGCTTAATTGAATTTATTTTAACAATATTACTTCTCTAAGAATACCTAAATTATACTTACTTTCTGTAGTTACGCTATATTTTACAATTTAGTTTCTATTGATATTAGTAAGTTTGAGTATTTAGTAGCACTTTATCTAACAATCTAGTTCCCAGTAAACATTTTAGCGAATTCCGAAATTCGAGATTTCTTCGAGAATTCTTCATTTAGTGACGTGTATTTGTCGGAAATATTCCGAAATTCCGAAATTCGATTTTTCTTCAAGAATTCTTCGTTTACCGATGTGGAGCTGTCGTCCGTACGGTCATTTTTCTTTCTTTTCACCGTTGTTGCTCTATTTTGAAAACCGATTAAAGTATAGATTTCTTGTAACTTTATTGGAGATTTATAGTAAAATGTGATTTGTATTCTAGATGTGCAGTAAAGTGGGTATCAAATAGAAGTGATTAACAGTCCGTGTACTCAAAATTTATTAAGGATACTCTCAAAAAGACATTCATAGATGAAATTGCTCCGGAGTTCTGTTGGCTTAGCATAAAAGACAAACTGTCAGCGATGGAGCTCAGGAATGTTGCGGATAGATTGCATTTATAATTGTTCATTTTCTACAGATGCATTTCACGAAACATTTCCTGGCCTTCTCGAAGAGTACTTCAAGAAAACTGCAATGCGTCATTTTCATTACGCGAAGGACAGGCTGACAAAAAACAAATTATAAGCAGAAAGTGTAAATTCTTTTCCGTTTTTTTTTTCTTGTTTTAATTGTCTTCTGAAGAGGCTTTATTTAATTTTTTTTTAAAGATTTTTCTTTTTTTTTTTAGGAAGCATCAATGCCGCCGAAAGTGGCCTTTTATCTACGTCTGTTACCTGTATGTTTGCAAGTGACAATTTCATACCCCCAATGATAATTTTCTCTCGCAAACGGATGAAACTAGAACTCCAGGATGGGGCACCACCGGGAATCGTATTTGTATGTCATCCATCAGGATGGATGCAAACAGATATATTCACAGAATGGTTGAAACATTTTATTGAATTTGTCAAAGGTTCTTTTGATGAACCTGTTCTTCTTATTGATGGCCATACGTCCCACACCAGGAACTTGGGTTTTATCAACTTGGCTTGAGAGAATCATGTAACAGTGTTATGCCTGCCTCCTCACTGCAAGCATAAATTGCAACCACTGGATATATCGTTTATGGTCCCCATGAACACGTATTACGTGCAAGCTATTGAGAAGTTCCTCAGTAATAAACCTGAGAGAACTGTGTCACAGTTTCGGATATCATCTATATTTGAAGAAGCTTATTTAAAAGCTTCTAATCCCCTAACTGTCATTAATGGATTTAAAAAAAAAACTGGCATCTTCCCATTGAACCCAGATGTGTTCGATGATATCGATTATCAACCTGCTGAAACCACAAATATATTTTCGTATGGTGAGGGAATAGTCTACCATGTGCTGGGAAATGGCTCACCTCAATCAGAAATTGCATAACAAGCATTTAAGGATGATGGACAATAGCCGGGATGTTCATATTATCTTAAAAGCCCCAGCGAAATTCAACCAGTGCCACGAATTAGGGCAACAAATACACGCTTTAACAGAAGAAAACTAACTAGTAGTCCATATAAAAACAATTTTAAGGTTTTAAATGAACAAAAGGATAACGTACAAAAGAAGAAGATTGTAAAACCAAAGATATCCAAGATAAAGAAAAGACCGGTTCCTAAATTGCAATTAGAAAGACACACATAAGAAGTTGACGTTCCTTGTTTCTATTATACTGATATATATATATAGTAGGTCTAAAGCCAGAGAGGGATGGCTAAAATGCCAATTTTGGTAAAATTGGGCTCAAAGTACGTTTATGCGACAGTCCCAAATCAGGACTAGAAACCGGTTATAGGCCAAAATCTGGTCTACCCGTATAAACGGCACAAATTGGACTAGGAAATTTGCACACACATTCAAATAAATCAGGCCTAGGCCCAATTCAATTGGGGCAAGACCAAATTTCGGACTTTCACGTTTATACGGCAAAAAAAATTCGGACTTTGGTTATCGTATAAACGTGGTCTCATGAACCATGTATTGGATGCAAAGAAATAGACGAGTGAGAAATGTAGATCAAAAAGATCTTAAGTAGGCAGCTACCACAACTACTAATCTACTTGAACTGATATCTGTATTAAGTGCCTTAAAGTTTGAAAATTTTTACATTTTATATATACGATCGCAGAGAAATTGTTTTTTTTTTATTTTATTTTCTTATAAAGTTAAGTTTTTAAACTAATTGAGTCTTACTTTTGAAGTAAATTAAGTGGCGCGAATTGTCCAACTGGGTGGCTCGTTTGACCCGACATTTGGAGCATAATGCAAAATTTGACCTGTGTTAAAAAAAAAAAAATGTTTTCCCTATCTTCTTTCAAAAGTTTTTGAATCTATCATAAACTCCAAATTAATGAAGTATCTGGAAACCAATCAGCTCATCAACGATCGCCAATACGGCTTCCGGCACGGACGCTCATCTGGAGACTTGCTGACTTTTCTTACGGAACGTTGGAATCGTAGTCTTCACAATTTTGGTGAGTCCAAATTCGTTGCTCTAGATATTTCAAAGGCCTTTGATAGAGTCTGGCATTCAGCCCTTTTGGCCAAACTCAAAGCACTTGGTCTTTCCCCTCCTCTTCTATTATGGATTGAAAGTTTTTTATCTAGTCGCCAAATACGTGTTGTATTAGATGGCGTTATATCTGATCCTCATCCTATTAATGCCGGTGTCCCTCAGGGCTCTGTTATTTCTCCGACTCTATTTCTAATCTTCATTAATGATCTGCTTTCCCTTACTTTCAATCCTATCCATAGCTTTGCTGATGACAGTACCCTTGATTTCGCATACTCCTTTGACACCCTTGCGGATTCCAGAGGGAACGCCGCATGTGTTAAACGAGACTGCATGATTAGATCATTGAATAACGATCTTGACAATATTCTCGCTTAGGGCAAAGTGAATCGCGCCGAATTCAATGCATCTAAGACCCAAAGCTGTCTCATCTCATTAAAACAAGACCATCACTTAACCACTCCCGTTTCGTTTGATGGTGCATTAATTTCTGAATCACCGTCACTAAGAATTCTTGGCATTAATATTTCCAGTAAGTTAAGCTGGACAGATCACATCTTCTCGGTTGCCAAAGAAGCATCAAAATGTCTTGGTTTTATGAAAAGGTGTAAGAAATATTTCAGCCCATCAAATATAGCGCTCCTCTACAAGTCCTACATCAGACCCAGAATGGAATACAATTCCCATATCTGGGCCGGGGCTGGTCGCACAGCCTTAGCTTCATTGGATATTGTCCAAAAGAGAGCCTGCAAGCTCATTGGCGATGTGGCAATTACTCGTCATTTCGACTCGCTCGAGCACCGTCGCAATGTTGGATGCCTTTTGCTCCTTTATCGCTATATACATGGCTAATGTTCTGATGAAATATCTAGTCTGATCCCTTGTAGAATAGTTCCTGCACGCAATACCCGCGCTGCATCCCGCGCTCATCCTTTTACCCTTCAAATTACCTTCGGCCGTACACTAAAATTCCGTGATGCTTTCTTATCCCGAACTGTGCGAATGTGGAACAGTTTACCATCTTCTGTCTTTCCTCCGGCATACAACCTGCAAAAGTTTAAGGGCGACATACATCGGCACCTCCGCCGCTCTCCTCATATCCTTTAATCCTTTCCCTATCTCCTTCCTGCCACGCTGTGCTTTGCATCATAGGGTATCCCCTGAGCGTGGCTTAATAATATAAAAAAAACAAAAAAAAACAAAAAAAACAAAATATCAGAACTCCAAATTTCTTTGCATTAAATAAAAACTTATTAATCAACACACAAAACTACTCGATGTACGCGATAATACCAGTATCACTTTTCTGTTAATATCAAGTAAAACTTTAAGTATATCAGTCTGCCCCACTTTCCCCTAATAACTTATTAATTAACCGGCTGGTAAAGAATATTAGCAATTTCTAAAGTACAATATCGTCAGTATACTCTAGAATCTCCGTCTAGAGAATAAAATCTGACGAAAACTGGAGGGAGGTCCGAGCTATGTCTAAGGGGTATTAGAGACTTCCATGACTCCATTTGATCTACATATCTCTTTGGAAAGTCACCCAGTCGGCATTAATCGAATCTTGCTGACTATTCAAATATTGAAGACCTAATCTGTCTACGCTACCTTAAAATACATTCTGGCAGCTTGAAGATTCACATCAAAGTAATTTTCATACAATAGTTTTCATACAAAAATGAGGAAGTATTTTCCAATCACTAATGGGGCCTTGGCAATACCTAATTGCAATGCCATTTTTAATTCCCTTATCAGTCAGATAGTAAATGTCATCTTGAGAAGGAAGGGGGGGTGGGGGTGTGGCGGGCTGCTGAGTTGTAAGACGGACAAGGTCTTACAAGGAGAATTACTCTCACCACGTCTGTGTTACCTTGTGGTTGACGATATTCTGCAGCAGCGCCTTTACGAACAATAGGATTTCTACAGCTTAAGCCTAGGCATCACTAAGGGATTGCAACACACCACCCATTAGCGCAATATAACAGCGAATAAAACTTTTATGTGTGTAGAGAAACCCTGTAAGAAATTATTCACAATCACAAGGTAGATAACAATCAGTATGGACTTGTTTTGTGTAGAAAGGTGTGAAAGTAAATATATAAATAATACAAAAACTAATTGAAATGCAATTTTTTCTGTCTTTTATTAAACAAAACAAAAAAAAATAATAAAAGCAAGTAACATTTAGAAACTGCTTACCGACCTCCAAGATTAGAACAGATCCAACACAATGATGCCCTAGTAACACTGCAGCACTTCAGGAAGCTTATCTTGGTAACCATCAAATCTCTCAAGGACTCTCATTTTTACAGGAAAATCACGGCACTTAGTTTAATTGAAAAAAAAACTTCCTACACCTACACCTACACTTGTACAAACAATTCCATCAATTCCATCACAAAGGTAAAGTGGTGGTATTCTAGGTGGAATACAAAAGTATTAGTTTTAGAGTACATTTCCTTTTTTAGAGGAGTATAACTATTTTCTTGGATGAAGCTTTTACTCACAAAAACCAAGTAAATATTCCAATGTGTGTGTGCCTGTGTGAGAAGCAGAAAATGCGACCTTGATTCTAAAAATATCTTTCTATGAGGCGGGCGTCGATTTCTTTCTACACAAATGTTTGCTTATAAACAAAGAATGCATAAAAAACATAATATTTTCCCTTATACCTATCAAAACATAAGTAGAAAACTAAAATAGTTTTAAGCGCTTTTTCCTGTTCAACATTGATTGGCATGAAACAATTTTCTTTCTTTAGAAGAAACCGAAAAAAAAAATTTATATATTAATTATTCGTCCCTTTTAGCGAGGTTGTCAGTCACAGTGATGTATTGGGGCGTTGAATAATTTCTTTGCGTGATCCTGAATTCAAAATTGCCATGATTCGTCTCTCCGGAGGATTATATTGCCAAGAATGAAAAAAAAAACAAAACAAACAAAAAATAACCCCAAAGGACTTAATTTGTTCAGTTACGCAAGTCCCATAGGGCGGTGTAAGTTTTGCCTGCTGCATGCAAACAGGACGACTACGTGAAGCGCTATTATTATTAAATGCAATAAAAAAACATTCAATAATTTAAAACTGATTGCATGATGTTGATTAAAGCTTTTAAGCGCGGCTGTGTATGCTTATTATGCGATCGTTTTTGTCCTTTTTTGTTTTTTTTTTTGTTTTTGTGAAAAGCTTATCGCACAAAAGATATTCGTTTATAGGCTGCATGCAAATAAGTTTATTTTATCGTGATGAGTATTCCCATCATTTGTCACTTCGTTTTTATTTGCTTTTTACTTTTTTCATTACTATTTTTTTTTTTAGAGTTTCAGCTTATAATTTTGATTGTTGCCTTTAATTGTAATTATTAAACTTTGCCTTCTAAAAATTTTTTTTTGGAGTATGAGAGTTTGGATCCAGAATATTTTCGGTCTTCCTTTTATATTATCTCGATATTTAATTATAATTTTTTTTTTGAAGTTTAAAAATCAGTTGTTAATTATTTACGGATACAATGACTAAAAAGCACTTTTCGAATTTAATGAGAGGAAACTCTTCAATGGTTGCATTCTACATTTTATACAGTAGACTCGTGACAGTATGAACATAAAAAGTATTAGATGTTCATAGAAACTAAAAAAATTCATACTTACGGATGTATGATTTAACTTTCAATTTAAACTAAAATTATACATTTTTGAATCTGTACACAATACGACCGCAATTATTGCAACCTTCAAAACTTGTAACCCACTTATAGTAAATGAAACTGTTGAAATCTTTGGAGTTTCTGATTCGATAATTGTAACCTATGCAAATAATGACTTGATGGTAATAGAAATTAAATTTTGCATTTCACCCTTTGTTCTTGGCTGTGTTAATTTAGTTTCTTTGTAGTGATTTTTTACAGTAAAAACGTAACAACAGAGTCAAAATGTTTTGACGTTATAGCAAATTTTCTGGTAGTCGGCGTATGTCTTGTCACTCAACTCTCCTCCTGGTGGAGAGCTACGTTATCTTGAAGGAGCACAGAGATGCGACAGTAGAAGTGTATGCTTGTCACTAGAAAACTGTAGTCTTGAGAAACTTGACAAGAAACACCAAGAAACAATTTTTTTTATATAGCAGTAACGGTGAGGTTTCCATTACCAAATTATGTAACTTGAGTTATATAGACTAGTACTCGAAACCTCTTTGTAACCACTATAAACCCCTTATAGAGCTTAAATGGAGGATTATATAAAGGTTACCGTGACTTGATTTAGGTAACGTTATATAACTAAAAGTTTTATAAAATGAGTAACCAAAATATTCTGGTTACCTTAATATAACTTCTTATAAAACCCTTATATAACCCAAGGTGCTCTCGATTAATTTATTTTGGTCATAGCAGTGGTTGCGGTAATGTTTCGGTTACCTTTATAAATTTTGTTTATAATGGTGATGGTAACGTTTCCACAACGCTTGGAATTCTCAGGCTGATTACTTTCAGTGATTGAAATGTTAGGGAAATTATTTTTCGTTACCTTTATAAAACAATAATATGCAAATATTTACGAAACCTATCTTGACATAGAATTTCGATTTTTTTTTTTATATACATTTCAGAAGTACAATTTTTCGGCATATATGTGGTGAAATTCAGCTGCAATTGAAATTTTACTGTGAATATCATCATAGATACTTCTAAAAAATACAGACCCCTCCAAAAATAAGCAATTTTTAATAATTTTAATTAAATATGACAAAATTGAAAATTTTCACTTAGGTGATATTAATTCATAAAAATAACATAACATAATTTAGAATTGTTATATACCTAAAAAGATGTATTTTCTTCATATAAAAATAAAACGGAAGCCATATATCTGCAATATAAAAAATTGACTAATCCGACATTTTCTTTTTTATCTGCAATGCATAGATGAAAAAAATGGCGGCTTGTACTTACCATTATAAAACTTCAAGTAGTTTTATATAAACTCTGTCTCTATTATATAAACTGAATGACCCTTATAAAACTTCTAGAAATATTAAATAAACTGAAGAAACTACCATACCTCGAAAATGATCCTTATATACCCTTTAGTCATAATATGTAACCTTTGGTAATGTTTTATATCTTATAGTAACGAAAATCAGTCTACTGTTCTTATATACCGTTTGGTTATATTGTGTTACCTTAGTAACGTTATATATCTTAAAGTAATACCGAAGGATGTGTCAAGTTATTCTTAAAATAAGTTTTGTTGGGCGCGCCGTGTAGTGTTATAATGGCTCCATTCGACACTAAAAGTAATTTGTTTTTATAACGATCACCGTAGTTACTAAAGGGCCACCAAAAAATTTTACGATATTTTATAGTGGGAAATTACTGAAAGTTGTCGAGTTAAATAAGGGTAACCACGGATACCGCAATAAACCCTTATTACCAATAAGTTATATAACGTGGTGATCAAAACAATTACAAAACTTTTTTATATACCTTCTAGTAATGGTTAGTCTAAGTTATATAGACCGGTGATTGTAACATTTCCATCACCAACTTATAAAACCTTTAGTAAATTACTTCCACGACAACCATTAGTAATCTTCAAAAACTCCAATATAACTACGTCACCAATTGGTAATATTATAAAACTCTTATATAAATACTCAAATTTTTACATAACCGAGTAACCATTATATACCCCTTATAAAACTACCCATCACCTTCAGTCACCAAAAATTGGGAAAATTGTTACTTGGGACTGTTGGTGTCTCTATCCCCTGGTGAAAGGTTATCAAACGTCCGGTAAGTAAGTTGATTGAATGGTCAACACTTGTTTCTGAAAGTGTTCAAAAGCACCAGTCAACCTGACGTGAGACTGGGATAAATAGATAAATAGTGGTGCAGATCTAGACTGTCGCCCTATGACAGTTTGGATGATTACTCGGATCTCGATGAAACCAAATATTCTTGAAGGTTGTGTATCTGTGTATCTGTTCAAAACGCCGAATGAATTAGATTCAACAGGCCCAGACAATCCCTGTGACAACCTGGAGGAGTATCAGCAAAGATAACTTAAAAAGAAGGCTGATTCGGTTGATTCCCGAACAAATTGGAAAATTTTAAATAAATAAAAAATAATAATTCTTTATTAAAAGAGCACACAATTGAGATCAAGCTCATTAATTTGCGCCTATTCCAAGGTAAATTTCATATTAATAGAAAATTTGAGTATCGCAAAAATGTCGTTATACGTTCTATCTATGTTTTATTTTTATATTTATATTTTTTTATTTTTTATTTATTTATTGTGGCTTCATTATACTACATAAGATAGTTACATATATCTCAAGAATTTACTAGCCAGCAATTCACATAAGCTGCGCTTGTGGGGTATGTGGAGCAATTTTTTGATCAGTTTACCTCAAGGAATTGCATGGTATACCGGAAGGTATCTTGATCATCTGAATCAACCTGTATATCGAATCATAATAACGATTCGATAACGATTCGATAACGATTCCTAATAACGATTCGTAATAACGATTCGATAACGATTCGTAATAACGATTCGATAACGATTCGAGGCTGATTCGTAGTCTCAAGTTAAAATCGACGGATATTCGTAGGGGTCTGAAAACATTTCAGTAAATTCATAATTAAATGAAATGGTGTTGGTCATATAAGGAATAGGAGTAAATCGGAAATTTTTTTTTAAATCTAACAAATTTAATACTTTTCTGTGGGGCTGAAAAATAAAAATATTGTCTAACAAATTTATTAAATTTGGAAGGAATTTTCATATTGAAAATATTATAACGGATAATGTGATTTATTACAAATTAATCCTGTCGTCTTCCTTTTAGTGCATAGACTTAGATGATTTCGATTGAACCTAAAATATTACATTAGAGAATAATTGTAATTTTGGATGAAGTAAATTATTTTTAGCTTACGGAATGATTCCAGTTTCATCAACGTTGAAAACTTTCTTTGTCGGATATGTTTTGTGATCAAAAATTTCTTTGAGCAGTAAAAACAAAGATGACACAACTGGTTTATTGAAACCCATTGCTCTGGCTTTCGAGGTTGCTTCTGGGGTTCTTAGGCTTATTTCTTTGTGTCGTTGTTGAACTCCATATAACCAGTCCCGTCCTACTAAGCCTGATTCTTTTTTAAATGGATGTTGAATGTGATTCTGCTCTGCAAGTTGAAATGCAGTTGTTTTTCCAGATCTACAATATTATATTGAACGAGTTCTTTTTCCTGATCCACAGTGAACACACTTTTGTAACGACCAAGTGATTTTCTTGATGATTTTGTGCAAACTCGCCTTTGTCAAGTTGCACGGGAAATACCAAATATCTGACTCGCTTTAAGTAAACGCATACTTTTAGAGGTAAAACCGCCGTACGCATTGCTTCCTCCCACTAAGATTAATTGAATGTTTTTCTAATTTATTATTATAATGTTGCTTGTTTATAACATTTTTTATTGAAAATGAAATAGTTTGCTTCGCTTGTGCAGAAAACTTTTTTTGTGGTATATCTGTGTAAGGACTAACTGAAGTCTATTGATTTTCAATAATTTTAAGAATTAAACTGACGGAAATGTTAGTGAATAGAGAAACAACGTCAAAGGAAATCATTTTCTTTTTGTCCTCCTTTCAATCCCCAAGTACGTTTTGTTTCCTAATTTTTATTTCGAATAATACACTAATGTTTGTAATAACAAGAACACTAACAATAATTTTATTTCGGAAAATGTACCCAAGATTACAAATCTTTAGATTGTACTTAAAATAGAGAGGTGCTAGTATAAAAGTTATTAAGAGAGCAGATCAAAAACAAAGCAACAAGAAAAAAAAAGATCTTATATAAAAGAATTCAACTACAAAAATACAAAATAATTATAAAGATAAAATAAAGTAAATTAAAAAGAATTAATAGGAAAACTTGATTAAACTAAATCAGCCAATAGTTATTATCACATCATCATATCAAAAACTAAATCTGAGAAATTTCAAATTAAAAAGATAAAGGAGATGTGTAAATAATAATAATATCTAAAATACTATAGTTCAGTTCTGATAAGCTAAATAAAAGTAAGGAAAACGAGAAAAGATATGATAGTCTTATTACCGCTGTGTAGAAAAAGTCTGATAAATTATCAAGTTTAAGTTCACAATATTTGAGTCCGGAAGATTTTTTTTGAAAGCACTGACAGCGCCAACACACTGAGTATTAGATGCAAGTGAATTCCACAATCGAGCGACCTGGACATTGAAAGAACCCTCTATTACCAGTCTCCTAAATCTTGGAATAATGATATTACGCTTGCAGTGAGATAATGAGGTTCGGAAAAACTCTCGAATGTATTCAGGTTTCCCCTTGTGAAGTAGTAAGGTGTGTAAGAATATCAGAGCTCTATGCTTTAGATATGCAGGTAGAGAGCATCGAAGAAGCAAATTTTTATAGGCTGAGATATGAGCATACCTTCTGAGACCCAAAATAAAACGGATACAATCATTAAATGCTACTTCAGCTCGTCGGAGACAGGTATTATCCAGTTTGGAATATATCATTCTTCCAAAGGTAAAATGCTGTAAAATTAACGCTTTAACTAGCTTCATTCTAGTGTCTGTGGATAAAATTTTTGCACAAAGCCACACTCTTCGCAACCCTGCATATATTTTACGAAAAATCGAGCTTACATTATCGCAACAGCTCATGTCTTCGTTTATGGCAATACTCAGATTTTCAACTTTTCTTGAGTAAGGTATAGCGACACCGTTTAAAACCACTGGAGGTATGTCATCTATGTCATAATAACCACTATGGAAGGCGAAAGATTTGGATTTTTCGGGCTTAAGCAGCAACCCATGACGTAATGACCATTCAGTGATTCTGCGGAGATCGCAATTGATACGCTCAATGCAATCCTCTGAGAGCCCCATAGGTCTATTTAGGTACAATTGCACATCGTCAGCGTACAAGTGCACAGTAACATCATGTACTACTTTGGGAAGTTCGCTGATGTAGAGACTGAACAACAAAGAGCCGCGAACTGATCCTTGGGGCACACCACGTAGAGTGGGTAACAAAGTCGATACGCTTTGTCCAGTTCTGACATATTGATACTGGTCATGGAGAAAGTTACTGACCAACGGTATTGCAGAAGTACTGAAATTGCACTCTAGAGATAGTTTAGACAGTAGAATCCCATGATCAACGTAATCAAAAGCCTTCGAAAAGTCCAGTAGTACCAGAGCCGTGAAATCGCCTTCATCAAGGTCAGCTCTTATGTCTGTGGATACTTTCAGTACAGCAGTCTCACAGCTATGATGTGAACGAAAACCTGATTGGTATGGCAAAAATAACCGATTATTCACGATATATTCTATAATTTGCAAGTACATGAGCTTTTCCAAAATTTTAGCTAGAAAACATAGGATAATGATAGGGCGATAATCATTTGGAGTTTTTGGAGGACTTCTTGGGTATTGGCAAGACCGAGGCAATTCTTCAGCTTCGGGCAAAAGAAGAAGACGTTAGGCTCGTGCTCATAATATGCAAGATGTATTTTGCAATATACGGAAGCAGCAGCTTAATAAATCGCGGATGTAGATTATCTGGGCCTATTGCTTCAAATTTTATGGAATAAATAGAAGAAACCAGCTCATCAAGGAAAACCGCACGAAAGGAAAAGTCACCTATAGAGGATGTGACAAAATATAAAGCCATGCTACTACTGCTTCTGCTGGACTGACCGTGAAGAGTTTCAGTGGTGGAATTGTTAAATGCAGTAAAAAACGAATTGAGACTTTAGGGGTTATAATCACATTCGACTTTATCCTTCCCATAAACACCGGCCTTCCGTAAATTTCCCCATAGCGTTTTAGTAGGGAGCTATAATATACATACTTAGCACTTCTGATTGCTACAATTGTTGTAATAGATTGCGTCCGTGAAAACGGTTTGAGACATCAGCTGAAAAGTCAGAGAAATAATAAAATTTTCGTGGGGGTATTCTAGTCTAGAAATTCGAAAAAATATATTTTTTTTTGTTTTCATATTTTCAAAGTTTAACTATTCAAGAATATACCTACAAGAGGTTTTTTCAAAATGGTGGCTTGTATCTTTTATATTTAGTGTTCAACTGCATCCAGCTGCTAACAGTTGAATTCTAACTTCTAAACCACTTGGACTTTAAGGGGTAACGCTACTGTAACGGCTAAAAAAAAAGGTTTTTTCACGAATTTTTTTCTCGCGAAATTAAAGGTGTTTGAAAAAAACCTTTTAAGGGTATTATCGGGCATACATTGAACTTTATTGGTAAATTTTTGACAGCAAAAAAAAAACAAAATGGCGGCTCCATAGCCATCTTCCCGGGACATGTTTCGGAGCAAGTTTAACGCGCTTGGTGGCGACCTCCATTTTCAAATTAAAAAAAAAATTTTCTCGCACGGGACCTTTTTTTTTCTTATTCTAGAAGGTTTATACTATTTTTTAGGTCAATAAAAAAAAAACGATTTTTCAAAAAACTTACAGTGGCGTTACCCCTTAAACGCGTTTTTCTCGAAACTGCCTTTATCAAGACGATGCCCACGATTTCTCAAGTTCTACTGGACCGATTTACTTGAAATTTTTTTGAAAGTCTTCTTTATAGACTTGTCTATGTCCGGAACTAGCCGCATCCCCAAATATCAATTTTTACTATTTTTACAAAATTCGAAAAAGTCAAAAAAAGTGGTACAAAAATTGCTTTTTTTTCAGGCAGCGGCCATTTTGTGAAAAAAAATTTTTTCAACTTTTCCCTAGTTCCGGACATAGCGACATTACTCTAGACTAATAATCTTTTTTATTTTTTCTTTTCGGATTGCTAGGCGGGTTGGAATCGTGGGCATGATCACGCGCCAATTTTTTGAGGCCCCCCACTTCATCAGCTGCTAATTTTTTTAATTTTCAACTTTTTTAATTTTTTTCTGTATTCTTGTAATGTTAATAAAAAACTCATAAAAAAATGGATAGAAAGATATTGATTGCCATTTTTTTACGACACTTCTAAAATTCGGGCCTCTAGACTAGAATACCCCCTTAAAAGATATTTTTTCTCCTGACCGCCTAGTCCTCTAAAATGCTTTTACCAATATTAATTTTAATATAACTTATTAACTTTTTAGAAAAAAAAAAAACAAATTTGTGTCTACAAAATTACTCAATCACTAATAAATTCCTAATTAAAAAAAAAAAAAAAAAAAAAAAAAATTAATAAATTGACGAACTGAGAGATAAGTGAAAGTTCCATATCAATTCATTTTACGACCTCAGCTTAAATCTCATTACCGATGACAAAAGTTTACTGATCTCATCTTGAGGTAACGATCTGTTGTAACAATTGAAATCGCTTTATTATTTTTTATAATTCAAATTCAAACCACACGAAAAACTTTCACTTATGGGGCTCTATGAAAAGTGCGAGAAATCGATATGCTCATTTCTCATTCGTCAAATTGGTATCGACAAATTACGAACTATCGAAAGTGCTCTGATCTAACCTGTGCTAAACAAACGCAGCTGACAGAAACATTCAAGACAATTTCAATAGTATCGTCTTTCACCTTGAGACGAGACGTATAGACGGAATGCTTAGATGAAATCACCGGTGATGGTAACCGCATTCAATCAATTCCCTAATTAATTTCTCTTATTACGTTATTGGCTGTGTGGGTGAATGAATGGTTTTGCTACCGCCTTAGATAAAGTTTCAAAAAAAAAAAAAAAACTATTTTTTTTTTTTGATTGATTACGCTATCGTAATTGGTGAACCTCTTCGATTCGGTGTGCCGCAGTTAGAGAAAAGTTCAGAGGGCAACTTAATGAATTTATTGTTGTTTCTGTTGTTGTGGTTGTTGTTGTTGTTGTATAGTTACGTTTGAATCGCAGTTCTATTTGGAGAATGGGCGAACACCATAAACTACCACACTTTAGGACGGGCTAGTAAATTTATTATTTTGCTTTGATGATTTATCAAAATTTGTGGCAAAGATCAATTAATTGTTTTCATTTCCATTCACGGAATGTTCTTCGCCGTATAAATCAATTTTGTGGCTAGGAGAAATATGAAAGGGTTCCTTTGTTTTTTCTATAGAAGATTCGCTCTTGGGAGTTGAATAAAATTTACGGAGGAGGAATGAACACATTTAAAACTAAATGAAATTTAATGGTTCTGTCGCCTTTGGTTAGTGTTTTTTTTTTTGTATCCATAAATCTTGTAATAATTTTCCACAGTGGAGAAGAAAATATTATCCGTTCACAGGGTGCTTTACAAAAAGTTGACATCAAGTCATAGTAATTGAGAGGTCTTTGTATGTGGAGACAAGCAAAATATTGTACAGCTGATGAGGCTAAATCGATAGATTCTGTGATAATATTTATTTTTTATTTTTTTATTTATTAGATAGAAACTTGCTGGAGGTTTTTAACGCCTTATAATACTTTCCCCTCCATTGGAAGGATAATGACCTACACAGACTGTCTCTATTATTATGACTTAATTTGAAATTCAGCCAATTTAACCCTTTGAGTAGTGAGTTAATTTTTTTAGCATACACGTCCCTGGAGTGAGTTATTTTTGCATTTTTCGAAAGATTTCGCACATTGAACGGAGTCTTTTGGGGGGGGGGGGGGGGGGGCGCGGTTTTTCTCAAAATTTGGTGTGCATGTTCGTCTCGACGCCATGCACCTTTTGGTCAAGTCGGTTATGCGTTGGGTATTTCTCTCCCGACGGGTGAAGGGGGTAAAGTTTGAAATGTTTTGGTTATATCTCCTGAACAAAGAGTCGCAGACAGTTCATTGATGTCTTAAATGAGAGCTGCGATCCTATGCTAAAGATAATATTAATCTGGTCACTGGATAGGGTACGGGGAGGGCGGAGTGGGGGAAATTAGAGGGAAATTTGGTTTTCTAATAATAACTCAGCCATTTGACATCGGACCATAGGGGTGTGGCTGTTCAAACTTCTTCTCAGAAAAAAACATATTTGAATCTGTACTAGATTTTCCAAAACGTACCAGAACAAACTTTGACACCCCCCTCCCTGGTGGCGCAGTATTATTTGATTTGTTTTTAAAACGACATCATTCTTTATTTTTGCCTTTTTTCCCTATACGCACTTTTTTAGTACTTCCCTTATTTATATTTTAATTGATGTACTAGATTTTTTGCACCTTAGATCGACACTAACTCTGTAGGATTACCTCTAATCGCAACTCTGATTTGTGCATGTGCATTTCATTAGAATAAAAGAAAATGTGTTCCATGTGTTCCCAGTTTCGGAATCGTAATAATTTCAGAAAGGGTTTCGATGGTCGCACAAATGCAGAGATGAATATTTTTCTCGGAATAATGTACAATTATACATAGATAGATAAGACTTCTAACTTCAAATTAAAAATGTAAAAAAAAAGTGCTAGAAGTCCTCAATAGTAAATCATACTATTTTTTTGAAAAAAAAAAACATTATTAACAAAAAAAATTTTTCGTTCGGTGCTGCTATATTTTTTTATGAAAAATATAAAGCATTAAGCTTTATTCGGCATTTATCATCAATAAATCAGTTACTCCGTTCCCGAGATATGATTTTTTGAAAATGACGTTTCATCGTAAAATCACGAAATTTCTTACCCACAGCGGGGGGGGGGGTCGTGGTAGAGGGAAACAAAAAAATATGAAATAATATACCTACAAACATCATTGTTAGAATTATGTAAAAAAAACGAAAAACCCACCCAAAATGGGCTGGACTATGGCTGGACGTACATGAACGGTGATACTCTATCTGGATCACCAGAGGCTGGCCGTACATGTACGGCGATACCGCTCAAAGGGTTAAGGAAATGAATATGTGACAGACTGTAGACGAAAATTAGTTCATTTGAAATGTCATTGAGATTTCTATGTTACTTGACAGTTCCATCACTGTGAGTATAGATTCAATTCAATTCAATTTATTATATTAATGGCATCTACACAATTAAGTTTCTTGTTAAACTTATAACTATGCGCAGGAGATAATGAAAATACAAATAACGCAACAGTTACTAAAGGAGTACAATTTTCTTCATTTGAAATTGAACAGAAATGTTGTGGAGGAGGGGTCCTTGATGTACTTCATTTGTATGACACACTGCACATTTGACTCGATTTAATTAAAAACTATGCCATTATGGAGGCAGTCTATCTAGGGTATAAGGCTAAATAATGTCGAAATTTCGAATTTAGTTAGTTTTTATTTTCAATTAACAAACATTTTTTTTTTTTTTTTTTTTTCAAAAAATATGCCATCAACACCATTTTTTTTTTTTTTATATCGAACTTAAGACACTCAAAGTTTTAAGTACAAAATGACCTTTCACACTATCTACTGAAACAAAAGTTGCGTTTTTCTTCTTCTTTTTTTTTTGTACCCTTTCTTTAATCCGAGGAAAAATATCATTAAATGCCTTTTCTTCTATGTAGTCAGTTTTCAACTAATTTTTGCTTAATGTGCCTGAAGGAAAGGTTCAAAAACAGAAAAAAAAGGTTGAATTTTGGGTAGACAGTTTGATGGGTCATTTTAAAGTAAAGTCTTGTAGCTTCCTTTAATATGAAAAATTAGAGTTGCTGACATGAAATAAATACTAGTTGAACTAAAAAACTGAGTTAAAATTCTGAAATATCGATTTTGTTCGTCTGGGGGAATTGTCCTCTTTTTCATCATATTATATAAGGAATAAAAAAATAATGAAGTATGGTTATCTATGGAAAATGTATATGTACCAAAAAAACAAAATCCTGGCAATCGAAGGCTTAGTTAATCTCGCAAAATGTGCAAATGAAAATAGTAGAGAAAGTTTGTTCTAAGTGTTACAGAAGTACCTATTCAGTTAGTGACCTATCCGAAAATTATGGTTGAATAAGACTTACCGGGTGCTCGGATGACTTTTTTATGTAGATATACTCGTACATATGTTTTTGTAGCGAAATCTCAAGCTCCCATGAGTTTCAAAATTACATAACTCAAAATTTTAGCTGAATACATTCTCAATCTTTTGCATACCGAAAGCTACGAGTTAGGGTCGGGTGACGTTCCTGGTCGTACATTTCCGAGCTCTTGACCAATTACTTTGAAAATCTATGAAAATTTATTTCGATATTTGCGTCTAAAAACACTTTGTTGAAAGTAGAAAAGCGTAGCTAGGTAGCCATGTCCCTTTGTAAAAATTTGAAGGACAAAAATTGTAGACAGTTTGTTGTCAACTTGTGAACTTAAGAGTTATCAATAAAGAATTTTATTTTTGAATACAACAAATAGCGAGCAATAAGTCAAAGGACTTAGGGGAAGAATTATTATATAGCATTCCTTTTCAGAAACCCATCCTTATGTCAACCATATTTAGCAGTATCGATCGATAAGTTTAGTGGATGTTAGCGTGGCCTATACACGGTGCCGGTTTAAGATCGACTCGGTCATTCCATTGGTGATATTGGAGAATATCAGCCTTTACTCAATTCCACTGATACTAGCCACACAGTTTGGCTGTCGTGGATGAGGTTTTACGTTGACACCTAGCTACGAGTAGTCTTAATTCCACGGCAGTCGTAACGCACGGATTAGACTCAATGCGACAAACAACGCCCTCATGAGACAGAGTGTATCTTGTCCCAATGGGTACCATGCCTTTATGCCAATGCATGCTTGACATTTAACTTATTGGTCGAAACGCGACATCTAAATCTCTGCCGATCTCCGAGTCACGGCACCCGGTTGATTTGGCGCAACACCACGCCGAAAGCCAAATATCCAATAATAAGCTACCATCCTTCAAATCCTCGGACGCAGTATGCATTTATACAAAGAACATGCTTTTCTGTTCAAAGAAGAATGTCCGCCTAAGTCAAGCAGACTCAGACACCATCTTTCTGGCAGCTATGTGATACCACACCACCACGATGCTGCCATAAAGGGGCCTACTTCATGTTGAGGTGAATAATTCAACTTAAATATCTGCTATAGTAGAACCCTCCAGGGCTTCTCAACCCCGTGGTGCCAAGATAGCAATGTCGCCTACCCAACTGGTATGGCTTCGTAGTCCATGACCATAACGTCATAGGTACTCCCAGTGGTATCTTTATATGTAGATATCTTTTTATAATCGGGGCTTAGATAAAGGGTTTTCCAATAAGAGATGTTATTTTAATTAGCCCGCTATTTCGGTAGATGTCACCTTTGGAGCTGTCATTTTTGACATTTGACAAGTAGAAACTACGCCATTAATAAAAATGGAACGATACACGATTCAACAACGCATTGAAATTACTAAAGTTCACTATAAAAATGGTGAAAATGTGGCAGAGACGGTTCGTAAAACTCGAACATTTTTGGGTCGTCGTGAAGCACCTTGTCGGACCGCAATACAGAAATTGGTAGAAAAATTCGAGCTCTCGGGACAAGTTAGTGATGTGAAGATAAAACCCGTGCACGACGCTCAAGAACAGCCGAGAATATTGCTGCTGTAGCCGAAAGTGTTGAAGAAAACCCAGGTTTGTCCATTCCTCGTCGTTCTATGGAATTAGGCATTCCACAAACGCCATTACACCGTATTTTACATAAAGATTTGGATCTTAAGGCTTATAAAGTTCAGTTAACACAAGAACTCAAGCCGGCCGATCATCAACAACGTCGAGTCTTTGCTGATTCGTTCCTTGAATTGCATGAAAATGATCCGGAATTCCATCGAAAACTCATCTTGAGTGACGAAGCCCATTTCCACCTCGATGGCTTCGTCACAAGCAAAATTGTCGCAGCTGGGGCTCGGAAAACCCAAGAGTTATTGTTGAAAAGCCTCTCTATCCTCAACGTGTGACTGTTTGGTGCGGTTTATGGTCCCGCGGGGTCATTGGACCTTACTTTTTCGAAAATGAGTCTGGAGCAACAGTTACGGTGAATGGATTGCGCTATCGGCAGATGATTAATGATTTTTTATGGCCGGAATTGAATGGTATTGATGTGGACAACGTTTACTTTCAACAAGACGGCGCTACGTGCCATACAAGCAACGAAACCATTGATCTTTTACGAGAAAAGTTTCCGGACCGTGTTATCTCTCGAAGAGGTGATCACAATTGGCCACCGAGATCTTGTGACTTAACACATTGCGACTTTTTCCTTTGGGGCCACGTGGCCACGTGAAGGAGAAGGTCTACGCCAACAGCCCAGCGTCGATTCAAGACCTCAAAGATGGAATTCGTGAGACTATCGAGGACATAGGGCAGCCACTTTGCGATTTGGTTATGGAAAATTTCATGAAAAGGATATGGTCCTGTAGGCGTGGTCGTGGTGGTCATTTAGCTGATGTTATTTTCCATTATTAACGGCATACCTTCCTCTTTATAATGAAATAAAGATCGGATCATTTATCTTAAAAAATGGCACTTTTCTTTGAATATCAAGATAACACCTGTTATTGGAAAACCCTTTATAACTGGAGCTTAATAACTTATTTGCAACATCTAAAAAGATTTGTACATATCCTATACAGACAAACATAACCTTTAAAGAGCGCACCCCAAGAAGGTTAAGATGCGCCTAGATTCAGGTCTGGATAGACTAGAGTTTACGGGGATCACGCCAGTAATCTTATAGCTTACCGTGCACACTCTACATACAAGAACTACCATCTAATATGCATTAACTCCTCCAATTAGCTAACTCTCTATGTCTTTCGCCGCCTGCCTATGAGATCCAATGCCATCTTCAATACTTCAATTTTTCTATTCTTCAATTCAACATAATTTTTGACATTAAACATGCATGACTCATTCTCATATGCCTTTCACTTGCCAGCCCTGAGCGTCATAGACCCCTTCCGCCGCCAGTTGGGACAGAAAGTCCTTGTGGTTTTACATGAGTACCTGCCAAGTATGGCTTAATCTCACAGCATTCTTCATGCTCCGATTAGTTATCGACAATCAACGTCAACATCCTTCTGGGACAGCCAAGCGACCGTCAAGGGTTTGTCAAAATCCTTCATAACCTTCAATCTAGTACTGGAGTGTAAGACCACCCTGAATTCCCTCTCTCACTGTAACAGTCTACCCTGTTCTTTGGGTGCCTGGTCACAGAAATTTTGGTGGAAACGAAAAAGCGGACGAGCATCACCTTCCACCATTAGGATCGCACCGGCGGGGGACACACTTTGTCTATACAATTGTGACTTGGGCCGATTGCCAACACAGTTGCTTTAGTTGGATGACCCTTCGAGTAGAACAACAAAGGAAATGTGAGGTAAACCTAACCCAAGTTACACAAAAAAAACTGCTAGGACTGAGCAAACCTACCATGAGAAGTCTGGTGTCTATTTTTACTGGACACTTTCTTAGGAGTCACCTACATAGGATAAGAGTGGTTGATAAACTTATATGCAGAGGATGAGGAAAGGAATCCTTCGAAGCGATGACTCATCTTCCGTCCGGCTCTCTCCGGAAAATGTTTTAGTTTCCTTGACTCACATCTCGTGAATGAATCGCATGAAGCATGTAAAGAGGGTTGTTAGTTAATCTTGTGATTTGTAAGAGCGTCTGGTTGGGATCTATGAAGTTACTCAGGGGTCCCGAGGATGAACAATGGGCCTTATAGTGGCCTACGTTTTACCACCCCCCCCCCCTCCTCGGAAACCAAACCGCCTCATCGTCCTCTAAATCAAGAAATAACGCGAAGGTGTCCATAATAATTTTTTATATAACTTTTGGATGCGTACAAATGAACCGTAGCCCCAATTTATGCTTGACATTTGAATCATCAGCTGATTACATTTTCAAAAGTTAAAAACTGATACTCAATGTAGCAGCTCTTCCGGCGAATTAAAAAATCGCACCGTCAAGAAGAAGTGAATCTTACTTGCGGCGGAAATCATTAATCCATCGGATTGGACAATAGGGACCAGTACGTGTACAATGAAAAGCTATTCTGTCGCAGTACATGAACAACGGAGGAATGAACTGTACATGAACAATAGAAGAATATTGGTTGTACGTGTATCAAACGAGAGCCTTTAGTTGATACGTGTGCAACGGAAAGCCATCCTATAATCCAGTACGTGACAAACGGAGTGCTTGTGGTAGCACGTGAACAACGAAAGCCACTAGTTAGTGCGTGTACAACGTAAAGTCCTCCCGTTACACCGCTCAATTAGATTTAGGCAATCTAGACAAATTATACTCAAATATAAATATTTTACATTTATAATAGGGACAGCAAGTAAATTGAAGTCAAACTAGCTGTTGTCATTCAGACGCCTTACTCCACTGAAACTATCCAGAGTCAAATTTCAACGTTTTGTTACCGATCGAATTATTGGCTTCCGGGAAAATCCTTCCAACCGAGCAAACGACGACGTCGCAAAATGTTCCATTTATTCCTAAGTATTGAACGCCATCTAAAAGGTAGATTGGTCATGCTTAGAACGTTGAATAAATTATTCTTCAATCTGCTGAGTTCCTCCATTTCATTGATCACCAACCTACCATTCGTGATCTTGTTTGTATACATATACATTTGCGTAATATAAGTGTAGTTGTGACGGCAAATATGAAACATTTTGTGTCTGGCACGTCCTTAGAGCATTTCTATAGGATTTGATTCGAAAATCGGCGAAGGACTCGGTGATTTGCGAAGTGTACTAGGATTAATTGATTAGTCAGAAATACAATTTTAATACAGTTGAAATACATATACATATGTAAGTTTTTTAAAGCTCCTGTAGTCCTGTTATTCCACAGCGCTAAAATAATAAATAAAAAGTACTTCCTTGTCAAACTGTTTTGACAGAGGTTAAAGCGACATTTTATGTAGGCTTGAAAAGACAATCATTTGAAGAATATTTGGGATCCTGGTATTTGCCCTACTCCACACATAGTCAATGCTTGCCGCGATATTTTTTTTTTCCAATACACTTTTACTAATGTACCCCATCTTTTATATCGCAGAAAGTATCTGGATATTCGTTCTGAATTTTCGTAACTTGGTGTGCGGAACCCTCTTGAAATGTGTCTTTTGCCGGATTTCATTGCCGATCCATATCTGTCGATTCCGTACATTTTCTGATATTACGGATTTTTTTTTAATCACATTCCATGCGTTGCCTATGATGGTATCTTGAAGAATATGATCCTGCTAAATTTTACCGTAAATACCGATCCTTTGTCTTTGTCCAGCAAATCCTGTCCAGAGATTAAGCCTTTTTCAGATAGATATGGTATGCTGCAATTTCTATCTTTACTTAGCTACTTAGCAATTTTTAACCTTATTGTAACCACAGCGTTGCGTTACCTTCTCATTGGGAAAAAGAGCGCTCTAAGATCGCTTCTGAAGCGCTTCCCTGGAAGTTCGTAGCGCTTCTTTTCCCTATCCCAGTTCATTACCTTTTAACATGGCATGCACTTCAATGCAGTTCTTAAGAAGCGCTCTAGGAGTGCTGTAAATGATGGCCAAAGAAGTTGTTTGAATGTATCTTTTCGTGCTTTAATTAGCTTTTTGAATGATCATCGCAGTGAATTTTCCTTAATATCACAGGAGGACTTCAAGACTGCGCTTCCTGAGAACATTAGTAGGGTGCTTGCACTTGGTCGTGATTATTTGATATAACCCAATATTCTTAATAATCTTCTCACTTTATAAGAAGAACTTAAGCAGCTTACTTCTAATCACCCTGAAGTTCACATTGAAAATTAGAAATGCTTTACTTCGTACAATAGTGGAAAAATCCATAGTTTAGATTCGTGGAAAATTAGATCAGCTCACTCGCACTTTAATTTGCTGGAGCTCATCAAATAATCTTCTATGGAGCTTCCAAGCGATGGCTCTAGGAGCACTTGAGTTACTTACTTGCGCCTTCGCTTATTTTTCATAATAGATTAGTAAATATGCATCTAAGCGGTTGCCAAATGATGGCTAGAGAAGCGCTTAAACTGTGCTCCTTTCAGAAGCGTTGGGTTTTCGTACCAATGGGTTCTGATGTTCTCTAAAATTCACTTCTACCTATACTTATTGAAACGAAAACTATTCCATCCATATAAATTCATCATCTTCACTTAATATAGGTCCGAATCCGTTATCCTATTAAATTGATACGTATCTATACAAAATGTAATACTGAATGTCAATCGAAACGAATTATTTTCGCTCAGTTTTGTGTAGGTATATCGGTAAAAAGTGCTTGCACTTTTTCTATTAAATCAATGAGGAAAAAAAAAAAACAAACGACGACGTCAACATTTTCACCCGTAGAATAAATAGTATTCCTTCACAAAGTTAAATGCAAATAAGACAAACAGCTCCGGCCATTAAATTCACTCCAGTCCATTTGCTTCAATCTCCAGCAATCCACATTCACCCTTCAACAAATTGCAAATTTCCCATCTTACTGCGGAAAATTGGTTTTGCAATCATCTCAACAGATGTGACCACATCTCGACAGTGGTTGTTGCCTCCTTTAAAGATTGAATAGAACATGCAAGGTTTTCCTTCCTATGGTGGTGTCGTAGTATAAATAACTTCAAGGATACCCTCTTATTGCTCCATCTTGTGTGTATGCATAGTGTGTGCTTGGAAATTAAGAACAGAGGCAGATTCCTATCGGTTCTCTGGGTAAGTATACAGTACATATACAAAGTGTGAGTTTCTTATCAGTGCTTCGTAATCAAAATTTCTTTAAATTGTTAAATGTCCTTCAGAGTAGTATGTGAAAGGATGTCCTGAGGCAGTCCTTGAGCTAGAAAAAAAATCACAAACAAAAGCATGTACGATTTAGTGCTACTTTCCTGAAATTTCAACGGGCAGGGTTTTTTCTTTTTTTATAAAAGAGGCTATAGTTGTTATCAGGAGTTCGCAATCTGAGGTTTTCTGCTAACGCGAGTTTCTCTAAACAAAATCAAAAGGAAAAAAAAGTAAAACATAAAATACGCGGCAAAAGTTGAATATGAAAAATATGCTCTCATTTTACTTTGATGTTGATCTCCATTCAACACATCTAATGATGTGCTGCGCTGATATAAAAGGAAAAGGTCCAAAGATGAAAGTTCCAGGCGCTCCTGTAAAAACAGCTGAAGGTTAACTGTCTTATTCAGGGGACTTTAAAATTCCCTTATCAAAAGGGTCTTAGGCTATTTACTCTTGTAATACAAGATTCTCGAGAGATTGAAATTTATGATAATGAAACAAATCTTCTTCATCATATTTTTTCAGCTTAAATACAAACGAATAAAGTAGGATTAGATGCAGGAACCTGAAGGATTAACAGCAGTGTGTATTTGACATTTTTCCACGAAAGTTGCTTTCATACAAAAGTAGAAGGACACAACAAAGTCTTTCCCGGACCATGAGTTGCGATAAAAATTTTTTCCACTGAAAAGAATTCAGTGTCAGTTGTGACACTTGTCAAAATAAATTGATCGGTCCTTAAAAAATATTTTCAGGTTTTGGCTTTAATAGTACCTACATAATCCTTAAAAGGTTCACGCTCCTATTAATAGGAATAGAGCACAATGCTTACGATATGTTGCGAGTTTTATAAGCGCGTAGGGTAAAACTACGTTTGGAAACACATTAATCATTCAAAGTGTGTTCTGTGCTTTTGTTATGCTTGGACTTTCTATCGTTAAGCTGTATATATATATTCCTTATTCCTTATCCCTTTCACTTTTATTGATTTTCTGTTGTTATTGAAATTGAACCAATCTATCTATGCATCAATTACCTGCCTTTTGAAAGGACATGAGAATAAATTATTTTTGTTAGTGTGAAGTATGTGGAATTGTTTACCGAAAATTAGCTTCGGATTTTTGGGGAACGTTATGATGAATGACTTTTGAATTGTCAAAGTAGAATCGCACATTGTTTTTTTTTTTTTTTTTTTTTTTTATATTTTACAAACAGTACTAATTACGTTTTGTATTATTTTATAATAATTTAGTTAATTTTTTGTGACTTATATAATAACTAACACCAGTAAATATTAAAGCGGTCATTCCTAGGGTAATAAGTATATTGCTATTGTCTTAACACAATTGTATCATTGCTGCACGAGTCCCTTTATACCATTTTACAATCTAAGTCCTCTCAATGCCAAATTCACTGGGTGCTCATGTACGTTATATAAAAATGTCATATTTGTGCAATGAAATTCAGATGCACTACTATTATGAGTCGACACTGTTACAATGTATTATATTGCTATACAGGGTGTTTCCCACTAGAAGGTCAATAGAGCATGAGGTGATAGTACGTACTCACCTAGACGAACCAAAAATTGTATGGCAAGGCGGGAGGGGGGCATATTAACCGTTTAGAAGTTACAGGGTGATTAAGAAAAAAAAACGCCAGTTTTTCACAAAACACCCTTTTATCTTAAAAACTGCATGACGTACGGTAACAATTAAGATCTCATTGCCTGCAGAACTGCATAGCCTTTCCAACAACTGCTCTATCAGTTCCATACCCCCCTCCTATAAAAATTTCGGATTTTCTTACCTTTTTTTTTTTTAATTTAACCTCTATTATTTTTGCAAAAATGTCGTTAACATAACTGTTTTTTATAAAAACTGTAGGCTCTCCTCTTCTTGTGACCTATTACAATCTAGTCTCGAACGTGGGAGGGAGTGTCGGTTTGTAAATGGACAGCTCAATCTTTAAAATATCAAATATAAAATTTTATTCAACACTTGAACTACTATCGCAATTCAAGAACCTACAAACTACTAATTAAAAAACAAAACTCGAACAAATTAAAATTCAATTAAAATAAAAAGAAAACATATATACCCCCCCCCCCTGGCACTTAAAACCGGGCCTGGTCGAAAGTTATTTCCATAGAGAAAAAACATACAATCGTATCTACTGCTGACTTTAGACCAGACAAAATATTTTATCAATCTTATCGAAAATTGAGGAAATTGAGGAATGGACGAAATTAAAAATTATTTGCATACAGGAATTGTACTGTACGATATGAACATCAATCCGAATTTCATGAAAAACATACCACCTTTTCTGCATATCTTGCTCTATCTTGGATCCGATGATGATGTGATGATGATACAATATAGATGAATTATTTTCCATATAAACTTACGCGATGTATGTCTGGGAAATATGTAGTTTTTCGATACGAACGTACACTTTTCTCAACTCTTGAATCTTAAAACAAACAAAAAAATTAATAATTTTATGCATGTTGTAAAATTATGAAATTGTCAATATTTTTCATACAGCTTTTAGTTCGTAGATTGAATGTTTATCGATGTTTAAGCATATATTAAATATTAAACGTTCACACGTAGATACATACAATGATGGTTTTTAAGTCAATTATAGTTTTACATTATCCACATTTATGGACTCATCAGACTTCGATTTGAGAAAACAATTTTATTCCTGAACACAGAAAAAACCAGAATGAAGAATATTTCAAGTTGACACACATCTGGTACTACATATATTTACACCGATTTACGTTGACCATAAACAGAAAAAATTAATCAAATATTATCGTCGTCCGCCACCATTTTGTATTAATTGTTCTGAAAGTAAGAAAAAGAGAAACAAAATTATTCCTCTGTAAGCAGACTAAAGTTCTGTGCTAAAAGGAATACTGGTACTACATGTAGGCAGAAAGGTAGCAAAACGACTTTTGCACCGAAATGCAATTATTGCTGTAAGTGCTGATACATGTAAGCAGAAGGGTAGCAAAATTACTTTTGCACCCGAATGCAAGTATTGCTTTAAGTAGTGCTGCGTGTAAGTAGAAGGCAGCAAATTGTTTCTGTAATGAAATTATTTAGATTAGCCCCTAAATATAGAATTATTCTGTGTATACGCAGAAGGGTAGCAATTTGCTTCTATAATGAAATATGTCAGAATAGTCTCTGAATGTAAAAGTATTCTGTGTGTGCACAGAAGGGTAGCACATTAATTTCTGCCCCAGAATTTTACTTCTGCTTAGGTGTGGGCAGGAGGGTAGCAGATTAATCTCTGCGGCAGAATTATTCTTCTCGTTAGGTGTGGGCAGGAGAGTAGCAGATTAGTATCTACAGCAGAATTATTCTTCTGCTTAGGTGTAGGTAGCCTCTGCGGCGGAATAATTCTTCTACTTAGGAGTGAGCAGGAGTATAGGAAATGATAGAAAATTTTCATATTAGTCTATGAAATATAGAATTAATCTTCTATATTGGAAGTTGGGAATATTATTCTCGAATTGAAATAAATGTCTAAGCCAAATAAGCTCTGGACCAAGAATGATATTCTGCTGTGGCTCGTCGGCCTTATAGTATAGCCGCTGTATCCAATTATGAGTTCTCGCCTTTTGGTGCTGCCCTAGCAACGTTTATTGAATTTCGTCAATCTCTGAACGTACCACAGACAGTTGGCTGACTTAATATCACTTTCTGACATTGAAGAAATGTAAATATAAAGAGGTAAGTATGCTTTGATGCATTCTTGTATTAATTTGCTCATTTGTATTAATGAATTTTCATTGTTTTTAGGTAAACTGCAACCGATGCTTTTGCTTTTGTTCGAGATCATTTAGGAGAGAATTTCTGAAGGAAATGTGAAACTATCAGATAAGTGTTCTGTTTATGATTTTGGCACTTGGTTCTTTGTATTTCTTTTATTTTATATTTCAGACGATATATTTACCAACAAGGAAAAACACCAAGGGAATATTAACATACGTCGATGGACTGAACAGAAGAATATATCTCCATTTGATTTTCATACGACAGTTTTTAGTTGATCTATTACCCACAGCTTTTGCGAGTTCACCTCTAGGTGGTGCTTTCTGTACAGCGGAATCCTTCCCTTGTAAAGATGTTAATTATTATTGGGATATAGCGTGAGCCAATCCCATTTGAATTTTTCCTTTTTATTTTCTGTTGATTGTTTCGCGGTTTTGACAGTTCGTTCATAATAGAAGAGCTACGTTCAAAAGTGCGTGTCTTTAACAGAACGGAACTGGAACGCCTGCCTCATGTAGACAACTGTTGCCCTGGGAGCTGGCTATGACGTCCTTAAGATGCTACTTAACGCATGGAATTGGTGGCTTGAGGAGCTGCAGTATAGGCAACAATGCGTCTTGACCAAACCTGTAAAATTCAAAGTATAAGTACAAATACCAGGACCTGGACTTAAAATCTTTTAAATACAAATACAAGTACCGGTACTTGTACTTGTACTTGTACTTAAAAAAATTTCAAGTACAAGTCTGGTTCTTATAAATTTTGAAAGTACAAGACCAGGTACTGAAACTTTTACTTATAAGTTCCACATATAAGCTTAAGTACCCTTATAAGTACCAGGGTGATATGGCCCTGCTCCTAAACCTATATTACTAGAATAAGTATTTAATTAATTTACATTAGGTGACGTAGGTACTTCATGGCGGTATTTGTAGTAATTGCGTATTTTGATATTTATAGGGTAGGGTTGGGTGCCACTTTTAATATCTCGTAGTATCGAAGGGTAATACAAAAAGAACATACATGCAAAAAGTAAAAAAAACATCGTGTCGGACATTATAATTTCTTGCTGAATGTGCTCATCATGGTTAAGTGAAGTAAGGACGTTTATATTGCTATTTTCTATCTGAGCACTCTGATACTACTTAAAAATATAAATGATTTGTTGACATTGTTTTCTATCTAAAAATATGGTCTTGTATCGGGGTAAAAAGTGACGCGGGGTAAATTTTAGGTATAAATATTTTTAGGTTAAATATTAATAGCAACCGGAATTGCAATGCGGCTACCAAGATTTTACCTAAAATTAAATATAAAAACAACATTTTAAAGTGGTGCAACTAAAACAACGCTTGACTACCATATTAAATTAGAATACTCGTTTATGTTGAACATTTCTGATTATACTTTTGAAGTTATGAATAAATATCGATAACAACATTATAGATTCCGCTTTTTTATTCTTTCTTACCATGTTGCAACAGGTGCAACTTTTTACCCACAAAAGGGGTAAAAAGTACCGAACGACGTGCTCATTTAAAATCAATTAATAACGCAAAATAATTAAACTTTCACAATTTTTTTTTTTTTGTATTACTAAAGGGTTATCCAATAAGAGGTGTTATTTTGATATTCAAAGAAAAATGCCATTTTTTGAGATAAATGATCGGATCTTAATTTCAGTATAAAGAGGAAGGTATGCCGTTAATAATGGAAAATAACATCAGCCAAATGACCACCACAAACACGCCTATAGGACCATATCCTTTTCATGAAATTTTCCATAACCAAATCGCAAAGTGGCTGCCCTATGTCCTCGATAGCCTCACGAATTCCATCTTTGAGGTCTTGACTCGACGCTGGGCTGTTGGCGTAGACCTTCTCTTTCACGTGGCCCCAAAGGAAGAAGTCGCAAGGTGTTAAGTCACAAGATCTCGGTGGCCAATTGTGATCACCTTTTCGAGAGATAACACGGTCCGGAAACTTTTTCCGTAAAAGATCAATGGTTTCGTTGCTTGTATGGCACGTAGCGCCGTCTTGTTGAAAGTAAACGTTGTCCAGATCAATACCATCCAATTCCGGCCATAAAAAATCATTAATCATCTGTCGATAGCACAATCCATTCACCGTAACTGTTGCTACAGCTTCATTTTCGAAAAAGTAAGGTCCAATGACCCCGCGGGACCATAAACCGCACCAAACAGTCACACGTTGAGGATAGAGAGGCTTTTCAACAATAACTCTTAGGTTTTCCGAGCCCCAGATGCGACAATTTTGCTTGTTGACGAAGCCATCGAGGTGGTAATGGGCCTCATCACTCAAGATGAGTTTTCGATGGAATTCCGGATCATTTCCATGCATTTCAAGGACCCAATCAGCAAAGACTCGACGTTGTTGATGATCGGCCGGCTTGAGTTCTTGTGTTAACTGAACTTTATAAGCCTTAAGACCTAAGTCTTTATGCAAAATACGGTGTAATGACGTTTGTGGAATGCAAAATTCCAAAGAATGACGAGGAATGGACAAACCTGGGTTTTCTTACTTTCGGCTACAGCAGCAATATTCTCGGCTGTTCTTGAGCGACGTGCACGGGTTTTATTCTTCACATCACTAACTTGTCCCGACAGCTCGAATTTTTCTACCAATTTCTGTATTGTGGTCCGACAAGGTGCTTCACGACGACCCAAAAATGTTCGAGATTTACGAACCGTCTCTGCCACATTTTCACCATCTTTATTGTGAATTTTAATAATTTCAATGCGTTGTTGAATCGTGTGTCGTTCCAATATTAATGGCGTAGTTTCTACTTGTAAAATGTCAAAAAATGACAGCTCCAAAAGTGACATCTACCGAAATAGCGGGCTAATTAAAATAACACCTCTTATTGGAAAACCCCATGAAACCCTAAAGATTGTCTGATTAAATTATTATATAATTTGACCTAAAAGTTTATATGATATATTGATGACATTTCGAAAAGTGGCACTTCTAGTCTCACCCTACCCTACTTAAGCTTATATATGGAACCTTGGAATACCAGTACCTGGACTTATACTTTAAAAATTTTTAAGTATCAGTATCGGGACTTATAGGTATGTGGCGGTTGGACAGTGCCATCTGCATGACAGAAACGACCTTGGGAAACCATACCGAATTTGTTAGGTTTTCGAAAATCTAATGCGAAAGCCATCGTAGAAAAGGTCTAGTAAGTAGGCCTCAATTTTCATATCGAGAATGAAAATAAATTTTATTCGTTAGCTTGTCAACCAGAGACTATTGCAATAATTTCATGTTTATGCCTTTTTAAATAATTGTTCAGAAGTAAAATAAATATATCAACAATGGATACAGCCTCTGGACATCGTAGAGCTTTAGAATTAAAGATAAATCCATATACGATTCTCTTTATTTCAGCAAAGATATAATTGACAGGACTTCTGTGTTTGAGGCTGTCCTCCCAACACCAGCGTAGAGGCTAACTACCGCAACACTAGTCACGATTGCGTACCAAAAGTCTTACAGTTCGTCTTCCTCATTGTCATTGCCGCTTCAGCTTCATCGACAGCAGGCCGCCTCGGCTAGTCTGCGTTAGCCTATTAGCGGCATAGCCTGAGCCTGTCGAATCTCAACTAAAACTCGAAGTACAGAATACCAAAATCTCAACACTCGAGAATATTGGAATCCAACTAAGATACGAATTCCCATTCAGGTTGTCATCAGGACAATCTGGACCACAACATTAATTTTACGACAATCACCAGCAGTAGTTTACAGCAGCAAGTAAACTGGGCTTCCTATAATTTTTATCTGCAGGTGCTGATGCTCTCGGCGACATACCTCCCGAACGTTGAACCATCGGAATTAGCTGGATCCAGACATCGACGACTAGCTCCGGTCTCTCCAGACTTCAAATAGCTTCAGTAAGGCGGTGGTGACAAGACCCCACCTAAACGGATAAGCCGGCTACCAAGAAGCGGCAAATCCTCCAAAGGTACTTGCAATTTGTTTAAGTGCCAGTACCGGAACATGTACTTACATAAGATCTAAGTCCAGGTTCTGGTACCTGTACTCGTATTTAAGTACCAATGTACTTAAGAGGAGCCAGTACTCTGCAAAAGTTTCAATTTAGATACCAACGAGCCTATAGGAAATAAAATTTAGTATACGTAAGTTTGTGTGCTGAAAGTAAGAAAATGCATATAAAATTAACCTAGACCTAGACCACAAGTCATATTAGAGACATCTAGCGTAAAAGATAAAAACTCAACATTTGAAAATTTAAGACGAAAAATAAAATTTGCAGTTCAAAGAAATTGAAAATTTTTAACGGCAATTAACTCTCCTAAATTTGTTTTGCACATAACTGTTATACTATTTTGCTTTGTATTTCAACAACTTTCAACGAAATATTGCAATTTCTTGTCGGTGAAATATCGGGAGAACAAACAAGTACTATTAAAGTCAAATAATTGAAAAAAAAGCGCCACTAAAAATTAAAAAGCTCGACGTTATTTGCTAGATCTAGGCTTTATCCTTCTAAAATAGTCACAATCTAAAGAAATGAGAATACCTACTAAGAAGAACTTGATTTAAAAAACTTCCAATTTTTACCATTTTTTACAAGTTTCCGAGCTAAGATCTCCATTCCGATACCATTTTTTCTCGACGTTATTTACTATTTCAATTTAATACTCCGACGAAGTACATAGTTATAAAGGCTCGTTGCAAACACGTTATGTACATGCACTCACGAAGATCTTTAATTTTGTATTCATACATACAATTTTGAAGTTCAAAAATCGCAGTAGCGCCGTATATTGTAGGAAAATACTCAAGGTTCGTATCCACTATTTGCGCAAATGATCATTAAATCTATGAATAACCGACTTTCGTAGGTGAAGCAGAAACTTTTACTTTCTGTTCGGGTCTAGTAGATTTAACACGGATGAAGTGGGCTTAGTAAAAAATAACAAAAAAAAATGAAAAGGTGTCACATAATAGTATAAATATTGTACACGGAAGATGTACACAGTAAAGCAGACTGAACGTTTGCTAGAATTAAGAAAACTTCTGATGAGCCCTGTGGCTAGGGCGAAACTGGTCAAGTAAGGCCAAATAGGTGCCTACACGGCCATTTCCCTTAATAAACCTCTAGAATATGTTTTTTTATTCAATAATATCATAGTACGCAAATAATGCCATATCTAATCAAGGCCGAACTGGCTGTCCTATCACGCAGGATAGCAACCAGCCATAAAGATGGTAACAGGACCTTAACAGAACTGATAAACTAAAAACGACGGAAATTGCACGAAACACAACACATAAAGACACGAAACACATCACCTATATCAGGTGCATTAAATGTAATGATATTTTATACAGATTTTTATAAAATGATAATGCTAATAATATATAATATAATATTTATTAAAAAAAGAAGTACGATATTAAAATTTTTAGTTTTCACCACATTTCTTGTATTGTCGTTTAATTGTAATTGTACAAGTTCCACATATTGATTTTGTGCAGGTGGTACATGTTCCCACTCTCCTATTTTTTTTGCAGTGTGCCTTAATTTGACAATACTTAGTCGACTGTGTAGGTTCCTGGTCAAATTTTAGATTACACACAGGAGTAGGAAACACATTTTCATTCCTCATATTCGGCTCCGTAAGCTCCTCTCCTAACTTTTGCAGGAAAACTGTACGGGAAATTTTTTCAGTGGTCACTTCCTTATAGGTATATGATCCACGCGTGTTCTGAAATGAGTGAACAGGCCATCGCCTTGTACTTGTTCCGTACTTAGTATTATTGTAGGATTCAACACTTTCGGGTATTTTCTTCTCATTATCCCTGATTTTTATATCTGAGTGAAGAGTGCTCAGAAGAACAATAATTTTCTTTGTTTTGCCCTGATAGACAGTTACTTTTGAGGTATATAGCTGTCCCTTCATAGATTTTATTTGCGTAGGCACCTCCCTTCTGGCTTTATTCACAGTTCCTAAAAGAGTGGATTCATTTCTTGTAAGTTTTTCGCTAGCACGATCGATGTAAAATAGTTATCGGTAGTTAAGTTCTACCTTTGCTGAGAAAGGGTTCCATTAGTTTCATCAACACATGATCAGATACACGCTCATCAGCTGGACGAGAGTCATCCTTCCCTGTATAAGGAAAGCCATTTATCAAAAATTTACTATCCTTGTCTAGTACCAGTACTTTTTACCGTACTTCTCAGGTTTGGAGGCTATAAATTGAGTAAAAGGACACCTAGCCTTACTAGGAAATAAATGCCCATCCATAGTGATGAATACTCCCGAGTTAAATAAACGCCATGCACTTGCCGGGCTACCAGCGATAACATTTCTCGTTGCATGCCTTATGGGCCTGGGTATTTCCCTGAGCACATTGTGCTGCGTACGTCTTTCTGGCGCACCCTCTCCAGGCGTAACTAATGTCCATTGCGTACCGTCGGCTCCAACCGACATTACGGGATCAACGTCAATATCAAGATTCAAGTTGACATCATTGTCAGATGTATGCACAGACTGTTCAGCCTCTGTAGGATTAAGAACATAAATTAAACTTGCTGAGTTTCCAACCCGCCCTCTTTTTCGAACAATAAGCGAGGTATGTTCGAGGCTTGCTTGTCGGACACCTAGCTTTTTCCTACGTATAGTTCCTCGAGCAGCTCGACAGAGAATTCTACCATGTCTCTGTCCCAGATTAGATGTTGTGCAGTAATCTGCAGAATGAGTGTCAACTATATTTACGACTTACAAAAACAAAATCTTCATCAGACTCATGCTCGTCATCGCTCCCAATCTCGGATACGTCTTCGGCAATATCTTGCAAAGCTGCAAGGGTTTGATCTGGCGTCAAACCCTGAGCCATGTTCAAAAATACAAGCACAAAAACGACCTTCAATGAGTGATTACACACAGAAACGTGGAAGATATAACTAAATTACTTTTTCCCGAGTAACACACGTAGTGTAGCTTATCACGAATCGAAACAGCTAATGAGAAAACTATTATTATTAGTAGTTAGTTGGGCAAAGAAGATATAATTTTGGTTTTTGCTATGAAAAAGTCATGGCCTACGTTGCGGAGCGATATAATTCTAAATATGGTTTTGCAAATAAATTTATTTACTACGCAATCTTGTACTAAAATAACGAGGAGTCAATATTACTCCTTTGGGCATAAATTAGAATAATTTAAGCTTATTATTCGACGATGACTAATTTTATTATTTTCATTCTATTAAGCTTCGAAAATGAATAAAAGTCATGAGAGGGATTTTCGGAAAACCTATTAAAAAGGAAGTAACATAAAAAGAACATGCGCGAGGAGTTAAAATCACTCCATCGGGCATTCTAGTGTTAACAAAGAAACTTTTTAGTACCGTACTAAAGTACCACGGTGGCTAAACTAATCAACTTACAACGGTGGGTAATAGTGCACTGCTTGATGTACAACGCTTCGTCATTCTGCTCCAAAAGATAGTTTTTTGGATACAGATGGCACATACCTGGCACTTGAACTTTTTTTGATTTTTTTTTAATTTTTTGAAAAAAGTTATTTTTATAAAACTGAAATTGTTGTGGATGTTCGTTCTAATATGTCAATTTCCCTTCTTTTTGATCTTATTGTTTATCAAAGTAAGCCACTTGCCAAATTTCAGATTTTTAAAGCCCGTGTGTTGTCAGTTCAAAAGTGAGAACAAAAATTTGCTTAAAGAAAAATTCAATGCGACTTAACAGTGTGGAGCATTTCATAGGATCCAAATATAGCAAGGCACAATCTTTAAAATTTGGATTATGTTGGAATTCATTATGGAACATCATGCAGACTACGTTTAGGTTGTTTTTAAATTTGAGTTGTCAATCTCTATCCTTCACGGAATTCCACTGAAAGCTAATATTATACTTCAACTCTATAACAACCGAATTCCACAAAATTTCACTCTCATATTTAAAATTCTTCATCTTTAGGAATTTTTATGGAAATTGAAATAGAAAAAAATACTTTATTGCATAACCTTTACTACAATAAAGTTATATGGCCAAACGAGGCCATCTGTAAGGAATTTTTAATTTCTCATAATAAACATATTTCTGTAAAAATCTCATCCTTTTTCGAAAAGTATCCAGCTCAGGAGGCCTGTCAGAATATTCGTTTGCATTGTCTTTTACTGATTTTTAGCTTATACTAAATCTGAGCATTGCTACCTCAAAAGATAAAATGAAAAACTGCACTAGAAGCTTCCTTATTTCTCATAATCAGAAAATCTCTTGTAAAGGAAAGCCATTATAGCCCTACTCTTCCCCTTTCAAATCAACTAATATCCCTTATTGCCCTCATCTGTGTTACTTTTACCCTAGGCGCATAATGTTCATGATAGCAAAAAAAAATCTTTACTGATTAAATCTGGGATTACTTTTATACGCTCATCTTAATTTTCCTTGCCTAAAATCAAATATTCTTAATACTTGACTTCAAGCCGTACATTTTATGAGGGTTTCACTCTATACCCAAAAAGACATTGAACTACAAAGAGACAACAGAAAAAAAAAACAAAAAAACTGTAACTAATTGGAATCATCCTGCAAGCGGTGGTGTTTGTAAGGTGAATTCGTTCCAGCTCGTATATTGGCTGTTTCAAGGAAGAAATTTCATGAGAAAAATCTCCCTGTATTTAGTTACTGGAGGCTGTGTAACGGGAGGATGCATTGCTTGAACTAGCATTTTTCTTTTTCTTTTTGATTTATGGTTATATCTGTAATAAATAACAAATTACAGAACAAAACACGCATTAAATGTAAGCACGAGTATCATTCATAAAGCACACGACGTGTAGTGTCATTTAAAATGTGTACAACCTTCAAAAGAGGCTAAACCATTTAGCTTTGATGATCTTCTTTGGCGCATGGACCATGCCAATCACTGGTTACTCGGGCTAAGAGGATGACTGTAAAAATTGTGGGTATTGGCTATATTGATGGACTGAATGGCACGTGTATTTCCAATCTTAACAGGCGTGTAGGCAACAATTTTTCAAACATTAAATGACGCACTCTCACGCTGTGCTGAGTAATGTTCCGCTAAGAGAGTGAAGTCAATGAGCATAGTCCAGGTTGCAATATTACACAGAGAAAACATTTCTAAAATGCATTGTGTATTTACGGGGCGTAAAAATCAAAACAAAAACATTAGATGAGGGCATATCTGACATATTAAAGTAATAACACAATAGGAATTGAGTTTTATTCCGTCATACTATATACAGACCTAGTTGCTTTATTGTAATTTATATCATGAGTTATAACATCGATATCATCACTTGACATTATATTATCAATCTTCCAGTTTTTTTTTTGTTTTTGTTTTTTTTTTTAATTGGCTAACTGATTTCAAAGCACTATTGACCTCCTAATTCTAGATGAAGGAGCATGCGCTTCACGGTTGCAACTCAGCTTGGAAGTTACTCTGGGTTTTAAGAATTAATAAAATTAATAATATGAAACTGTCTGGTCCTTGCCAATTATTATTGGTATGAGTTACAAACAAACTCACAAATTGTTTCCCTAATTGACTCAATTACTACTAGAAAATAGACTCATTTAATACACCTACAATATAGTCAATTTTATATTTTGTTAAAATTATCTACATATGTCTCTAGAAGTTCAGCTTTGGAGATGATTAGATTAGATTGACCATACAAATTTAACTATTCACGTTTTATTGGATTTCTGTAAAGTGTAGGTAATCATTAAAAGGTATTAACTACTTCATTAATTTAATATGAATTTCAAAGTTTTTTCTACCGATGGGTTAATATAGTCTTATATGGCCGGTCATCACCAGAATTTTCCTTCTAGAAAATCATTTGAACAGTGTTCCTCAAGGATCAATACTTAGGCCTGTACTTTTTATCAATTTTTAGCTATATCTCGTACTGCCGTAAATAATTCGCGATACCCAATTTTATATATACATACAGGGTGTGTCCCAAAAGTCATGAAATATAATTTTTTTTAACACCTCTATTGGCCGCAGGATGTTCGAATCAGTTGGGTAAGATGGATGAGGGCCGAGGGTTGACAAGCTTAACAGCGCATTAATGTTCAGTCTACTGCAAGCATCCAGTAGAATCAGGATAGCATATTTAGTACACTCTTGTAACGAGACCACGTCACGTCACGCGTTGCCGGATACTTCCGAACAACTTTGGGCGATCAAATTTTGCACAAAACTCGACATAAAAGCTGTCGAAATGCACGAATTGCTTACTCTACTCTATTGCTTCCAGATATGTGAAGAAATTCAAGGAATGGCAGGAAGAGTATTGATTTGTTGAATTCTGATCGTCAAATGAGTGTTCCGTTATTAGTCTGAACATTCCAAAAACTGTTGTACATCACATTGTTATGGATAAATTGAACATGTGATAAGTGAGCGCCAAGCTGGTTACAAGACTGTTGACGGACGAGGAAAAGACCAATCGGGTCTTGATGACGAGTGAATTGAAGGAAGCTGTAGAAATAAATCCTGATTTTTGGGTAATGTTATTACCGGAAATGAAACGTGGACATTTGAATAAGTTCCACAGATGAAGCACCAGAGTGTCGAATACTACACCTCAGTGTCCTCGAAACCGAAGAAGACCAGGATGAGCAAATCCAAAGTGAAAACAATGTTGATTATCGTTTTCGACGCCAAGGATGTAGTTTACAAGGAGTTTGTACCTCAACGACAGTCCGTCAATGCTGCCTACTACGTAAATGTTTTGGAAAGATTGAGGAAAAGGGCCATCCGCATACGAAAAAAATCGCCACTACCTCTGAAGGAGGTTCTCATCGAGATGGCGTACCGGGCTTGGGAGAGTCAGAGTCGGTGGAGAAAATTTCTACATGTTCGTGGGGAGTACATTGAAGGATATTAACCATTTGTACCGGTATTGCCAATAAATCTTTTTTAAAAAAGTTAATATCTCATGACTTTTGGAACACACACTGTATATCGATATGACTAAAATAAGTAAGAGACACAATTTGTCGAATGAATAACGATCTCGAGGTTGGTCTAACTCCTGGATCCTTATAGGTTTGATGCTATTTGAGCCTCCTAAATAATTCATCTTTCCTTCTTCTAAATGTCAACAATTCCTTTATCGAATCTCACTGCAAGTCTTTGACTCACGATCTGCGCGTAAACTTAATGTCACTTTAAAACTCTCGGTTCAATATGTTCATAGTTTATAACATTTTGACCATGTCTCTCCTTAAACAAGACCAGCCAGAGATTCAGCCATGCATGTTACCTTAATTCGTGAAAATCCTGAAATATCTCTACGAAACATAATTGTGGCATTTAAAAAAAAAGGATTATTTTTCTGTTAGAAGCTTCTATTTTGTCTTTGCCTGAAAACAGCTATATATATATAGTATATGAGGCTTCCAACAGTACGACACCATAGAAAAGTTCCTTCGTTTCTTTTTAAAGGAAATGTTACGGTTACCGCAGCAAACTCCAAACTATATGCTGACCTTAGAGACTCCACTCCCTTAAGTGTCACTTTGACTACTTAAGCAGGGTGCAGGGTGAAAGACTTCCTCGCCAGCTAGCTTACAAGGTAATAGAAAAATATATATTTTGGGTTATAGCTTGTCAAGACATCTCCGACAAACAAAACATTATTCTAAATTTTGAAAGAGAAACGTATTCTACAATAAGGGGAATTTTCTTAAATCTTATTAGGAAAGAAGAGTCATGGATTAGAGGTAAGGCTATGGATAAGGCAAGAACCACTGTTCGGCATGAGCTATATGACAAGCAACACTATTTTCCCTCCAATAATTATCTTAAGGACGCTCTTCTGTTAAAAAAATAAATACTATAATTCGATTTAGAGGAGGCTTGGTTGAGTTAAATGCCAGCCCATGGAGGAGAGAGGTAGGCAGCTTATGCTCGTTGTGCAGCTGGAACGAGGAGGAAGACTTATTGCACTTTCTGGGTACATGCCCAATTTTTGATTTTTATCGATAATTATCGACAAATCGATAAATGATAAATTTTTTATCGAATTATCGATAATTAAATTTTTAGGATATTTTGCTATCACTAATGGCAATTAATATTGCATGAATTCTGCCAGTTAGTATGTATGCAGCATTATTAGTGTTTTGTTTCGAAGCGGTACCATGCCTTGAGATTCTCAATATACCTAGTACTTAAAATATTTTCGCAGATCTGTTTATATAGGACCATTGAATAAATAACTAATAAGGAAACGGCATATCGGGTTAAAACCTAAGCCACTCGGCGAAATGTATTAGTGTGCTGTGTTTGTATTCGTTTTGTCATTGCAGTAGTGAAACCGTGAAATTTTGAAGGGGGACATTTTTTATAATCCAAATTGCTATGTAAAATACACAAATTTTTGGCGCCCCCTTATCTTCAGACAATATTCCTGGGCGTTGCCTATGATAATTTAAGTGAGTTGTCACCAGAATTTTCAAATAAGTGACCAGTCCTCTTGTCATTTCTCCCCCCGCTCCATGGGTTTGGCTGTCATTGAATTGCCTACTCACGTACACTGTATTCGCACGAAACCCCGCTTCCTTATTGTTATTTATTCAATGTATAGGACAGATATTTTCGTAAATGAGTATACCTATCAAATCATTTCAATGGAAAACTGACAAAGCTATAAATCCAAACGGTCGGCACCTGGATAAATAAAGGAGACACAAATTGACTGGTACTGTGCAAAATGGTTGCAATCTTTGAAATGCCTTCTTTCTATAAAACATACAAATCTTGTTCACACCTAAATTTTACACTGAATCCCCCAAATTAATTACCACTTCCACCTACGATTCAATTCAGAATTTTCATAATGTCATTTCATGAATTCAATTCAAATTTGAACCGAGACTCATTTATCTCTGTATAAATACCCGTCAACAAAATAATTTTTCCCGTAATATTTACCCAGGTTTTGAGTGCGTTTAAAAGCTGTCAGTTCCGTGTTTTCTCATTTTTCGTATATGAAAACCAAATGGGAAATTCTTACATTTTTTTTTCTTCTTGATATCTGGCGCTCATTTCAATGATGAAAAACCAAATGCATTTGACTTATATAAAAGGTTCGTTTACTTATCTTGTGCTGCCTATTTTTGGTTTCTTATTTAATATGTACGATGGCGATGTTCTTGTTTTTCTGTCCTCCTACCTAAGTAAATATTTGCTGTACGTACGTACTTGTCATTTTCAAGTTGAGTTTTTTTTTTTTTTTTTTTTTTTGTATAGAGGTTTGTGTATGTGTGTAATGTTTACTTGGTTTTATTTTGACTGAATTTGACATTTTGTAAATTTACTAATGTTCTAGGTTCTAGTAGCTAGCTACTTTTAATATGTTCATTTTACAGGTGAATACGATAAAACATATGAACGTGCAGACGTGTATATATGTTTTAGTTATACTGAAGCTCAGTTTCATTTTTAAAGAAATTTTAAAAAACTTTTAAAATAAAAATAAAAAATAAAACATATTTTCGAAAATAAAATTTTTAGATTTGATTAACAATTAGCACATAAGTCCTGGTTGAATCAGAATTTTTTTTTTTTTTTTTTAGCTAGTACAACGTGGTAAACGAAGTCGTCATACATCCCCATTTTGGTTGCTTAAAAATTCTATTAAATTTTCAAGTATATATAATAGGCAGAGAATTGGCAAATAATAAGCACACAAATGAATCAAAACTATTTTGACAGCATTTTCAAAAACTCATTAAATTTTTGAGTCAAAAATTTTTATATATGGCGAAGAATTAGCACATTAATCCTGTATGAATCAAAACTTTGTTAGCAACGTTAATACTAGAGCCGGATGCAGCATGGTGTCATCCTGCAACCCGAATTTTTAATGTTTCAAAAAACTATTAAATTTTTCAGTTTAGCACATAATTTTCTAATATTTCGTTTTCATGAATCGTTTTGAGCAGGGGATGTAGGTAGACGGAACCCGGAAAGCGGAAGTTCCCGGCTTCGAAAACCAGACGATGCGGTTGATTTTTCTCTTGTATTTATATTTTAAGTTAGAATCGATTAAAATAAAAGCTCTCAAAAATTACTTTATTACATATATGACCAATCTTAAATCCACCTAAGTACTTAAATTGGTATTTTTCCGATGAAAATTTCATTTCATACAAACAGTCAAAGTAGACGTATTAAGATCACATACAGCTATACGATTATTTATATAGTCAATATTTATTTATTTATTTATTTATTTATCTGCCAAATTCTGCGTTGCAATCAAAATTTTAGACAGCATCGAACATGCAAATGCTCAGTTAGAAACAGCTAGTAAAACTCACCAAGTCAAGGATTAATAACCAAGCGAAAATCACATGTGCTGCATTAAAAAAAAAAAAAAAAAAAAAAAGACTCTTGCAATGGCTCTGTAAAGAAACATATAATTACTTGTTCAACAGATTCTGTCAGGGTTTAACTTGGACATATAACTCCGAGCTTTAATTCCACCTCAGTCTTAATGCACGGATTAGTATCAATACATTCAGCGCCCTCATGAAACACAGTACATCCTGTCTCAATGAGTACCAGTTTATGCCAGTGCATGCTTGACATTGAACTTACTGGTCGAAGCGAGACCCATCTAAAATCTCTGCCGATCTGTTGGTCACGGCACCCGGTTGACTTAGCGCACCACCGAAAGCCAAATATCAAAACATACATTATAAACGACCATCCTTCAGATGCTCGGACACTGTATGCAATTATATAAAGGACATACTTCTCTTTTCAATGAAGAATGTCCGCCTAAATCATGCAGCAGACAGTCTCTCTATGCCCGCATATGGGCTACCACAACCACTACGATGCTCCCATTAAGGGGTCTACTCCATAAAGTAGAGCTATCCAGGACTCCTCAACCGCGTGGTTACAAGTTAACAATGTCGGCAACCCTGTTGGTATGGTTTCGTAGTCCATGATCATTAGGGTATTGGTACTCCCAGTGGATCTTCATGCAGATCATTACTCCGTTCGGACTTAACCATATTAGCATATAAAGTGACGGTAGTGGACCACGAGATGGTTATGATCCGCCTTTCAAGCTAGATATCGTGCAACCCATTTAAGGATATTGGAGGATTACTTAAAACATTTTTACTATAAACAGGATCAAATTAGACGTTAACTTATTTAAATCTTAGTAATTAGTGGGAGCAGATGGAATTTTACTTGGTGTTCAGGAAAGTCCTTACTCAATTTGGCCTACCAAAAAGGCAATTTAGGTGAAACTATTAAAATGGGAAGCCTGGATCTCCTCTAGCCAAGCGAGCTAAATATGAAGAAAATGAAGCAATTCTTCACCTCCTCTTCCCACCAAATGCGCAAACTGAGATCTATGCACATTTTCGCCTAAAGAGGACAAGCCAATAAATGAAATTTTCACTATTGGAGAGTGGACAACCAGAGAGAAATGCATCGTTATATCGGCCCTAAGGTTACAGTTTCATGTGTCATTTGAGAAAATTTCCTAATGGGCCTTATTTCTTTGAAAACGATCTCGGTTGCATTGAAACACTTGGTTCTAGCAATACAATACATGCGTATAGGCCGTACATAGCAATTAATGAATCCAGTAAGATCATTTTATTCTCAGAGAAAGTTATCTACAGGTGGTGGTGACATACCCTCACCGCCATAGCTCCCGATCAGAGTCCATGCAACTTTTTATTACACTCAGAAAAATATTTCGTATTTTTTTTACGAAAAGCATAGTTAAATCATATTTTAAGCATTTTTCGTAATTTTTACTCAAATTTCTTGAAGTTTAAGATATTTTCGTATATTCTGTGAAGAGTATTTACGAAACGATTGTAATTTGTTTTCGTAAAAAATACACTAAAAATTTCGTAGTTTTAAAGATGCAAATATGAAATTACGAAATGCCTAAGAATTTACGAAATGTTTTGATCATATCAACAAAAATTTGATCGATTGGTATGGGCATTTTGTACTCTCCAACGAATTTTTCGTAGACATTACGAAACGGACAATAAAGTCAATCAGAACTTCGTAGTTATTGAAAGCATTGAAGCGAGTTCAGGTAAAACAATTCTCGAGTGCGCATTATGTTATCGTCGGTCTTGTTAAGAGGTGTCATATGCGTTAAATAAAATGTTATATTTCTTACAATCAAAAATTAGTGAAACAGAGGAGTATTAGATGCTAATGTAGGTATGTCTATTGCAATTTCGAAGAACAGAGTGAAGTGCAGCCTATTACAATAATTACAGATATTTTATTTGACTTGATTTGTGATAGGAGTTTTGTGGAAGTATATCAAAATTTAAAAGGTGTGTTGTGAAGTTATTTCGTAATTTTGAGGTAAAATTGAAATATAATGTATTCTAGAATCTAGATCATGGAATTGATGTTGCATAATGTTTAAAGTGCATATGACGATACATCATTTGGACGAGCTTTTTCTGCCAATATTCAATTGGAGATTCGAATAAAATTTGAAAACAAACTCATCGAGTGGCAGAAAGCTAATGTAAGTATTGTTAAAGCATAATAATACAAGACTTTGATGTGTATCATTTATCAAATATTTAGTGTAAATTTTAGTAAAATTTTATGTACGAACGCCTTTTACGCTCAATATATTTGGCGAAGCTACCAATTTCTTGAATAAACTAAAAATTAACCCTTATATTAACAATTTTATGACGTTACGTTACTACGACATATAATACACGAATAATATAATAAAAACACTATTTTTTTTTTATGAACACTATTATGTACATTTTAGGGCCTTACACTGAAACGTAATCGCATACATCTGCTTCATGTAGCACTTTATCAGTATCGTCTAGCTGTAACCATTGGGTAAACCAACTAGAATCGCCATCAGGTTCACCAGGCTGTATATGTATAGGTACTTCAGGTACTTATCAAAAAACCCAAAGAAATGTATAATAAATTAAAATAAAATATTACGTTTACAATGACATCTTTTATTAAAATATGAATGTAGAACTTTAACAAATTCTTGGATATATGTACATAATATATATACATACATATTATGTACTCTACATAGGAAATTGTTTAAGGTAAATTTCCTGAATTAAATGCTCGTGGACTTGATACAGAGTATAGGCGGCTACATTAAATATAAATTATTTTGCATTAATAGGGCTAGATTTTATTTTAAAAAATCGCTAGATGCGATATTTTTAGTAATATTATTGCAAGAGCATAGTAATCAGTTTGTTTTTGTCGTATAACTGTCCAGAACTGTTGAAAAAATACCCACAAACAGGAATTACAATAACAAATGAATAATTGTGTCCTTGAAATACGCTTACAGGTGAAAAACCCCATCTAATAATAAAGTAAGGAAAATACCAAATTTTTAAATATTTATCAGGATAATATTATGGAAGTAATAAAAACTAAACCTAACAATCTACTAAAATAATCGTACTTTTAACGGCACCGTTTTAATTAAATTAAATCAATATTTCGTAAAATCAATCAAATTCTCGTAATAAATATGAGGTAGTCACGTAAAATCCCTTTAACAATGTTTTAAGTAAAAATTTCGTAAATAGTACAATGCATTATGTAAACTGTTCGAATTTACGAAATTCTTTTCGAAATTTTTCCATTGGCTCGAAATCATGGGTGACTTTTGTAGAATTTATCGTTGTTTTTCGTAAATCTTATAAAATATTTTTCTGAGTGTATGGATATTTCTCAAAAATCCAATTTACAAAAATTTGCAAAATCAAGTCAGCAAATAATACGCAGTTCAAAAAAAAAAAAACCCCAGACTAAGATAAAAAAGATGTCTAGTGCATTGTCAAGAGAGTATTTGAACAAAATATGAACCCAAAGTTAAAGGATATCCATTTTCTTAATGAAAACTTGAAAGAATGAAGTCGGTAACTGTTAAAAAAGTGCTGCTTTTGTTTTATATTTTTTTTATCAGAATTTTGCCACTAGACACATTAATTAAAATCTTATGTGTCAAGCAAACTGAAGTATCCAAGTACATTAGACAAGGAGTGCCTAAATCTAATTGCAATTAAAGTATAAGTTCGAAGTAAATGCACTGAGAAAGAGTCACTGTCAGACATTAGTTAATATTCATTATATTCTATGCCACTATGATAATAGAAAGTATATAATAAAGAGTTGAATTGGCGCGGAAGGATGTGAGGATAACGGTTACATATTGACACCAAATATGCTTTTTCTTGAATGATTACCTGGCCGAGCGATTACCAGGTGACGTCGTAACTGGTTATACTAGTTGCTTTCCTAGCAGAATAGGTGTGCGACCTTAATACTAGCTGCCCGATTTTCGACGGCGTCACTTGGAATATGGCTCAAAAGATGTGGTCCCAGTTACTTTACTGCTATGCTGGGTATCACAATCGCGGCTAGGTCCACTGAGATCGTAGCCTAACTTGTGATGATTGGAGCTGGCAAACTAATCATCGCCGGCTTTTCTTCTAAAGGGTTTTCCAATAAGAGGTGTTATTTTGATATTCAAAGAAAAATACCATTTTTTGAGATAAATGATCGGATCTTTATTTCATTATAAAGAGGAAGGTATGCCGTTAATAATTGAAAATAACATCAGCCAAATGACCACCACAACCACGCCTACAGGACCATATCCTTTTCATGAAATTTTCCATAACCAAATCGCAAAGTGGCTGCCCTATGTCCTCGATAGCCTCACGAATTACATCTTTGAGGTCTTGAATCGACGCTGGGCTGTTGGCGTAGACCTTCTCTTTCACATGGCCTCAAAGGAAGAAGTCGCAAGGTGTTAAGTCACAAGATCTCGGTGGCCAATTGTGATCACCTCTTCGAGAGATAACACGGTCCGGAAACTTTTCCCGTAAAAGATCAATGGTTTCGTTGCTTGTATGGTACGTAGCGCCGTCTTGTTGAAAGTAAACGTTGTCCAGATCAATACCATCCAATTCCGGCCATAAAAAATCATTAATCATCTGTCGATAGCGCAATACATTCACCGTAACTGTTGCTCCAGACTCATTTTCGAAAAAGTAAGGTCCAATAACCCTGCGGGACCATAAACCGCACCAAACAGTCACACGTTGAGGATAGAGAGGCTTTTCAACAATAACTCTTGGGTTTTCCGAGCCCCAGATGCGACAATTTTGCTTGTTGACGAAGCCATCGAGGTGGAAATGGGCCTCATCACTCAAGATGAGTTTTCGATGGAATTCCGTATCATTTTCATGCATTTCAAGGACCCAATCAGCAAAGACTCGACGTTGTTGATGATCGGCCAGCTTGAGTTCTTGTGTTAACTGAACTTTATAAGCCTTAAGACCCAAATCTTTGTGCAAAATACGGTGTACTGACGTTTGTGGAATGCCTAATTCCAAAGAACGACGAGGAATGGACAAACCTGGGCTTTCTTCAACACTTTCGGCTACAGCAGCAATATTCTCGGCTGTTCTTGAGCGACGTGCACGGGTTTTATTCTTCACATCACTAACTGGTCCCGACAGCTCGAATTTTTCTACCAATTTCTGTATTGCGGTCCGACAAGGTGCTTCACGACGACCCAAAAATGTTCGAGTTTTACGAACCGTCTCTGTCATATTTTCACCATTTTTATAATGAATTTTAATAATTTCTATTTCCATTTTTATTAAGGGTGTAGTTTCTACTTGTCAAATGTCAAAAAATGACAGCTCCAAAAGTGAATCTACCGAAATAGCGGGCTAATTAAAATAACACCTCTTATTGGAAAACCCTTTACTACTCCCTAGCTTTACAATTTCTATACTAAACTAACTTAGAGTCCTCTATTGGCCAATTAGCTATTCCAGAGCATTCTTATGCTTTCCAAAACTATTTCTTTTTCTATTTGATTTACAGATAAAACATTTGATTTTTCACTACTTGTTACTTTTATTTTTCTGGTTCTACTTTTGGGTTCAGTGGTCGAGATTTTTCGAAAATAGTTCATTTTCAAAGTTACTGTACTTAAATAATTTTGCTCTTGGGTTAGAAATTCGAAGATGTGTCGAAATAATTCATTTTCCAAATGGTTAAAATCATTTCACCTATTTCTGCCCTTGGGTTCAAAATGATGAGATGAGTCGAAATAATTCATTTCTAAATGGTTAAAGTTATCCAGGTTAAATTTACTTTCGGGTTAGAAACGTTCATTTTTTGTTGGAGAGATGCTAAAACCGTTCATTGTCTTTTACTAATGGGATGTGTCAAAATAGTTCATTCTCAAAATTATTCACCTTCTTTCATTCATTTTTAACTTGGTTGAGCAACATTTATCCCCTACCTGAGATTTGTCAAAGCAGTTCATTTTTTCCAGATTATTGACATTCTCTCGTTTATTTTTAAATAGGGTGAGCAACATTTATTTCCTATATTAGAAAGTTTGTGAAATTTGTCGAAAGAGTGGTTGACTTGAGCGTGCATAGAAGGAAGTGTTGCTCAAAGCTGGGAAATAAAAAACGAAATAAAAAAAGATTTAAGTACTACCTCAAGTACATTTTCGTTACTTAAGACTTATTACTCAATACTTTTGATATGCCCCTACTTAGTACTTGAACATAAGTACTTGCTTCTATTTACTTGTACTTAAGACTTAGTTTTTGTACTGAAGTACCAAGATTTTTACTTAAGTATTTTTGAGTCTATTAAGTACCTACAAATATCTAACTCTTCGTAGAAAAGCAAACACAATCTCTAGCGCAACTCCTTTTTTGTTGAGTTTTAAAGCACGCAAAGAACTGTCAAAGCATGTACCGCACTCAAGCGTCAAGGCAGAACCTTAGACAAACTAATAACATACAAACAAGACTGGACCAGTAAAACAAAAACCAGTAACGTCTCGCTCGAATATAAAATCGACGATGCCTTGACTTGATGGCATAACCACTGACATGTATAATATGAACTGACTACGTTCATAGAAATACACTGCAGAAAGTGGGCTCACTTCTATATTGCTGGGTCTTTCGGTATAAGCACTAAGTACCAACTGAGAGAGAACTAAAAACAACAAACATATTAGTGGATTCGTCGAAATACATGATTTGAAATTAATCACTTAGGGTTAGTACTGATAAAAAATTGTTTTACCAAAGACAATATATTCATTAGATATGCAGAAGAAATTCTAAATGTTTTATTAAAATCACTTTCCGAGCTGTGTGCTCACTGTTTTTGACACAAGCAATTGTGCCCACGCGAAATAGAAAAGTAAGCAGTCCATATAATATACGTCAGTGGATATAACCAAGGGTAAGCAAGCAATGCCTCGCTCCAATATAAAATCAACGATGCCTCGACCTAATGTAGGGAATGCCTCAATTTTTTCTTTGAAATTTACCGGAAATTTTTTCATGAGAATTGTTATGCATTATTGGAGGCGATAATGGGTGCTTGGGCGAACCTCTAATAGTTTTTATTAGTGTAGCAATCAGAGGTGAAAGTTTTACTCTACCTGCAGCGCCGAAAACTATAAAAAACTAGGTATAGATAGTAGCCACTGGTTACTATACATATTATAGTTTTCAGAAGGTATTTATTTATTGAACTCGATAAACTTTATTATATTACTGCCAACGTACAAAGATTCTAAAAAAGTACTTAAAAAAGTACTTCGAAAAGTACTCAGTACTTTTTATAGACTTAGTACTTAGTTACAAGTACTTTTCATACATGCGGTACTTGTAATTACGCTAAAGTACTCAGGCCTTCGGTACTTGTACTTGTACTTAAGTACTTCTTTGGTACTTGCCCAGCTCTGGTGTTGCTTAGCTCTAGAGTTCAATTCTAGCTTTGGCAAGCAAATTTACAACGTGAGCAGAAGGAAAGTGGTTTCTTGTTTTCCACAATGAGCTAGGACAGACAGGGCCGGTTATGTAGGACAAGTTACTGCTGCTGCTCCGCAGACTGCATTAGCACCATGTCCTTCGTGTTTATGGATAAGTTTACTTTTCCTTCGTTCAACAAGCGTATATCTGTACTTCTCCTTTTCTTTACCTTTCTTTTTAGTGCAACATTGTAATGACATTGCCATGATTATGTTGGCAGAAAAGGAAATAGGATGTGTGGAGGAGAAGGGCCACAATTTAAGGACGCCGAGTGCTAGTGCTGAGGCTATCGCCTGTGCTTAACAGAAGAGGGGTAAGTCATCTTGTAATTCCAAAGTTTTTTTCCATTCAATCAACAATAAAACTTTCAAGGTCACATTCGACAAATGCTACCTAAATAATTATAAATTAATAGCTGTCGACATTATTTAGTTATAGCCTATACTGAAGGAGACTTAAGACAACAAGGATTCTAGTTCCGATTTGTTTAATACCAGTTCAATTAAAAAAAAAAAAAAAGCTAGTTAAAAACCTTTTGCAGTCTGTATTTGCTTATGTTTCTTCAATGTAATCAAAACAGAAAAATCTCAAAAATCTTTTCTTCAAAGAAATTTTTCTGGGAATCACCACCGCGCTATATTTTGGATGATCATTTTTTGTTTGTTTTTTTTTGTAGGATTAAACTGCACGATCCATTGACTCTGTCATATCCCAAAGTTAAAGAAGACACGTATCTTTTGAATCATATGCGGCAAACAGAAAGTCTCCAAGAGATTGTCACAAATTAAGATGCCTCGTTAAGTCATATCTGAATCTGACTGAACTCTCTGCATCGTGAGTATATAAAATATACGGATACAACATCATATATACAAAATACATAGACATAAGTACGCGGCCGCGGAATAAAGAAACAATCGTTGATCTGTAGACGGGAATTAAATCTATCATTGAAACACACGAACTCAACGTTTCGGGACCTTCTTCATTTTTCAGCGGAAATATCTCATCTATTTATACTCGCACACTTCTATGGCGGTATACAAGCTGATTATGATTATTAGCCACTTAAGAACATTCGCTTCTATACTCCACACTAAAGAAAGAATGAAAGAAAAAAACAAAAAACATTACACAAAACAAAAAGACAAAATCCCTGTCCCCCTATAGAAAATTCTAAAGAGCAGAAGCTTTACAGATTGAAACTGGGCTCATATGTGAGGGTTTTGTTTTTTGCTTTTTTTTTCAGAAGAATTTAAATGGGGATATTTGTCGTCTCTATTTTGGCGGTCCATCAGAAGATGCTGTACATGCTGGAGGGATTCTCACTTTAGCTTTTATGTCAGAATATTCAGTAATGATGTGAAATGTCATAACATCAAAGAAAGACATCTGTAGCATATCTCAAAAGTGTTGGGCAAAGGATCGCACTTCAAGCAACTGACTAAATGGTAGATTTAGCAAGATGTGCTTAGGATTATTGAGAAAATGATGAGGGAGAGACTTGTTGAGAAATTTGTTAAACACAATTTAGCACACAACTCTTTGATATTCGCGTAATTATTTTATTTGCTATTCGTTTCGTTTTATTTAACATTTTTTAAGTAAGTAAGTAAGTAAGAATTTATTCATCAAAGAAGTACAATAAGCCAGAAGCCTTTTTCGTTAGTAGGTACTACTAAAGTTCACAAATTCTAAAACTAACTGTAGCAATGAGTCCGTTTAGACCGTGTCAGTTAGAAATAGTTTTACGTAATTCGACTTACGTAGAACTAATATGAAGTGGTGTAAATATGACGCATTACGAAAAACTAGTCCTACTTTAATCCGGTATTTGATGCGGTATTGACCTACAAAATTAGTATTAAACGTAGACATAAACCTTAGATAAGGAATTGTTTACAAACTTGAATGGGTTATATTCATTCATAACAGAATTGTTATTTTGTTTTAAATGAGTGGAATTAAGAAGGAAAAAAGTGAGACTGGTCAGAGGGAGGGACAAAATTCATTTATAGACTTTTGACTTATTGAAAAAAGTATTTCCTTCGTAATGGATGGTAAAAAAATTACAAATTGAAAAATTTAATTTTTTTCTTATGCTCTATTCTCTGTTGTACAAAATTAAAATATTTTTTCTCATTTTTCTCGTGAAGAAGTAGGCAGATCTGAAAAATTTGACAACTGTCAAACCTTTAATACGAGTGGACTAAACGGCAGCCAGATTAGTCCTACGTAAGTCGACTTACGTAAAACTAGTTCTAAATAGCTGCGGTCTAAACGTACTCAGTGAAAGTATTTATCGAGTATTAAACAAATATGCGTAATGGTAAGGAAAATTAAAAGAGAAAATAGAAAAAAAGAAAATATAGAAAAAAGAAAAGGAAAATTAGATGATAACAAAAATAAAACTAAAGAACTATGAGAATAAAAATATCTACATAAGCAAGAATAATAAAAAAGAAGAAGGAAAAAAGAAAATCAAAATGCATGTGCGGTAAACTGACGATCATTAATTGGGATATCATTATCCTAATTATGCGTACTGTCAGAGTAAATCAGCGTTTACAATGGCAGAGTAGAGTGGAGTCACCAGATTGCATTTTCTCTCCTTTTCTCAACCTTGCACTCTAATATATGTAAGTTCTTCGCGCTACCCACCAGAGTGAGATTTCATAGAGTAGCGTCAGATTGTAAGAATTCCTAATCTCACGTTGTTAATTTCGAAAGCCGCATTCACAATGTAGAGTGGAGTAGAGTGAAGCAGAGTGAGCTTTGAGTCCAGAGCGAAGCTGTTCACAATACAGCGCAGAGTGAGTTTCGAACTTTGAAATTAACTGTCATTTGAGTTAAATTTGAAATTGACGGAGTTATTTGTATGAAAATGATTACAAATCAAATAATTGTTGGCACATCTGGATGCATTCTTTTGATGGCACAGTGTGCAGTTATGGCTGGGGAGAACGAGACAAAGCGAAAACGACGATGGTGGGTTCGTGATATTCATCGTCGCCGAAAAACCCAAGGAGAGGCATGTAATATTGTGCGAGAAATGCAGGTGGCAGATGTAGAATCTTTTGAGAACTACACCAGAATGACAGAGGAGCAATTTAACAAACTACTTGGTATACGTGGCTCACATTTAGGCAAATTTTCGATAAGAACACCATTGTCAGCGAGAGATCGCTTATTAATAACCTTGAGGTATGTAATGCTGGTGCATTAAGTCAATTGAAACACAGAATTGCAATTATTCCTTCGGTTTAGATTTTTGGCAACAGGACTGAGCTATCAGACTAGCATAGCGTATGCCTTTCCTATCGGGAAGTCCACGGTGCATAATATAATAAAAGAAACAACAGAAAAAGTATGGGAATGCCATCAGGAAGAGTACATAAAAGCACCCACTAAAGACAAAATGAAGGAAACAGCCCAAAAATTTTATATAAAAACTGGTTTGCCGAACTGTGTTGCTGCTATTGATGGCAAGGACTGTGCTATTCAATCACCATCGCATATTGGCACGCTGTACCGGAATTATAAAAGGTACTTCAGCTTAGTCTTGCTTGCTGTATGCGATGCAGACTACAATTTCTCATTCATGTCCAGTTTAAATAAACGTTTCATTAAAAAATAAATACCACAAACACGCCAAATCAACAAATAATTAAACAACTGACATTGTCAAAGCATTAAGTTCCAAAACGGAAACAGGAGACACCTGTTGGCCTCATCACATTGCTTCGAAAGTAGATAAAAATTAACGTCATTTTTTGGTTTTTAAATCATGAAGTTTACAAAAAATAACTCTTGTTTTTTATTCGCAATCATAAAAAATACTAAATTAGAAAATAACATTAAAACATGTTAGTTATGATAAAAAGAACTACAAAATTTTTTTCCACGCCATCTACATTCTAGTAGTTCGAAAATATTTGTAAGCTTTCGGAAATGGCAGCGTGAAATTAGAATAGAACCTATTTTCACGCTGCTCCGCTACTCTGAGCCAAACAGAGATAGCCATATGCACTACTACGTGCGAAAAAAGGGATGCCAGTTGCCACTCTACGCTACTCTACTCCACTCTGTATTGTGAATGCGGCATTAACATTTTTTTCGAAATACTAGTTTCTTTAAATAACGAAAATTAATAAATTTTAACAGAAAAACAAAAAATAAATATTTTTACAAAGAAATTAAAAATATATTTATTATTTCTATGATTCGATTTTAACAAAATAAAGTCAATTAAGAATTAAAATATTCTTATGTTCGAATTGGCTTAACAATGGAATATAAATGGCGGTCGTTCATTTCGAAAGTGTCCGTAATAAATGTTAATTTGTATTTTGTGATAATTCAAATCGTTCATAGCTCATTCTGGTGTAATTATAGCAATATTTTCTGTAATTTAACACCATTTATACTCTGTTTTGAAAGATATTTCAAATGTAAGCACATAATAATCTGTCACACAATTTTCATATCCTTTCATTTCGTTTGATACCAGCTTTTCAAATAAAAAGCCGTTAATAATGTACTCCGTACCGAATGCAGCCCATAATAGCACAGCGAAATTAGGAATTTCCAGTGCTTCTAAAAAAGTGCAGTAACATTTTGCAGTAGTAATTTGTTCAAAGGATACATGAGAAAATGAGGGTCAGGTCAATCATGTGTCGCGGAGTGTATATTACAGCGCCACCCCTAACACTTGACTCCCTTTCACAACGCACACGAGTTTAAAACTAGGTATTGAAACAAGACCTGAAGGAATACCTGGTTTAAGACATGACTCAATAATAAGAATCGCGTGCAGGTCCGTCTCCGAAAACATCTCTCCATCTTCGACCTGACACTCTTTGCATTCAATTAACAAACGTTGGTTGAGACCCACTAAATTTCCATTCAGCATATTAATCATAGTTTTTACTCTGTTCTCGCGAAAGGAGTTTTCATCCATAATCAAACAGTATTACGCAATCGAGTCGACCACCAACTTCAGTCACGGCTGAGATCAAAGCAACAAAAGTGTGAAACATAAAAAGTAACCATAACTTTCAGTAAAGTAACAAAATTCCAAGAGTTAATAGTAATAATTAAGAAAGAAAAAGTGTAGGTGAAAGGAATTAACTTAACTTAAAAATATTAGGCAAAAATAAGTAACAAGCGATATTATTTCCATCTGTGTGACGGAAAGATGTAGTCTGATTTCTGATGATACTGCGTGTCCATAGTGAAGCCAGGACGTATACGACCTAGTAGTCATGACTTGGAATTAATACTTTGGTAAGCTATAAGATTACTGGCTGTAGTCTCAAACCATTCCTAACTTGAATGGCGGATTATAACCTTCTCGTGGTCCACTGTCCACTGAGTAACCAGTCTCGTTTAAAGATCTGCATGATGATCCACTGGAAATACCCATGGCCTTATGGTCACGGACTACAAAGCCATACCAATTGGGTAGCAGACATTGCTAACTTTGTACCATGGTGTTGAGAAGCCCTGGATAGGGATAGTGCTACTATAGTAGAGCTATTCGCCTCAATACGGAGAAGGCCCCCTTCTGGGAGCATCGTGATGGTTGTGATAGCACATATTCTGAGAGAGAGTGTCTGAGTCTGCATGACTTAGGCGGACATTATTCTTTGACCAAAAGACTATGTCCTTTGAATAATTGCATACTGCGTCCGAGCATCTGACCGATGGTTGCTTATTAATGCAAGTTTAGAGGATTGGCTTTCGGCGTGGAGTTGCGCGAAATCAACCGGGTCCCGCGACCCAATGATCAGTAGGGATTTTAGATAGGTCTTGCTTCGACCAGTAAGTCTATTGTCAAGCATGCACTGACATAAACTGGTACTCATCGAGACAGAATATAACAAAGGGTTTTCCAATAAGAGGTGTTATTTTAATTAGCCCACTATTTCGGTAGAAGTCACTTTTGGAGCTGTCATTTTTTGACATTTGACAAGTGGAAACTACGCCATTAATAAAAATGGAACGATACACGATTCAACAACGCATTGAAATTATTAAAAACGATTCAACAACGCATTGAAATTATTAAAATTCACTATAAAAATGGTGAAAATGTGGCAGAGATGGTTCGTAAAACTCGAACATTTTTGGGTCGTCGTGAAGCACCTTGTCGGACCGCAATACAGAAATTGGTAGAAAAATTCGAACTGTTGGGACAAGTTAGTGATGTGTGGAATAAAACCCGTGCACGTCGCTCAAGAACAGCCGAGAATATTGCTGCTGTAGCCGAAAGTGTTGAAGAAAACCCAGGTTTGTCCATTTCTCGTCGTTCTTTGGAATTAGGCATTCCACAAACGTCATTACACCGTATTTTGCATAAAGATTTGGGTCTTAAGGCTTATGAAGTTCAGTTAACACAAGCCGGCCGATCATCAACAACGTCGAGTCTTTGCTGATTGAGTCCTTGAAATGCATGAAAATAATCCGGAATTCCATCGAAAACTCATCTGGAGTGATGAGGCCCATTTCCACCTCGATAGCCTCGTCAACAAGTAAAATTATCGCATCTGGGGCTCGGAAAACCCAAAAGTTATTGTTGAAAAGCCTATCTATCCTCAACGTGTAACTGTTTGGTGAGGTTTATGCACCCGCGGGGTCATTGGACCTTACTTTTTCGAAAATGAGGCTGGAGCAACAGTTACGGTGAATGGATTGCGCTATCGACAGATGATTAATGATTCTTTATGGCCGGAATTGGATGGTATTGATCTGGACAACGTTTACTTTCAACAAGACGGCGCTATGTGCCATACACGCAACGAAACCATTGATCTTTTACGGAAAAAGTTTCCGGACCGTGTTATCTCTCGAAGAGGTGATCACAACTGGCCACCGAGATCTTGTGACTTAACACCTTGCGACTTTCTCCTTTGGGGCCAGGTGAAAGAGAAGATCTACGCCAACAGCCCAGCGTCGATTCAAGACCTTAAAGATGGAATTCGTGAGGCTATCGGGGACATAGGGCAGCCACTTTGCGATTTGGTTATGGAAAATTTCATGAAAAGGATATGGTCCTGTCCTGTAGGCGTGGTCGTGGTGCTCATTTGGCTGATGTTATTTTCCATTATTAACGGCATACCTTCCTCTTTATAATGAAATAAAGATCCGATCATTTATCTCAAAAAATAGCATTTTTCTTTGAATATCAAAATAACACATCTTATTGGAAAACCCTTTATCAAGGCTAACAGCTAGGTACTCACTTTAAACCCCTGAAAAATTTCTATACTTTTCCCATCAACAAAATCAAACCGATAAATTTTTTTTTATTTACAAAACAAAAACATCTTTCCATTTTACAGAGTTTTTACTCTGTCGAAATTTATCAATATTCTGGTTCCGGTATTTATTTGACTCTTCCGCGAAAAACGAAAATAAATCATCACATATGTATGTACTAAACAGTTTTACTATGTCGAGAACAATTTGTGGGATCAGACGGTAATACTTTTATACCAACTTCACTTAAGAACATTTCCAAATTTTGAATTTCATTTGTTTCAGTCCAGTCCAATTTATCTTCAATGTCTAACAAGGAGAGGGTCCCTACTCGTCAGCACCGCGTTCAAATTCACAGTATAAATTTGGGCTTGACTAGAAATGAAAGTGTTACAAGTCGCAGCTCCAGATGGCCAAGCGAAACCGAAATAATGCATAATGTACAAATCCACCCCCACCCCATATCTCGGCTAAATATTATCCGATTTGCAAAATTCTTTTTGCTAATTTTTTTGTAATTTTTTCTGATTTTTTAAGCTAATTTTCCCATTTTTAGTGGCGCATTTTTTAATTGTTTATCTCTAACAGTACTTGTTTTTTCTCTCGATATTTCACCGACGAGAAATTGCAATATTTCCTTGAAAGTTTTAGAAATATAAAGCAAAATAGCATATTTAACAACTATGTGCAAAATAAAATTTAGGAGAGTTAATTCTGTTTAAAAATTTTCAATTTCTTTGAACTGCAAATTTTCATTTTCGTCTTAAATTGTCACATGTTGGGTTTCTAACTTTTACGCTAGATGTCTCTAATGTGACTTGTGGTATTGGTCTAGGCTAATTTTATATGTATTTTCATACTATCAGGACACTAACCTACGTATAGTAAGTTTTATTGCCTACAGGCTCGCAGGCATCTAAATTGAAATTTTTGCTGAGTACTGACTCCTCTTAATTTTCGACCGGCAAATTTTCTGTCTGAAATTCGAAACTTTGCTCCATGAATTATCGTTTAATCCAATTATCGATTTTTTCGTAGATGCACTCTTATCAGAAAATTATCTATACAAAATTTCAGGAAGATCGGGTGTCATTTACTTATTAAAAAAATAATAAATCTATAAGAATTTTTGCGTGCTTGCTTTTCGCCATCTACCGGCTATCTCTGGTAACCCATGGGCATGGTACTTATAGAATTTAAAACATACTTATCTCCTCTGTCGTTGAAAAGTTACCGGAATGAGTTTGGCGTTTTTATTCAAAATCTGCAAACATTTTACCGCGACAACTCCCACAAAAATTTGCAAATTTGAGCATTTTTCAAGGGGTAAACCTACAAAAAAAAATCGCGATTTTCACTTTCATCCGTATCCTGTCATGTGGGTACTTTTGGAAAGTTCTCGGTGAGTACGTAACAAAAAATGAGATAGATTTATTTTCCGCTCCACTTTTCGGTAGATTGGACACCAAAAACCGTTATTTTTGAATTTCGGAATCCACATTTTTCTGATATGGTGCCATTTATCGGCGTTTTCGTAAAATATTTTCAACGTGTTATAACAGCTATATTAATCCTTGGGATGTCTGCACTTACATTTATACGGGATATAATAGCCAATCCCGTCATAATGAATTCCTTTAACCCCTCCCATCCACCCAGCCACGCCTTGTAAGTCATTTACATCTGATTCTAAATCACTGTCAAGTAAATAATATGTATACGTGGGCATTTTCTTGTTGGACAAATATCACTATCCTCTGAGAAAAAACTATCACTATCTGAAAGATCATTATCACTACAAGAAAAATCTGATAAGATATCAGCAATTGTTTTCACTTGCATCACAATCGAAATCGCGCGAACCCATTTTCAAAATTGGTAAAATGCAATAAAAGAAAACATAAGTCAAAATTGGTAAAATTAAAAACAAATAGGATAGAGTAAAGCACAATGCAGTTCGTTGCAATCTATCATGGAACTGAGATTACAGTCTACCACTTGCAACGTATATGATTACAGTCCCCCACATGCAATAGAGAGCTAGATGAACCCAGGATCTCGAAGAAAGCTGCCCAAGTATAGATCATCCCATTGTTCGAACTTGTGGCGCCCTATCCGAGCAAACTTTTCAAGATCCCCCGTTAACGTCTCACCTTGTTAAAAATTCTGTGTGATAAATGGAGTTTTAGTAATTATTGCTTGCTTTTTCTTTTTTCTCTATACTCAACTAATTAATATTTTCTCTTTTTTCTTTTATATTACAAAAAAAGCAAGTTTTTCCACAAATCTACAATTACATAAAGGACTATCTTAATTTTCCTAATATCCTTACAGGCCTTAGAAAGCCACATGCCATAGTTCAGTGTATAGGACGATCAGCCTTCATAAAGTTATCACCAGGCTTTAAGTTCATATAATTTAACCGGAATTTTTATCTGCACCCTTCAACATCTAAAGTATCTTAAGGATATTTGAAGGTAATACCTCTTTAAGAACTTAATTCAAGTTAATTACAACAAATTAAAGGAAATTTAAAAGCATGCATTCAGGTTAACTTTTATCTCAATCGACTTTCCCTTCTAAGCTATCTCTATACCTTCTAAAGCATTTATCGGACTAGACTAGATAGAAGGAATACACATATATAGTTATCCTACAATCCTCCTACTGCTATTGCGTCCTATAGCAGCCTCTAAAAATTAACTGCCATTTACACAAGAAAAGCTGCCAAACATTGTATAATAGCTTTGGGCGATATTTCGGAAACAGTTGTTATGTCTATGCCACCATTCTTATCTAGGAAACTAAGAAGACCCTTGATATTCCTTCGTCTGGATGCCGGTTGTGAAATATTAAATACATACATACAAACTTTTCTCCCCCCTTTTACCACCTACATACATATTTGGGCTAACGAAATAACGAAAAAGCAGTCATTCCTGTCCGGAGGCATACAGCTTTTGTTATAATAACTCATTTTATCTGAAGTAACGTAATTAGGTACCGTCGATAAAGACTATTAATTACTTCCCACGCAGCAGATACACAGAAGGATGCCTTAAGGAGACTAACTAAATTTTTGGGGTAGCCAGAATCCAAAGTCAACACCACTTTTATCGATCGGAATTTCCTTCAACTGATACACCCGCACTTGTATGAATGCCGTGAAACCACTTAACCACTAAACCAATCCTCATAATTTAAGTGTTTTTGTTGCATTTATAAAATGTACAGAAAGTTTCAATGCAATCCTCCAGCTCCACTTACTATTTACCTAGCCTAGCCTGGCCTAGTTTTCTGCGTTCATTAATTTAATGCGAAATTACCAGAGGAGGAAAGTATCAGTATTCATGTGAGTGTAAACGGCGACATGTGGAAGAGTGGGTAAGTCTTAAGAGGGTAGTGGTTTGCAGATTTCCGTAAAGCGCTAAGTATGGCAACACAAAAGGGGCTGTAATCGGATTTGCTGGTAACGTGCAGTCCGTAATTAACGCATTCACAAACAAAATGCTTTAAAGCGTGGTGCATGGCGTTTGGTTTTATTCTTAGACGTACAACTATTGTACTACTGCGGAACTGGTTACCTTTAAACCTTAGCTATGTAGCTGCATGAAAGTTTATGCAATACAATATTGCCTACGACTTAATTGTAGGTTCATGGTTAGCTACTATAGATTTCATTTTATGCAAAGCTTTTACTTGATAGTGGAAAATATCACCCTCGGTCCCGATTACCTTACAGAGGTAGAATAAAGTTGCTTAAGTTGATTTAGTGGTGGAATTAAGTTAAATTTTCTTTAAGTCTAGCTTAACAGGTTTTTATGCAGAGCAGGTGTCAAATTTTAATCAAAATCACGGAAATAACCATAGTATCAAAAGTATTTTGTTTGTCTCATAGATGGCGCTATTGAAAGTTATTTTTAAATTGGAAGAAGTTTTTTTTTGGTTTATATTAAAGATTTGTAGGCTTACTACAGTCGAACAATGGGACGTAGAATTTAGCACAATCGGTCACATGTTGATAGAGCTACAGTCTAATATTGGCCATAAAAAAACTACGTTTAGGATAGAATATTTTTATATACCCTAAATGAAATCTAAAAGGTATACTAAGTTTGTCACTCCGTGATGGTAGAGCAAAATGTCCATCCCACATAGGAGTATCTACTATAGAAACGTGATCAAAAGTAGCACTAATACATATAATTTTTGCTCTATAATTGAGCGGAATACATGGCGAACATGAGACCGTACCTGCTATCTGTACTGAATGAGGGAGACGCGTGACAAAGTCAGTCGAAGGTCGACGAGCTTGCGAATTACACCCCAACAAACAATGACTGGTCAACAGTAGGGGAAGGTGGCGTAAAATGGGATACAATAACTTTGATTACGTTTAATTATGAGATAGCACCTTTGAGTTGGTAAATTTTTTAACATAAATATGCCCAATACAGTTGTCTTCATAACCAATCTTGAAAAAAAAATATTAATAGCAGTTACTAAGTAAAAAAACAACTTTTTGTACAACTCTACTCAATTCACATTTCAACCCTATACTAGGGTAAAATAGGAAAACACATTGGGGAAAAATGGGATAGGATTTTGCCTTTAAGATTTAAATGACAATAAGGTCAGTTTTGCAAATAAAGAATCATATTTTCCATATTCTTAATATATTCGACAAGCTTAGCTTCAAGCTCTGGAGAAAAAGTATTATATTTGCTTCCTAGAACTTTTAGTGATTGTTTTGCCACTTTATTTGTCCCCGTACACCTCCTTTCTAGCGTTGACTTAGGCACGTTGAAGACCTTCGATGACTTGAAATATCCATACTTGCCAGAACAGACGGCATTTAAGGCCTTCTTCATATTATTCTCGTTACAGGATTGCCTTTTCGTTTTCCGAATATATTGTTTTCCCATACCTTTGATATCTGCAATTTATACGGAATAAATGCACAATAAAAGAACACATTTAAGTTAGTGGGTAAAATGGGATAGCAATATCCCATTTTACCATAAAATCGAAGTTCAACTTGAACTTTTTTTGTAGATCAAAATAGATAATAAACAGTATTGTTATCGCAAAACCTTTTTGGAAAATTGTGTTTTTCTCACCACCGCAATTTTTTTTAAAACAATAGTATGCAAATAAACACAAAATCACTAATTTTATGTAATTACCTTTTTACAAGCGAAACGTCAAAAACAAAATATTCACCCGTATTTACACTTTGACGACTAACAGAAGACTGAGCTTGCGCATGAGTAATCATTACCGTGTGTCACCAATAGAACCGTTGGGGAAGATGATGTCATTTGTAAATTCTGGGATAATGCTAGTATCCTGTTTTAACCAAGTGTCTCGTTTTACCCCACTTTCCCCTACATACAATAGACCGTCCTTTGTACTGAAATTGAAAAGTGGTAAAAATCAAAACTTGGTTAAATCGAACATCTTTTTGAGGTCAACCATTCAACAATGTACCACTTGAAACACGTCTTCAGATGGAAATAAAGTCGTCAATTATCCACCAAAATAACCTCCAAAATTAAGCTGAATGAGTACATTTTGGTTGCCCAGATGACGTCATTATAACACCTGAAACACATCTTCAGACGGAAATAAAGTCGTCATATTAGCCACCAATTATTAATACAAAATGACGTCTAGTTTAAAAAAAATCACTTTTTCACCCTGTAATGACGAATATTTCCAATAGAACTTAAATTAAAAGGTAGGAAAATTCTAACTTTTTTTTATTATTCCGAAGAATTTATTAATTTTTTATGTTGTTTATCGAGAAAAGCATTTTTCAAAGTTTTCGTTGAATTTTCGTTCAAAAAAACATTGAAATGAAATTCTCTCGAGAAACATATGTAAGAAATTAATAATTTCTTGCGAAAAAGTAAAAGGATAAGAATTTTTCTACCTTTTTAGTATAAGTTTGATTGTAAATATTCGCTGGTGCAAGGGGTTTGGAAAAGTGAGTTTTTTCATTCAGCGTTTTCTCGTCTTTCGATGTACCAACTACAAATATGAGTTTCCAGGACATAGCGTTATGTAAAACTCATTGACTTAATATGTGGCGAGAAAGTTTAACAAAAATGGAATGCTTTTTCGACATCAGCTGAAAATTCCCCATGCCTTCCGCAACATATCTACGAATTTTCGAATGTATTGCTATAGGTACATAGGTGCATAAATTTAGAAATACGTATGTTTTCAAGTGTTACAAAAAACTTTATTTCTGTAGGTATTACTATATTATATCATGGGAATGTTTCAGCCACAACACAATACAATACATTTATTCGGCCTTGTATAGAAGATTACAAAATCTTATCACATATAATTAGGTGGAACAAAAAGACATAAGTAACATTATAATTAAAGCAAAAATAAGATAATAATAAAAATATGTATAATAATAAATAAATAAACGAAAAGAGAAAAAAAAGGAAATCCAAAGATGACAAAGAAAAAGAGAACATAAAGCTAAAGAGCCAAAGAAAAGGACAAAAATAAAAAATAAGTAAATAAATAAAAATACAACAAATTAAAAGAAAAGAGAAGACAAAAAAAATAAATAAAATTAAGAATTAATTAAAACAATGCAACAAGAATTTTAAGATCTGAGAATAAATACCAATCACAATCTAATAACTAATCTTTACTAGCTTAGCAAAGGTCAGGCCAGAACCTATGCGTTGAATTAAAATTGGAAGAGAGTTCCATTTTCGGGCAGCTCGGATGAAGTAAGAGCGCTCACCGTATACCTAGATTTATATCTCAAGACAAGAACTGTAGGCTTTCGGAGAGATATGCAGGGGATTTAGTGTAAATTAGCCTATGAAGGAAGATAAGCATCCGACGAGTCAAATAGGCATCTACAGAGCTACCGAGTAGGCACGTAGCAAGAGCAGATACACAAGCGCTCCGACGAAGTTTATAAATATAACGGATGACGTCATTAAAGGCTACAGTAACTCTTCTTTGACAAATTGAGTCTAGTCTGCTAAAAATAAAGCTACCATATTTAAAATGGGGTAGAATAAGAGTCATCGCCAATTTCCTACGAAAATCCACAGACAGGCAACTGAAGGAAATAGAAAGTTGACGAAGACTGCTATAAATTTTCACCATCAAAGCGCTGACGTAGTCGCAACAACTAAATTTCGAATTGAATTGAATGCCTAAATTCTTAACTGACTCAGCATATTCAAGCATGGAATTATTCAACCGAACTAAAGGCATATCAGATATATGGAAAACGGTTCTATATACCGGCAGACAGTAAGACTTGTTTGGGTTAATGGCAAGCTCATTACGCATTGGCAATTCTACAGCACCATTATTGATTCGAGCAATACAGTCCTCGACCAGGCCTATGGGTCTACCAAGGTACAACTGAACGTCATCGGCATACAAATGCACAGAAACGCTATTCACAACAAAGGGAAGGTCATTTATATAGAGGGAGAAGAGAATAAGGCCTAGAATCGAACCTTGAGGAATACCAGCGTAAAGGGACAATGGAGCGGAGATAGAATTCTGCACTTTTACAACTTGCGCACGATTCGAAAGGAAAGCAGATATTAACCCAACGGCCGATGAAGAGAAGCCACATTTTATGCCAAGTTTGTAGATTAACTTGACGTGATTCACCGAATCAAAGGCCTTACTGAAATCGAAAGGGACCAGTACTGCTAAATGATCATTGTCATGAGCCTTATGGATATATCAGATGTGACCTTTAAGAGAGCAGATTCAAAACTGTGACCTGAGAGACGAAATTTCTTTGGAATGGGAACAACTATTGCTTGCTTCTATTGAGAGGGAAATTGCGAAAAGATAAGACACAAATTATAAGCTTTACGAACTTGCGAGGTAAAGCATCAGATCCAATAGAATTAGACTTAATGGAATACAGTGTCGAAAGAGCCTCGAGACCATCCACACATGAGAGAAGTATTCCTGAAAGTTGTAAACAGGCGTAGTTGCAACCACAGAGCTGAAAGCAAAGTAGTTGTTTAGGTCATCAGGATTGATATTTGCAACTGGTGAGTCCTTCCCATGAATACCGAGATTACGAACATTATTCCATAGCTTTTTCGCAGGAATTTTTGGATCTAGCTTGGTCCCAAAATAGGCACATTTAGATTATCGAAACAGAGAAATAACTTTATTGCGCACTCTTTTATATTATATCTACCATGAACTACACTGTCTTGAGTTCTTCTAAATCGCTTACCTAAATATGACAGGTTTCGGTCCCGTTTCGACTCCCTGATATAAAGTGAAATACTCCTTCCCTTCCCAATGTGAGTATGTTCATCTTTAGATAAATTTTACTGACTACTATCTAATTCGGACTGAAAAATATCATAGTGGTACTGTGGTTAATCAATATGACGAGAATCCTATTTTCTATACCTTATGAACTGTAAAAAGGTTCACTTATCTCAACTAGTGATGAAATCTCGATATGCTGTTCGGAAGGATTTGCTCATTATTTTTCAATCACAAAACCGAGATGTAGATAGATAGACAAACATAACATTACAGATCGGCTTGGATAATCCGTCGATAAAAAATGAACTAAAAGTGGACCCAACATTGAACTCTGAGGCATCCCATGAAATACAAAGGCATCGTTGCTGATAGGAAATTTTATATAATCTACAAGCATACAACGATCATAAAGGATCATTTTAATTGACACTTTTAAGAGTGATTTTTTGAAAATTTTAGGAATTCCCGTCAAGAAGGATTTTCAATTCTATAGTGCTAACTGCAGTAGGGTTATTTAGGGGCATTAATTGTATAACATCAGTTATTCGTTGTTAGCTATTGATCACTTTTTAAATGGTATTAACTTACAAAATGCAACAGAATTAAATCACAGGAAATATTTTATATCCAGCCTGTGTTAATCGTTAATCAAAAGTAAAAGTTATTTAGCCGAGATTTTAGTGACCAATAAAAATTATATTTATATCTTAGCCGTGTACGATTTTTAAGATCATCAAAATAAACTATCGAGATACTCTTAAATTTAAATGGGATGCAGTTGATTCAACAACCAACAAATTAAGACATATATGTATACACAAACGCATCTCCATAATACATATATTTTCAACTAATGACGGACATCAAAAAACTGTGAGCCCCAAATTCGTTACAGTCATTTCAAAGAAGATTCCCACTCTCGCCGTCGTCAGTACAAATTGTCCGAGGGAGGAACATTATCACGACGAAAATGAGTTTTCAATGCTCGTAAATTTCCGGCTGCCAATGGACACCTAAATGGACCATTAAGATACCGTTTAGCAATATTTTAAAGATGCGCACTTAACCCAGTGACAGTGAGGTCACGAATGATGGCTCCAAGCTGCAAGAAGTTCTTGCTATTTTCGTTATGGGGGTACAGTGAGTGCTTTTTTGCCTTTCCAAGACTCCATCGCGACCGGGTCCGCCCGTTCAGATCATATTATCAGTTTCCCTTTAGGTTATTAGCATCATTGGATGCTCTCTTTGGTTCACGAGAGGTAGAAGGGAGTAAATATCGCGCCGATAACTGGTTTAATGTTTTGCTCAATCAGAATGTAATAAACACTTGAACTCCAAGTGGTTTAGTTAGTCTGGGAAAAAAGGCGAAGAAAATTAAGGTAGGACCGCCAAAGATAGATACATGCTTCTCCCAGGGAGGTATACCTACATAATTTTTTATTATTCGCTTATTAGATACACCTTCATTATTATGTATACTAGTCAGCGAAGCTTCGCGCTGCTATAGAAAGTGTATCTGGAATATTTAAGACATTTTTTACACTTCCATTTACGGTGGAGATTTTTTTATAAATTATTCTCTGTTAATGAATGCAATAAAAGTGGCTGTGAGCTGTTACACATGTTTGTGAAATTCAACAGGCAAAACCAGACATGAATTTGAAGTGGCGTCATTTCAAGTACAATTTTTTTTTTTTATGATATTCAAGAGGCTGTGGCTCATAAATTAGTGATACCCACTAAAAAATATTTGATTTTTGAAAAATGTATCAATTTTATCGGTGAGCATAGCATAGCATAGCATAGCATAGCATAGCTAGTAGATAAGAGCTAGGTATGAAGAGGGGATGAGGATAAAGCAAAAATAAATTTTTATGATTGAGGACAGCTATTAAGGAGGTTTTAAGCTTAACAGCTTCATAGATAAAAATCTTAGCTTCTATGAAACTATTTTTGGTGAACTCGAATCTGTCGATGTTGTTTAGTTAGGACAATTATTATTGTTTGTTTTGACCATTATGTATTGCTACATGTTATTTTACGTGTTGTTTTAGATTTGAGTTTTCTGAAGCCCTTTTTTTTCCCCAGTCCTATTACTTTCAGTTCTGTTACGTGGCCAAAATGCGTATGGATCTGAAAAATTACTTTGATTCATTCAGCTGAAAACAAGACAATTTGATACAGCGATAATTTTCACCTATTAAATGTCTTGAAAATATTTTCACGGCTTCCCTGAGTCTATTAACATCTAGTCAAGTTATTCAATTGACATATGTAAAAACGATAGCTTTTGCGAAATTATGCTGTGGTGTAGATCTTTCCATTATGTGATAGTATTGTGATCTGTTGCGGAATAATCTTCGAATTAAATAAAAATAATAAAAACTAACAAACTCACTTGAAATAAAAATTTACACATGAGTTCCGACGATGCAAGGGATTTTCCCACGATTTATCTAGCAGTTTCCTCAAAAAAGAAAAACAAAAGCATTAGAGAATATCAACAATTAATAAAATCTCAGATCATATCTAATGATCTGAAACTTTAATCAAAACTAAAACTTACACTAAAAGTTGTTTCCAATATTACCACCATGTTTCAAACATCCCAAGGTACCAAAAAGGCTGAAAAAGGAAACAAATTAGAAACAAATTTATAAATAAACATTCAAAATATAAACACTTACCACATAACCAGCAGCTGCCATCAAAGACTTTAACGTATTCAAGATGGTAGCCGCATAGCACAGAAAAATCATTCTCATTAGATCTACGATGACGTCACGTCGTGACTAAATGTATGAATTTTCACAAATCACTTGCGATTTGACCTAGCCACACGACAGATCGGTAGTTCTGACACCAGATTAAGTCTTGCTTAAAAAAAAACCAATGGAAGTATTTCTGACTCCCACTTTTTATTAACCTTTTACAAATTTAATAATATTTAAATTTCTAATTTTTCAGCATCCCAGTGGGAGTTTATTTGACCCCAGCCAACTTTCTACATGAGCAGTTCTATGACGTTTGTTTTTTTTTTCATCCACATAACCTCACGATAATAATTTAATTAATAATCATTCTTTCTCTCTCTAAATTACAGATTGAGTCCTATAAACGCCAGTGGAAACCCAAAAACCCAGAGAAAAATGGATTTGTTTTAAATTTTTGAAAATTTGAATTAGTACGCTAGTAAAGTAAAGAAGTAGTAAAAATAAAATTAGGAAACTGAATTTTAATAGAATTAATTATATATTTTGTCTGAATTCTTAAATAAAACTTTGAAGTCTGACATTTTGAAACAACCTGTCTTGTCATTTATCAAACCGGAACCTGCCCCTTTTTATGCTAAGCTCACATTGGAACTTAACGTATTGTCTAAGAGTACGTGCAAAACGAGGCGAGACTATAGCAAGAGTTGAGCAAGGCGAGAGCCACAGCGTTGTTATGAATACTCTCATAGTATAGCGGGCAAACTTTTTATTTCTTAACTCTTGATATAGCCTCTCGTCGATGGGTGCCTGGTCACAGTGACATACTTGGTAACCAGACAGCTGATGCTCTGGCCAGAAAGGGTTCCGCTATTACTACCTGTTTAGCGGAGGAACCCCACAGATCGGACCTTGAATCAATGAAGAGGATTCTACAATTACAGGAATTTAAACTAGTAAATCGCAGATGGAGAGAATTGAATACATGGGCAATTTTAAGACAATTGTGTCCAGGAGTTTGCCCTAGGAAGACCGCAACTCTGCTGAGGAGGAACCGTAATGATGTTCGTAGCCTTATGGCAGTTATTACGGGCTACTGTCTTTTTGATAAACATGCAAAGTGCATGCAAGGTCCATACAATGACTTCTGCAAAAGCTGAATGGATGAAGCTGGGGGCTGTGTGAATGCCCTAATCTTGCCAGGCGTAGGAGAATTGCGCTCGGCAGCGACTAATTCGGCAAACTGCGGGAGCTGGCAGACAAGGAGCTAGGGGACCTGGTTAGGTTCATTAACTCTTGTGGCAGGTTTGTGCGCACTACCTAAAGCTGAGATATCTTTCCCAGGTAGGTTCACGTTAAAGTGGTATCACAAGGGACCCCAAAAGGTTTAAGTGAGGCTGATCGCAGGGGTTCGTGCGACGGCCGCAACTCTAACCTAACATAACCTAGCCTCGCCTTGTTGTGCACGTACTCCTAAAGAAGAAGACGTTTTCATATTCAATAAAAGCTACTTATTAGGGCGGGGGGATCAGTAATTTATGACTACACATCATCCACATAGTATTGATAATCTTGGTTCTATTCTAGGCTTTGTTGTCAGCTTATCGACGAATAATTATAAACGATAGTTAAGCATTATGTTACCACATCAAAAGTCAATGAAGTAATTGTAGAATGTATATAACTGGATGATACAAACTCATAATCAAGCACTGTAACATAGCATGTTGCCACAGTATGAAGCTCAAAGCTACTAGGGACTAGTTAAACAAACAAAGGAAGACAATTGATTCGCGACCAAATACCAAATGAAATCATGAAGGCGGAGGAAGCAATAGAAGTCGGAATTTAAAGTAGCCTTAGATGAACTAAACTACATATATGTAAGTTTGAATTCTATAGCAACACTAGTACTGCGAAATCTTTGTAATGAAAAATATTTTCGGAATCGAATTGCTTAATAACGAAACATGCTCGAATGAAATCAAAAGCATTTTCGATTCGTTCAATCCAGTTGAGAAATGAAATGCGGGCCCGGATGCCATGCTACATAGACGGATCAAAGATATATAAGAATGACGAACAGGTCAGAATTCTCCAAGGCCTGCGGAAGGTCACTAATCTTCTTATAGGCAAAAATGCATGTAATTAAACTACTACATGCTGTAGAACACATCAGTCCTAGAGGAGCGCGAACATTCACATCAAATAGCCAGGCTGGCTGTGAAAAAAACCTTAACTCATGTAGCTTTGAATCGATCACCGCAGGATATCAAAGAGACAACTACTTGACTTATCAAAGACATACTGACGATGATTTGAAATATCTTCTCAAAATATGTAACTGTTGCATGAGATGTGTCGTTCCAAGGAATTTTCGAAACCGGATCCGAATTATTTAATTTGGATCCGATTCTGCGGACCCGTTCCATCGTTCCTTTCATAATTCAACTCGAAGAAAAATGTTGTGAGATCAGCTGGTTTTTTATAGAATTAAGAACTAATAACATAGTTTGAAATTTACAAGTTAAAAAGCTAGAATTGGTCTAAGAATAGATGAATGCCATTATGAAATTTCGCGTCTATGCAATTTTGATTTTTGAAGTGATTTTTCGCATATACGAGGTGTGGCTATAAAATAACGAGACTATTGCTGCAAAACACTTTATTTTGAATATATACATTTTTAGTTATTATCACCTTCAATATACACCCCTCCTCTATCCCTACAACGTTCCATGTGAATTTTCCGTTGTTCAAAACAGTACTGGAAGTCTTCTTTTGTGAGCTTCTTCATGATGCGTGCCGCTTTTGCTTTCACAGCTTCAATGGACTGAAATCTTGTTCCTTTTAATGCAGATTTGACCTTGGGGAAACGGATAAAACTCGCATGGTGCAAGGTCCGGCGAATAAGGCAAATGGTCTAACACTAGGATGTTGTGCTTGGCTAGAAACGTCTTGACAGACAATGCGGAATGAGCCGGCGAGTTGTCTTGATGGAGCACCCATGACTTTTTCTTCCACAATTCGGGTCATTTTTTTCTTATTCTTTCACGAAGTTGGGTAAGAACCTCATATCAGATCAGACCAGGTCAGATCGAATCAGATAATCGACTTTTTCAATATTCGCATCCGCTTTTGACGTGGGTAGACAATCCGGGCGTGAATCATCTTCAACGTCTTCGCGGCCATCTTGAAAACGCTTAAACCACTCAAAAATTCGCGCACGTGATAAATATTCATTGCCATACATTTCTTTTAATAACAGATAAGGTTCAGTAGCGTTTTTTCCAAGTTTCGTGTGAAATTTCACGACAATTCGTTGCTCAATTATGACACTCATCATTTTTCCGGCAAAACAAAAAAACAGCTAGTATACAAACGAAGGTCACGGCCAGACTATTTTTTATGGGAGGCATCGCATTCGAAAGGGAAGGCTTCACGCTACGCAGTTGTCGCCATTCTCGTTTAGCGCATGCTTACTTTTTCTGTGGAAGTCTCGCTATTTTATAGCCACACCTCGTATTACTAGAACGGTTCTTCGGATAGAAAAAATAATCATATAACCAATTTTATAGGATTTCGTATTCTGAAGAAGTTTTTAGTACAATAAAAATATGTAGGACTGATCGTTTTCATAGTATATGTAACAAACCTAAATTTCTGTATGGCAACACCAAGAAGGGTTCCCCGATTTGTCTAATTTTCGAACCAAATTTTAGTCCGTGTACAAAATTTCAGCTTTCTAAGTGAACGCGTTCTCGAGTACGTACAGACGGACAGACGGACATGCAAAAATCAAAATAACTGTTAATAGTATGCGTGGGTGTCCAATCCATTATGCTCTACCATAATTATTTCGACGTGTTACAAACGGAAGTACAAACTTAATATACCAATCTACTAGGGTATAAAAATGTCACGTTTTTCCAGTGAAAACTCCGTACTGTTTTACTTGAGCTCTGTACTAGGCTTAAGCAACTGAAAGAATTAAAATAAATTCATTTTTCTTAAAGCAGCCCATAAGATGTTTACTAAAAAAAAAAAAAATCAAAGCGCAGAAATGAACCATCCATGGAGTTAAATAGATGAGTTGAGTGAAAAAAGAGTATTTGATTATGAGTGCGAGTAATTTTTCGCTAGCTTGAGACACGAAGTAAAGATTTAATGCAAAAAATAAAAAGTCGAAAATCTGTATTTTCGTTTTTCTCATTTCAATCATTATCTTGGCTTAGGCCACTTTTGCGCTCAGCTTCTCAAATATTCAAGTAAATCTCTCCTTTTGTGGTGAAGAGGAAGAGAGTTTGAAAGTCTTATGGATTGAATTAAAAACTGACGACCATTTGAACTACAGATGGACCGAGAAGTGATTAAAAAATAAGTTTTTACAGATTCGGAAAAATTGAATCTTTAGTATATACACATAGTCAGGAAATCATCAAATTACAAAGGAACAATATCGCACGATAAAATATAAAGAAAGTTTCTAGCGTGAACCCAAAGATTGAATTTAAATATCCCGAGATATGGTCATATCAGCTCAAACATATACCACAAGGTAGAATTAAGGGCCATGTTAATACGTACCCGCCGGCGCCGATATTCATATTTTTCGCTGTGAGACGGTGCTAAACTGCATGTTTGGCTTTATCTGGTGGCGCGGTCTATCGCACCCGACCATCTCCGATTTGGATGAAACCTTCACAGTTTATTGGGAATAAAAGAATAGCTCACCCATATTTGTTTTTGTTTTCTCCGATTACGCTCCCCCCCCCCCCCCCCCCCTCCAAGGGGAGTCAACAATTTTCGTGGTTTTACGAAGACACGTCATTTTCAAAAAAAAATATATCTGGAGAACGAAGCAGCCGATTTTTTGATCCAAATGCCAAATGAAGCTTAATGCTTTATGCTTTTTATAAAAAAAATATAAAAAATGTAACAGCACAGAACGAAAATTTTGTTTTGTTAATAATAATTTTTTTTTTAAATTGTGTTATTCTATAGTGAGGACTTCAAGCAATTTATTTTTATTTTTAATTTCAAACTAGAAGACTCATCTTTTCGTGTACAAAAAATTTCGATAATGTTCAGCTTCGTTGGAGTTTGGCCGAGATAAAGGGTGGTGGTTTTTCAGTAGCAACTTAATTAAAAAGCTATTTAACGAACCATGCAATCTAATTTTGTTAATTATTCCTAAACAACTAGGAATAATGGTTTGCGATTTATGTTAAATTAAAAATGACAGATTATAGATAAATTTATGAGTTAAAAATGGCTTAAATGTTGCAAAATTTAGCGGAAAGATGGCGTTGAAATAATTTAATGCCCGATGAAACGTAATATTTATGTTACGTAAATCATTTTACATATATTCGGTAATTAGAAACCTATCGAGGTTTAGTGCAAAGAATAATTTTTAGAATACATAAGGGTTGTAATTAACTACCCCTATTTAGCCGTACTACGTAACTTTGAACTAAAAGATTTATTTAAAAAACAAATACGAAAACTTTGCCGTTTTATCTCCTCCACCCCGCCGAGCCGACCACTTAAATTTACAACCCCAGATTTGCGACATATCTTAGCTATATTCTGAAAAAAAAAAAAAAATTATTGAAATCCAACTAACATTTACATAGAAATATCGATAATTTGAGATTACCCGAAAAAAAAAAACTCAATTTGATCGTCTCCAGCACAGAGAAAACTTTTTTTTTTTTTTATAAAAACGTTAAAGCTTGTTTGTAGAATGAAACTGCTTCTACATTTTGTCCACTAATCAAGTATCTAATTAGTTTTTAAATTCTATAAATAGTTCGTACATAACTCGAAAAGAAAGCAAACCAGTCCTAGTATAAAATGGCCGTTTTTTTTTAGTGAAAAATGACTTTACATTAATCTCGTGCATACGAAAGAAAGCACGGGCAAAATGTATGCAAAATGAAGAATTGGGGTGTATATTACCCAAGTGCCAAAAAAGCAGTTTTAAAGATAAATCGTCCGTACGAAGTTAACAATCAAAAAACGAACTCGATCAAACTTTCATTACCTCATTAATTTGATAATTTGATACCCCACAACTTGTCACTTTATTTTTTCTGGAAATAAAACAAAAAAAAAAAAAATCTTGACTTAATTTACTGGAACTTTATTTACTTCGATTTGTTTGACTTAAAACAAGAAGAAGAAGAAATAACTAACGACTCATTAGTGTATAATGATTCATTATAAACTGCAAACGCACAGCCATTTATTTAATTAATTTGTACTGTCAAACTGGCTTTGATTTACTTACGACATTAAAAAATCAATATGGATCGAATTAACGCGATAAACTTTGTTTTTATTAATTTCAATTTTTACTTATTTTTATTTTATTTCATTTAACGATTGAGAAATGAAAAAAACATTTTATTAAAAAAATATTTTGACATAATTATTTTGTGCTTTGCATTTTTTCTTCTTGTTTTTCAAATCAGCAGATGCACAACGGAGCTCTATACTTAAATTATATACTAAATCTAGCACATTTTTCCTCATTATAGCTATAATGAAGGAAGAAAACACCTCATCATCATATGATTTTCGAGCTATAATGACGTATACTATGTGACATACGGCATTTTAATGAATAGTTGAATAGTTAGTACTAATGATTAATTATGGTATAACTACCTTAAAAATATCTTTCCCAATTTTTAATTTAGCTAAACGTGCCGACCGACGTACGTTGAGTTTGTAACTCGAGATATTTCTTTTTCACGCTTTCGCGAATGAAATCGTGGGAAGCTTATTTTTTATGAAAACGGAAATTATTACATAATGCATATTATGTGAATGTGTTGAGAAATATGCTGAGTTCACGGGGAAGATAACTCACACGCCCCATTTAGAACCACCCCTAGAGGAATGGTACCCCCCCCCACAACGAAACGACAGCCTAATTTTTGTGCACCTATTTTTTTCTCCCGAATACCACAAATCCAACTAAAAAAATGGCATTGCCCTACGGTCCTCCCACGCAAAATTATTTTTTTTTTTAATTAATTTTTAAAACCACCGTATACCGTACTATGACAAAATACTACTATTAACAAAACTTTTGTTCGTTCGGTGTAACTATATTTTTTTATGAAAAGTATAAAGCATTAAGGCAAGCACACACCGACGCGGTGGCGGTGGCGGTAGCGGTAGAGACGGTGGCGGCGGTGAGATGTAACATATTGAAATGTTTTCGAGCGTTCACACCAAACGCGGTGGCGGTGAGTTGCTGCATGTCGCATTCTCACCGCCACCGCGATGGAAAAATTCATTTCAGGTGAAACAGTGCTGTCTTCGCAATGAGTGAAAAACTAATTTCAAAAGTAAAATTAAACAAAATGTTGTATGACTTGTCACATCCAGAATACCAGGATATTAGAAAAAAACATAAAATATGGGACCAAATAGGGATTACCTTAAAACAAAATGGTAAGTAGGCAATGCACAAATGTTTTTATTTATTTGAAAATTAAAATTATTTATTAAAATAATTGACAAATCTATGGCGAATTTCTTGGGCATAGTTTGAAGCTCTTTTTGCATAATTTGGCAAATCGTTTAAGGCCGTTGTTGTAGATTCTCAACCATCAAGATTGCTATCTAACTGTGTAAGATCTCCGGGTTTTGTTGAAATCAAAAAATTATGCAAAATGCACGCAGCTTTCACAATATTTATTGCAGTTTCAATTTTTACTTCCAACGGCCTATGAAATATCCTCCATTTTTGGGTTAAAATTCCAAATGAATTTTCAACAACACGTCTAGCTTTACATAAGCCTTTATTAAATTTTTCTTTGGTGGAATCTTCGCTTTTCAGCAGTAATAATTCGAACCGGTCTTTGCAGGATATTTCATAGTTACGTGCTTTCCATCTATGCTTCCAAGACAGTTTGGAAATTCCCACTTTTCTGCAAATCCATTTACAGCTTCTTCCCATATTTCCTTAGTAGGTTCGGGCATATATATATAGGTTGTAGTTGTTTCCAAATTGCGTCACAGACTTGTTCAACAATGCCACTAACTGTAGAAAAGCCACATCTAAAACTGTGTCCAATAGTTTTGTATGAATCCCCAGTAGCTAGAAATCTGAAATAAATATATTTTCAGGTGAGGATTTAAAATCAAAATGGAAAAATTTGCGAGACAATTATGCGAAACATCTACGGTCTCAAAAAAAGCATACTGGGCAAGCAGCAGTAGGGGTTCATCATTATAAATCATGGCCATGGGCCCAACAAATGGAATTTTTAAAACCATATTTGAAATTCGCGCGCACACATTCAAATGTTTGTAATGATGATGAATCAGAAATTTCATTTGAAAATAGAGATCAGCTTTCACCGGATGATGAAAATACTTTACCAAATACGCAACAAACCAGGAAAACAATGCCTTCCACTTCTACTGAAGAAGAATTTCGCCAGCCTGAAGAATCTGTTTCAAAAAAAAACTTCTTCGTCTTCTTGTAGAAAAGGAAACAAACAGGAGCAGAACCCTCTCAGCCTTCTTCAGTGGAAAAAGTTTTAGCATATTTGGAAAAGAAGGCTACCAAACCGACTGATTGTTATGATGACATTGATCTCATTTGCTTGGGTTATGCCAAAACAATAAAAAAAATTTCCCCTATACGACAAGCAGAAACAAAATTCAAAATTGCTCGGATTTTAATGCAAGAAGAATTAAATCATCAATTGGAGGGAAATAATATAGCCACTGAGGCCAGAGCCGCTTCTTATTCGTCTTCAAACAATTCAATGGACTTTTCTTATTCTAATTCTCCAGCATATACAATAATATACGAATGACATTACAATGAATATAATGAACTATTTTGTTTAGCGTATTGTACCTCGTTGAAGAGATGAATAAAGGTATGATATGACACAATAATGCTTTTTTCTTACCTTAGTGTAATCGCCAAACGTTTTTCTGGATCTATACTTTTCTGGTAATTTGTGTCTTGCTTTCTTATGTCTTCTTTTATCAACTCCAAAATCATATCAAAATTATCAAACGTCATTCGAAAATACGTATAAAATCTTTCTTCATGTTGTCGTAAAATTGGGTACATAGTATGAAATTCTCCTTCTTCTTCACGCACCAGATTCACTTTATGTTTCCACATATTTCGTTTTTTCCTAAAATATAGACAATATGATATAAAAAAAGACTGATATTTTTCTATTAATAACATAAATACCTAAGTGGCTGTTCTTCTTCCTCCACCAACACTAACAGAAGCAACAGTTCTTCTTCCAACTGAACACTCATTTTTCTCAACAATTTTTTCAAAACTAATTTAAACTTGTATATGTTCCGTCAACCGCGCCACCGCGTCGGTGTGTGCTTAAATTCACCGCACCGCCATCATTACCGCTGCCGCTACCGCTACCGCCACCGCCTCCGCGTCGGTGTATGCTTGCCTTTATGCTTCATTTGGCGTTTGAATCAGAAAAATCGGTTGCTCCGTTCTCCATACATGATTTTTTGAAAATGACGTTTCCTCGTAAAATCACGAAATTCCTATAAGTCATGTTTACAATATTGAATTGAAATAAAATTTTCTTCTTGCAATTAATATTCGTTAAATTTCCATTATTTAAATTTCTAACTATACTGGCAATTTTTGCTAGTTACTTAACTATATAAATTTTTGGTGTTACGGTGGTACGTGCCGCCCGATGATACAATCTTGTGCGAGCCACCGGTATTATGCGCCGCCCGATGAGGCAGCCTTGTTCGAGCCACCGTTGGTATGCGCCGGTGTGAACGTATTAAGCTTACGCAAAACGGAAAACTTAAGTCATAAGAGGGACAATTAGCAATTTAACTAACATAGTCCGGGTGTCAACATGAGTAAAGGCTGCAGTCACAGAAAGTTTACGTAGCGTTCCATGAAGCTTGCAGACAAGCGCATTTACGTGATCGATGCAGTTCAATATTATTTCAAGATTCTTTACCGTATTACTATAAAGAATAGTTAAATTGTTCAGGATAATATTCAGAAAGCCGGAAGTGTCCAATTCACTTTTATAGATCTCGATTGTATTAGATTTTAGGGAATTTGTGTTTAAACCATTAATAACAGCCCAATCAAACCCATCAGCGAGGTCTTCTTCATACGGCATAATATTTGTATGTGGAGTGATCAATCCACTCCTGTTTGATCCGGCACAAAACGCACTAAATGATGTAATTGTGAAAACTGATATGTGAAATCCAGTACGATTTCCGGGAATATTATATGTACATATGCTCAAGATGCAAGTGATGTTCTATTAAAAGAATTATCTGATTTCAGTTAAGTTTCTAACGCAAGTCATCTAATTAATTATCTTTCCACCTTATAAAGTAAATCATCCATAGAACAATCAAAACATAGTTTGGGGAGGCGTTCTTGTTTTTTTTTTTTTTTTTTTTTTTTTTTTGCAAGTGACAGAAGAGATTCCATAACAAGCCCCCCTTGTTGAAAAATAATCTGAAAGGTATATATCCCCATTAGCCGATGAATTTAATGCATTTCTGGAATTCTGCCAAAACCACAAAAGCAGCGAACACAATGCGCTGAAGTGTTTGCACATATACTCGTCGTATTACATATGTGTGATGCTGCAGAGGAGCGTGCAAAAGATATGTACGAACTTACAAAACCACTAAAACGTTCTCAGGAATTTTTGCGTAAATTCCATAGTAGTGTCGTTTGACAAATTGACATGTTCAGTATTTATGTTTCTCCTGGGACAGCATTGTGCCAGGATAAAAAGGGCTTTGCTCTTGTCAATTTCTTAAGAGCAGGCAAACATAGCCACGAACTACTGCGAAGCGCATTAGACATGTTAGCACACTCGTTCGTTGTCTGTAGGTACCCAAGTTCTTAGACTTTGGGGATGCGACTTTGAGCACTTCCAAATGTTTGCAATTAAATTCTATGTTCACTTCATATATGGTATGTATGTATGTTATGTTATGTGTGAGCACTTCTGACTTTGACAGGATATTTTTTTGTTTTATGTTTCATGATCATTTTACACATTTGAAGAAATTTTATGAAAACAGGCAAACAAGCAAAAAAAAAAGACACTGACACAGGACATTTGGCAACATTTAGAACATTTTGTTTGGCTTTTGACCATCTTGTTTCTGTCATTTCATATGACATGTCCCATATTTGTCTTTATGCTTGGTATCTTTGTTGTTCGTGTTGTTATTTGTTTACTAGTCATCGCTTGAGAATATTTAATCTGATAATTGTGCACTTATTTATGCACGGTTGTAAAAGTCTCAAATTTTGACTCAACTCAAGCAGTGAATCCGCTCAACATTTGAGGAGTTGTTCATTGCTCGAAATTTGAGCGTACTCACTGGTTGAGTGGACTCACTGTTTAAACTCACTCACTGTTTGAAAGGACTTGAGCGTACTCACAGCTTAAGCGAACTCAAATCATGTTTTAACTAGCATAAGGAAGGTCAGAAATTGTTTTTGGAGTATAATTTCTCCACAAAAAAAAACCTCGGAGAGTATTTCAAAATAAACGTTTTTCTGTTATAAAAGTCTTTTTACCGAATACAACACAGCCTAGTAGTGCTTCGGTAGAAAGATTATTTAGTATAGGAAAACTGACAAATGACAAAAACTTTGAAATGCAAGTGATGCTATATATCAATGGAAAAAATATACAGTAAGACGCTGGTATTTCCCTTATAGGTTTTACATGTTGTTGAATTTTTTCATACTATTGATACGAAGAAAAAATGTTAGATGAGTCCGCTCAAGACTTGAGTTCGCTCAAATCCGCTCAAGTCTTCCCAACTAATGAGTCCGCTCAAGACTTTAGTCCAATCGACCAGTGAGTCCGATCAAATTTCGAGCGATGCACAACCGCTCAAGTGTTGAACGGACTCAAGTCTTGAATTGAGCGATGAGTTGATATTGACAAATGAGTCAGCTCATTTACAACTCTGCATAATATGCCATCTTACCTGTAGTCATATGTATTTATTTTATGTGAAGTTATTGATATAAGAAAAATGTATTATACTTATTGGTGGAGCATTCTTGTGTTACCGATTCCAATCAAATCATCTTTGGATACGTATACCTTGAAATATCTTTAACAAGCTTGAGACGATTTAGAGGAAGATAAAGGTAAGGCTCATCTGTTTCTTCATCATAACTTATATTGGGATCAAGTTATGTATGAACATTAATTTTTCTATTCAAACTAAGAAGTCGTCGAAAATATCGAATTAAAATTTCCATCGGTTTTTTTTTTAATCTATAAACTTGTGACAACGCGTCTGTGTCGGTTCGAAAATTTCAAAAAGTTTGTCCAACCAACGTGTAAACCGAATAACGTACATTTCAAAACCGCTAGTAATACTTTGCTGAACGTATAAAGCTGTAGTTAGGTAGGGATTGAATAATATGTAAAAACAAGAAAAAACCATGTAAAGTTAGTTCTGATCTCATGTCAGTCAGCAAAAAACCTTTCAAGATAATTTTGTATATACATAAATAAAAAGAAGAAAGAAAAAAATAGATTTCAGGAGATATAGCCCGAGTACAAAAACAGCCATAAAGAAAACTCCTCGAAGAGAATGAACAATTGAAGAGATATTGTCTTAATGCCTTTTAGAAAATAAATTTCATTTCAAAGTCCTATCCTTCTTCAACCTCGTAGTAACGGACTGGCGATCTGCGACATAGTTAGAGGATGGATACACACACAAGTACAACAGCACTACTGCTGCTTCTTAAGTCACCGTACCGACATAGAGGCGACTCGGTCTGGTCTAAATGAAATAAAATAGCCAATCCTGCGGTATTGTCACTTCCACCAGTCTCGAACTCAAGACGACGTAGTCAGCCTGATCACACACCGTCCAGACTATCATTGGAGTAGAGATCTTTTACTCAGCGACTACCACAGCATTATCGCTCTACTCAACTCAGACTCACGAACAAGCAATCGGCCTAACCTTAGTACACGATGTCCAGGTTGTCATTGGGATAGCCTACGACGGGGTCCTAAGAACGGTGACTTGATCTTGCTACGATCTATAGCTTAAATAAGTAAGGCTAAGTTTGTCGCTTGCTTTCAGATCCAGAAGCGAAGCCTTCATAAACTAGTTATCGCTAAGACGATCGATTATTAGACGACATTCTCCAAACACCCACATCAGCTCACTGCATTGAGCAAACGTTTAAGACGTAGTTGAAAAACAAACAAACAAATAAACAAACGATTCCTCTTTAAGTAAACATTGCAGAAGCCGTTCCTCAACGGGAATAAGCACAAGGTAACATTTCAAATCATCAAGTAACTTTTCCTTTCACTGAAGACGTTCAACTGTGGTGGTACCTTTCCTCGCCTTCTATGTTGAGACTGTTAATAAACTCGAGAACCATTCTGGGATGCAGATTTCATACGTATGTTCCCAGATGGGGTAATCTCCGCCTAGACAAATGCTTCGCAATTGCAAAGCAGGTGCTCCGTGATTTTATGAGCATTCTGACAGAACTGGCAGGATGAAATCTTAGTCACAGCCACTGCTTTTTAGATGACACCGCAAGGAGCAGTAGCCTGAGAAGAGCTCTTTAAACTTTTCTAACTCTGTTCTCCTATATGCAGTAGGAATTTTTTTGGTTCTCCGCCAGAAGTGTCTCTGAGCTTTTTTTACCAGACGAAGTCCTTGTAACCTTTCCCAATAAAATGAATTTTGTTTGTTCTCCCAGCTATTTAGGGTAGTGACACAAAATAGCTCTGGTTCGACATATGGTGTTTCTGCTCCTGTTTGGGTTGAGCCGTCAGCAATTTCCTACACTATCCTTGGCTTAATAGAGAAGAACTTTAAGGCATTGTGAGAAATTAAACTAACCGAAAGGAAATTTATGGTTGACCCCTTTGACTCTAATCCAAGTATTGGCGCATTCTTCTATGGCTAATTCCTCACGAACGCGGTAGGGGTAGAGCCCAGGGCCTTTGAGACATGGCATCTGGGACTGTATACCCCCAGTACGATTCCATTGTTCGTTTTTCAACCCTCTGTATACCACACCATCGATCTTTGTTGGAAAGAAAGCATAGAAACAGGAGATTTTATCACAAACATAGAGACTAAAGCAGCCCATTCCGTTGTCCTGCTAGAATGCCTTTCACCAAAACCTTCCTCTACTCTTAATAAAGCAAATCAGGTGTTGGTGAAAGGGCTTTCACCTCATCTACAGATAGGAGGCCAGATCCTAGAGTATCCAGCCTGCTCAGGGCGAAAGCCGGATATGCACACAAAAAGTATACAGTTGCCTCAATCTCTCCTTCCAGGCAGGGCTGTCAACAGCCCTGAATCCTAGTTAGATGAGCGCGAAGCAAGCTGTGGCGGGTGATGATGCCAACCAGAGTTCTACATTGTTTCCTTCTAAGCCCCATTAGAAAATCAGCGATATTAATATTGGGTCTATCATGAGACAGTTTTGTGCACCTGCAAATACTCAGGTTCTCCCATCTCTGCTGATGCTTTTTATGGCTTCCGGTACCAGGAACGGAGAATCAGAGCCAGCCCTAGTTAAAAGGTCAGCCATTTAATTCCCCATCTGACCTTAAGCTTACTGAACGGACACCTTGTTGTAGATACACAGCTTATCCTCAGACGACCTACAATCCCCCCGTATTTAGATGTTATCCAAGATCCACTCAGAGCCATCAAGACTACCTGACTATTCGAAAGGATAGCAATGTCTTTCCTCTTGATTTGCATACTGTACGGCTTAGTAGAACGCCATTGTTGGCAGTCTCCCAAAATCACGTCGAATGGTTTCACAAAATCCACCTTGATTGTGATTATATCAGATATTGTCGTCATTTACTCCAAGTATGTTATCTGTTTTAGGATATTTAATTGACCAAGCAGATCACCTGGCTAAAACTGTTTATTCTTTTTACAATCTGATAGCACTCGGGATCGCTTCCTTTTTCATCTGAAAATTCAGGGGTGGTGGGATTAGTAAGGCTTCCATGGTTGATGTAGGATAGATACTCATGGTAGCAGTTTGTGAGATCTAGTCTCGTTCGTGAGGGAAGAGGGCCGGTCTAGAGGATAACTCAGTTTATTTTCAAATATAAAATTTTATTCAATAATTCAATTTGCTTAGTCTAATATCACAAAATTCATAACAAAAATTCAATATAAAATCAATATAACCAACCTACAAACTAATGTAAAATACAACAACAAAAAATAAATTCAACAATAAAAATTAAAGAAAAATAGAGTTGGCCACGCAGTCCGCCACCCTTGTATTATTTATTCTGAAAAAGGAAGGAAAAAGAAGAATGTTAGTCTTCTGTGAATAAACTAAAATTTTCTAAGAGAATAAATTCAAAAGGGTGCTACGTCTAAGCCCAACGGCAGCAAAACGATTCTATAGACAATTTAGACACTCAGATTATCTCTGATCAGAATTATCTTCTGTGATGATGCGTGAGGGCACCAGGGTAGTAAAATCCTTTGTTAGAAAATCAGACACTCAGGTTATTCCTGATCAGAATTATCTTCTGTGGTGATGCGTGAGGGCACCAGGGTAGTAAAATGCTTTGTTAGAAAATCAGACACTCAGGTTATCCCTGATCAGAATTATCTTTTGCGTAAAAGGATAGGAAGCTCAGGTTATCCCTGATCAGAATTATCTTCTTTGGTAAATGTAGGAGGCATGATTCTTTATTACTCAGATTAGCTCTGATACAGATCAACTCTGCGAAAATAATGGTGACATCTACTGAAATTCATCGGCTTTATATAGCCGCTGTAACCAGTTACGTCTTCTCGCCTCTTGGTGTTGCCCTAGCAACAATTGATGTGATATCTGCATGTACCACAGACGCTGGCTGATGTAATGTCATTTGCAGTCATCAATTTATCATTTATTAGGAGGTACGTATGCTTTGCTGAATTTTGATATTGATTTGTTGATTTTATTGATGACTTTTGATTGTTTTTAGGTGAAATATCGTTTCTAGGAGTCTTAGCTGATGTTCTGCAGTATGTGTGCAATGTTCGGGTGAATTTAATTCGAAATTTCACCAAATTTCCCTAGAGTTAAACTGTGTGAAATGAAGATTAGATAAGTGTTTTTGTCATTTATTAATTTAACTTGATGTTTTGTGGTTTCTTTTGTTTTATATTTCGTCGTAGGAAGGCACACTCAATATGACTCTGAAAGTACGTCGAGGGAATATTTTTCTGCTTAGTGTATTCAAGCTGACACCAGGAACTTCATCGTGGGATATTTATATTTATGTGTGAGGACTGAACACAGTTATTCTTAGAAAGGCAAGCAGCTGTGTGTTTTTTTTTTAAGAAGAGCCCAATTTTCTGTCAACAAGGCGATGATATTTGAGAGAGAGAGAGAGAGAGAGATCATACCGCTCTTTCCGTTACTCTGGGCAGATACGAATTCCAGGTGAGTTTATTATCGAGAGTGACTCCCAAAAATTTGACTTCATCTGAGAGTGTCAATTCTGTATTATCAAGAAGTGGAGCCGCTAATGAACGGAACGATAACCATGTTGTTCCAATTTATGCTAAAGCTTTTGTTCAAGAACCACATGTGAACTTTGGATAGGGTTAGGTATAGGTTACAACTTAAGGATGTTTCCAGAAATCTAAAGCTTTAAAGTAATAATTATAAAAAAAAACACATTTAATTAGGATAGAATGGTTTTATAACACAAACGGATAGAAGAGCCTCAGAGGCTTATTGTACAAAATAGCTCAAATTAGTAATTCTAGAGTGTTATTACATCTTTTAATTCAGTTTATTTATTGAGTAAAATAGTAACTTTAAATATTTAATTATTTTTTATACATATATATCATTGTTTGTATATATTACTTATTACTACATTCATTACATTTTTTTTTTTTTTTTTGTTTTTTTTTTGTTGAACGCTCTGTACAAACATTTTTAGTACAACTATCGCAGTGCTGTTTGGACATGCGACTGATTTTATTTGAAGACAAATAGCAGCATTTGCGCTTATCCTGGTGGTGCTGATGAACTTGATGCTCTGTTTTCTTCACTGTTATCATAAAGAATTTCATTCATTACAAATATATGACCTGCGCACTGATTCTTTTCTTATTGCGAGCAAGTATGTGAGGCCTAACTAAAACTGTCACGACTTCCCGGATAAACAAATTTTCTTTTTAGTTAGTTGTCTTTTAGAATTCCAATCAGGATACATATATTTCCAAATAACTAATGCAGCAATTCCACTTACATCAATAAGATTTTGAAAATATGCCATTGGCCAACTGTTAGTTTTACGTCTTGTAGTATATGCATGGCATAGTTTATCGAGGGTATCTACACCACCGTTATAAAACAAATTCACCTCAGACTTGTTTTTATTATTAACATCTGTACTTGTTGTATGAGATTTCGTGGAAAATAATAAAACGCAGCGATTTTTTTTTTTTTGAACATACGAAATTAGCGATACAGTGTTTCGAAATCCAAGCATATTACTTTGGATGGCTCTCGATGGATGCGGTAGAAAAGACGATGGTACACATGTTTTAGTTTTTCTTAGTGTGCCTACGCTTGTTAGCCCTTTCGATAATAAAGAATTGACTAGTTCATAACTAGTGAAAAAATTATCAAAAGTAATATTTCGATTGGTGCGTACAAATGGCTCACACAATTCTTCTACGAAGTTTTCAGCTAAATTTTCGACTCTTGTATTGCCATCGTTGCATAAATATGGTAATTCTTGCAATGGATAAGCAGTCTCATTTTCTACAATCCAACAAATTTTCATTCCGTATTTGTCCCGCTTACTAGAAATATATTGTTTGAAGGGTACTCGGCCACGAAACGGTACTAACTGCTCATATACTATCAAATTTTGTGTAGGAATATAATATTTTAGAAAATTTTTCTTTAAAATATTCCAAATATCTCTTATCGTGGCTAATTTATGTTTTGCTCTGCGCACTGTTCGTGAAGTTTTGTCGTCAAATCTAAGAAATCTCAAAAGTTTTTTTGAATCTATTGCAACCCATGGTGGCGCGAAAGATAGGGTTTCCAAATAATTTATGCCAGAACTCTTCATAATCAACCTTGCCTTGGCTATTGCACGTATTTCTACAGCATTTGTGTGTTTCCATGAATTTTCAAGTGTTCTACAGGCTTCCAAAATTTTTGTATTTGACAATTATTTTGTCGAAAAATAAGGAAAAGGCATCCACTCGGCTGTCTACGTGATAACCAGGAGGCAAGCAAACCTTACTTACTGGATTTCTAAATGCAGCAGGTGTTCTTCGTGTTGGCAAAGGTAACGAGTTCCATAGAGTTCCGTCCTTACCAATATATTGTTCACTTGCTGCTTCCCTTTCATCATATTGACTATCATCATCAGAATCACTTCCAGAAACTGTATTTTCCATCTCAGAATCTGATTCTGTAGAATTGGATTCCTCATCTGAAGGGAAATCCACAGCCGTTTCTCTTTCCGTCTTTTCATCCGAATTTAGATCATCATCTGATTTTGCTTCAATGGCACGGCGAATATCATTATCAGATAATTATCTCCTTTGCTTTGAGGTCATTTTATTAAAAAACTTGTATATAGAAATAGAGCCCCCAAAATGAGAAAATATTTCAATAAATACCTAGCTTTATAGGTATCTGCAATAAATAATAAACTGTAAATTCGTAAAACTTCAAGGAAACCCAATTTATCTACCTTTCTCAAAATTATTTTCTACTGTTACTATAACAGTTGCATTGAAACGAAACTTGTTTGCCGATAAATTTATTTTATATTGTACAAATATTATTTAATTTCAATAATAGATACTTACTACAACGGTCACGTGGGGAATGAAATAAAAACTTTTATACGTCAATAGCGGCTGAGTTCTGTTGAATTCTGAATTCTTTTGAAATTATATCACTGTGTTACGAATAAAACAAGGAAATGGTAACATAATAGCAGCATCCTGTTTTAAGAGTTTAAGAGGCTCTTCTATTAGTTTGTTTTATATTTTTGATTTTTGTTTTTATATTTTGTTTATAAAACTTTGTTTTAGAAATATTATACTGGTATTTCAAAATATGTAAAAATAAAATTGCAGAAAATAATTTTTTTAACGATTTTTTTTCATTTTGAAATAATAAAATAGCCTCAGAGGATCTTTTATCCGGATGAAGGTTACTCATTCGCTGTACTCATAAAACTCAAACTTCATTAGATACTGCATTATTGGCCATTAACATAGATTACATGCTACGTACACTAATATAACGGAGAGTATAAAATCCATCAAAATAACTAAAAGCGAAAAACATGCATCCATTATAAAAACAACATTAATGACAAAACAATTTCGTTAAATTTTGCGTAAAATTAACAATTAAAATTGAACAAAATTTCGGCAGAAGTTGACTTTATTCACCCCCCCCCCCCCCCCACGTGCAGCACACGTATAACATGTGAGCATACCCATACATATATATATAACGAAACGAAAATATTATCGACGCAAACTTACTGAACTGGATAATGATCCTTTTAAAAACAGGTGTCATTACATGATATTAATGTTGGGCGAATTACAATATTAAGCCATTATCAAAAGTGGGCGGCAATTAAAGTTAACATCACGCGTCCTTCGAACTTTTGATACGGCTGCAGAACGAACCGAACATAACACAACAAAATCTGCCATTCGTCGTCTCTCAGGCTGGGAAAAGTGTTCGTTCTGTTAAATATATTTTTTCGTCATTATTGTCGTCATCGTCGTCGTTGTCGTTGTCAATGTTAATTTTCCAAACCTCCAGACCAGATAAAATAAAACACCAAGAGGAGGATAAAATTTTCCGCTACTGCTGCTGCTGCTGCGTCTGTATCAAGTGTCAGTAGAGAGGAGTTAGGACCGACATTTTCACCGATTAAATAATTAATCGAATTTCGATTCAATTTGCTGGAATAATGGAATAATACGCGAACAAACGGCGACAGTTTTTCGGACAAATATGGAGAACAATGAGCCGGTAATAGTTTTATGGGTGTTGTTTATATCGAGCACATGCATTTGGTCTAATCTACCTGCCTACTGCATGTTGAGTTACCTATACTTCCAATATATTTAACATTATGGACTATGTCGAATGCACTTATGCTTCAGTACGAGGAACATAATTATGTTGGAGAAACAATAAATTGGTAATTTATTTATCGCAAATTGCAAATATACTTTTTTATGCGTTTTCACTAATTGAAATGAGTCATCCATCAGAAATGTACATTCCACAATAAACTGGATAACAAATAAAGGAAACTGTTGTCTTAAGCCCAGAAGGCAAATATACATAATTGCTTCAATCTCTGAAAACTTATCATAAGGACTCTAAAACTATACCAAACCAAATCTATTTTCGAATACATTTTATATTCTCTCTGTTTAAAGTTGACATGGTTGCCGTAAATAGTCAACAGAAATTCTCACTCGTCGATTCATAACTCACTTAAGTTAGTTAAACCCAGATGGCTTGATTCAGATGTTCCATTTTCCAGCACAGTGCCTAAAGTTGATAGTACGGGGTAGATTAGCTACCGTCACAATGAACTTGTACATAGTAAAGAGCTTTGAAATGATGTAACGCCTGCCTGTCTTTCTGGTATACTATAATATTGAAATACTACGGAAGGGAAGATTGGTGACAGTGGTGGTGGTGGTGGCAGCAGCTATACATAGAGATTGCTTTCTATGCGCGTGAACTATTTTACTCCCCCATATAGAATCATTAAATTTACATTGAAATGTGTAAAACTATCTTTTAATTACCTTAGAAGTTGGTATACCAATTCAATTGGTGGGGAATACAAGACAAAGTTGACGTTATTGTTCCAATTAAAACTGTATAAACGTTGAATTGGTAGAATGAGGTATGTTCGTAAGATGTCAAAAGAGTTTTGACATATAAGAGTGTGAAACATTTTGAATTGAATAAGTTAATAAGTAATTGAAAGTTATTATAAAAGTTTGACAATTTGTTTTATGTATATTTTTTATGTATTTTCACCCAGGAGATATTACATGGAATTGAATTTAAATAGCTTGGGGGATATGGTGAATTGTATGCGTCTTATGAACTAAGGTCGGCAGTAAACCATGTCTTTGGATGCTTCCAGATGTACAAGGAATTTGAATTTTTGTTATATTTTTAGGTACATACTAATTTCAAGCAAAGCTATGTAATTACCTCAACTTTGGCATACATACAATGACAAAAAAAGATTAGTTACTTTACGCCAATGAATTTGTTTCATCAATAAATAATACCAATTGATTTTCAGCTTACGAATCATATTCGGAAAACTTATAAGCATTAGTTGATTTAGCTAAACTACTTTAGTCATAAAATTTGTGTATTCATCTACGGTGATGGAACCAGTAGTTGACCAAGCACCAGTAATTGGCCAGTTTTAAATAAAGCTGGCAATACTATTACAAAAAAAAAATTCTAATTTCATACATATGTTATTTAAACTTCTGTCCGTTATGTAAGTACCATTATACGTGGAAATTATGATGAAATTTGGTGCAATATTATGTTTTCTTCTGAGAATCAAATTTCAGTCTTTTATGGATCATCGTGTAATAAGGAAGTGATTTTAGTTCTTTCATTTAAAGATTTTTTCTGAGCTTGATTATAACGGGCTTTCCAATAAGAGGTGTTATTTTAATTAGCCCGCTATTTCGGTAGATGTCACTTTTGGAGCTGTCATTTTTTGACATTTGACAAGTAGAAACTACGCCATTAATAAAAATGGAACGGTACATGATTCAACAACGCAATGAAATTATTAAAATTCACTATAAAAATGGTGAAAATGTGGCAGAGACGGTTCGTAAAACTCGAACATTTTTGGGTCGTCGTGAAGCAACTTGTCGGACAGCAATACAGAAATTGGTAGAAAAATTCGAGCTGTCGGCACAAGCTAGTGAAGTCGCTCAAGAACAGCCGAGAATATTGCTGCTGTAGCCGAAAGTGTTGAAGAAAACCCAGGTTTAACCATTCCTCGTCGTTCTTTGGAATTAGGCATTCCACAAACGTCATTACACCGTATTTTGCATAAAGATTTGAGTATTAAGGCTTATAAAGTTCAGTTAACACAAGAACTCAAGCCGGCCGATCATCAACAACGTCGAGTCTTTGCTGATTGGGTCCTTGAAATGCATGAAAATGATCCGGAATTCCATCGAAAACTCATCTTGAGGGATGGGGCCCATTTCCACCTCGATGGCTTCGTCAACAAGCAAAATTGTCGCATCTGGGGCTCGGAAAATCCAAGAGTTATTGTTGAAAAGCCTCTCTATCCTCAACGTGTGACTGTTTGGTGCGGTTTATGGTCCCGCGGGGTCATTGGACCTTACTTTTTCAAAAATGAGGCTGGAGCAACAGTTACGGTGAATGGATTGCGCTATCGACAGATGATTAATGATTTTTTATGGCCGGAATTGGATGGTATTGATCTGGACAACGTTTACTTTCAACAAGATGGCGCTACGTGCCATACAAGCAACGAAACCATTGATCTTTTACGGGAAAAGTTTTCGAACCGTGTTATCTCTCGAAGAGGTGATCACAATTGGCCACCGAGATCTTGTGACTTAACACCTTGCGACTTCTTCCTTTGCGGCCACGTGAAAGAGAAGGTCTACGCCAACAGCCCAGCGTCGATTCAAGACCTCAAAGATGGAATTCGTGAGGCTATCGAGGACATAGGGCAGCCACTTTGCGATTTGGTTATGGAAAATTTCATGAAAAGGATATGGTTCTGTAGCCGTGGTTGTGGTGGTCATTTGGCTGAGCTTATCTCCCATTATTAACGGCATACCTTCCTCTTTATAATGAAATAAAGATCCGATCATTTATCTCAAAAAATGTCATTTTTCTTTGAATATCAAAATAACACCTCTTATTGGAAAACACTTTATTAAACGTTATGTTGATATTTGCATGTCCGTCCGTCTGTGCGCACGATAACTCGAGAACGAGTATACGGACTCAAAAAAAAACCAAAGTAAATTAAGTTCGAAAATGAGACAAATCGGGCAGCTCTTTCGTGGGGTTGCCATACAAAACTTTCGTTTTCCTCTGTATATTTGGACACTGCCTCAGAACGCATCGATATAGATAGCTGAAATTTGGTACATTTTCATTGTACTAGCAAACAAAATTTCAAAAATGGACTAAATCGGGCAACTCCTTCTTGGTGTTGTCAAATAAAAATTTAGGTTTTTTACGTATACTGTGAAAACGATCAGTCTAAGACATTTTTATTGTACTAAAAATTTCTTCAGAATACGAAATCCTATAAAATTGGTTATTACCATTTTTTTTCTGTTCGAAAAACCGTTCTAGAAATATATGCGAAAAACCACTTCAAAGATCAAACTTGCACAGAAGGGTGACAATACGAAATTTTATACGGGCATTCATCTAGGGTATCATAAGAATTGGTCTTAGACCAATTCTAACTTTTTTACTTGTTGTTTTTTAGGTTAGTTCATCATTTGCACTTTCTGTAGACACATGTAGATAGGTAGAAAATCATAAAGTGAGCTTACATTAGTAGGTGGTCAAATAGTGGAACGTGTTTTCTAAACAAACACCAGTAGTTGACTAATTTAGGTTGATTCCCTACATGGTATAACATTGAATGGTTTTCATATGATATCAATTTAATGTTAGTCAAAATGCCCCCCCCCCCCCCCCCCAAAGAATATATTTTTCAAGTACAGCGAAGAAGACGACTTGTTAATGGCGTTAGGAGAAATTGATGATGGTTGTGCAATTAGATCAACTACCAGGAAATACGGCATTCTACATTCATCCTTGATAAATAAAATAAAATTGAGACATGCGGTCCATCGTAAAATGGGGGACCCAGTACTAACATCCCAAGAAGAAGATTTGCTGTTTGACTAGATAACAGGTATGACAAAAAAGGGATTCCCACTGACAAAAGAAAATATCCTTCAAACGGTGACAGATATAGTAATTGAAGATGGAAGATCCACACCTTTTAAGGATAATACTCCAGGGAAAAAATGGTTTACATGTTTCCTCAAGAGGCATAAGGAAATTAGCCAACGACATGCTGAGACTGCAAAATTGAAAATTAAAAACCGGGCATAGAATTTTGACTAGGACACTTTTCGCTGCTTTATTTGAAGAAGGCCTTAAAAGTTGTCACAGCTACAATAATATCAAATGGGTCTAAAAGGTGTGGCATATATCCATTTAATGCGGATGCCATTGATTATAATAAATGTATGGATGTCATCACCAGACGCAATACACACACGCAGAATAAACCCGAGGGAATAAAACCAGAGGATTTATTATTTTTTTAGACATTAATCCCTGTAAATAGAGTCGAAGAATTCTGTAATCTCAAAGAAGACGAACAGTGGCAAGGGGATGAATCAGCTAGAGAATTGTTTTAATTGTTTTATGTTTGGCGAAAAATTAAAACTAAAAAATTGAAACTATTACTGCACAAAATGAAGAAAATACCACTAACATGTCACAGGTAAAAAAATAAAAGAGAAATAAAAAAAAATAAAAAAAAAGCTGAAGTCAATTCGATACTCTCTTTATAAAATAAAAAAAGGACTTCAAAGAAAGCTGGATTAAAAAATGTCAGTAACAAAAATGACTAAAATAGTAAAAAGGAAAATACTAAAAAAGTGTATTTCTTTATGCTGAGCAAACGTACTTTAGGGTACGTGCACAACGAGGCGAGGCGAGGCTAGGCAGTTGAGCGAGGCGAGGTGAAGTAAGTGAAGTATCCACATATCCACATACAGATTTACATACTGATCCTCAAATATTCTCTGTGCAAAGCAAGTGGAAGGATATTGCTATCCTTTCGGATAATCAGGCCTCCAGATAACATCTAAGTTACTAAGGAATTGCAGGTAGTCTGTGGATAAGTTGTGTATCCACAACAAGGTGTTCTGTGCGTTCCTGATCACCATTTAGCTAGGGCTCTGATTCTCCGTTCCTCGAATCGGAACCCGCCGTAGGCGTTGCCACCTCGGGTATCGGGTCCCTTATCAACTCGGATGTTCATAGGAAACATCAGCAGAGATAGGATCACCTCAGTAATTCTAGGTGCATAAAACTGTTTCTTGATGGGCCCAATAGGAATATGTATATCTTATTTTCGCATGAGGCTCGGAAGAAAAGAATATGAAACTGTGGTTAACATTATCAGCGGCCACAGCTCACTTCACTCAGGATGGGAGTTGTTGATAGCCCTGCGTGTCTGTCCTGCCAGGATAGAAACACTGAGACAATCGAACACTTTTTGTGTGCTTGTCGGCCTTCACCCGGAGAAGACTGGATACTCTAGGGTCTGCCCTTCTATCTGTAGATGAGCAGGAAAACCTTCCTCACCAAGACCTGATGCGCTTCATTAAGAATGAATGGGCTTCCAACAGGACAGCACAATACTCCGCTATGGCCTGCGTGCTTGAAAAGGGATCTCCTGTCCCCTGCTTCATAATAAAAAAAAAAGTGTGATGACGAGTGAAAAATAAGAAAATAATCCTCCATTTCATATTTACTTAAAATGGTGAAGAGCTCAATATCTTCTGGGGTGGCTTGAAAAATTTTATTTTCCTCCAATCGTATAAGATTTGGTGCTTTTAGTGGATATGAAAATTAATATATAAATTATTTTGTTTTTTTTTTTTTAGAGATAATTAAATACAGAATTTTTGGAAAAGTTAGGATCGTTAGCAAACCAGAAAACATTCCAATGTAATAAGTGTAACAATAAGTGTTAATTTACCATTTAATACTGCCTCAGAAACCATTATACTGTTTTCAATGTGTTATCCAAACTATCATTCATTTTAATAGTGAAAATTATTCGAAATAACTAGATAAAATTATATATAGAAATGAAGTAAGAATAAAGCTGTAAAGACACTTTGCGTCTAATCTCAAGAGAAGACCGAAGCAAAAAGTCTGATTCCATAAATGCTTCTAGGATACAAGAATATAATTCTTAAGTCAAAGAAATTGTAAAGTTAATAGTTTCTGAAACACTAATCTTAATTTGTGAACATAAATTTCTCTTCGTGCAAAAACAAATAAATGACATGAAATATTTCGGGCGATTTTGAAAAGTTCTAACTACTATTACCGTAAATAAGTATGCCTTTTTAAATAATATATTTTTTTCAAATATTGCTTTACGACCCCACAATTTCTATCTTATAATGGTAAACTATTGCTGTACCTCCTGTAGCTAAATGAAACACTTCGCTGCTAAAAACCTTAGGGGTTCTACTATCTTGTCTATGTAAATTTCTAGATATCTCTGATAATCCAGCAAGCAGTAGAGAAATATAATGAAATTTGCTAAATTAATGTTAAGACAGAATTTCGTAAATGCATGCATATCGAAATTCCCTTATAAAGGTAACACAACAGACATTTTGCGGTGGCTTTATCGAAATTACAATTAAATATGTTCTAGCATTTTCAAAGTACAGCATTCCATAATGGAATCCATTTCAATTTGTTCACCACTAAGTTTTCATCAAATCGAAATTCAACTCGAATTGCTGAGTAATAATACAACCCCTAGTGGTAGCTTTCTATTGAATATGCTACAACAAAGACATTGGAGCAAATTTTTTATCCAGTCTACTGTATCCCATGTGGTGTATCTCAGGTATCGATTGTAGGCCTATTTGTTTTCAAATTTGTAATATACATTAATGTCCTGCTCGATGTAAACACACTAAATGCAAGATATGTATTCAACCTTCACACATTTGGTCAAGTTTCTGTGCAGACCTATTAAAGAGTGTGATGGGACACTAAGTATATAACAAAGGGTAGCTTTTGTCTAATTTATTAATACACTAAGGAATTATTGTAGCATAACTAATGTGACCATTTATTTTTGTCTTCAAAATGGGACATCTACCAATTTTTACGTAATAGTATGTGTATTCAAGAAAACGCGTATTTCTTCATAGTTTTTATTTATTAATAAAAACAACAGGAATGTTGATGAAGAAAAGAACAGGAATAAATAATATAAATATAAATGTGAGATCTGTGCTCAGCGAAAGGGGGGTGCCGGTTGTAAAGGATAACTCAGCTTGTATGTTCAAATATAAAAAAAATTATTCAACTCATCTATTGCTATTATCACAAATTCATTACTTACAAGTAGCCTAAAAAGTTATACTAAAACAATTCAATATAAATTCAATTAAAATAAAAAATGTTGCCAAAGAGGTATGTTCCCCTTATTTCTGAAAAGGAAAGAAAATCCACTAACAGAAGTTCTGTGTTACACGTGTAAGAACGGTAGCTGTGCTAAAATAACTATAACTTGGCAGAAGTATGTTTTTTGCAGCAGGAACAAATTCCTGTTTAAATAACGATAGAATAAAGCAGAAGTAGATTTCTGTTGCAGAAATAGATTTCTGCTGCAGAAGTAGATTCCTGCTTAGACGTAGGATAAAATAAACCAGAAGTAGATTTCTGCAGTAGGAGTAAATTCCTACTTTGGTGGGAGACGGAGAATAGCACAAGCAAATTTCTGCAGTAGGAGTAAATTCCTACTCAGGTGTGGGATAGAAATTAACATAATTTAATTTGTGCAGTAGGAGTAAATTCCTACTTAGGTGCGGGATGGAATAAATGCAGAAGTAATTTTCTGCAGTAGGAGTAAATTCCTACTTAGGTGTGGGATGGAATTAATGCAGAAGTAAATTTCTGCAGTAGGAGTAAAAGCGGAATTACAATGGACGCAACGGAACGCAACTGAACGGAGAGAAATGTCAAACCGGTTTTCTTTCTATGCTTTTCAAATGGAGTTGCGCACAGTGGACGGACGAAAACGAAGTCGTACGCAGCAAGCTTAATAAAATCTGAAATTAACGCAACTGAACGGATAAACATAACCTCAAATTAGAGATTTTTGATTTTATCCATATTTGTTTATAAATTTTGGGTCAAACGTCACTGTCACTTTCAATTAATCATGCGTCCATTGTAAGCAGCTAACCTCGACGTCCGTCTTACTGCGTACATTTGACATTTCACACCGTTCAGTTGCGTTCCGTTGCGTCCCTTGTAATTCAGCCTTAAATTCATACTTAGATGGAAGCAAAAATTGGATTTTGGATAATTGGGAAAAACCAGATTAAACTCTGATGTGTTCAGATCAAATTCTAAATTGGGAATGGTGATTCTGTCAAGTCAAGTCAAGTGTGTTTTGCGCCGAAGTTTATTTTCTTTGTCGTCATTTCCCTCGATGTTCTCGTTATTGTCTTCTTTTTATCCTTGGGGCTCATCTTTAGCCCTCAGTCCGATTTGATGTCGTATCTTGTCCTAATGTTGACAGTTGTCCTTAGTATTTTTTGAAACTTTTCGTTTCGCTGTCTTTTATTTCTCCACGGATGATGCGCTATATCAGCCGTGCTATGTGTCATTCTCTCTTAGGAGTTAGTTGTTAGTGGGATGGCTGGAATAGGAGAAAAGGAGGGATAGGAGGTGGATAGTTTGGAGAATTTAGGATTCGATGGTTCCTAAAAAAATTGGCGTGCTTCAGAGACACTCTCTGAGTAAACGTGGCACGAAGTGACTACCCGCGGTAGTAATCACCTTTGTGGTCGTAGAAACTTAATCTACCATCATGTAGATGGTAGATATTTCTAGCCTCGGGCACTGTTAAGAGCAGGGGTGAAAGGTGATTCTGTTGCAGCTCGTCGCCTTTTTATAGCCGCCGCAAACCGCTACGTTTCTGCTTCACGATGGCTTGTCTTGGCAACGCTAGTTCTCAAAGTTGTTAAACTTTGATGGTGGTGTCCCGCAGTGACGTCATAGTGGGATCATTAAAACTGCACTGAATTCTGACTGCAGCGAAGGCGAGAACATCTGGTGTGATGTGTTAACATTTTGACATGTCGCTTTGTAATTATACAGCAGTGGGTAGGAACTGGTAAGTTTGCAATATTTATGTATTTTTTTTATTAAAAATAATAATGTTTTTATATTTTTCAGTACATATTTATAATTGGAAAAGGTTTAGGACGGCGTTGGATTGAAGGAAGGAAGTTCTTTAGCATCAGATGAGTTTAAATTATTTTAAGATAAGACTCCTTGTGTTCCTTTTTATTTTTGTATCATTTTAGGAACATATTGTTGCAAGCGTGCCTTTTGTTTCGTTATTTAAAACACAATATTAAATATGTAAAATACAAGTTCTTTATTTCACTCTAATCTTATACAATTCACAAACTTTCAATTAATCAACTCAACTTTAATTATCGCTTAACACTGTACTTTCAATTATCGCAATATAATTACAACACTTTCGCACGTTTATTACTTTCGCTTGTTAACACTGCAACGTCTAAGACAAGACTCTTCTTCTGGCGGTGACAACTGTTATATTTATACCCTAGAAACTCTCCAGATTATTCTAGAGTGTTCTATTCCAGAAACTTCTTGACTTTTCTGTTCATTCTATTCCTGAACGTTCGCGAACATTCCGTCATCGATTCTCCGAACCTGAAGTTGTTTACTCTCCATTGCCAGTAGATGTCACTAGTTGTCTCTTTCTATTGCACGTAACAATATATTGGGCAAGGAGAAACTAGCGAGGGATTTTATGTGTGGACTGAACAATAAAAAATTATGTTGTTTTATATTTTTCTGATGAACAAATTTACTTAAGTATTACTGGGTTTGCTTTTAAATATGAATGAAATTCTTGGCAGGATTTCGTAAAATTGATTTTAACTAACAACATCGTTTTAAGAACTGTGACTTTCAATTGCGATTTTACGATCGTCCACAATTTGTTCATTAGTGAAAAGACTCTTTCGACGGGTACAATAGTTCCGGGCAGGCATAAGATGTATTCAATAATTATACAGAAGTTTTTATGATTTAAATTATTGGTGCGAAAGTGTTGGAACAATTCCATCCAACGACTTTCCATTGAAACGTTCCCAATATTCCATTGGGCCACTTTTTGCATTGTAATATACTTAATAATAAGTGGGGTTGGTTAAAGCGAGATATACATCTAGATGATCGAAAAAATCGATTTTTTTTAGTTTTGCATTTTCTTGAAGTTTAAGGTCACCAGAATATCTATAAATAAGCCAGTTACAGAAAGTGAAACGTGTCTTGCGGCGCCAAGCCGACAAGCAGATTGCGGTAAGCGACCCTTCGAACAAAGTGTGTCAGACCTATTTTGTGATTCTATTGTGTTTTTGGGCATGTTTGACTCCAGGTATAACGGAAATACCATATGACTGTTATTCATTTCCAGAAATAAACACGTTTTGTCAGTAGCTCGCCGTTCGTGTAACTGTGCCTTACATTGAATTTTCATGATTTATTCATTCCCAAATTTTCAAACGCGTTTTTCTCAAAACCACGTTTTTCAAATCGGTACCCAAAATTTCTCGAAAACCAATAAACCGATTGTCTTGAGGTTTCTTGTGGTTATTCTATACACCATTATCTAGTACTTGTCATAGGATTATTTTTTTTCGGTTACTTAGTTTTTGTTTCATAGGCAAAATAATTAGTAATTTTTGGCCCAAATATCACTATTTATGTTCAAACGTCCGCCATTTTGTCATAAATCGATATTTTCAAAATCGGCTATGACAAGTACTAGATTATAGTATATAATTTAATAATCTTTACGTTTTTTTTTTTATGATTTTTAAAGAAACGCCAGTGGGTACCGTATATGCAGATTTTTTTACGACGCTCCAAGGACCATACAATATCCTTGTATATTTTCGATATTTTTAAATAAAGAAAATTAAACATATTTTTGAATGTATATACTTTTAGATAATTAAAAACCCAATCCGAAATTTCAAATAGTTTTCCTTGAAAAAATTCAGAAAAATGACATTTTTTCCGGCTCCTAGGTGTCATGAAGCTCTGCATACAATCAGTTCTTAAGGGACCATATCAGTGTAGAATTTTTGAAAAATCGTTTTTTTTTGTCTCATCTTGAAGTACATATAGTTGTACGTGCTCTATTAAATTTTGAAATTAAAATTCCCATTATTACGGTCGCTACAACAAATTCGTCAGTTTCAAGTTGTTATTTAGAATGGATAGCCGTACATCTAAAGAATCTGTGAGGCAAGACCGAAAAGAAAAGGCTCGAGAAGTAAGCATTCTCGACAAGGCAGTAAGATGCCTGCAGTGTTTAAAGACACAAATCGGCATTTCATCGAGACCGATACTACATTCGCGAGCACTTCCGCAGCAAAGTTTGTAAGTAGACAATTTATGTAATAAAAAAAAAAAACAAAAAACCACTCCTTCAAACTTTAAATGCGTTTTTCTCGAAATACTCTTTTTACAAACGGTGTCAACTCTCAGAGGGAGAGTTTTCAAGCTATCGACTTGAAATTTTTACGGATTTTTTTTTACTTCATTTTTATGTCCCTATGGAAGTGATTTTTTTTAAGCTTCCTATTTTTTCACACGAAAAACTGTTGAAAAACAGGACTAAATTTCGTAGTTTTTCCTCAAGCCGCCACCATTTTGTCAAATTTAAAAAAAAAACATCCATAGGGATATAGCGGCTGCTCTACAGATTAATAATCAATTTGATTTTTTCAGATGCAAACCGCGGCCACAACCGTGGATACCGATTGCCCCCATTTTTTTAGCTCACTTTCTAAAATAATTATTAACAGCAAGTAAAAATAATTAAAAAACTAATGAAAAAAATATTTTCGTATTGCTAAATAGTGGTCTTATTCGTAAAAAAAAATCATCCCCCTCCTATCCATCCGGAAAAAAAATCGCGAAAATTGACAATTTTTTGGCCGGTTACACTGAGATGGTCCCTTAACTGTGACCGTACGCCCTGTCGTTTTTAAGATACAGGGTGCTTTGTGAAAAACTAGTTTTTTTTTCTTAATCACCCTGTAACTCCTAAACGGTTGATATGCCCCCCCCCGCTGCCTCACAATTTTTTGGTCGTCTAGGTGAGTACTATCACCTCCTGTTCTATTGACCCTGTATACGAACGGAGTGGGGAGGAAACAGAGTACTTTGTTTCATGGCCAAATTATTTTTACGTTAAATTTTTACCTTCGTGGCTTCCATTGCAGAAATACCCTGACCCTCGATCTTTAATATAGCTTGATAGAACATTGCTGACTATGCATGCATAAAAAAAAAACCATAATTCAGAATTAGGGTTTTCAAAAAAAGGTTCTCAATATGTTTGGACATTTAACAATACTCAAAAAGTAATTTCTTAATAGCCTGTACAGTCTTAAAACTCTTTCAATAGCTGGCATAAGCGCAAGCCACCTAGTTTTACTATAGCCTAGTAATTTCTGATACTCTGAATCACCTTCATCACAAAATTCTTTCAGAGTTTGCACACGAACACAATATAGATATAAAAATGTGAATATATTTTCACAATAACGCATTTAAAGTGTACGTGCAGACAATCTGCACCAGTTTTAATCACATTGTGAATTATGTGAACTCCACATCCGATTCCTACCAATATTCTTCCGAGAGCTGAATTTAGTTTTGCATAAACATTCGTTTTCAATCCGCCAAAATTGCAGTTAGTATTATCTCCACAAAATGTTACGACTTTTAAAGTCAAATTATTTTCCGTCAAGGCTTTCATTAGATAGCTGACAATAATGTCTGAAGTTTCGCTCGGTTGGTCTTGAAATTCCAAAAATTTGACATGCACGTTCGTATGGTAAAAAGAAGCGAATTAAGACTGGAAATATTTTCTTGGTTCGGTGGTTTGAAGCATCTAATTAATATAGTAACACAAGTGCATTCGTTGAGACGATCTTTTAATTTACCTATTACTATTGACGCTAAAATATGTATTTACAACAATAGCTTCTGTTTTCGTACGAGCACATCTAAATTTCTGTTCAAAACATGTTTGAATTAACTAAGAGCGAAAACTGTGGTTCTCTTACACCCTATGATAAGTCCAGGGGCCTTCCGTCGCAGCAACTTCCAGATCCTTCGAAATTGTTGAATCCGTTTTCCTTAAAAAAATTAAGCATCGAAGAACTTGAAGCAACCACAAGATCGGAATTTTTATGTTTTTCTGATCTTAAGTGTTACTCAATATCTCTGTCACATCCGTGGGCTACGCTAAATTCTGTACGACACTACTTTTCACATCTGACGTCCGATGGAGTAATACTTTGCTTTCAAAACGGGTACTTAGTTTGTAAGTTAACATTAAAAGTGCACTTGCGTTTAGACCATTGTTAAAATGAAGGGTTCATGTAAAAAAAATTACTACAATAACATAAGTCAATAAAAAAAATAAAAAAAATAAGCAATCGTCAAGAAAGATGCGCGAACTGTCAAGGCGCACTCGCAAACGAGGAGCGAACGAATTAACGAATTCCAAACAAACAAATATAAATGTGTGTATGACGTTTTACGCATATGCATGACTCTCCGCCGCCGTATAACTTTGCGGAAAAAATACAAGCGTGATTTCTACGAATACGGCCATACTACGTATTACTATGATGCATACCCCACATATGATGAAATCACCACTTTCTCGCAAATTTCCTATTATTACATCTTCAATAAAATCAATCTCTTAACAATATTTTTATTCCATTTCCCGTTGGAACATTTCCAAAATTAAAAATATCACCCAGAAACTTAATCTCAAAATGCGGTAGTCGAACAATAGTAAAATATCGTCGAATCTTTAAAAAAAAAAAAAAAAAACAAAAAACTACAAATCACGTTCACAAGAATTTTTCATTGAATGAACATCTTGCGGTGAAACGTACATATAAGCATGCCCTCTCGTATCTACAATTCTATTCACGACGAATCCTTATTTTGATAGCCATCTCCCAATTCAATGAGGACAAAAGGTGGAGAGGATTAAACATCCTCTTAAACTATACTGCTTATAGTATGTATATGGTATACCATATATTTGGGGGCCAGGTGAGGTTGCAATTTCAGTAATTCACTGCACAAAGTAAAGTAGTTAGTTCCCTTTTGCAATATATGTTTGTTAGAGATAGACCTACCCAGAAGACGATAAAATCTTACAAAAGGACAATTTGAGCTGCAAGTTGACAAAGGACGCAACCGCAACGCCTTCAAAAAAAAAAAAAAGAAAATGAATAAAAGAAAAAAAAAAAGAGAATAGAAAAAAAAAAAGGAATTCTAGTCTGAAATGATGGGCCAGCTCCCCGCTCATATAGTATATATACTATATACACATGTAACCCAAAATCCATCCTTTGTCCTCGCTACGATCCTTGTTTACTTTTCATTTGTCACCAGGACAAAGGTATCATGCCCATGGGCATCATCACTGGAAAGAATGCCAGCAAGGACTTTTATTTCGCCTAAAACCTATTGATCGACCTCAGGACAAGGGACATTCGGACCAAAGGATAAACACTTCTTAAATATTTTGACTGGGAATGGGCAACTTTATGCAATTTATTTCTTGGGATTAGGTTTTCTTGTGTGTTCCATGACAGGTAGGATTTCCCACAGCAATTAAACGAATACGAAGACTATAGAATTATTTTACCCTACATACTCCTCAACTTGTGTGTGTTGGGGGGTAATTCGGCTTTAAACCACAATACCAAATCGATGAAATGTTTCAGTCGTTATTACATTATGTTTCTATGTACCTACATATGTATGTATGTATGTATGTATGTAAGTATGTTGTTCGAACACATATCGTTCTATGCCTATAATGTCTATTAATTTATTTTCTTGCATTTTTCTTACTGGTTTCAAGGAAATTAAATTAAATATTTGGCAAACATTTTTTCCTATATTTCGGTAACATTTGGACGATATCTAGTTGGATGAAATTTTCGAAAAGATAAAATTTATCCCAACATTTGTGTGTATGTGTGGTGACCATCAGATACGATTTATAAAAGCGATTAAACCACTGAGATGTGGGTATGTCCTGTCTGTTCTATTTGTCTATGTTTGCAGAATAATTTCATAAGACGTTCATAAAGCTTTTATTGTGCCTGCACTAATTCTGTGACAGCTTGTCCAAGCTGTTATTTTTGATGTAGCCTTATTCAAAATGAATTCGAAGTTTAGGTCAGCTATTTCTTGTATGTATTTTGCCCTGCAAAAGTTTATGAAATTGGCTTACAGCTATGAATTCGAAATTAAGTATGTTAGTAAACCTATACGAAGAAGATTTCTCGTCTAACAGACTGAAATTTATTGAAAATAATTTCAATAAATTTACAAAAATGCATTTAAGTGCAAAAGAATAATTTCAAATTTTTCAAAAATCTAATTACCCAAGATTTTGTGAACTAAATTGAAATTTCTGTCAGTTTTTGGATAAATAATTTATATCACATTTTTAGTAATTAAAATGTAAATTGATTTTTGAAAATTCAAATTACGAACGTATGATCATTGGTTTGGCGTACAGTATTATTATTTTGTGTAGGATATTAAGGGGTCTAATGTACACCACCTTTCTCACTTGCTTAACACTACAGTACACGCGCCCTAATTTTCTAATGTTTTACTCGCGTGGGGGGTGAATATTAAGACCATTTTCAATTACCTTTTTTATGGTTATTATTGTAACATATGAAATAAAACACATTTTAATATTGTTATTTATTTATTAATCTCTTCATGTTTTATGAGAATTTTGTATTTTAATTAACTTACAACATTGTAAAATAAATTTAGAAAAAAAGAAGGAAAAATTTATGAAATTTGCCAGGCCTCGGAATATTGGTGCATCTAGTGATTGCTCGTATAAGCCATGTGTAGTTTTGTCTAATTTTTTGATTAATATATGTATTATCAAAGGATCCCATGTTTCTGTGTGCAATCCTAAATTTTTCAGTCCATACAGACATTCATTGGTTGTGTCGTGCAGGCTCTTAATAGCTGCAGCCGATTCAGCTTGAATTGTTGGTTGTGACAGTAGTCGACTCAATATCGCCGTAACAAGTAACCGCTTATTATTATATCGGTTATTCAGGATACCCCACGCATCGTCGTAGTTCTCATTAGAAATTTGCAGATGTTGAATTAACGCCCTTGCTTCTCCGCTCAGATTGGTTTTTAGATAGAACATCTTCTGAGTGTTGCTTATAGTTTGGTTGTGTATTAGCTGGACATACAAATCATGGAACTGTGTCCACTGTAAATAGTTGCCATCAAATATGGGCAGAGAAATCTTTGGCAATTTAATCAAGCTTTCTTGAGGTCTTGAAGGTACAGGCTGTTCGGTGGATTTATCTTCAAGAATTGATACTTGCTGTTGGAGTGAAATGATAGTATCTTGCGTCCAGCCATCAAGGTTATAGAACAGATCTGATTTATAGCCCAATGGATTGTCTTCATTGGCAATTTCCCAAATTTGTTGGTCATTGTCAACCATCTCTCTCTGATATTGTTTGAGTATATCAATTTTTAGTTTGAAATATTGGCTTGGATGCTGTTGATCCTGCCTTGACTCAATATCTCTTATTTGGTGTGTTGTGAGCCGCATTAGGGCCTTTTGCTTGCGTATTAGCTTGCAAGCGTCCACATCCATAGTTTTGCCTTCATATAGTTCTGAAATTAATGAAGGTTTGCGTCCGTTGTCATTTTGTTTAACATTGTCATCGCAGTCGTCGTCGCTGCTACCTTCCTCATCATCTAAATTACCACTGTTCTCATCAGCCTGCTTATTGTTGCTGCGCCTGCTGAGCTTGTCGCTCCATGATTGCCTTCTTTAGTAGTAGCCGTGGGCTCGCACGTAGCTTGATGTTCCAATAATAAACTGTTTAGTGTAAGGTACACCTGTTCTAGCTTCTTGAAATACTCGTTTTTGAAGTAGTGTGAACTGGCAAGCCGCTCCTGGAATGGAGTGAGTCTTTTGTGGTTTGATTGAATTATACGCCAGTATTTGTCTAATAACTGTATTCTCTTTGCGATGTAATCTTCAGTTTTACGGTCTAATGAATCCTTGCCGAAATTTATTAGTAGCCTTTCTAGTTTACTACCAATATCATGCTGTTCTTGCAGCATCCGTGCAACTTCTTCATCAGCCATGGTTCGAATCCGGATAAAACTTCTTGATTTTAGCCTTTGTAATGATCCTCTATGATGTGCAGCAGTAATAGGGTGCTGCTATAAATTCACCTTCGATGCTGGTGTCTGTGGCCTTCCTCGATATGGAAGCAGTGTAGTGCAATTCTCTTAATAGAGAATCACGTCGGGGTCACCAAATGTTTTTTGTACCGCGACAATTCAATTGTTTTAATTGCCGCCCGTTTAGTCGAAAGTTGCCTAAGTACAATACCTATGCAACCTTGCGTGTTACCCTAGTACAAAACTAGTGCAACGATTCGTGGAGAACTGGGTAAGAAATGAATGAACGCCTGCTTCGATAAAAGTGAAAACTGTACTATATTTTACTTTACACAAAATTACGTTTTTATAATAAAAAGATGCTTATTTGACATTTTCGTAAACCTTAAATTCTAAGCAACATAAAATTTTATCATTTCATATTTTCCCACACCTTATCACCACAAAATATTTTTGTCGGATTCTAGTTTCATTGCCAGACGATTTTGTGGCGACAAGAATGTGGGAAATGTCTATTTTTTATTATTATTTTTTACTTTTTAATTACTATTGTAGCAATATGAACAAACTAAGATTGGTGATCCGGGCAAATCCATTTGTTGCATTTCTGCAGAATTTGGAAGAAGAACGATCACATGATCTGGGACAATATGCACAACGATCACTTTTTCCCGTTCTCGGGACATTCCTAGGTGGATTTGATTCAGTTCCACCGCTTTCCTGTTTTAAAAGGATTTGAGCTTTAGTTCTAAGTTCCCGCGGGATATTTTGAATTCCAATTCTAAATCTTATAGCTGGTTGCACCAATTCAAACGCCACATCCAGCAAAAAAAGCCGTCGTGCAATAATTGTGCGGTCATTGTTTGCCATGCTATTCATCTGATGAATTACCAAGCTATTTATACCTGCAAGATTCAGTAAATCGAAAAATATAGTAGGAGGCCATCGTCTATTGTTCCTTGAAACATTGTATTGATTGCACATCTTATCAACAATGTCTACGTCACATTTGGTTTTGTTATAAAATGTAATAATTTCTGGTTTCTGTTTATCTGCCGTCGTTGAATCAATTGTGCCATCATGATGCATTGTCGATAACAAAATAACGGATTTGTTTCTTTTTGGTATGTATGATAAAAGAGTGGAGTCTTTGCGAAAGCCAAAAACGATACTTTTTTCTTCCCTGTGACGTGAATCTTTGAAAATTGGAGGTATTTCTGGTTTATTAGACTTGAGCGTGCCAACTATGGTAGTTTTACGTTTTAACAGTTCTTGAGCTAGGGGTACACTGGTAAACCAAATATCCATCGTTAAATTACATCCAAGATTACAGACGGGATCCAATACTCGAAGTGTAATATCCAGAACTTTGTTAGAATTTTGCAAAGGCCCTTCAGGTTGAGTCCCAGCATAAATTTCAAAATTATAAACGTATGGGAACTTCACTTCTACCACCATTATTATTTTGATTCCAAATTTTGAAGGTTTGTTGGGCATGTACATGATAAACCCACAGGTCCTCTAAATGCTACAAGCTGTTCATCAATAGTGAGTTGTTCACTGGGATTATAATTGTTTTTACAATTAAAAATGAATTTCTCTACAATATCTTGTATCGCTGCAAGTTTGCCTAGTGATTGTCTTTGAGGTCTGCTTGTGATATCATCAAATCGGATAGTGCGAAGGAGAAATCGAAATCTATTCAGTGACATAGTCAAATAGACTAATTCAATCCCTGTGCCTCTAGAATTGTCCCAAAAATCCTTCAAGTTGCGTCTTCCCGATCTGTTTACACTTATCGCAATCAATAACCCGATAAAAGCTCTAATTTCCATAATGTTAGTAGGACGAGCATCTCTGTCACGTTTATATTTTGATTGAATAACATTTATGTATATATTGGTGGATTTCACAATAATGTGTAGAAATGAATCGTCAACAAACAACTCGTAGCAATATAGTGGAGACTGGGCATTTCTAGCATTACCATTAGGCTCACATTGTTGTACTAAGATATTATGCGATCTAGTTCTTGATCTGTTTCCGAGTCATAGATGAACTCTGTGACACGTTCCTCTTCAATATCTTCTATATCGCTGGGCACAATATCACTCGCATCATCCAAATATTCCTCTAACCAGCCTCGTGTTATGTTCTCATGACGTTCGTCCATATCGAAAAATATAGATCAGTCTTATAAAAATTGTTCAAATCCTAAAAAGAAGATAAATAAAAGCAATACTTACAAGAAACACTTCAGAACCGTACGAGATATTTCGTAACGCCGATACTCGCGTGGGGTTAAATTCCGTCCCAAGTACTTCACCGCCTTTTTTTCGCCACTTATGTACGCATGGAATGCCGACGAGATACTGAACTTGACCGTTGTTAGCTTATCTACGATTACACTGGGGCGACACGACCTGAACTCGTATAATTAAAAAGATATGAATGAAAGTATTCGTCTGGGGCGAATATTCACCCCACGCGTATACTGTAGTGTTAATAGCGGTAAACGAGGATTCAATACGTAAATTAAACGAACCAATTCCAACTGAAAATTCTGTTTACTATTGTACTTGCGGAGAGGGCGGCGGAAAAGAAGATTTTGAAGCGCAGGGCTACCAAGGTGAAAAGCATATAAGAGGAAAGCATGCATACTTGATGGAAGAAATTTATTGACTCGGAGTATTTGAGTTTTTGAAGTATACTAATGATCGTTTTGGCATCTCTCACGAAGATACAAAAGTAAGGTATACTGTGACTGAACGATATCATATGCACGAATTGGTACCTCTCACAGCGAGATAGGTGAGATAACTATAGCTTGACCCTAATAAGTCACCAAGGGTCAAATTGACACCATTTTTTTTATTCAAACTTCTAGTAGAGTCCCTCAATCGCGGAAATTGGTCTTGGGCCGCCATCTACCATCCGTTTAATCAACCATACTTCCATGCTGTTAGCGTGGCTTGGGAATCATCAGTATTCGTCTAGCGTTCGTATTTAATATTCCCTACATATTTGGAAAAATTACCATAGGTTTTATAGCAACAATTGTGCATATTTTTTAAAGTGTAGCGGTGCTACCATTATCGCCATCACACGGCGTCCAAAGGTAGAAGATATCAACTAGGATCCTTATACTCCTGCACTCAGTGTAGGATGACCACACACACACAGGACTATTGGAAGAAGTCGATTGTACGCTTAGGGAAGGACCTATTTAATTAAATCCAGTGCCAATCTTGGGACATCACGTAGCACTTGCAGTATCCACTCTACATATCAAAATAGCAATCGGACTGTCATTGGCACAGTTCCTCTTAATATAAATAAAATGATTTCAGAGTATCTTTATCTAGATCTAGGAGAACAAGTGCACTGTTTCTATCGAAACAGACACTTTATGAGTATCCGTCTATCAGTTACTCGCCAGGAGGGAGCAAACCATACGTTGATATAGTTGGCACACGTCTATCAATAATGTCAGGCCTCCCATCCAATTTCAAGCATATAATAAGACGCCTGTAGTTACCAAAACCGACTCTTTACTCGGTATCTCAGGCCCAGCTAAGAAAGATACAACTAATTCGATTACATTAATGCTGATCAGCTCAAATTCATGGGGAATTAATTGATGAGTCATAGAAAATGACTTCCTACGAGAAAAATGTTCACAAAACTTCCTACGAGAAAAATGTTCACAAAAGAGCACTAATGGCCATGCAAGAAAGAACTACAAAAATATACGCGAAATGTAGTAACTAAGGTGTATGTGATGTTTCATTACATATGCAGCATTTCGTATTGGAAAACCCCTCCTCACCCCCCCCCCCCCCCAACCCTACCACAAAGGGTTCCTACACGTCCAGCCTAAAAGTATGCAGAGAACAATTTTTTTTACGAATAATAGATGTGTTGAGACGAACAGTGAAACCGGTTTCCTATCAGACATAACCCTATCGAGCTAGAGCCGATCTAAAGTGAGAAAAATCTAGTACCTCAATTCGAATAAAAAAGAGGGAAATACTAAAAGTTAGTATGGGATGGATATATAGCTATTTAAGCCTCCGAATATAGGGGTGTTGGTACTCAAACTTCATCTCAGGACCTAGGGAATTCGATTATGTACTAGATCAAACTTTGATAAGCCCCCCCCCCCCCCCCAACCCCCCAGCCTACCCACGCTTAATTGAAATAAACTTTGTTAATAAAGTATGTTCAGAGTTTTATAATGCATCGTTTAAGACATCTCTCATGTCTGTTGATGTCGGGCCTAAAATGGGCATTCCACTTTGTTGAATTGTAATCTGCAACGAACTGGATGTACAACTGGGTGTACAACAAATTTGGAAACTTTTGGTGTGGAAGAGTGGAAGAGTGGGAGCCTTCTGCGGGCACCCTTGAAAATTTTAAGCTGGAAAGTTTTCATCTATATAAGACTGAAATTCACTGAAAATAATTTCAGTGAATATGCACAATGCATTGAAATGCAGAAAAATTATTGAACTTTTCGACCCAATAATCAGAGAGGTCTCATCAGTGTGATTATCTCTGTTCGCCCAAAGGAAAATTTTTATTTTGAGCAATATAGTACACTCATAATTTGGCATCCACACTTAAAGTTCCACATATATTCGAATTTTTTGAATAACTAGATAATGATACTTTTTTTTTTCAAAACGATTTTTTTCTAATGTTCAGTTTAAGACAACTTACAGGAAAAAAGTACAACAACTCCTTTTGAATTGAAAATAATTCTTGCACAATGAAGATATGTACTTGTAACAGCATCATCTAAAAATATTATGCTCAAGTCAACAGAATTTATATAGCCCTACAAAACGAATCAAATCGTAAAGCATTATTGTCTCTTCTGACCCACTTGCAATACAATTTATAAATTGAGCCTGAACGACGGACGCTCTTGTAGTATTCATTTTATTTTATACAATCAACAACGTGTAAAATTGTCGCGTTACTCGCGCAACTACATGTTCGGTTAAAAAATATTTTACCATTGTGACAAAGAAAGTGAGACTAATTCCAATAACTTTGCTATCACAGAGGAAAGAATAAAACTCTACGCTTCATCAAAATCGAATTAATTTTAATTTAGTGTTGAAAAATCGAGTTGACAGCAACAAATGAATCCATATGGAATATATAGTTCGTTCACTTCAAATACATATTCTATTACTGGTTTGAGCTGTGGATTTTATTAACTCAACATTCATAATAATGCAGATAGGCTATCTGATCCGATATCTACTTTGTTATCGGCTAAACTCATTATTTAAATTTATCATATCTGGGGTTACGCGAGTCGCGACTAAATTTTGTTGGTTTTTTTTTTTTTTTCTCTCATCATCTGGGGACCCCTGATTACATTTAACTGAATTAAAATTTTTAAGTGTTAAATTCCATTAATTAAGGCGGAAAATTGACTTTCGAGAAATGAGAAAGGAGTGTATTTTCTTAAGTGAGTAATTTATTGCTTATAAATTACAATCACGGCAAGATGAGATACAAATGGACCAGTTTTTAATTTTAAATTCTTCTCACTTATGTATGTATAGGCTTCGACTATAAGGGGAGATATTTTAAGCTTATTATTTCAATATCTGTATAGATACTATCGAACAGGGCAGATTGAGTATTCATAAAAATATTCTCAAACCTTACAAACATAACAGTATATATAGTAGAGGGACTATATCTCAATGTATAAGCCTCAGTCATAAGCTTTGCATAGATATTTAAATCTATTCAAGAACAAGTTCCAATCATCAATAACATTCGTTGGATAAACGTTAATTTACTGCCTCTCCGATTGAGAATATTATTTTAACCCGCAGCAATATTTGCTTACACACTCCCTTACCAAGATGAGTAGCAGTAAAAGTGTCTAGCATTCAATGAAACTTAATCTCTATTGCCATCCTGCAGTGGTTTGTAATTTATGATCAGAAATTTGTAGCTCTGAATAGGTACAGCAAGAAAACAAGTTCATAAAATTGCTCCACATCTGCTTCCTTTAATGACATAACCTACTTAAGGGGACATAATTCGTTTTTAGAACCAAATGACAAATTTACAACGTTTTAAGGCTGCTTTTTTGTCGATTATTCTGTCGAATGATATGGAAAGGACAAAATCCACTTGAGGACCCTCGGAAATATTCTCAGCAAATGTTCTTTGAGTTGTTGTTTTTTTTTTTTTTCATTCCTGCGGTACTCTCGTGATTTTATTCATACGAACACGCCAAGTAGAGTGGTAGTGGAAATCTGCCAGAGTAGAAAGACATCTTTCAAAAGAAAAGAAAGATAAATCGCAGATCGACATAAAAACTATTGAAACTTTTTTCTCAATGGTAGATGAAAGATTTTACTAAAGTACCTACCTATAAAAAAATTTGATAGATGACGATAATTTACTTGTGGGAGATATTAGTTAGTTATATATTAATTCTTAATGTAGGTAGTCTCCATAAATTAATATATTTTGAAATAACAAAGAAAAGGAAGGCAGTAAATAAAAATTCTCGAAATTCTGAAGGTTTATCAGCACTGAAGTAGATAGTTGCACCAGTGTTACCGAATTACTGAAGGCCCATTCAGACTGGGCAACTTACTTGTACAATTAGATTGACACATACATTATGTATGATCTAGTTCATGTTCACATTTGTCATATACTTTTGCGGGAATATACCTGAAGTGGAACTATTTTTTTGCAGGAATTTGCCTGAAATGAAACTAAACTGAAACACAATCTAGTTTATCTGACAATTTACACCATCCGCCATGTTTAAGATTCAAATAAAATTGAGTGGAGAAAGATTTCCAAATTGTCGGAAATAAGCATTTAGCCCTACGAGAGGCATAGAAAAGTGAAGAGTCCCAACTTGTGCAAGTAACTTGCCAAGTCTGAATGGACCTTCAATAGAACAATTTATAAATAAAATTAGCTAGAGTTGCCCACAGGTACAACACTGACCCCTGTGTGCCGTTGTAGCCACGCGTCTGTGTTGGCTGGGTCTTTTCCCAAACTTTTATCAAACTAACATATAAACCAGCAGGTAATGTACTCTCCAAAATGCATGCTAGTCATACGTTGTTGGCACGTAGGAAGCCGTAGCTAGGTAGGCTATGAATCAATGCATATAAAAAAAAAACAGTATAAATTATTAATTATAACGTCAACGTATTAAGCCTAGTGCTAAGCTAAATTTAGCGGGTCTCCAATATCGGGCCGTTCTTAAAGCCTAGTTTCGAGTTCGGGCAAAGTAAAATTTAACGCGGTCTCCAAATTTTTACATTGAAATTGCTGGTAAAATTTTGACGTATATTAATTTGGAGAAAATAAAGTGACAGCTGTATAAAAAATTTTTATTATTATTTTTATTTTATAATTTTAATTAATCTGAAAATTAATAAGAGAAATTAAATACTCCAATAAATTAACAAAACAGTCTAAAAATTTTCAATTAAAATTAAATCCTTCAAGAAATTCACAAAAACAATCTGAAAATTGTCATAAAAACAGAAAATGTCATAATTTTACTAGCATTTTAATGCTCTGTGCATTAAAATGGTCAGTAAAATAAGTGGAGACTTACAAAGCGTCATCTATCTTAAAATAGACAAATATTCACTTTTTACCAGTGAACTCCGTACCGCACTAGTAAAATCATTAGTAAAATTTTTGCTTGCGATTTTACCAGCACTAAAATTTATATGGAAATGTCACATTTTACTCGAACTCGATACTAGACTTTAGCAGCTAAATTATGACAGCGGAGACTCAGAGAAAAGATATATTAGAAACAAGGAGAAGAATTTTTCAATTTTTTTTTTTTTTTCGGAAATACAACGCGGGGTGATAATATTTCTAAAAACAGGTAGTTAACATTATTTGGAAATATTAAAAATATTAAAATAATATGCATAATGTATATATAATAAGAAAAAAAAAATTTAACAATGAGAAGAAATCCAATTCATCCGTACTTACAGCAAAGAGTACAAAACTACGTTAACTACAAAAGTCCGGTCAATAAATTTATCAAATCGCAGAACTCTGACAATAAATATTTTTAGCGCGCTACTAAAGAACGACCCGGGCGGATAAATTCAACCTAAATTTTTTGGAGACTTACTGGTGGTGCCATCTCTAATCAAAATCCAAAGACAAATTTAGCGTGTTGATCTTAGTACCTCTCTCGCTAAAATTCAGGATAAATTTTCGCCAATATCTTTTAGCTTGCTAAATTTTCATACAAAATTTAGCTTAGCTCGGACCTTAGTACCAGGCTTTAACAGAAAATTTAATTCAACAATTAATTTTTCTCTTGAAGAAAATAATTAGTTTTTATTGTGGAAAGACGTTCTAAACCGTCAGCGGCCCCAGAATTCCATTTAGGTGTGTTACGCCAGTGGAGGTCAACACGAACAGACTCAAGGAAAATTCTGCGGAAGACAATTGGCTACGCAGCAAGTTCGATTTTAATGGGCCCCCACCATCGTTGTAACACGGAGTGGAAAGACAGAAGCGATCAGCTGTGGTTCTTGTATTCTAGAACTCAATATAGTATTATCGTATACCTACACCGTAAAAGTTTGAAGCAGCTGCCTACTGATGAAGAAAACCTCTCTGTGGCCAAATCTGTTGTCGATCTGAGATTATGACATAGTACTTACTGTGTACTCAATCGGACTGTCATGTGGGAACAGTTCAATCTAATTAAAATAAAATCATTATGGAATATCTTTCTAGTCTTTACCAATCTAGGCGAATGAGCGTTCTGATTCTAAAGGATCAGATATTTTATCAACATCCAATTACAGAGGCTCTCGGAGCAACGACTAACTATATCTCGTCTGCCTGGTATACGGGCACATTCCTCTCAACCTTGTCAGGTCTGCTATTCAGGCTCAAGCCTCCAACAAGCAGTCGGTAGTTATTGGAACTACTCCTCTGCTCTACATCACAATACCAGCTGAGAAAAATACACCTATTGATTAATTTACTTAGTTTTCATTGCTAATTAATTCAAGCCCTCATCAAGCAGGTTGAGTCTCTCAAGACAGCATTCTTCTCACCTATTGACTCTTCTGGTCAAGTTCAAGACTGACACTTGAAGTACAGCAAGTGCTAGTTCCATGCAATCTTATCCGGATTACACAGCATTCTCATAAGGCTGAATAACTGCGTCAGAGCTCTTCACTTGGTAACAACTATGACAGAAATACCGTGGAAAGACAGCCACTCAGGTCGTTCGTTTCGTTGAATACGTCGACTGCAGACGTCTTAATCGTCCAAAATTTGGCCAACCAGCCATACCGTTACCCACCGAACTACTGAATAAAACATTTTATAAAAAACATTAGCTAAAGTTGACGTTCTTTGAACGGCATTCTCTCTTAAGTTTGTAAATTATATTAAATCCTTTTTTTAATTTTCTTTTATTTTTTCATTTTATTCAAATTTTTAAATTCTTCTATTTTTTTCGTTAAAGAAATTTGTCCACGTTACAGACAGATTTTGGCACGGATTTCAAGAAAGCCATTGGTAAGAATAATCGTACACTTTTGATTAATAAACTTAAAAGAAGAGGGTCCCTATTAGTCATCACCGAGTCCGTCCAAATTCACAGTATAAGTAGGGCTTGATCAGAAATGAAAGTGACGCAAGTGTGAGCTTCAGATGACCAAATGAAACCGAAATAATGCATAATGTAGGGGATCCCGGCTTCGTAGGCTTACTCCTTGGAAAATGCTCAAATTCGCAAGTTTTCACTTCGCGGAATTTGTCGCGGTTAAATTGCAAGAGAATTTGAACAAAAGTGCCAAATTCATTCGGATAAAATGCCAACCACAGAAGTGGTATGTAGATTTTCGATTCTGTAAGTGGCATTTCGGTATGTTTTCAAAGACCGCCGGTATATGGCGAAAAGTGGCTATGCAAAACTTTTATAGATTTAATTTTTTTTTTTTTTTTTTTTTTAATGGGTAAATGATATCCGATCTTGCTGAAATTTTGTGCAAATAATCTGTTAATAAAAGCGCATCCATAAAAAAATACAAAATTGGATTGATCGATAATTTGTAGAAAACCATTTCAAAATGAATTTTTCAGACAGAATTTAGACCGTCGAAAATTAAATAACGCAACCTAATCGGAAGGCAGGGAAAACATGCTCGCAAAAATTTCACAAAAAAAAATAGCAAAAGGAATTTTGCAAATCGGATAATACTAATCCCACTTCCCTCAGAATACCCGAATTCCGAAAATGAGAACCTTTTTCCCTTGGTATATACAGGGTGATTCAGATCAAGATACCTTCCGGTATACCAAGCGATTCCTTGAGGCAAGCTGATCAAAAAATTGTTCCACATAACCCCCCCTAGAAACCTTCCTTTAGGAGTTGTGGCCAGTTGAAGATTTCGCCAATATTCGTGAACCCTTATGGCACTAAATGAGTATAACTTTTGAACCACACTATAGATTTTGGTTATTGTTGGCTTATTAAATAGCCAAGAATAGTAGCTGTCGAAGAGTGTATTGCTCTGTATGTTTTAATTAAGCATCTTTAAAATATTCGTAAATATTTCCAAAACATTGATTTTTTTTACACACAAATTTCATAAATACCGTTATTTATTTCAAAAACTTTTGTGTGTAAAACAATCAAAATTTCGGAAATATTTGAGAATAATTTCAATATGCCTAATTAAAAAATACAGAGAAATACACTTTCCGACAGCTACTATTCTTGGTTATTTAATAAGCCAACAATAACCAAAATCTATAGTGTGGTTCAAAAGTTATACTCATTTAATGCCATAAGGGTTCACGAATATTGGCGAAATCTTCAACTGGCCACAACTCCTAAAGGAAGATTTCTAGGGGGATTATCTTGAACAATTTTTTGATCAGCTTGCCTCAAGGAATCGCGTGGTATACCGGAAGGTATCTTGATCTGAATCACCCTGTATAAATGACCTTTTGACATTGAATTTTTTATCCAATTTTGATGAGATTGTGAACGAATATCCTACACAAATGGTAGAATATAAAATAAATACCTGCACCCCTGGAAAATATTATATTTTTTTATTACAATAATATATAAGTAACATACCACGGGTTACCACTCTGTAACCCGCTGCCATACGAATGTTGTAATATTTAGTCTCAAAACATCGTAACAAACTCACAATGAACTTAACAAAAAGAATTTTGAAATTCAGTTAGAATTTGGTTGAGGTGGCAGCTTTACACTGTATGCTGCTAATATTAACATAAGTTGAAAGTCATTAGCAAACCTCGCAATCTTATTGTGGAAAGTGCTCCTAAACTAATTGGGGTAATGACTTCTGGTTTTCTGTATATGAAAACAGGTTACCGATAATTGTAACGAAAAGAAAGTGGCTTAAATGTTGCGAATGGTAATTATCAAAGTTTTCGGAAAAGTGTTAATTTTAACCCCAGGCTCGTCTACATTATGCATTATTTCGGTTTCGCTTGGTTATCTAGAGTTCCCACTTGCATCACTTTCATTTCCAGTCAAGCCCAACATATACTGTGAATTTGGATGAAATCGTTGATGAGGAGGAGGGGCACTCTCCTTGGCTTCCCCTCTTCCTTGTTGAGATGGCTTCATTCATACTTAGTTGGCCATATACAGTTCTTGAAAATTGGTAGCTGTAAGTCTCGGGCCATTCATGTGAGTTCTGGCATACCACAAGGAAGCCATTTGGGCCCTAAACTATTTATTATTTTCATCAATGATATTATTCCTGTTTCTCATTTGCTAACTGCCTTTTTTTCGCAGATGATTTGATGATTTTTAAAATCTTTTTATGACTATATAAATACCTCCACCTTGTATGTAATGTAGGGAATTTTTGTCCCCCCCCCCCCCTTAAATTTAGGGAATATTCTCTAAAACGTAGGGAATTTTCATTTTTTTTTTATTTCCCCCCCTAAAATGTAAGAAATATTCTCTAAAACGTAGGGACCATTAACTAAAATGTAGGGAATAGATGATAGAACACCACGCCCTTTAAAAAACATAATAATGAGATGAATAGCTCATTTCTTATGGCCCATACTACTACGTAGTACGGAAGTTATGTTGGTTCGCTGGACACGCTCGAACAAAATATTCAAAGACAATATTAGTATGACTTGTTTTCAAAAACAATGTGTGAATTATATAAAGGAAAATATGTTTACATTAAAAATGCAGCATAATACGTAACTTATTTACTTTTCTCTTGCTTATATCCAAGAGAGCTTAACATTTTGGGAAATTGACGTACTTTATAGGTTTTCTGGTGCCAAATACCTGCATGTTGCATTGTTTTGGGGAAACTAAACTGATTTTCCCTTTATATCAAAGAAAATTATATTTATTTTTGGGGAATAGTCCTATTATTTTTTACAGTGTAATTGCATGGAGATTCAACAGGATTTAAATAGTCTGGATACTTGGCGTATATGGCAAATTCATTCGAACTAAATGCCTCTAAATGCAAAGCTACGCAATTTTACCATTTGGCATATCACATATCCTTTCTTTATAGTGTCAGAAATGTTATTGTTGACAGACCAAGGTGTAATATTCGATAAGACGATATCGTGTAAAGAGCATATCGATTATGTTACATCTAAAGCTTTTCAGTTGCTGGGATTTTTAAAGAGACAGACAAGTATGAATTTAAAGATCCCTTAACATTAAAATTTTTATAGTTTTCATCATTAGTACGGTCCATTTTAGAATATGGATTCGTTGTATGGATCCATACACAAATAACTCATATAAGACGAATTAAGCGAATTCAAAGAAAATTTACACATTTTACTGTGTCTAAACTAAATTGGGATCATACGTTGGACTATAAGTCACGTTGTCTTTTATTAGGATTGCATTCCTTAAAGTCTAGAAGAGTGACATAAGTTCAATAATGTTGGTCCATGATGTACTTAGTTGTAGGATTTCATGTTTAGAAATGTTATTTTCAATTTCCTTCTATATGCCTCAAAGAAATATTCGTTCTAGACGTCTATTGGTTATATGACCCTTTGGAAGTTTGGATATCGTGAACCTATCACATTATGCTATTTCTAATTTCAACTTGGTTGATTCATTATAATTTTAATTTATCTAGAGAGGGATCTGTAATATACTTAGTTTAATTTTTTAAATAACTTTTGATTTGATTTGTTTTGATGAATTCAGTATTACATACATATTTATATTTGTATAAATTCTTGTAATCTGTAGGATTGATTCTGTATATTGAAAAAAAAAAACAATTGAATTGAATTGTAGTGGATTCTGACGGAATTTGAGTGGACTATCGGAAGCCCAATATTTACAATTTTATTTATTCACGAGGCTTTTGATGTGAAAATGCAATTCATCAGACAACAACCGTAAAGGAATCGTCGTTTTTTTTATAAAACGCTCGCACACAAAATGTGTACTGCGAACCCGTGAAACGATCCATCGCTACTCAATTAAATAAGCCAACCAAGCGTTTGACAACTGTCATGTCTCTCCGCTAGCTGGGTTTGGTGAGTAAGGGTAAAAACAAAAACGAAAAACATTCTAAGATACCCTTTACATCCTAGCTCAAATCGACCGAAACATTATCAAGCATTGTGATATTTAGCAAAAACTGATTTGCTTCAGTCAAAATGTGCAAATGATTCATAGCCGACATTTCATTTCATTTCCTGAGAATTTCCTTCCATAACTGAATATCCGGTATGGATGCATCATACAGAAGAGACGATGAGTTATCCTAACAATGATAAGGAGGACACACAAATAATTTTCGGTTGAAATTTGAATTTTTATTGTCTTTTTATTAGGAAAATGATAAATGACTAAAGAATAATCAATCAGGTACAGGTACAGCCCTCAAGTTCTTAAGGCGTTTTGTTAACATTTTTTTCTTCCTTTGATCCTATATGAAATACTTTTCGCCCTAGCCTCATACATATTCTACTGAAAATCCTATATCTAGGTACGTTAGTTTTATTCAAGAATAACACGTGCTCCAAACGAAATTTTAATTACTAGCACAAAGCTTAAAATGCATATAACCATGATGTAACGGACGAACGGACGGATAGAACCGGATTAATGTTGCTGTTATGACGATTTAATTGTGATAAAATTTATTTATAGAGTGCCAAGCGTCATATGTAGTTATTTCAGTACAGAACAATGGAGATAATATGAGATTGCAAACATATAACGAATATGGCTAGGTTAAGTACAGACACAATTATATTTATGCCTTGCAATATTTTAATAGAAAATCGCATGTTGAACAGATTTTCCATTTTTATTGAGAGTGATTTTTATGGATGCTGCTCCAAAGCGATTTTGTAGATATACATAGAAACAATAAATAATATTGTAAATCGTGTTACTACTTATAAAGACAAAGAAAAATGGTCCTTCCAGACCCTTAGGTATTCAAAAACGAGAGATATGCATAGATAGATAGATACTCTTAAAGAACTCAAAACCTTCTTTATTTAATAAAGAAAAAGAAGGATCAAAAGGAGTAATTATTTGCGGAATCCATTTGAATTTTGCCGTGTCTAAGGAACTTTTTCTAATCTCTATGTCAGCACTCGTATACTATACTACCATCACCATCACCACCATCCACCAGCAACTTCAGTTTCTGTACTGCGAGACAGTAATAGAATTCCCTTTAAGGAACCTTTTATCGCTTCCCTTATCACAAGGTTTCAGGAATGGATGGCTTGGAATCCAATTTGTCGCGTGGCAATTTCAAGATCTCATCTTCTCTCACAATTTCATGGATCATAAAAGCAAAACAAGAAGAAGACATGGAATACCGTTTTTACTTTAATATCCCCCACCACTCCATGTATATGTATAGCTAGAGAGACGGGTTCGGATCTGAAAACTGTAATTGCACCAGCTAAAGCTAAAGCTAAACCCATAGCCAGTCACAGCAGCCACCAGACACACAGGCAAGAGTCACAAGATGATTATTATTAGGGATGTCGAGGAATTTAGCATATTGCCATGGATTTCACGCACGCCACTAATGAAATGAGATAGAACTGGGTTGGATAATTATTTTTATAACTATGGTGGAGCGCGTTATTATTTAATGTTAATTAGATTTTCTTTAATTTTCGAATATATATCCGTGAGCAATTATGAAATTGAATTGTTAAAAAGTAATATGTAAGTGCAAAGAACGTTTTTTTAAATGATTTAGAATTTGAAATATTTATTGCATGATTAATACATTTATATTGTATGGAGATGGAGACGAACAGTCGGTGAAATAGAAATTTACGTCGATTTTATAACTATGATGTAGAAAAAAATTATGATTAAATTATATACATATAGTTACCTGAAAAGTTTGATCGGTATCATGTGCGGTCGAAGCTAGTTGCCCGGGGAAAGGTACGGGCAGTGTGTAAGGAATCTGTTTTTTTCTTCTTGTTTTAGCCATCAGAACTTATTAGATCATTTTTACTACGGTATGAATGCAAAGAGCGAGATATGATACGGGGGACGGTATACATAGATTCATAGTGCCGGATCAATAAATTAAATTTTTTTTTTTTTTTTTACAAAATTGAAAAACAACCTAAAAACTCATTTTGCTGAGGACGACATGCTCATTTTGATATAAATTTGTTCGACCTTTTGAAATTGCATCAAGATTGAAAGATGATTCAAATGTGGGAGGACGAAATTATCCACGGGGGAGGTACATACATACATACATATATACATACTACAATTGAAATAAAAAAATTCGGAACAATTGGAAAAAATTCCCAAAAATTGGAAAAAATGATAACAATTGAAAAAAATTCGGAAAAACAATCGGAACAATTGGAAAAAATCCAGAAAAAAAAATCGTAATAATTGAAAAAAATTCGGATCAATTGGAGAAAATTCGGAAAAATTGGGAAAAATCGGAACAATTGGAAAAACATTTGCAAAAATTGGAAAAAATTGGACAAAATTCGGAAATATTGCAAAGAAACCGGGAAAATTGGAAACAAATCGGGAAAATTGGAAATAAATCGCAAGAATTGAAAAAAAAAATGGAAAGATTGCAAAATATTGCACCAAATCGTAAAAATTACAAAACACACTCTACCATATGCACATACACACACACAACTTTTGTGCAATTCTTACGAACTTCTTTGAAATTTTTACGAAAAATTGTAGCATTTTAAAAAAATCTCCAAAATTGCGAAAAACACACTCGACCACACGCATACAAGCACATTTTTTGCAATTCGGGCGAATTCCTTTGCAATTTATACGACAAATTGTAGTATTGAAAAAAAATCGCAGAAATAGCGAAAACACACTCGACTACACACACACACTCACACTCGCATACACACTTTTTGCTTGGCTAATTTTACGAAAAAATGTAGCATTTAAAAAAACTCGCAGAAGTAGCGAAAAACACTCGACCACATGCACACACACACACACACATACATACACATATTGCGCATTTATTGCGAATCTCTTTACAATTATTACGACAAAATGTAGTATTTAAGCAAAATCGGAGAAATAGCGAAAAATACACTCGACGACACACACACACACACATTTCGGCAATTCTTGCAAATTTCTTTCCAAATTTTACGAAAAATTGTAGCATTTTAAGAAAAATCGCAGAAATAGCGAAGACGCACTCGACAACACACACACACAAACACAATTTTTCGGAATTCTTGCAAATTTATTTCCAATTTTTAAGATTACTTTCCGAACTTTTAGCAATCTTAATGATTTTTTTTCCAATCTCAACGACTTATTTTTCGACCTTTTTGCAACGATTTCTTTTCAATTTTTACGATGTTTTTTCCAATCTTTACGATTTTTTGGAACCTTTTTGCAATTTTTACGACTTTCCGAACTTTTACAATCTCCATGATTTTTCTTGCAATTTCTATAATTTTTTTTTAATTTTCCAATTTTGCTAATTTTTTTTCTTAATTTTCCCGACATTTTTTTTGCATTTTTCCTGACTTCTTTTTCTAATTTTTAAGACATTTTTTGAAATTTTTCCATTTTTTATTTTTTCATTTTTTTCTATATAAGAGTGGACGAATAATTTCTGGGGGAAGAAACTGTCAACGGGGGTGGTATGTCACAAAAAAAACATTGCGGTATGCCACTTGTATCGACCCAACCAAATCTTGTTTTTTTAGCTATTATTATTGTGTCGTATTCAAAAATTAATTAGACAAAGGACTAAATAACAAAGTTTAGATGCAATTTTTTACTGAATTTAATCAATATCGATTTATAAATAAAATAAATGTTTTATTTTTATTTACTCATTGACTGCCAGTACGTACATAGCTTTGTATATATTTCTATATATATATATACATATGTAATTACATATGTATTACATCCGTAAAAATTATATTCATTACGAAATCATTAATTTTTACAGTAATGCTTTACCAGTCAATATCTGAAGAAACTTTAGCGAAAAAAAAAATTTGGACGAGTGATGGATTCTAATCTACTAATAGTGGGCAGGCCAGTTGTTGAAAGAGAAAATTTTTTTTTTGTTCTTCAAACCAGGTTTTAGTCTTCCGGTTCGAATGGCGTAAAGCATTATCCTGTTGGAATATGTACTCGTTCCTATTCTGAAAATCTTCCAAAATCGGAATTAAGCCTTCTTCCAAAATCTTAATATAAATATTCGCATTTATTTTAATGCCCTGAGGCCGGATTCCATAACACGGAGAATTGTGGAATTTGGGAGATGAGAGTTGATTTGACACATAATTCTCCACTTGGAATTCTGTAACTTGGCGAATTTGTTTTGAGAATTACTAAATTCTTTACTCCACTTGTTAAAATTCTCCGATGTTTTGCAAGTGGAAAAGTATGAAGAAGAATTCCCAACTGAGCATATTGTCTATTTTTGTTGTATTTTAAGAAGGTAGGTAACCTTGGTAACCTACGAATTTTCAAATTAACCAGAAGGAATTGCAATCTCTGTTTTCGCATTTTTCTCACATTTTCCCTAATTCTCAAATCATGTTCGTGAATTAGGAATGGACGATCGATATGCTAATCGGGAGATAATCGCCTGGTGTAGAGCATTTTCTAGACTTGGGAATTGGCAATGAAATAGTAATGGAAACGGTATGTTGAAACTAAAACGTGAGAAATGGATGTAATAATAAATAATTTTTAAAAATCTAGGCGAGATATCATCTGTACCAGTAGCAAATTTCTGTGAAATATCCATGTACAGAAGCTACATATGTCCTGTTTTGATAAAAACTGAATACCTACAACTTGCCGGGTTAAATTTCCTAAGATTCATTTATTAACCGAGATTTATCCTTGTTAATTTTTGTAATACACTAAATTTATTTTCATGCCCAAAACGTTTCTTTTAATGATCAATGGAATTTAATCAACTGAAATGTTATACGGATAATTTTGTGGGGGGGGGGGGGGGGGGGGGGGCAAGAAATTAACATTAATGGACAACCGTAAATTCATTACAATTAGTTAATTGTTGACATTCACTCATCAAATATGTTTAATTATTATACTAATTGCGTTTAATGTATTTAAATGAAATACCGACTGTGTAAACTGAGGACAGGTCTGAATTGTGTAATTCATATTCGTTTATTAGCTCGACACTTTAGAAGAGATGTCATAGAATCACTTTAATTATCGCCGTAACTCTAATTCGAAATTAAAACCCTGCCAAAATAACTCGATAAAAAGCGTAGAAATCGTTTTGGTTAATTTACTACCATCATTTTTTTTATTACCTGTTTATCATTATCTTCAAAAAAAAAATGCTAGAAATATTACTGTATAAAAAACCATCACCTGTGCTCAGCATAGAATTTGTTCACAACATAACACATCCGGATCTGTACGTATAGCAGGTACTACATACATACACAGATGATAAGCAAAACTGGGATAAGGGACTAGTCAGCCATAAAAATGAAATCAATAACATCGCTATAGCAAAGATAAAGGAATTTAAAGATTTTCAGTAAATCCAACATAAAATTCGCTTTGGTATAAATAATCGAATCATTTTTCTCACCTCTCTTGGTTCATTAAGTCTTTGTAGCGCAGCAGAAAAGCACCTGATGCTCGCTCTGGAATCCCAAGAAAAGCCTGGAATTTATATAATTTCGAATGTTTTATCTGCGATGCAAATGGAATGGAAAATACTTGGAATATATTCGAGCAAAATCATTTCTTGGATGGAGTTCTTCCCTTTTCTGTATGGATATGGAAGTTTGTACATAGTTAGTGTTGTTATAAGTATAAATGGGGTAAAGCTCATGTGGAAATGTTTATGTTTTCAAGAGGTAAAAAAAAAAAAATAAATGCAATACTTGCAAATGTTGGTTGCATCGATTAATGATATTTTGGAAAGCTGAAAGCTGACCAATTTATTGCACTTCGAGTTATAGAGAGAGACATGAATATTTCTAATATTTTGTTTTATTTTATTTCTGTTTCAAGGAATCGAGAGATAATACGGATTTCAAAGTTATAAGGAATTGTGTTTCAAAATTAAATAATGTTCGTTATACATTGTTAAGGCTGAATAAATTGATGGCGTTTTCTTTTCGCGTGTATATTTCTAACAATTTTTATAATATCGACTTTGGAGTATAAACGTCATTGTTCGGCCCACATAACCGAAACTCATTTACATGTTTCACATTTCGCCCGAAAAACCGTTCTATGACTAGCCAAATAATGATCCCCTACCAAAGTATTATTCCTCACAGCAATAATCTCTTAAGTCCTCTAAAGATCCACATATACGCATACATCAATGAAATATTTCCTAAAAAGATAAAAAAAAAAACAAAGAATCTTTCTTTAAATGAAAAAAAAAAACACTTCTACTTATTTAAACACAATTCCGCGTCCACTTCAGATTCTTCCTACAGATGCCCCATATACATTTCCACCGGAAAATTAAAAGAAAAATATAATAATAATCTAGAAATATAAAAAAAACTTACTATTTTCGAACTTTTCCTCAATTATTACTTACACGTCTTCGTAATGTCATTAAATGACATTAGATTACATCATATGTTCTCGCCTTCGCAACAGTCAGAGTTCAATGGAATGTAACTTTTAGATTGCGCGTTGCCAGGGCAATCCATCATGAAGCAGAGACGTCGGGGTTCACGGCGGCTATAAAAAGGCGATGAACACAGCAAAAGCACCCTGGTGTCCCCCAAGGCTCGGTCCTCGGACCAACTCTCTTCAATCTTTTCATCTATGATCAGCCTGTCAACGACTCAAATTCCACCACACTACTTTATGCTGATGACTCCCTTACGTACGCCCACTCCATGTCATCCAATTTCGCTGCTAGTGGAGTGGCATGTCTTCAAACTCGACGAGTTCTACAGAAAATGGGCCATCAAAATAAATCTTAACAAATCTGAAATGATTTGCATCCGAAACCCCTCCACAAGGGGAAGACCCAACCATGCCACACGTGCCAACAACTTCGAAATCGAAGTCAATAACGAAAAGCTTCAGCCTTCAAGGAACACCAAATATCTTGGTGTCTGTTTCAATAATCTGTTGAAATTCAACAATCACGCCAAGCTGACCATGAAGAAAGTCAACTACGCTTACTCCCTACTCAACCCTATTATCAGAAGGAGAAACGGTCTCTCGAAAGATACAAAGCTGCTTATATACATACTGCTCATCCGCCGAATTATCTGCTATTGCTTCCCAATTTCTCCATCCTATATGAAGCAAATCAGCGCCCTCGAAAGAAAGATCCTAAGGGCCTGCACAGGAGTGTACAGGAAACCTGACGGACACTACTTTCCCAAAACCCTTTTTTATAACAGTGTAAACATCACTTCAATCGAGGACTATCTCCTTTCTCTCGCGGTCAAACAACTTGAGAAGATCTCTCAACATCCTAACCTCCTCATTAGCCAGCTTTGAACGTAACTTCAAGTTGAAAACTTCCACTAGTTATCACCTCTACACCTAATCAAATCGGAAACGACAAACATTTATTACCTGGGCGAAAGATTTACTTTCTTCACTAGTACAGGAATCCACCATCGTGGATAGGACATCATAATAGCATCTCGATCATCGTGGGATTTATCAAGAAACGCTAGTCTTAAACCCTCAGCAAGGTAGCGAAATCTCTAACATTCCACAACTTCCCACTTCCATTCAACTTCCCTATTCCTCTAAATCCACACATCCCAAAATTGTTAAATAACAGACAAGAACACAACTTGCCGTCGCGCAACAAGCTGTTAACAATTACCCGACATCGCGAAATATAAAATTAATAGTTATTCGAACAATTAAAGTGTAAAGTGCATTAAAGACATGAGTGAAACCTAGGCCAAAATAAAACCCTGTAAGTAAAAACTTTCAAATATCCCGGGATATCGGTTCGATTTAAAATTTCGCCATAATTCGTTTTAATTCGTAAATCGTGTGTGAAGAACTCTTAGTCTTGACTTGGCAAAAGCACCCGTTCTCGTTTCAGAATTTAGTCGGAACGCATCCTCCACCAGAATTTAATCGATTTCCTATCCTTTTGCAAAAACTCCAATTTTGCCTTCACCTAAGCAGGAATTTACTCCTGTTGCAGAAATTTACTTCTGCTTCATTTTCGTCCACATCTGAGCAGAAATCTAATTCTGCTACTGCTCCCGTGCTCACACAGGCAGCACAGACAAAACTTCATTTGTTTACGCCTACACGGTACAATATACTTCAACTTTGTTAGAAGTTCAACTCTGCTCTCACACTGCAGCACACTCAATGCAGCTACTTGCTGCAGCACTTCCATTTATAATCGTACACGTAACAGTGTACCCCAAAAAATTCCATTTTGTAAATTCATGAATTTAATAGTGAATTCTTCTTTTTTTACAGAAACAAAGGGAGCAAAAACACAGTGGCGGCACTGAACGAATTTGTTGAATGAATTGAATTTCTGATATAGTTTTAAGCAATAATATCTGAAGAAAAATTTTACAATTGAATTAAAGGACTGAGTTATCTCTTAATAAACCTGCAGCCACTACGCTTGGGCACAGATCTCATAGTCGTAACCGACCAAAATGTCGATAATACGTTATATACACGATTGGAATCAGAAAAAAAAACTGTGTCGAATGTTATGGGGGTCTCATATCTTTACGATGAAAATAAAATAATTAAGCCATTGAAAACGCCTGTACTTTTCCGTTACTTTTTAAACACATGTTGCTTAAAGCAAAGGAATGTTTTTTTTTAAACGAGTTACATACAGCATCCGAGGTTTGACAGCTTGAGAGTTTACATCATTTTTGCGGATCATAAAATGATGACTTCTGTCATTAACCCTAGACTATACCGCATAGATCCGGCTGAAATTGAGCGATGTCCTGAGTTATGTTAACTTCGAAGGCATCGATCGATTGGGGCTTATTAGTATAGACCTGCGACTTCAAAAATGCCCATAAGAAAAGTCTAGACGGGTTAAACCGCACGATCTTGGTGGCCAATTCACATCACCTCTGCGAGAGATAACCATACTCTGAAATCGTTCATGCAAAACGTCCATCGTGGCGTTCTCTATGTGACACGTAGTGCCGTCATGCTGGAAGCACATGTCTTCCACGGCCATATCGTCCAATTCGGCCTAAAAGGAATCGGTTATCACTGATCTATGGCAGTCGCCGTTTACGGTGATGGCCTCACCAACGTCGTTTTCGAAAAAGTACGAACCAATGACGCCGACGGCACAAAATCTGCACCAAACAAATTTGTTGTGCATCCGTTGCCACCTGATGAACCTCGTGTGAATTGGTTTCGTTCCATATATGACAATTTTTCCCGTTAACATAGCTATCCATCCAAAAATGCGCCTCGTCGCTAAAGATGATTTTTCGGTCAAAATTGGGCTCCTCTTCCAAATGTTCCAAAGCCCATTCAGCGAACAAACGGCGTTGTCTATGGTCATTAACTTTGAGCTCCTGAATCAGTTAGATTTTGTACGGATGTAGACCCAAATCTTGACGCAAAATTAGGCCTAGTTAAAGTCTGCGAAAGGCCGATTTCTTGTGCACGGCAAGTAATTGACTTCCTTGGGTTCTCCTGCACATCTTCAAGGACAGAAGTGATGTTATCTGCCGATCTGGCCTTCCTTTGAAGTACGGGTAATGGTTGATTATTTACCGAACCGGTCGTTCGAATTTGGCTACCAAACGTTGGAGAGTCGACTTTGAATGGCCTCCATGTCTGACGTAAACTGGGCACAACGCTCGCAACGTTTGCACTAACGAACACTAATTTTGATATTAAAGTTTTATCATTTCGATGTGGTGCTCAATCGTATAACTTGAATTGATGATTTGGCATCAATGACTGAATAATAAACTAACGTCGCCAAAACAACATGGCCGGCACAGCCTGTCAACATCGACCCGTCCCTATTGGAAAATCCTTTAGTTTGGAAGTTATCGTTTTTTTCTGATTTTGAATAAGTTTTTGGGCTCGTGAAAACTTTCATTTCAGCGTCGATATTCGAATGAAACTTGCCGCAATACTTCAAAGTGGAAACGTTAAAAAAAATTGTATTTATATTTCTAAAAATTACAAATCGTGGTATATTTTCATGTATCGGTACACTAATTCTTATGAGTTTTCATATATGAGCACTCCAGTCATATTTGTAAATGATACCAAAAATTAATCTCACACGAAGAGTTCCGTACCATGGTACAAAATTTAACATTACGTACTTTTTATTTATTTTTTCAAATGGCGTCGAAAAAATCACGCCTCTTATGTAGGGCCCCTATTAATTTTATTTTAGAAATACACACTCTGTAAACATTTCAACTGTCTACCTATTACGGATCATGAGATACAGCCTGGTGACAAACGGACGGACGGACGGACATCGGTGGCTTAGTAATAGGGTTCCAGTGTTTACCCTTTGAGTGCGGAACCCTAAAAACTATACAAATCCTTAAAGTACTTTAGTCCTGATGAGTAAACAAATTCGCTTCTTTTTTCCACTTAGTTCAGCAAAGCTCTCCGAGGTGGCGGCAGCGTCAAATATCTGTAGACTCGATATTGCACAAAATAAATGAGGCCCTCAGCGCTAAAAAACTACACATTTTTACAATAGAGATAATTTGGTTACTTCGGCTGTTCGAGCCTATCGTTTTTTCTTGTAAACTTTTCACCATTACTTAAGGACGGCTCAAACTACAGCTAAGGCCAAATTTTGTTATTTTCGTTTGATTGAAAATGCGATTTTCATATTTTTCAGGTTTGTTTATGAAATTTTGTGGCTTAGGCTGCTTTTGCGCTGAGCGCCTCAAATATGAACATAGGCATGTTTATATACGAGTATATCCGGATGAGAGGTTCAAAGGGAAAAGGTGATAGTATTCACCTAGACAAAAAATATATTGTATGGCAGGGGCCATCTCCAGCATTATGACACAATGATTAAGAAAATAGTAGCTAGTTTTCCACGAACTAGCCCGAAAAAGTATGTACAGGGTGCACGGTCACCATTAGGATCCCAATAATTTATAAAGCCTCATGGTCTTTCCAACGCCTCATACTTTCCAGGTTAATGGAAAAAGCAGTGATGTTATGTTTTTCTTTTAAACCATAGAAAAGGAAAAGAAACCGATTTTTTTAAAGCGCCTTAACTGAAGAGAAAGAGAGAGAAAGAGACAGACAGAGAGAGAGAGAGAGACCGACAGAGACAGAGAGTGTGAGAGTGAGACATAGAGACAGTGAGAGACAAAGAGAGAGCAGGAGAGAGAGAGAGAGAGAGAGAGCGAGAGAGAGAGCGAGAGAGAGAGGAGATGAGTACGGAGCTGCTTGATGCTTGAACAGGTCTTGGAGAGGCCATTAGGCTGTATATACAATGAGGTTTTAATGTTGACCGTACACTCTTTACTTTTTAAAGCCACGCGTAGGAAGGGTCTGGCTCGAGATGGCGCAAGCTCGCCTGTGCTGGCGCGTCCGTTCCATTTCGGTAACTTCAAAGGCGGGACGCGAGCATGCGCGAGGTGGCTCGTGCTCGTCCGCACTAAGTCGCTTGACTAGTGAAACCACGCGCCGTGGGAAGCAAGCTTAAGGTACAGACTGTTTTGTGAAAAACTAGAATATTTTCTAAATCACCCAGTAACTTCGAAACGATTGAATTGCTCTCTGCCCTGCCATATAATTTATCACCTCATCCCCTTTGAACCTCTACCTCTCGCCAGGAAACACCCTGCATTTAGATTTCACGTACACTGGCTTCGCTTTTTGGGTAGCACGTTTAGTGGATCAAGATGCTGTGCATTACTGTTGTTGGAATTTTGGCATATTATTTGACATTTATTTATTTTTTCGCTTGTCGATCTTCAATCAATAATCGTCTGCATTTGTGTTCTTGGTATGCGGGCTCATCTTTTATCATTAGGATTTTGGAAGAGACAAAAACAATGTTGGGCTCATTACCCGGTGTTAGAGGTAAACAAGTTGGTGATTGGAAATAATCTGGATCATAGTAAAGATCTGACATTTTGGATGAGCAGTAACTCAGTAAATGTCCCACATAAACATATCTAAAACTAAAAGTAAATTGAGAGAGAAGATATGTACATAAATACATATTATGATTTTTACTTGTTTTTAATAATTGAAGTATTTTAATAATGGACCAAACCCACTCATATTTGAAACTATGCTACTTTCTATGTGGGAATTTACATATAATATACAAAATTTGAGACCTCGCATGGTGGCCAAAAACTAATCAAAAGTAAACCGAGGCTTTTTTTAAAAAAATTCAACGGGTTGTTTTTCTAACTGGTGTCAATTCTACAATAGTTATGGAAGCCGTTTAAACCCTCGGCGTCTGCATTTTCAGGTGAAATAGTAGCGATCTTCAGTGCTATTATATTACAAAAGGAGAATTAGCTCAAACCAGGTCATCTGGTTAATCATTTAAGTATTTTCTTAAAACAGATATGCTTCGAGCAAATGACGACAATAACTGATATAATAAAATCCAAGGTGAATTTTGTGAGACTATTCGACGTGGTTTTTGGAGAATGGCAACGATCGAGTTCTAATAAACAGCCCTTTGAAAAAGGATCGATGGTGTGATATACAGAGGGCTCAAAAACAAATAGTGGAATCGGACTGTGCATATACGGTCCCAGATGCCATATCTCAAAGGCTCTCGGTATTATCCATAAGCAATAAATGGCTTAACCATCAATATTCTCTCAGATAGTCAGGCCACTCTCAAGGCCTTAAAATCATTCCCTCATAAATCGAGGATAGTCCGGGATTGTATACAAGCCCTTAAAAATTTATCAAAGAGAAACAAAGTTATCCTCATATGGGTACCTAAACATTTCGTGACACTTCAAAGTGTTACCTCAGATCTACCCTAAATAGCTGAGAAAACCACCGAAAACCCCTTTATTGGGAAATGCTACAAGGACTTCGTCAGGCCAAAATGTTTATCGTCAACTCTATCAGAAAAACAAAAGAACTCTTGCACCTTAGAAGAACAGAGCTTAAAATGATTACAAAGATCTTCTCAGGCCACTGCTCCTTTCGGTATCACTTAAGCAAGATGTTCTTAGGTGAGACTTCATCGTGCCGCTTCAGTAAATTTAGAACTTGTTTCGGCAATCCATATGGGTAGTAAAAATGCCATTTTATGATCGATTTACATTTGTTAAGTTAGTTATTTTCGAAATCGTTAGATGTTTGTAGTTTTAAGTTACATCATAAATAAAAGAGTTAATCTTAAGACCAAATGTTGTAATGTTTTTTTATTCATTATGCACTCGTTTTAAGCCTAGAGACAGATCGTATTACTTTACTGCCTTCTCAGAATCATTCTAGTTCTCGCTAAAGATGAGAAAATTTAATCTTATAATAAGTAGCCTGTAAAGTGCCAATTGTTTTTTTTTTTTTTTTGCAGTTCTTCAAACCTTTTCAATAATTCCTCACTGTATACAGGGAGCTTAAAAAAAATCCAAATGTCTTGATAAATCTTCGACTCGATTTTAATCTGTTGTTGCCTTTTAAAAGCAAAACATTTCATGGACACGACTAGTAAAACCGCCAACATAATCAAATATTTCGAAAAATTCTGTTATTCAAAAATATTTTCCACATAAAATTAAATTACGATTTCCGCTTAAAGGATTTAAAATTCTTATCAGCGGATACTTGCTATTTTTAATATTTGCATCTGAAAAGCGCAAAAGTTAAAAGTCGAAATCCGCACCGAACTAAAACGAAAAAAAAAAGAGGATTAAGTTCAATTGACAGCGATAATCTTTCCGACCTTGTCTAGAGATAAGACCTCTGTTTAAGATGATTGCTTTCGGTAGAATAAAAGCGCGATAATGATTCATGTCAAGAAATAAAGAAGAGCTTCTCGTCTTGCTGAGAAAATGTTTCATTACCGTGCATTTCAATGCGTGAATTAATTTAATTACTTCAGAATACATTATAGTGATTTTAAGCAAATTGAGAAGTCGTTACAGATTTACTGTCGTCCGTCACATTAACCGGTTTCATAAATATTTATTACATGTGGAATTGAGGCCATTACTCTTGAATTATTATAAGACAGAATGCATAGGCCACCCACGCATAAAATTAAAATTTATTTAGATTTTTGCATATTTATCCATCTGTCTAATGACATCTTGAGAGCGGGTTGATTTAAAGAAGTAAACTAATCTTACGCACAATATTTTTAAGAAAAGAAAAAAGTAGAAACAAAATGGTAAAGATTTTGACACTGTTTGTGCAGGATTTGAGCTAAAGAACTGAAATTTCGTACACGGCATTCTTTCTATTTTTGATCGATAAGTTCGGAACTTAGAATACAGAGAGTACAGGAAGTGTGATAAGCCAAATTTAGCATAGTCAAATCCTGGTTGGGTTAGTATCTGTTGCCGCTGTAGTGAAAGCTCAGTACAGCCGTGTAGTAGAATAAATATAGAGAGCGGGGTAACAAGATATATAGTTGAAAATAATGCAGTTGCTCCCACCGAAAATGCTCTTAGTCGCTGCCACTGCGCCAAGATACCCAGGGAGTTTCTCAGCTGTCACAAACGTAAACAAATCTTCAGTAAACAAATATTTGGTCGTTTTTGTTATTAGTTTCAATTTAATATAAAAATGTGTGTAAAGTATACACAAAATAAAATTTTATATCTAAAAAAAAAAAGATATCCCACGTCGTACCTTGGTGTTGGTGTGGCATTTTTTCACCAAACACTTCATTCTGAAAATACATGAACATCACTTACAAAATTATCAGTATAATATCAACAGATAATTACTTACACTCTTTATTTTATTTAGCACTACTTTTAAATAAAATATCTTTCACTTTTCACAAGTCTTAAATTAGATTTAAATTGTTGCAAATTAGGAAACTTCGTTTGAAAGCTAAAAATACATTTGTCTCTATCTTCAATATAATGCTGACCTACTTCACGGGACCCTGAAAATATCTACGCTCATGCACTCGAATTTTACAGGTATCAACACTTCCTGTTGTCTCTTTATTCTAAGGTTCGGAAATATGCCAAATTTGGCAGCTACTTCGTAGGGTTGCCATACAGAAATTTATAGATTTGTAAATTTTTCATGTACATATATTGGGGAGACGATCAATCTCAGATTTTTTCATGTACTGTAGAGATCTTCGAAATGAAATTGATTATAGCTGATTTTTACTGCCCAAGAAATCATTTTGAAAGAAATTTGATACGGTAGAGAGGCCAAATTTACCTAGGTACATATTTATAGCGTAAGGCCAAAATTAGTTTTAAACCAATAATAAATTTTCCCTAATTTTTATTTACTACATTGTTAGCATAGTAAAAATACAGAGCGCTAGAACTCATAGCCCAGTCAGGTTAGAATATACCTATGACCTGGTAATCTTAATACAAAATGGTGTATTAGCCACCATCTTGAATTTGAGGAGGATTTGTTTTTAAACAATATCTCGGCCAATTTCAACTTTTTAATAAAAATGGTAAGGACTTATTGATGTTATTGTAAATTTGATTCTTTACAACTGTAGTCCTCACAATTTTATCGTGCAATAGATATTTTTGGAAATGCGCGGGAAAAAAGTGGTTAAGTATAATTATCGAATTATCTCGTTTCTTATTAACTTTAACTTGACAAGAAGAAAGTTGTATAGAATTACTTTTCCTACAATTTTGATCTCAACTACTTTTTTCCTGGAACTAATATTTAACGTCTTACACTTGCTATAAAGGCGCAGAGCAACTTAAAAATTGTGTTTTACGAACTCCTTTTAGCACCATCACAGGGGTAGAGTTTCAGGCGCGTTGTTTTTACACCCTAGATGAAATTTATAGGGTGTACTAAGTTTGTCATTCCGTTTGTAACACCTCGAAATAATTATGCTAGAGCAAAATGGATTTTATTTTGATTTTTGCATGTCCGTCCGTCTGTGCGCACGATAGCTCGAGAACGCGTATACTTAGAGAGCTGAAATTTTATACACGGACTTTAAAAAAAAGTAAAGTTATGTTCGAAAATGAGACAAATCATGCAACTCCTTCGTGGAGTTGCCATACAAAAATGTCGTTTTCCACTATATATTTGGACACTGCCTGAGAACGCGTCGACGTAGAGAGCTGAAATTTGGTACATGGTATTCTCATTGTACTAATAAATAAAATTTCAGAAATGGACTAAATCCGGCAACTCCTTCTTGGTGTTGCCATATAAAAATTTTGGTTTTCTACGTATAATGTGAAAACGATCAGTCCCAGACATTTTTATTGTACTTGAAATTTCTTCAGAATACGAAATCCTATAAAATTGGTTATAATCATTTTTTTTCTGTTCGACGAACCGTTCTGGAAATATATGCGAAAAACCACTTCAAAAATCATACTTGCACAGAGGGGAGTGACCGCACGAAATTACATACGGGCATTCATCTAGGGTATCATAAAAATTGGTCTTAGACCAATTCTAACTTTTTTACTTGTTATGTGGTAACATCGGAATCTCGCAAAGTTCTTTTGAAAGGGTCGATAATCCTGGCCTCGTTCTTACAATTTCCCAAAAATTTTTCCTGCTTTGCAGAAGGGGCAGATGTTGCGTTGGCGATGATGGCTGGTGATCGATGTTTTGCGGTGCGTGCAGCGAAGACGCAACCCAACCTTTCAATACGACCGTTTCTCAGTCTTCAGGGTAATCATCGTATATTACAACAACTTGCACTTCAATTCGTATGAGGCCCTACAAATTTGTGCAGTAAGAATTCTCCATCAACCACAACGAGACGTCTTTCTCCCAACAGATCAGAAAATTGCAGAGGCACGAAGCAAGTATAAAGTGAAGGCCTAGTACCTTCCCGCATCCTTTCCTCGTTGAACACATATAGAGGATACGGCGAAAGCTCGTAGGCAAAAGTTAATAATAAACTAGATAATTCGATAAATATACTTTACCAATTTTTCTCGCTTAGTTCGAAAAATATCGGTCGCACGATAAAAATTGTAAGGATTACAGTTGTAGAGAATCAAATTTACAGCAATTTAAGTTCTTAAAAATTTTGTTGTAAAGTTGAAAATAGCCGAGTTATTGATCAAAAAACAATTCCGCCTTAAATTCAAGATGGCGGCTAACGTACTAGCTGAATTTGGTCGCCATTTTAAATTTAGACTACCATTGACCCCCCTAAGAGTTAGAACAATAAAATTGCTAACGTGAATTTTTCCTATTTAGGGTTCCGTACCCAAGGGGTAAAAACGGGTACCCTATTACTAAGCCTCCGTTGTCCGTCCGCCTGTCTGTCACCGGGTTGTATCCCATGAACTGTAATAGGTAGACAGTTGAAATTTGCATAGAGTATGTATTTCTATTGCAGCTATTACAGCACGTAATACAAATAAAATAAAAATAAAAATTGAAGGAGGCTCCCATACAAGAAACGTGATTTATTCGGTGTGTTTTTCCTCGTTTTATTCTCATTCATTATTATTATCATAAGTAGGAGTTTTTTTTTATTATTTTTTCAAATAACAGCACAATTTACTTAAATGACGCTTACGCTCATTTGAAACAATAAATAAGAAGTACATAGTGTTAAGTTTTGTACAATCGTACCGAACCCTTCGTGCGCGAGTCCGACTCGCACTTGGCCGATTTTTTTTTACTAACCCGACTGGGCTATTATCGGATATATGTAGATTTCTAACAAAGTCAACCCATGTAAATTTCCCTGTTAAAGTTTTCGTCATTCTATAACTAATACTGTCGTACTTGATTATGATGTTGTTCATTTGGTTGAAATAGTTTCTCCATTGGAGGTAATAGGGTAAGCATTGATCAAACACAATTCCACAGGAAGTTATTCTATTACCGGAGTTCTTTCTAACTTCGTCAAGAATTTTCCTCACGGGGTTTTTGATAACCCACTCGTTCGTGCAGTTAGGTTAAATGTCGATGTCTTTAATACTTCTGGAGGGATCTATTTAAATCTTTCGAAGGTCAATCAAATATTAAAACTTTACTAACAAATGAGAAATAGGATAAAGCTCTAAGTAAAATGAACTCCTACAACATTGTGATTCTAGGACTTAGCAAAATTAGATGACACGGTGTAGGCAAAACGACGAAGTGCCTGAAAAACTTCTTTACAGTGTGTACAAACCAACTAAACATAGAGATAGTGCGCTGATATAATTCCCTAAATATATAGGATCGGCCTTATTAGTTGAAAAATAGTTTTACCTTCAACAACGACCTACAACGACAACAAGAATTTGTCAACTTATAACCGTAAAGTATAATTGGATTACTCATATTCGTAGAGAATACTTAGAAATTCGTCGATCAAGAAAATAAATGTACAAATGCTAGGCAAATAAAATCACTTTTGACAACAAATATCGAGGAAGCAAAAAATATCAGCTAACGAATGGCTGATGAATTATTATATTTTTCACCTTACGGGCAAAGACAAGAATTGAAGGTTGATTCTTGCAAGTGCAGAATTGAATTCCAAGGTAAATGGACAAAACAAAAGCAGAATAAACACTACAATATAAATTACTATAACGATAATGGATGAGATTAATTCTAAAAGAAAACCAAATTTGATACTGAATGATGACCAAGCTACGAAACAAATAAGAAAACGACTCAATTGACCAACAAAAAATAAGAGTTTGAGAAAAACTCTTAAAAAGAAAAATCTTTTTAATAGAAAAATTTCTTCGAAAAAGAGAGAGCGTTTCATATCACGAGCAACCGTATACTCTTCAGTACGGTTTGGCTCCTGCCCTCCCTCTATGAACTTATGCCAGTCCCGTATTGGCCTAATCTCCAGTAAATACTTAACTTTTCGCTTCATATTATGATTCACTCTTAAAAATTTCTTTAAATCCATCTTCTTCTATTATGAAATGAAAGTTTTATATCCGGTCGCCTATTACGGATTGTACTAGACGGCGTTTCATCAGAGCCTCACCTGATAAATGTCGGTGTTGCCCAGGGCTCTGTTATCTCTCAATTGTAATTAAGGATCGGCTTTCCCTTACTTTTAGTCTTATTCATAGTTTTTTCGGTGACAGTACCTGCATGATTTGATCATTTAATAACAACCTTATGACAAAGCGAATCACGTCGAGTTCAATGCATCTAAGTCCCAAAACTGTCTCATCGCTTTAAAACAACATTTTTCTACTCCCGTTTCTTTTGATGGAGCACAAGTCCTACATGTCATTCTTGTCCAACAGATCCAATAACTTTCCCGGGATAAACAGTTTGTACTGAGGACCTTCTTTCTAAGAGTTATTCGAAATTTCCCTGGGATATCCCACAACTACTCTCTATGGAAACATTCTCGGTTTTTTGCAGACACATACAGGACAATTTTGGGACAAGCATGAGATAGTCGTTTTCCCCTTCCAGAATTTATTTCGGTATATTCTCTGATTGTCGTGGTTCGCATTGTTCTCTGGTGAAAGCACTAATTTGTTGCTTGACGTGCTTCCGTGTGTTGTTTTTGAAGAACAAAAACAGAACACCCAAATATGTACCTATGGAAAGAAGCCGTATGAGAACTGCGTTGTTTAAGCCAACTACATGCGTGAACCTATATTAGAATTCATTTGCTTCTGTAATTTCTTCTTGTTTTGGCAAAGTTTGTTAATTGTACATTTAAGAACATGTTTTGTCATAGGAATTCTATTTGCCTGTGTTAAAAATGTTGGATTTATGTTTTGTGCAAATGCATACACCTTTGGAATAATCTTTCCACCCATTATTTTTTTTTTTCGTAAAAATGCCTATCCATAACAAACAAAAAACAGAAATACCAGAAAATCTCAAACAATATCCTCAGATATTCCCCCGTACATCCTGCCAACATATTAAGATATACGGGAGTTTCACATTATTGAATGCGTGCCTGAATTGTGCCTGAGTAAAACCACAGCCAATCCTGTAGGAAGGGCATGCGATCTAGCAGGGACATCCCAACCCCGGACACCTAGAGATGTCCTAAGTTGTTGACTGGGATCGGACGGGATTTCCCACGGACAATTCATATATCCCAACAGGATTTCCGAGTAACATACCACGGACATATTTGGTCTGTGCGGGTCAGACCTAGAAAAAAAATACAATTCCCATGTCTGAGCCGGAGCTAGTCGCACTGCCTTGTCCAAAAAAGAGCTTTCAAGCTCATTAGCGACTTAGCAATGACTTGTCATATCGACTCACTCGAACACTGCCACAATATTGGATGCCTTCGCTCTTTTATCGCTATGTGCATGGTCAATGTTCTGATGAATTATCTAGTCTGATCCCTTGTAGAATGATTCATGTACGTAATACCCTTGCAACTAGTTTCATCCTGTGAAGGTGACCCCTGAGAGAGAGGCGTTCCCAGTGAGAATAGACAGACTTCTCAAGGTTGGCTCGTTAAGTCCAAGGACCTTATTCGTTTGAGTTGGGTTTGGTTTACCCCACAGTTCGTTTGTTGTTCTACCCGAGGGATTTTCTAACCAAAGGCGATTGTGTTGGCTGTCAGCCCAGCTTGAAATGATTGAGACAAGGTGTTTTGGTGCATCCCGACTGTAGAGGCAGTTTCGCCGATGCTGAACCAAGACGAGGAAGCTCGTCTGCTCTTTCATTCCCGCTAATGTTGCTGTGACCCGGCACCCACTGCACTATCACCCTGTTATACCGAGAGAGGAAGTTCAGGGTGGTTTTGCGCTCTATTAATAGTTTGGATGATATACAGGGTTTAGATAAAGCCTTCACAACTGCATGGCTGTCTGATCAGATGACTATTTCCATGCTCTCTCGGGTATAACCTCCAGATCCCGAGTGCTAGTTCACTTATAAGAGCTGCTTGTGCTATGAAGGCACAGTCTTTGAATCTTCTCCAATATCTTGCAATGATTGGCGAAGTCCATTGCTTTCCACCACACCACCGAGCCGTAGGTTAACATGGGTCAAATGACGCTAGTGTATATCCATAGGATCATCCGCGATTTGGATCCCCAATTCTTTCCTACCGGTCTGCGGCACATTGAGAAGACTCTAAGAACTTTATTCGTCCTGTCTTCGAGATGAGGTTTCCAGATTAACTTTTTATCTAGTATAATACCTAGGTATTTCATCCTGTCCTTTAATTCCAATTGCGTGGAGTCAATCGAGGGCAATTTAAACTGGAGATATTCCTTTTCATGGTGAAGAGGCATAGATCAGTTTTCCATGGATTGATGCTCAGTCCGCAATTCCTAGCCCAGCGCATGACTAGTCGAACCGCGTTTTGGACCAGCCCACAGAGTACAGGTTCATAGCTCCCGGTGACTAAGATTGTCAAGTCGTCTGCGTAACATACTGATTTGTACCCCATCCTGGTGAGTGTTAGCAAGAGATTGTCTATGATGAGTACCCATAAAAGAGGTGATAGGATACCACTTTGAGGGGTGCCCTTGTGAACTCTTTTAACTCTGTTTACCCCGACCAGATCAGCAAAGACAGTTCTATTATACAACATGTGTGGAATCCAATTTTTTAGAGATCGGTTCACTGCATATTTTATTAGAATTTCGGTGAAGTAATGCAGAAGAATGGGAAGCTTACCTTAGAATGAGGATTTCACTAATTTAAAATTCTATACGAAAGTAGACATCTGGCTTCCATTCACATCTTATACATGAAGTCCCACGAGCCCGAAATTGCCAAAATAGAATCGTTTCGAGTCGTCATTCATATATACACATTAAACTCACCCACTCATCTCGTCAACATGATATTACAAAATCTGCCGAATTTAAAAAAAAAAAAAACTCCGCCACCAATGTTTGTTATCTCAAATCCAAACATATTTATAGTCCTGGCAAAAAAAAAACAGCATATTAAATCAAATATAAGAAAACTTTTACGTTCAACATTCCCTGCAGAAAACAGATAAAAACCGAATCAAAAACAACTTTTTATCTGATTCTGAAGCTGTCAAACTTTCGCAGAGAAATCATCAAAAGTTGGAAAGTATTAATCATTGCTCAGCAGAAGCTTAAACGGCATGTCATGCCGGCAGCAGTTGACAAACGTATTCTTAATTTCACTTATCGAAAAATTTTCATGGAGGAATAAATTTTCCACTAAAATACAAATTTGAGGTTAATTTCTCCCAGAAGACAGCATCAATTTCGTAACCGTAAACGAACGAACAATCTTACCCAACCCACCCAGCAACAACAACTTGAAATCGCGATTCCAAGCAATTTTTCTTAATGTACTTAAAAAGCTCGGCACATAGCGAGAAGGTATATACATACATAGTCATCTATATATATGTATGTACATCTGTACAATATATGACCTGGAGTTGATAGAAGTTATATATGTATGTAATACGTAAATATATGTAGATATTCCAGGACAGACTTTGCATCCTTGAAGGCAAATGATTGTACCGATTTCTGTTTGCTCTATCGTCTTCCTTACTTTAGCAGTATTTTTTTTTACCGCAGAAAACCTTTCTCTATTGAGAGTACGTGTAATCTTGTCTAGTTTTCTGTACTCTATGGGTTCAGTAAAACCAGCAGCAAGCAACCCACCACTTCAACCCTTAGCCTAGATTGATGCTTTTGTATATGGATATACAACGAAATCGGAATCCGGCTACGGGCGACAACGAGGTATATGGGGACACAGAGTAAAGTATCCGATGCTCAGACTTCCATTACGTACGGAACATCAAGCGACATTTTATGTGCTTTGGAGGCTGGAAACGTGACATTTATTTAAAATATGTCCTTTAGTACGTAACTAGATGATATTACCACCCTGTGCTCCGTTGACGGTATTCGCAAACAAATACATAAAATTATGTTAAACTTCCGATTTCGATATTCCATCAGACATCAGTTGGGGGAGATTTCCATCCTATATCTATATATTCTTTTTTTTTTTGTTATGATTTATCAACAAAAAGGCGGCCTCCTTAGTATCACTCCCAAGATCCGTTTTAGATTAAGAAATTCTATAGTCTATTTGAAATATATACGAGTAATAGTCTTACAGTAATTCCGCCATTTTACCAAATTGCGAAGTCTATTCTTTTGTCCAGACTAAGAGTGGTGGCATTACTTACTATGAAGTGAAAATAAGAACATATTTATATAGGGGAAGGAAAATTGTTCCCGTACAAAGTATTTTACAATGCGCACAGTAACCATAGAGAGGGGCAGTCAATATGCATAAGTAAAAAGCTGTACTCTAAATGACGTCACTCTAGAAGATTTTTAAGAGCTTTCAAAGAGCTTTTAATAAGAACATATAGCTTTCGAGAGATAGAATGAGTGGTATTAATTTGATGCATTTATTTATCGAAATGAGCTTAAACGTAGGATAAGTCAAACTCAATTCACGACTTTAATATACATATATTTGTGAAGCTTGAACCAAAATAACTTTCACAAAACTTTCCAATTTCGTGCACAGATGGCGGCACTGTATAATTCACAAGCTTTCTCACTTACTTTACTACAGCCATTCTATACGGCACTGATCACCTTGGAACTAGACCAAATCCGATTTGGATGAAACTTTCACAATTTGTAGGGAATACCAAAATAACTCACACACATTCTCTCCCCCCCCCCCCTCCTGACAGGTGATAATAAATTTCGTAATTTTACGATGAAATATCATTTTCAAAAAACCATATCTCGATAACGGAGCAACCGATTTTTCTGATTCAAATGCGAAATAATGTGGCTTTATTATTTTTTTGTTTTTTTATAAAAAAAAAAACTAGGGGAAGCCCTTCGGTCTTGCCTGACGATAATATATACATAGATGGGTGGGGTGCTTAGAAACTCATAATATTTGGGCTATTATTTTGTATTTTTGTATGGCTGCGAAGGAGTTGCCAGATTGATCACATTTTCGAACTGTATTTGAAATTTTTATGAAAACGTCATGTCCTAGCCCCAGATGCGACAATTTTGCTTGTTGACGAAGCCATCGAGGTGGAAATGGGCCTCATCACTCAAGATGAGTTTTCAATGGAATTCCGGATCATTTTCATGCATTTCAAGGACCTAATCAGCAAAGACTCGACGTTATTGATGATCGGTCGGCTTGAGTTCTTGTGTTAACTGAACTTTATAAGCCTTAAGACCCAAATCTTTATGCAAAATACGGTGTAATGACGTTTGTGGAATGCCTAATTCCAAAGAACGATGAGGAATGGACAAACCTGGGTTTTCTTCAACACTTTCGGCTACAGTAGCAATATTCTCGGCTGTTCTTGAGCGACGTGCACGGGTTTTATTCTTCATCACATCACTAACTTGTCCCGGCAGCTCAAATTTTTCTACCAATTTCTGTATTGCGGTCCGACAAGGTGCTTCACGACGACCCAAAAATGTTCGAGTTTTACGAATCGTCTCTGCCACATTTTCACAATTTTTATAGTGAATTTTAATAATTTCAATGCGTTGTTTAATCGTGTATCGTTCCATTTTTATTAATGGCTCTTATTGGAGAACCCTTTACTAAATATGAGCTCTCCACTTCAACACCTTTTCAGGCAGCTAGCAAGTATATAGTGAAAACCTGAAGTTTTTTATGGCAGCATCAAGAAGGGGTCGCCCGATTTGTTCCATTTATGAACTTGTATTAGCAATTTTCATGAAAACGCCGTGTACAAAATTTGAGCTCTCTAGGTCGATGCGTTCTCAGGCAGTTCCCAAGTGGTGAAAATCAAAGGTTTTGTATGGCAAAATCAAGAAGGGTTCCCGACTCAAACCATTTTTTAAAATTTTATTTACTATTTCTAAATACGACATACCAAATTTCAGCACTCTACGTTTACGGATTGTTAAGCAGTGTCCAAAAATATACAAAAAATCGAAAATTTTGTATGGAAACCCTACAGAGTAGTTGCCCGATTTAGTCGACGTTTGAACTTGTATTTGATATTTTTATGAAAACGGCGTTTATAAAATTTCAGCTGTCCAGGTCGACGCGCTCTCAGGCAGTTTTTTAGATCTCGGTAACAACGCCATCTATCATTTCCAAAACTATCCTATCTTTCAAGCTGGAACCAACCAAACACATTTAACAAAATTTCATTGAAATCGGTTGGGCGGTTTCGGAGATTAACGTGTACAAACACAGTGCCACTGGATTTTTATATATTAAAATATAGCAGCACCGAACGAAGAAATTTTTTTGTTGTTGATAGTTTTTGTTTTTTTTTTTTTAAATAGTATTATTCACTAGGGAGAAGTTCCAGCACCTTTTCTTTATATTTTTATTGTGAAATGTATGTAAAATAATGCGGTGGCGTTCGGCTGGCTTCGTTCTTGAGATATGATTTTTTAAAGTCACCGTATACCTACTAAAGTAACGCACTATGGGAGCACTGTACTGAGAGGAATGTAATGTTTTTTTTTTCTACTGGGGACCTCTAGCACTTTTTTTTTTTTTATTTTTATTTTGAAGTAATAAGTTTAACAATGTATGTGCAAAAAAAATCCATCGTGTTTCCCTGAGATACAAATTTTTAAATTCACCGTATATATTCATATTTATGTTTCGGAAATATTTTTGACTTATCTGTGTGTGTATTTGTTCTGTAAGACTTCGTACCCAGCGGTAAGTTAGTTATGCTTTCCCACTCTTCCAGGAACTACATTTGTGTTGTGTGCATTGTTTTAACACATGTCACTTTAGGTTTGGATTGTTTTTCGATTTACGAATCAGAACAGAATACATTTCCCTAATTTATCCATTCAAGACTAATGTAATAATAAATTGTACTTTGTACTGTCATTGGAAGATCAAGTTTTAATTCTTGTAGATTAAAGTGTACCTAGCCTATAGATCCGATACCTGGGATTTGGGGTTTGCGACAGTGCACATTTTCGTATAGAGTAATTTAGCAATTCAGTAATTCGCAGTTTGCATGTTTTAAATAAATTTAAATAATAAATTCAAAATGTGAAACAAATAAGTAAAATGATCGAAATATCTTATTCGTAGCAATTTAATTTATCGTTTATTTCATTTTCTAAAAAAAAAAAAAAAACTAAGTGTGGCTAAAAAAAGTGTAGTGCAAAAACAGTATGAAGAATAGAATAACTTTAAGAACTATTGTTTTTAACGATTCTGAATCAAATCATAAATACATCATCTATCTACATCTTTGACCGATTCTAACAAGTGAGGTTTCGATTTTCCCTCCGTCCAGGAAAAATAAATAAAAAACAGTATATTGTATTTGTTCAGTCCACACATAAATAATACTCAATTTCGCCTTCCCCTCAGTCAGCATACACGCAATTGTAATAAGCGTTGCTAGGGCAACACCAAGAGGCGAGATGAACATAACTGGTGACCACGGCTATATAAAGCCGATGAATCGCAATAGATGGCACCATTCTTGGCTCAGAGTTCATCTGATTCCTATATAGATGGCACCATTCTTGGCTCAAAGTTCATCTGATTGCGAGTATAATCTGAAGAAAGAATTGTGTTCCCAATTTCCATATAGAAGTGTAATTCTGTTCAAAGTCTAATCTGAAAATTCCTATCATCCAAATTCCCAGACCTAAGCAGAAGAATAATTCTGTCAAAGTTTTATTGTGCTACATCTGTTCTGTACCACACTTTCCAGCACGCTGCTGCCCTTTTTTTTACTGACGTGGCCACTATCGTCAAACAGATTCGCAGAGAGTTCTTCTGTACGTCACTTTGGTACCCTTCTGCCCACACGCAGTAGCAGCAGTAACACTTTAATCCAGAAGTTTGTTTGTTGTTGTTTTTTTTTTTTTTCAGAAATAAAGGTGCGATAGCAGTGGCAGCTTTGGATTCGCTGAATTAAATTGAATTTCTGATTTGTTCTTGAGCTTCTAGTTTTAAGCTCATTTTGAAATTTTGTGTATTAGGTTCAATAAATGATGAATTGTAATAATAAAATTTTATATTTAAAGTTTGAAACGCTGAGTTATCCTTTTTACGGCCGGCACCCCTTTGCTTATCGTTTGAGACTAGATCTCACAGTATTGACGAAAAAATACAATGAAGTGGAAGTGTATCGCTTCCGAACGGTACAAAGAAAAAAAGTGATACATTTCGGTTTGTTAACGTCAATTTAGTTAATCGCGCGAAAATTCTGACTATGGTGTTGGGGTAGATAAATAAGCGGGTTTTATTTGCTACTTTAAAGTTGAGACAACTTACATCTAGATGTGAAAACCTCACAAAAAAGTGGTCGAATAAAAACGAGCTAATGGCCCTGCTCAAAATCTAATCATAAATTCAATAATCAAAAAACAATTTATGGTGCCATATAGCCAGGCAAGTCTTCTGGAAGTTACAGGGCAATCCAACCGGCAAGAAGGGGTTTTGAGCTTGCCCGATCTTGACGTTGATTTGCATCGCTCATCAAATGCAGGCTCTACAAGCACGTCCACCGGAAATTCCGAGGGATTTATTCAGCCTGACTTAAAATCGCTCACCACAACCTTAGTTTCAGTGGCTAGAAAGAGACTTAAGAAAGGAAGCTACGCTGCAGCAAAATGTATTGATGTATGCAATAAATATTTTTTTTTTTTATTAAAAATCTAGAAGTCCCCAGTTCATATCTCAAAAGCGAAGCCGAATACCATCATAATCTTTTGTATTTTCCTTAGTTTAACACTGATGTGATCACAATATGCAAAATTTTTAGTTAAAGTGAAACCCTAAACACTTCACAGAATTTACATATACTAGTCTATTGTCGTTCAAATAAATCAGTGGTAAAGAATTCTCATCAATATCACGTCAATAGATCGCCAAAAAGTTCGATTTATTATGGTAAAGAGCTAAGTTATTTTGCTCAGACCAGTCGTATACACATTTGAGATCGTCATTTATCCGACAAATGCAATCTTCCACTAAGCCAATTGGTCTACTAAAGTATATTTGTACATCATCAGCATACAGATGAACGGGGGCATCTACAATAACATCTGGGAGATCATTGATATATAGATTAAAAAGCGGGGGCCCAAGTATGGATCCCTGGGGCATGCCACTAGAGAAAGATATACTTCTCGTAATAACATTATTTGTTTTTACAAATTAGCTACGCCCGCTTAGAAAACTTTTAATTAAGATTATTGCCGATGAAGAGAAAAGGAATTTATTACCCAATTTAGCTAGTAATTTCGAGTGATCTATGGAGTCTTTACTAAAATCAAATAGCGCAAGAATATTCAAATGATCTTCATCAAGGGCCAGGTGAATATCCGATGTCGCATTCAGCATCCTTCTCAAGTATTCTGTTCTCGAAACATCGATACTCCGACCTTAGAAATGTCATGTGCTCTTTCTATGGTACGATTCTCCGAAAGAAAGCTGTTTATGTCTGTACTTAATTATTCATTCCACGCGAAGTATGTAGATGTCGCTTGTCCTTTTTCTAATGCACGTAACAATATTATACATGCTAATCAGGAATCTGTAGCTGTGCCTCTATGATGAGGATATATTGTGGCTCTATGCTCCCAAGGGGAGTGAATAACGAAGAAAAAACACGTTTATAAACCTGTCTAATGTGCCACAATTAAAACATAATGTCCCCCTTACAATACATGGAAAAATTGTGTTAGGTCACTCAAAATGCTCTTCCTTCGTGATTACATCAACGTACTTTTTGCCCTCGCTGCCTTATAGCCGGTGACTCATAATTCACAATTTATAGTTCTAAACTATGGTGAATGGTGAATCCAAATGAAGTGTTACTACATTGTTTGTCCTCATATCAAGAAAAAGAAAGAGAGAAAGAGAAGAAAAATTCTTGCAAAATAGAATCTTCTTAGGAATGATTAGAAGAGACAACTTCTAACTCCTTCAACTCCTAATTATAAAACAACATGATTTTGAACTTTTCCCCCTCAACTCAAAGCCAATCAAATTAAAAATAATTTATGTATACGTAGATTTCAAACACCTATGCATATACAATGGTCAAGTTCAAATAAGCAACAACTATTCACATGAAAAGACCTCCCCATGCGGTCTTTTCACCTATTAATAACTGTACACGGAAATTTTTCAAAAACATCTCGCACAAATATTATTTACGAGACAACTTTGTTGCAAGCCTGCAATGTTTCAATGTCAAAAAGTATAAATTCTGTTCGCCCGTCGCGGTCTGCATAATATGTAAAAGTTGATGCGTTTATTTCGCACCTGACCGTGAAATAATCTGAACTAAAGTCTTTGCTTGACCATCTTCATACCATTATTATTGTCCACCAACAACGACCGGCCGAGCGGTACAAGTGAAACTATGGCGTAAACTAAAGATTACGTTGCAGCTCCAATAATCGCTGATGGTCATTAACGCGTTAAACCGGTTATGAATGTTTTCATTAAGACATTTTCATCTTGCGGCGTTTAACTGCATTTTGTGATATGCGTGATTTTAAGTCTGACTTTTGTAATGAATAGAAATTAGCTCGCGTCTTGTGATATGCACCTTTTTTTACTGTTTCGAATGTGATATATTATGAACATATGGTCGCCGTAACATAAACAAAGCTAGAGATGCTCTAATAAACTGAAATAAAAACGAAATCCACCATATAGATAAAAAGAGGACAACCCAAATCAGGGATGTAAGACGATTTTAATTGTTCGACTTTCTACTAATTGTTGCCCACTTTTATTACAAAAGATAAAATAAATTTGATCTGGTCTAATGTGTAAGGTTCGTTTGCTCCATACATGTGGATGGAGCTATCTTTTCATCAGGCTAATTAAATCGGCACCTTTCTCCATCCAGAGAAGGACACACCGTGAAATCTGACCTCGTAGTGCTTGTTAAAATTTAAGTTAACTTTAAAGTGCGTTTAATATGTTAACGTCCCGGAAAGCAAGAATTTTATATATGGCTCGGTTAGGTAGGTGAAATATGTATGTAGATTTTTCCACTCTACTTAGATGAATATGGTTGAATTATTTACCACCGCAAAATAATATTTTCTTTCACTATATTATGCGCATACCTACTATTCAGGTAGGTACGTAGGGAATAGAAGGTACACGTCCTACATCCTGGAAGTAATATGAGAATATGAAGCTTATGGAAATAATGAACTTGTGGAAAATGGGTACCTACTAAAAGGATTTAAGCTGTGGCAAAAATATGTGCATATATGTAGGTATTTTTCACACTAGTTGCGGTTATAAAATTTATGTGTTTAGCCATATTGAGAGGTGGAAGTGAATATTTTATTATTCCACAAGATACATTTTGTTATTTCATAAAAAGTTTACCACTTCTACAGGAAAATATTAGGTTTTTTTTTTCTTTTGTTTGTTTTTTTTTCTCTGTATCCATCAGAGGTATATGTATGCAGATAAAACAGGAAATTAAGGCTCAAAAGCTGTCGAATTGAGCAACCCGCAGCAGGGAGTTTATTACAACAATTTAATAAAGATAGGGGTACAAGAAAAGATTTAGCTACCTATCACCAGTACTCATCAATGAGCAGAGCTCTCAAACCAATGGAGAACTAGTAACACCAAAAGACATCCAGGAAATAATCGAACGCAGCAAAAACAACAGGACCGGACCTAATTCCAAATTACCTTTGTGAGATCTGGGCTCAAGCGAAGTGGTAAATACTCAGCCTTTCAAGTTCAAAACTAACAAATTCAAAAAAATCAATAATCTTAACATAATTTTTCAGATAGCATTCAATCTCTTAAACTAAAAATTAATAATATCTTATAACTATAGGAGCTTTCGGCAAGCACTGTCTCAGTGAGACAACTGAGACAAAACTTTGAGCAATCGACTCAGTTGTCTCAGTTCAAACCAATCAGCTGATTTGCCAATATTGACATTTAAATAATTTTGAACACATAAAATGGATAGTAATAAATTGACGACAGTGTTTTTAGTTTATTCAAATAGCTCACTAAACTTTAATTAGTAATTAAAATCACAAAATAACGAAACTGAGTCAACTGAGACAAGAAAATTCAGTTTCACTTATCTCAGTTGCTCAGTGGTTGCGATCGAATTTTGTAGCTCAATATGGAACTAAGACAGTTCACCGAAAGTGCAGTCTCAGTGAGCCAACTGAGAATATCTCACTTGTCTCACTGAGCATGTGCTTGCCGAAAGCGCCTTATGTAACAATTCAATAATTACAAAAAAACATCAATTAATAAAACGCCAACGCCGTTACTGTGGTTTTTGCTCCCCCTTTTTCTGGAAAGAAGAAGACGAAGAAGAGAATTTACCATTAATTCAGTGACATTCACAAATTAATGTAAGAAGGGAATAAAAAAAAAAGCACGAAATTCCCTATAAAATGACATGTGTACGCCCAAACAATGCAGCAAGTAGTTACCTAGCGGCGAACTGCGACGTGTGGGCCGAGTGGCAGAAAAAATGCTGTCTTAAGAAAAAAAAGGGTGGAAACTCTGCAGCAGTTACCCGCAGTTACCCGCAATGTGTGCTGCAGGAGTGAAGGAAAATACGGTATGAACGCTGAAAAAATGGAGAAGTAAATTCCTGCAGCAGGAGCAAATTCCTGCTTATGTAGATGTCGGATGGAAGTGAAGCAGAAGTAAATTTCTGCAGTAGGAGTAAATTCCTACTTGGATGGAAGCAAAAATTAGATTTTTTGCAAAGGATAGGAAACCGATTAAATTCTGGTGGAGGATACGTTCCGAGTAAATTTTTTGAAACAATAATGGGTGGATGATTCTGCTATGGCTCGTCACCTATTTAAAGCCGCTGTGAACCGCTACGCCGTCGCTTCGTAATGTGTTGTCCTGGTAACGCTAATTTTAGAGTTTCATTCCTCTGAATTCTGATTTCGGTGAGAGCGAAAGCAGCTGATTGATGTGATTGAATGTCAGTGCAAATGTCAATCATGGATTAAAGTGGATGTTGTTTACGAAATAGGTTTGTTGCTAATTTATTTATTTTAAATGTTGTTTTTTTTTTTTTTTTTTTTTTGATTTTAAGTGAGATGCTATGGATCACATATAGGAGATTGGAAATGGATATAAAGGGTTTTCCAATAAGAGGTGTTATTTTGATATTCAAAGAAAAGATAAATGATCGGATCTTTATTTCATTATAAAGAGGAAGGTATGCCGTTAATAATGGAAAATAACATCAGCCAAATGACCACCACGACGACCACGCCTACAGGACCATATCCTTTTCATGAAATTTTCCATAACCAATTCGCAAACTGGCTGACCTATGTCCTCGATAGCCTCACGAATTCCATCTTTGAGGTCTTGAATCGACGCTGGGCAGTTGGCGTAGACCGTCTCTTTCACGTGGCCCCAAAGGAAGAAGTCGCAAGGTGTTAAGTCATCAGTTTCATGCATTTCAAGGACCCAATCAGCAAAGACTCGACATTGTTGATGATCGGCCGGCTTGAGTTCTTGTGTTAACTGAACTTTATAAGCCTTAAGACCCAAGTCTTTATGCAAAATACGGTGTAACGACGTTTGTGAAATGCCTAATTCCAAAGAACGACGAGGAATGGACAAACATTGGTTTTCTTCAACACTTTCGGCTACAGCAGCAATATTCTCGGCTGTTCTTGAGCGACGTGCACGGGTTTTATTCTTCACATCACTAACTTGTCCCGACAGCTCGAATTTTTCTACCAATGCCCTTGGTTTTCTCCTCGAATAAGGGATATGATATCAGCTCGTGATACTGCATATCTTAAATGGAAGAGGTTCAAACTTATTGTTTTCCTAGAGGAATATAAAACCTTACGCAATGGTACTGTTTCAGCCATTCGCAAAGCTAAAAAGCATTTTTATGAATCTAAACTTAATGCTAAGCTTCCTTCAAAAATCCTTTGGAAAAACTTGCGGATGACTGGCATTAGTTCATCTCGTAAAAATAATTATGCTATTGATCCCAATTCAGCTAACAATGAATTTCTTCTGTCTTGTGTAGATGATGCTGTTGACGAGTCATTATTTCAATCTCATGAAGCTGAGAACTATTCTTCTTCAGCTCCAATTTTTAATTTTTCTCGGGTGACAAATGAAGACATTTTTGCTGTAATTAATAGCATCAAATCCTGTGCGATTGGGGCTGATAACCTCAACCCTCGATTCATTAAGATGTGTTTGCCCTATATTCTTCCAGCACTCACACATATTTGCAACTCGTGCTTTACTACTAGCAGCTTTCCTCTGTCATGGAAGGCCGCTAAAGTAATTCCCGTACCTGAAAACACCAGCTCGCATTGTAGTGAGTTTCGGCCTATAAGTATATTACCATTTCTCTCTAAGGTAATTGAGAAAATTATGCACTTACAAATCTCTCATTATTTAATTTTGAATGGTTTTTTGCACAAGTATCAATCTGGTTTCCGTCCTGGGCATAGCTGTACATCTGCTCTCCTTAAAGTGAGCAATGATATCGCGCGTGCGGTCGATAAAGATGAACTAACGGTACTAGTTCTTTTAGATTACTCCAAGGCCTTCGATACCGTTAATCATAGACTTCTTCACATGAAACTTATAAGGAATTTTAACTTCTCTTCTCATTCTGCAAAGTTAATTTATGACTACTTGAGCAACAGGTCACAAGCAGTTTTTTCAAATAGTTCTCAATCATCTTTTTTACCAGTGGTACCTCAGGGATCCATTCTTGGGCCCCTGTTATTTTCCATGTTTATAAATGATATATTTTCTCTCGTCAAGTATTCTAATCTGCACTTATATGCTGATGATGTTCAATTGTATAGATCTAGTGTACTAGGCCTGATTGAGGATTGTATCTCTAGGGTAAATGAGGATTTGGAGGCTATATACTTGTGGTCCTGTAATAATAAACTAACGCTTAATCCCTCAAAATCTAAGTGTTTGCTGATACATAGGCGTGTACTAAATATGGATGGTTTTCCGTCAGTTTCCGTTAACAACACTGCTATTCCTATTGTTGATTCAGCTAAAATACTTGGGGTGATCTTTAATAAAACATTTACATGGGATCTGCATATCAATTCTGTTGTGAGTAGAGTTTATGCAAGACTTCGTTCTCTATGGGTGTCTAGCGATTTCACACCCATGCCTACACGAGTATTTTTAGTGCGTACATTATTAATACCTATTATGACTTATGGATGTGAAATATTTGGAAAGCTTGATTACAATAATAGAAGAAAAGTTGAGATTGAATTTAATTCTATCATCCGATACGTTCATAGTCTCAGGAGATTTGATCATGTTTCTCAATTTAAGAATTCAATTTTGGGGTGCCATATTTCTGTTTATCTTGATTACTGCTCAGTAATTTATTTGATCAAAATTATTAAGTTTAAATGTCCTCGGTATCTTTACGAGCTCTTGGTATTCTCTAGATTCAACAGAACACATCATCTGTTAATACCGCGGAATAATTTCCTTATCACCCAACGCTTGTTTTTTTGCCATGCTATTAGAATATGGAATGACTTACCACAATCGATAAAAGACATGGTCCAGTCCAACACTTTAACTACAATTAGAAGTAGTGTTTTTAATTTTTTTAATCTTATTAGTTAGCATTGATATTTTTTTTTTTTTTACGTTATATTGTAATTTTTTATATTTTTAGTTTAATTATTCTTCAATTGTTTGAGCTTTTTTTCTCTTCCATTGGTAGGTATATACTACTTAGCCATATTGTTTTTATTTTGGATTTTTCTTGTACAAATAAAAAAGATTTATGTCTTAATTGTACAATAGTTATGTAAATAATAATAAATTTGAATTTGAATTTGAATTTGAATTTCTGTATTGCGGTCCGACAAGGTGCTTCACGACGACCCAAAAATGTTCGAGTTTTACGAACCGTCGCTGCCACATTTTCACCATTTTTATAGTGAATTTTAATAATTTCAATGCGTTGTTGAATCGTGTATCGTTCCATTTTTATTAATGGCGTAGTTTCTACTTGTCAAATGTCAAAAAATGACAGCTCCAAAAGTGACATCTACCGAAATAGCGGGCTAATTAAAATAACACCTCTTATTGGAAAACCCTTTATATTACCATTTTCCTTTTACATAAGTATTTGCGAATTGTCATTTTTGGAACTGAATACTTTGTGTTCTCTGTGTTTGCTTTTCTTTTTTGGAACATCAGAGGATCATCGTGGGATATTGCTGTGGCCCTAAAAAACTTGTTAGAAAAACTGAAAAAAAGTTTTTGGTCTTTCCTAGCAGTCCTCTTCAATTAGCTATACAATATAGGATATTTTCCGCAAAAATCGGAAAAAAGCGTAAATAATACCAATCAAAAAGTCAAATATACCAGCCAACAAGGTCCCCAGTTATGCACCTATGTATATCATTGCTTCCTAAGTTAAGCAAAATGTACAAGCGAGTCATCAAGAACAAAATCCAGCAGCACATAAATGAACATAACATAATGGGCTTCAGGCAGTACCACTCAACAAATCAAGCGATAACTATTTTAATGGACCACACCAGCAATGATCTTAATAGGAAGAAAGCTACACTAATGTGCAGCATTGATACTGAAAAGGCGTTCAACACAATCTGGACTCAATATATATACAAAATGAGGAACATATTTCACTTCAAGGAGAACCTATGCAGAAATATACAGGGTGTTTCATAATTGGTGCACCAATCTCAAGGGTTTGATAGCTGAGGTGTAGACAAGCAAAAAATTATAAGGTGAATGGAGGGTAAGACGCGTCGTTTCGGCGATAGGGGGGGTTTAAGATTTTTAGTACTTCTTCCACTTTACACCCTGTAACTTTCTTGATATACACCCTATCAAGGTGGGATTCATCTCAGATGATAGCAAACAGTCTAAGCTTTTCAGTGAATGCCCAATCAGCCTTCCTGTCGCCTTCCGTCGGAAGTAGTAGGACGTCAAAGTAAAAAAATTGGAAAAAAGTTCCTAATATTTTCAAATTTTAACGATTTTCCCGCCAAAATGCATGATAACTATACAGTTTTATTACAAGATTTAGAAACCCCGGAATGTTACCTTTAATTTGACTAAGCACATGTACCTGCCTAAATGCAACCGTTTTTGAGATATTCCCGTTTCTATGATTTATAAATTCATAAATTTTTTGCTAATTTGCGTGGAATTGCATAAATTAGACGCGATTTCTGTTGTTATTAGCAAAATTAATGAAATTATGCATCATAAAAACGGGAATATCTCAAAAACGGTTGCATTTAGGCAGGTACATGTGCTTAGTCAAATTAAAGGTAACATTCCGGGGTTTCTAAATCTTGTAATAAAACTGTATAGTTATCATGCATTTTGGCGGGAAAATCGTTAAAATTTGAAAAAATTAGGAATTTTTTTTCCAATTTTTAACTTTGACGTCCTACTACTTCCGACGGAAGGCTGATTGGGCATTCACTGGAAAGCTTAGACGTTTTGCTATCATCTGAGATGAATCCCAGCTTGATAGGGTGTATATCAAGAAAGTTACAGGGTGTAAAGTGGAAGAAGTACTAAAAATCTTAAACCCCCCCTACCGCCGAAACGACGCGTCTTACCCTCCTTCACCTTATAATTTTTTGCTTGTCTCCACTTCAGCTATCAAACCCTTGAGTTTGGTGCACCAATTATGAAACACCCTGTATATATATATATATACATGTACAACTATCTCACCAACAGATAATATAACGTGAAAACAGACAACACCTTATCGGAAACATTTAACATCGTAACAGGAGTGCCCAAGGGATCAATACTTGGACCAACTTTATATAATATTTACACAGCAGATATTCCTTTTCATCCGAATCAATTAAAAATTATTACATACGATGATGACAGTAAATTCTTGTCCATGAAAACTGTCATGAATAAATACTTGGACACCCTGTATAATTATTATAAAACATGTAAATCCGAAATAAATATAGGAAAATGCCGAATCAACGTAATAAAAGGAAAAAAGTACACACATCCCAACATTTCAAGGAATATCAAAATCAAAAGGAAACATCACCATCAAAATCAACAACCAAAACATAGAATACACCAAACAGCTGAAGTATCTCGGAGTGCTTTTTCAGAAGACCTGAAATTCAATAAACACATATCGGAAAAATTGAATAATGCCAGCTATGTATTCGAATAACTTGGAAGGATACTAAAACCTAAGAAATCCATTCAGAACAAGATGAAAGTCATATGCTAAAAACAACTTATCAGGCCGATAATTGCCTACGTATTCTCCATCTGGTTCGACATCAACTGAACACAAATAGAACGAATTAGAATCTACGAAAGAAAATGTCGGAGATATGCTGTAAACCATATAAGATCTGCGGAAAATAACTAGGTACAAACAGATTAAAAAGCAGGAGATCTACGAAAGATAGACAACTTCATGATAAAAGTCGCAATAGAATTCCTAGATGGATTGATAACAATATCAAATCCAATTATAGAGGATTACTCGGAAAGCCTAGCCGATTGAAATGAGGAATTTTCCAAATATAAAGCACCTCATCTGCTCAAATGGTTATAAAATAGAAATCTTGTCTACGACAGCAATGGAAGACTGATTTACTATCAAAAATCAGCACAAGTAAATAGGCTCATTTATAACCCTTCTCAACTAACTTAAACCAAAGAACATCTAACAGAAAGAATACGCATCTCGTATATTGAAAAGTTTTATATGTCGGGTCGTTCTGTTAAGGCCCGATCTCACAAATTTTATGAAAACTCTCTGCTTTTTTGATGACCCGCCACTCACCACCCAGTCACCTGCGGTGATATTACGTTACGACCCACTCTCACAAATCGTATGAAAATTCTATGCTATTTTCCCGACCCGCCACTTCCACGGTGGCGAGCCATCAAAGCACCAGCACTAGAACCAGTGCCTGCACTCCGCATCATGCCCATGCATTGCATTCCTTTACCTCTTCCCTAAGAAACCGATTTCATCACGAATACTTTGTTTGAGAGAATTTTCATTTACATACATTGCATTCCAGTAGAATAGAGGGAAAATAGTAAGAAGAGCGGATGGAGATAGGCAACGTTGCCAGATTGACGATTTTATCATCATTTTGACAATTTCTGAATCGGGAATTTTAATGCGAATTTTACTTATCAAAATTACGATTTTATGGCAATTATAAACTTTGGTCAAAACTCTGTCAAACTTTGTCAAAATAAAAAATGTTTGACCTGAGCACCGTACGTACATGCCAAATTGTAAAATTTTTGATCTGGAAATACATTCCGAAATAACAAAAAAAATCTACCTAACTGGAACTGTATCTGCATAGCATTTATGATTACGATTTAATTTACCATTTAGTGAGAAACAGCGGTACCAGCACCATGTCACAGTATATGCATACAGTAGAACAGCTCTATCAAAACTGTAACATGAGTAGGATGCTTCTATAATGTGACTATACTTTCTCTTTTAACATTTTTAACTAACACACTAGTCAATTTTTAATACAAAGGTTCCTATATAAATCGAAAGTAGAAGAAAGAGAACTTACAGCATGCACAAACTTGTACTACAGGAAAGATATAACTAATACTTCCAAGATATAACTAATACTTCTCCCAACCATTGCGCAACTAGCTACTGTTCGCCTATTTACTTCCATATTATACTTGGGTCAGTCCATAGCAAATCGTCCAAAAATCACGAAAAGTGTGACATGACCGTCACCATTTTTTTTTTTTTATTTTACATCCTTAGAGGATTTGTGAAAATAACAAATACGAATTAAAAATGAGTCTTCTACAATGCGTATTTCGCGGGTTATGGCATTTTCAAAATTTCGCAAAAATGATGTCCTGGGGCTGGATTCCGCAACTGTGAAGAATTTGCAAGTGTACACGATTTGAAAAACTCACGTGAGCGCAAGTGTACACTTTTGAATTTCAAACGATTCCGCAAGGATCTGTGTACATTTAAGTGCTGAATGAAAATTTTCTGTGTTGAATGTTGTTTGAGTGAGAAAATAGTCTGTTTGAAGAAGTTAAGTTTAGTTATAAGAAATAAATTACATGAATTCACTAGTATTAAGGCGACTACGTCTTAGAGAATGGTAAAATAAATAACATAACAAATAATTTTGAAAATACCGTTTGACAAAAACTCACAGGTACCTATTCAAAATTCACGACCAAAATGGCCATGAGAAAATATTAATTAAAGTGTACACAATTTTGACAGAAAAACTCATTTCCACTTTTGCGGAATCGGAACAAAGTGGTGTACACAAAAGTTTGTGTACACGCGAAAACTCATAGTTGCGGAATCCAGCCCCTGGTACTCTTTAAAAATTCATATATATTTTTCTATTTATGCTAGAACAGTGAAATATGGCTCATTTGAAAGATAGGATCTCGATCTCGATTTAGGAAAAATAGAATATATAAAATATAGGCGAAAACGGACATTAAGGATAAGGATTTTATCCTTTATACTTGAATGTCCTGGAAGACGTACTTTTGATTTTGTTCATTTTTAAGGTTCCGTGCCCAAAGGGTAACAACGGGAACCCTATTACTAAAACTTCGCTGTCCGCCCATCACCAGTTTGTATCTCATGAACCGTAATAGGTAGACAGTTGAAATTTTCACAGAGTGTGTATTTCTATTGCCGCTATAACAACAAATATTAAAAATAAAATAAAATTAAAGGGGGCCCCCATACAAGAAATGTGATTTTTTCAAAATAAATGAATAACCAACGATATCTTTTTCTAATCGCTACACCACACAACCAGTTTAATTTCAGCACATTGCAAATTATGAGTTGTAAACCCAGCTCATTGAATGTCAATTATTAGAATTGACATCGACTGACAGAATTTCGTTCTTGATTATACTTATCATATCAACAAATATGGACTATGGAATTATTTAAGGAATATTTACGTTATCTTGCCTTAAATTTTGGAATAGATCCAACTACATTTCCTTAAATTTGATCTGAAAAGTTAAGTAAAATTTAGGTAAAATGTAAGGAAATTTGCCTCAGATTTAGGACATTTTTCTTATTAATTTCTCTATTTTTTCCTCATTCTTATGAGATAAATTAAAAAGGAATTATTACGTTATTTTTCTCTAATAATTAACTACGAAGTCAAGATTATTTTGAGGGCCTAATTTAAGGGACCATCTAGTGTAAAAGTTTTGAAAAATCGATTAATTTTTTTGAGGCTAGCCCGTCCCTTTAACTCGTACACGAATTTGTCTGTCTGTATATTTCTTTTTTACTATTTTCGACATTTTCGTAGACCCACGTTTCGTCATTACAGCGAGCTGAAATTTGGCACACAGGTTCGCGTGACAATTGAATCTATCAAAATTTGAACCGGAAATTTCCATGGAAATCCCGGAAAATCGGGAAAAATCATTTGAAAATTTTGTTCAAATTCGATTAGTACTAGATCCGTTTCAGGGAAAATCCAGAGTTTTCCGATTTTTCCGGAATTTTCCGACTTTTCCGAAAAAATTTCCGGTAAAAAAGTTTTCTAAATTATGCAGGATCAAGTTCCCTATCAACTGCCATCATTAGTTTCTCTCCGACAATGGTGAAAACTTGCAGAAAAAATCGAGGAAAATTCATGTAAAACGCTTTTCCGGAGTTTTTCCGACCAGGAAGCGTTTGAGCGTTTTGCAACCTAAGACAAAGTTGTAGAGCGAAATGAGTTGCATAAAGTTGCTTTTGTGGAAAACTCCATGGAAAACCCGGAAAAGCGGGAAAATCATCGGAAATATTTTCATCTATATGATTAGTGACAAATCTGTTTCAGGAAAAATGCAGAATTTTCCAATTTAGTTAACGTGAAAAAGGCAGAAAATAAAATAAGTAAAAAACGAGTTTTCAAACAAAACTGAGGCCAAGTCGCATGAAAAAGTAGAAAATAAACTTTTATTCACACACAGAGGTAGACTCAGATTTTATTCGCTGACAATCACCGATATATTTCAGTATGATCAATCAGAGGTAATAAGTGATTTGATTCATTCAGAGAAAGAATATTCAAGAGAAATGTCCCAATCAAAAAATTGGAGTCCACCTCTGTGTGTGAAGAAAAGTTTATTTTTCATGCGGCTTGGCCTCAGTTTTGTTTGAAAACCCGTGTTTTACTTATTTTATTTTGTCTCATCTTGAAGTAGGTACATATAATAATATAATAATGTATACATAAATTCGTATTATTACGGTCGCTACAGCCCTTTTCTTAGAAAAAGAGATTTGAGCATAAGGCGACGCGCGTCATTTCTTTTGTTCCGTCCCTTACGGCACATCTCTATCTAGGGCTCTTACCTACTCTTCTATAATCAAAATAGAATGATCTAATTCGTCAGTTTCGTGTTGTTAATCGGAATAAATATTGTATGGAGCTGGGATGGACAATTGATTGTAAGTAGACAAGTTATGTAAAAATACAAACCTCCTTCAAACTTTAAACGCGTTTTTCTCGAAATGCCCTTTTTACAAACGGTGTCAACTCTCAGAGGGAGAGTTTTGAAGCTATCGACTTGAAATTTTTACGGGATCCCCCTCTTATCCATCCGGAAAAACAAACGCGAAAATTGACAATTTTTTGGCCGGTTACACTAAGATGGTCCCTTAAGGAATTATAAAGTAAAATATACTTCCTTATTAACCTTAAAGTATAGTGGCCTTTGAGGTTAAATTCTTAAGTCTAATTTAGGCAATGTTAGGAAATTCAACCTCGAATGTTATTTAGAACTGTGCTTTCATGGATAATTATCCCCACATTGTGATCTTCAGCTTGCTATCAGAGTATTCCTGCAAATGTTTGTTGTATATGGGTGATCTCATTTGAGCTTCTACTATTAATGTTTCATTACTTATATCATCTTCTCATACTATCGTTGCAGTGGCAATTTTTTTTTTTTTTAAAAAAGATGCGTAAGTTTCTTCCTTGCGTCTACGAAAACAAATGGTAATCAAGTCAATGTTACCAGTGCGTGCACAGCATACGTACACTCCCAAGCAAAAAGATAGAACACCCTTGATATTTTACACGTCTTGTCATGAATTCTGCTGAAAATTTTATAACGCTGAGCCGCGTGATTAAGGAACTGCAGACAACAATACCAATATTGAGGCATGCAAAAAGATAGCACAGTTAGGGGAAAATTAAAAACGGATTTTCAAATAAGAAAAGAAATGTTATTTTCAATAATGGGTGAAGCCCCCTTTTATCACTACTTCTAGTATTTTATTTGGTAAGGATTTGTACAATGTTTTTATATATCCTTGTGGTATTTTATTCCAACATGATTCAATCGCCTTCTTTAAGGAATCGACGGATTCATATTGAAGGTTTTCGGCATAAACCAAGCCGGATAGTTTTCTCCACAGGTTCTCTATAATATTTGGTCAGGAGATCGGGCTGGCCAGTTTAAAACCGTAATATTATTCGCCGAAAAATAGTTTTTAACTACATTGGCGGTATGCACAGCTGCATTATCCTGCTGAAATATGAAATTTTTGCAACTTATTTCGACAGCATGATTTTCAATCTGATCCTGGATACGATTAACGTAATCCGTAGATTTCATTTTGCCAGAAATAACTTTCAGTCTTACCGTTGACACCAATTCCTGCCCATACCATGACCAAACCTCCTCCCATTTGACGACGGCTCAACATTGATTGTTCTTTCCTCATATCGTGATAGTAATCATCAGGCCCATCAAGGTTGAACTTTTTTTTTCACCTGTGAAAATAACCATGTGCCAATTTTTCTCCCAACGAATGTGTTCTTCTGCGAATTTTAGTCTTGCTTCCTTATGGCTAAATGTTAAAGGGGGTTTTCTCAAAAGTTTCTTCCTTTTTAATGTGTCTGAACTTCTTACAACATACCGAACATTGTTAATCTAAGTGTCCACACCAGCTTTCATCATGATTTCCCTAGCGGTGAGGGCAGAATTCAATTCGATGCAATTCTAAAAATTATCCGCTTTTCCCCTTCCGATAATACAGAAGGTCTGCCATGGATCTTCTTTTTCCCATATTTTGCAGGATCTTTAAGCACATTTATCACAGCTTTTCGACTTTTTTTTACTGATGATGCTATCCTTGAGATGGACCATCCTTCATCTCGAAATTTAGCAATGAACTTCACTTCACTTTCTGAGAGTTTCTTTCCACGACCCATTTTACATTTAATCAAAATTATTTTGCAAAATCCGTATTAAAAATAAGTCACTATTTTCACTTTTTAATTTAGTTCAATCCGCATACAAAATATCCATTATTTTTTACTGACAACTATGCACACTGTTCCACTATTTCACATGAAAGGATGAGATTTTTGTCACCCAAAAGTTGCTAGCTAGAGGAATCGAAAAGTCACCTTGATGTCATATCACTTTAAGTTCGCATTTACATTAGAGCCTATGGAATTGACAGTTGTGAGAAAACAGTTATATACGTGACAACAAGTGTCCAGTACGTGATAGGCCTTAACATACTTTACATTATTATTCTTGTTGATAACCCAAAGAATTTAAGAATTTATTTCTGTTCTGGAGCCCCCATATCCTAAAGTGCCCAGGACCCCCACTTGGTTAAAGACGACCATGCTTATCCGGAGCTATTCGGAAGTCAATAGTGTGCTGGTAAGAAAAATGCAGTGGCTTCAATAAAATTTATAACTATACATCCATAAAATCTTATAATGTCATAAATTAAAAAAAAAACATCCTTTTATGAGCAACATTTTTTTTTATAATTTTCCAAAAAATATACCAAGGTGAAATCCTTTTGTAAAACTTTTTTGCTTTTTATCAAAAAATATCTTTTCTTCCTTCTTAAAAGTAAAACAAAGAACAGGCTCTAAAGAGGTTCCGTAATGAATACTTCGGAGCTAGCTAAAAATGAAGATGTCAGGACAGGACCCCTGTAGCTATTGTTGATGGGCTTAAGTTATTTCCCGTTGTGCCGGTCCACGCGAATTCTAGGTAAAAAAAAAAACAATCTACAATGAGGCTACCATCAGAAAACTAATCTACTTCTTAGGTAGGATAAGTTATATATTCTACCTATTACCTTCCTACTAGATCTCTCTTTAAGACAGAGTCCCGAGGGAACTTTATTACCCTCTTTTCAAAATTTCCAAGTTATTAGACAGATCAACTGCACACTTAAATATACGTCCGTATACATATGTATATATATAATACCTAACTGAAAACCATTTACCTACCTGTATCTCATCTACAAAAAAAAATAAAAAATAAAAATAAATTTGTAAAACAAACGCGCACGGTGTGTTTGATAGCCCAGGTAGGCGTAACAAATTTGTCACCTTTCATTAAACTGGGACCGAGGAATATAGGTGTTGTACATATTTCAGTCAACCATGGATTCCACCTAATTTCCATATTATGCAAAGTTTTCTGACTAGGTATAGCTCTTTACACAAACACTTAGACTGTGGCTGGATATCGGTTGGATTTATCACCGCGTCTGACCACCTACGTAATTTGATAGATAGGGTTCATTGGTTATCAATTTGTCAGGTCGATGAATTTTAACATTTTCACCCAGCTACATATATTGGATTGAGTGCTATTATCATGGGAAGAGGATGGCTACACTTTGCAGCTGTTGCAGCTTTTAACATAATTTAAGTGTTAAGTTTTATTCTTGTTTTGTGGCCTTTGGTGTTTTTTCGACACATGAAATTTGTAAATTTTTAGAATATTTTATTTACAAATGGAATGTTTGGAAATGTTGACTAACAAAAAAAAAAACAAACATATGGTATTTAGAGCAAGTTTAAATGGATCTGCAGAACGGGACATTTATTTTCTTTCTCTCTCTCTCTCTCTCTCTTTTGGTATAGATATCGTCTATTAATTTTGTATTTTTAATTTATTATTTATTATTAAATTATTATTAGTGATTGCAAAGAGCTGGATATGTTATAGCAAGTATTGAAACTGACTGCACTAAGGCTTTCAGGCATGACATACAGAAATGAAGAATCTTAATAACTATGCAGACAAAAAACATACCTTTGTGGCATCTCATCTATAGACAAGAGTCATGTTGGAAGTTTTAAATAGACTTTGAAGAAGCTCAGAACGTTTAAAGCTAGTTTGATCCGTAGAAATATGGACATTTTAGATAATGTAAAAAAATTGACATACCTCTGATTGTACGTGAGACATACGAGCTTTTATCCTCTTAACTGAGTTGTGAAAGCACTGCCCGTTAGCAGAAAATGGTATTCTGCGTAAAGAGTTAAGAGATGTCAGACATCAGCTGATCTCTTAACTTTTGTGGAGATTTTTTTTAAGTAGATTTGGTATTCTAGCAAACAAAACTAGCTGTCAAATATTTCTTAACATAAGAGCTGATAACTGAGGTTCGCTTAAATCTCTTATCGTGATATTCGCAGAAATTGTTTTGTTTCTAATATCGAAATTTTGGATAAGAATGCTGTAAATTATGTACATATTTATAGTCAAGTCAAGTCAAGTATGTTTTGCGCATTTCTTCTCCGAGTTGTCGTCGTTTTCCTCGATGTAATCTTTTTGTCTCCTTTTTATCCTTGCCGCTCAACTTTAGCCCTCAGTCCGATTTGGTGACGTCGTTTGTCTTCTTTTTGATAGTTGTCCTTAATATTCCTTGAAACTTTGCGTTTCGTTGGCGTTTTCTTTCCTTTATGGGTGATACGTTAAATCAGCCGTACTGTATGTAGTTCTCTCTTTGGAGTTAGTTGTTAATGGGAGGACGAGAGATGGAGAAATGGAAGGATAGGATGTGGATTATTGGGAGAGTTTAGAAATCGTTGGTTCCTAAAGAATTGGTGTACTTCAGAGACATTCTCTAAGTAAAGGTGGCTGAATTGTGACTACCCGCGATAGTAATCACGTTTATGGTCGTAAAAACTTATTCTACCATCACGTAGATGGTAGATGTTTCTAGACTCGGGCTTGGTTAAGAGCAGGGTTGAGATGTATTAAAAGGTTGCCGATATGAGAAGGTCCAACAAGTTATTTATAACTGGGTTTGGGTGTTTAGGCATTTTGTCGACTTGCTTGTACGCAAGTTCGAAGAGGTACTCCATTATTAGGGTGATGTTTGCTCCTCCGTACACTGCCCTATTTCGGAAGTATTTCCCGTGGAGCCTTGTGCATGCTCTTAAGATTATCCTTTCGAGTATGCTAAAGCTTCCCATGTAAATGGGTGAGATAGTGCGGCATATGGGGAAACAATAGGTGATTACTGACCTAATTAGTTGCTTGTAGAACAACAGTTTTAGTATTGTGGAGACTTCACAAGTGTTGAGAAGTTGTTGTTTGATGACATTTTCAAAGAGTTTGCCCAAGTATGAGATCAGTGAGATGGATCTGCATTCTTTAATGTCCTTAGACGAAGCTTTCTTCGGAATAGGAAAGACGCGTGAAATTTTCCACTTCTTTGTGAAGTAGCAGTTATTTATGCAATTATTGAAGACTATTGATAGAAAGTCCAGAGCTATGGAGGGTAGTTTTTTTATAACTACATTAGATATTTTGTCTGAACCACTAGATTTCTTGCCGTTTATTGTTTTTCTTAAGGCGAAGACTTCAAGAGGGTTGGTAAAGATGCTTTGTTGTTCGGGGTAAATTGCTGGATTGTTCGTGCAGAAGAAAGTTTGTAGCAAGGTATCGTGTGCTAGGAAAGTGTTGACATTTCTATCGACCTCTGAAGAGAAGGCAGGGCTGCTAAGGTCTGAGTTGTCCTTAAAGGTATTCTGGAAGTATGATGCAAAAGCATTGCACTTTTCCTGAGGTAGAATTAGCTTGTCTTGGCTATTCGAAATGACTTTGGAGAGTTTTGGTTTCCTAGAACAGTCTGTGGGCCTGGCTTGATTTTTTCAAGTTTTTTTCCTAAACTGTTCATAGCAGAACATTTTAGTTTGCTCATCGATGATTATCGCTAAGCACTTGACTTGGAATAACATAGATTGATACGCTGCGTTTTGGAAATTGAACGTTTTGTGGTATATGCAGTTTAGGATTTTCCGCAATTTCTATCTGTACTTGTATAAGCTTTGAAGACTAGCCGGGAGGTTTTTTAAAATGTTAATTCCTGGGGTGGCAAGTGCATATTTATACTCTACAACAAAATATCCAGAACCTTCCGGAAGATTCCATTCTAGAAACAAGGATTCTGCGAACGTAAGTTGTTCATGTCCGTACTTTATAGATGTTTTTTCTCATTGTTCTTTTGAACGTAACAATACCTTATAAATTGAGCTATATATACTTCGTTTGTGTTTACCAGATCCATTCTTATTAATCTGCTTCTTTTTCATTTTGATAACTAGGCATAAACAAGTTGAGAACATAAACAATATTGGTCGAACCTGTTTTTTTTATGCTGGCTATATACGCTCATAATCTATGCCAGTCCAAATTCAAAATGAGGGAGTTTATAACAAAATAACCAATATTTTACAATATTTAAAAAAAAACACATTTCTTGAGTTTATCTAAACGTCCTTACACTTACAACTAAAAAAAAAGTTAAGTACCAAATCAATGATAATATTTGAAATTAATTAAGTAACTAAGTAAGTATTTATTTAGTAAGTATTTATTTATAAAAAATTACCTTAACACAGAGTTTTTCTACTGTTTTTCATTAATTTGTTCCATATACATCTGATGACCGCAACAACAAGTGTTTTTTATAGTGAAGTTCATCTCTATTAAATGTCAACACCCTCAACTAGAACAGATGTTGCGTTAATATTTTCCAAAACACAACAAACTACAAACAGTCTTCACAGCTTTAGAAATAGGTTAAGCGATTTACATGGCAAAGCAATTTCAAGAAGGAAATGCAAATTTTATGTATGGGCGCAACATACATACATACATACAAACTAGCAACACTAAGGTTTGCACCACAGCTAAAAACTAAGGGTCGATTCAAAAGCTAACAGGCAGGTAAATGTATATCTACCTAAAGAAGAGTATCATCATAGAAGCACCGGAACGGGGCATAAGCAAAAAGTAATTTTCAATTAAATGACCTCCTTTGAAACGTGGGAAATTTCTAGATACAAAAACCCTGGAAAGAATTTAAAGTGACTTTGTGTTGGCTACATAAAGACTAACACGTTCAAGGAACTTTAGTTTTAATTATATCCTCAAAGGCAAGACAAATGTTTTCAAATCAAATTAAATAGAACGCTATGAAGTGCAATCTTTATTGGTGTTCATGGCCAGATGCAAATTTTCAGATCCTTTTTAAATTATTTTAATTAAATTTTGTAAAAAATAAAAAAAATAAAAAGATTGCTCAGAATTTGTATAGAGATTAACCAGAATAATAAAAAAAAAGAAAATTTAAATTTCCTTTCACTGTCAGTCAATCAAGTCAACTCGTCACTTTGTTTATATATGAAAAAAATAAAATAAAAATAAAATTAAAAGAAAAAACATTTCGTTGGCAGATGAAATGACTCATTTCCTTCTTGTCTATCATTTTTCTGAAAATAATAGGTGCGCACCATAAACGCATATTAATTTCTGGGAGGGAGACCGATTTCCATGCTTGAAATCAGCAAACCATTAAATCTCCAAAAAAATTTCATGTTTGCGTGATGCCATGGCAGTTTAAAAATGTTTAATTCATGGGGCCTCCCAAAAATTTCCCCAAATGCCTAGAATTAAGTATAATTTCGAAAAAACTTTAACCGTGAAAACGCAAATGGATAGGCAATGGAGTCTGCGAAAAATGTTTTTCCTTTTTTTTTTTATTTATTTTTTATGATAGCAACAGATATCTGCATACATATATATGTATGTATAGGTGCATATGTAGATTTGCATACAGGAATTTTAGAATAATAAAAGGTTCATTAAATATTTATTAATGCAGAACGAGCTTTGTCAATAGTAGCGAATATTTTAGGATACTTTGGTATATTCGAGGCATAAATTGATAGTGATCAGCTGGTGCATGTCATAATTTTCACAGCTGTTGATTTATTCATCCTATATATGTATGCACTTCTGCAGTAAATTACCTATACACAACACTAATGGATTCTATGAGAAAATTATCTATTGACTTCCTTTATGCACATACATACATGCAAACTCCATTGATGGAGAACCAAAAAATTCCTATTGTAACCCGTAGCTCTTGTACTAGATTTAATTTTACGTGAATCTGTCCAAGAGTTATTTACAAGAGCAAGTCATGAACAGTAATTAGTGTAGGGAAGGGACAATGACCGATGTCAATTAGCCTTAAAGACTTCAACTTCCAAGATTTCTGTGATTGTTCAGATCTTTGCATTTTATTGGAATCTTTTATGTTTTAACAATTACACAAATAATGCATAAATTGAATTTAAGTTGATGAGAGGTTTCTAAGAAGAAAATGAAGCATCCACATACGTTTTTGTGGGTTTTTTTTTTTTTTGTTTTTCTGAGTGAAATGTTTGAAGCGCATGTAATTGAAAAATTTAAATTGATAAATCTCGTGTGAGATAGCTGTGAAGGCTGAACAGAAATATTTTGTTTGGCGGTGTCGCTGTAAAAAAAAAAAACCACTCAGGGTTCGGATGGATTAGTATTTCTCAAATGTTTGGGCGCCATTGTTTTAGATTCTAAATATATTTTACTTCATTGTGTCAAATTTTGTAGTAAAATGCAGGCATGGAGGAAAAAAGAAAAATACTTTTTTTACTAGACTTCTTTGTCACCATTAATGTATGTATGCAGCTGATATACTTATACATAAATTTAATAAGGATAAGCAATCAATTCCGATACAATTGCAAAAGGATTTGAGATCTACACGGATATTAATCACACAACATTATTGATAAATTCTCAGTCCCAATCATTGCAGCTAACTAGGAGGAGCACTCTATCTGCTATTTTCGTTGCTCGAAATAGACGACGATTTCCTTTAGTGAAATTGATCAGCTTGGAATTAAATGTTCACAGTTAAGTTGAAGAAAGCATGACCAGATAATATCCGACCTCTTGAAATAGTCCCTTTTTATACCCTAGATGAAACCTATAAGGTATACTAAGTTTGTCATTCCGTTTGAAATGCATAGAAATAAATATGGTAGCGCAAAATGGATTGGACACGTAATATTAAAAGTTCTTTTGATTTTTGCATGTCTATCTTTCCTCCTGTCCGTCTGTCTGTCTGTCTGTCTGTCTGTCTGTCTGCCTGTCCGCATGATAACTCGAAAGCGCGTGTACTTAGAGAACTGAAATTTTGCACACGGGCTTTAAAAAAAAAATAATAATAAATTTAAGTTCGAAAATAGGACAAATCGGAAAACTCCTTCAAGGGGTTGCCATACAAAAATTTCGATTATTTCAACAATGCCTGAGAACTCATCGACATTTGGTACGTGGTGTTTTCATAACAATAGTAAATAAAATTTCAAAAAATTGACTAAATCGGGTAACCCCTTATTTGTGTTGCCATATTAAAATTTATGGTATTTTACATATACCGTGAAAACAATCAGTCCTAGACGTTTTTATTGTACTGAAAAGTTCGTCAGAATATGAAATCCTATGAAATTGCTCATAATCATATTTTTACTATCCGACGAACCGTTCTAATAATATATGCGAAAAACCACTTCGAAAATCAAACTTGCACAGATGAGGACCATACGAAATCACATACGGGCATTCATCTAAGGGTATCATCCCAGCTAGAAATTATAAGGTCAGGAATGTGTACCAATCACTTACTTCATCCCTATCCAAATCGCCGAAAACTTAGTATTTACAAATATAAGTAATTTCTATAGTGCCAGTACTTTTGCGCCAGCCAGTATATGTTCTGGTTGTAATAATTTTATGTTATGATAATCTTCATATACATAAAGTATCACTTGGTCGCCAATTTGAAATTGACACGATTCGTTGAGTATTAGTACTCCATGATCATTGAGACTAGAATAATGGTGTCCGTTTTTGCAGGACATCGTGATCTTTTGTTGAGAAGAAAAAGATAACAACCAGACATTTTTTTGAGTTAATTTCACCAGAAATTGTGATGCAAACGCTTGAGCCAAATACTCGCAATGATTCGACTCATAGAAGGAGTTAAATATGAAGTTTATGGGGTATTCTTACTACAGTTTCCCCTTTAAAAAGTGCATTTAGTAAAGGACCAACATACGTTTTTTGATGTGGATTAATTACTAACTTTTTGTGTACTCTAAATTCTAGTTGTAGAAGTAATACCAATTCCTGGGTGGTTAGGTGACTAGCTAGATAGGAGTGCTCCAAGTAGTGAGTGGTTGTTAGGTGTCTTCATGGGGAACAGATGTATTTTCTGGAGCTTGAAATCCGGGATATTGAGAATGGGAAATTTAATTCTTATTACAAGATTACCCTTTACGACCTGTGATCTTACTCCTAGGGTTTCGGAAAATCATAAGTCCTTTTGTTTGCTAGGCTATTTTCAATTTTCCTTGTAATAGGCTTCTAGCAGAATAGATGGAGATATTAGAAAGGGGTGGATTTGGATATTTTTTTGCAGTTGTTAATATTTCAACTAGTGTTTGTTGCCTTAACTCTATGTCTATAATATGCAAACTGTTTGTTGTCATTACATCTTGAATCCGTTGACGGGTACTCATCTCCTCTGTCACCTTCTCGAGAAGATTGTTTACAGTTCTTACAACTTCACGTTGGTTCGACTCCAGCTTCTGTACAGACCTGTTTTGTTGTTTGTACCCAGCAAACAATTTCTTAGGTTTTCGCATTTTACGAGAAATTCTCGAAGAGCAACAATTCGATAATTTTTCGGTACTACGAATTTTTGGCGACATATGGCCTTCAGCTTCAGAGAGCTTGCAGTATAATCTGCAAATTTGTCGTTTTTACGAATCTCCTCGAAAAATTACGAAGTCTTTCAAAAGAATTATTACTACATGATTATTCAGATTCTGCAAATGCAAGCGTGCCAACATCATTCTTTTCAAGTATTCGGCCGAAAAAAAGTGAAGTGAGTGCTGAGAAATTAAAATTTGCATTTGGTAAATGTTTCTCATAGTTTGGTTGTTTATTTTTATATCGAGTAGTTTTCACAAAGCATAGTTTACTCGTTTATCCAATTCGACATCGAATAGTTTTTACGAAGAAGTCTCCAATACATATGACCGTTATATATAGCACCAATACAATCTTCGAAATAGTCTCGAAAAGATGAATGAATATCGAGTCGTTATTTCAATTCGAATTATTGTTCCTTTTCCTTGGTTTTCGGCTCGATATCGAATCGAGAACGACTTCAAGATCGAAGTTAAACTTCGATTGAGCAGGTCGATTCCGATTCGATCTCCAATCGTAATATTTGCTAATTTGAAAAGCGTAATATGATTTTTCTCTATCATTGCCTTTGTGTCCGTTTCAAGGTTGGAAATCCGACTATTTATATATCTCGCTTTCGTTATCGCTATCCATTGTGCCAAATAAGAAATGAAAACCTTTACCTAATTCTATCGACTCTGACATCGGGTTGTTATTAATTCCTTGATAACAGTAGCATGCTTTGAATTGCCCATGATGTGCTTATTGCAATAGTGGGGAACACTTTTCCAGTGGTTGTATACTACCTGAGACCGTAGCGGACAAGGTATATATACGACAAGTATATTCCAATTCAAATTTTGGCACATTGCAGCTGATAGCCTGTGACGTAATTCTGTGACTAATGTACATAAATATATTTTTATAAGAAAGACAGAGAGAGGAGAGATAGTCTTGTGTTCTCTGTACCGTACTATCCTATACTTTTCACGATATTACATCAACTAATGGTGGAACATGGTTCTTAATGGGAATACCTTGTATTCTGTACACCTTGGTAGCAGCTACATTTTCCGAACATGGCAAGTACTCAAATTCACCCATCTCTGCTGATGCTTCCTATGAACATCCGCTTTGAAGAGAGACAAATTAGTTAACTGCTTCCAGAGCTGGGCAAGTACCAAAGAAAAAGTAGTTAAGTATAAGTACAAGTACCGAAGGCCTGAATACTTCGGCGTAAATACAAGTACCGTATGTATGAAAAGTACTTGTAACTAAGTACTAAGTCTATTAAAAGTACTGAGTACTTTTTAAAGTACTTTTTTAGAATCTTTGTACATTGGCAGTAATATAATGAAGTTTATCGAATTCAGATAAAAGATATTAATAAATAAATACCTTTTGAAAACTATAATATGTATAGAGTTCGCATCGAGCCTTTCTCGTGATCGGTCGTTTGATCTTGAGTGAACGTGTGTCTCTCTCGCTAATAGTGACAGTGCATTGCATTGCATTCATCTCCATAATTCAGTTATTTTACAAAAAAAAAAATTCTTCCTACAATAGAACTACAGACGAATCGGCTCTCGAGGAGCATGAGCTACATACATCATACAGCGCAGCCAAAATACCGAGGCGTAAGGACTTCAGCAACTCTAACAAGTTCACTCCACTAAGTCAACCCGAACAGATCGATGAAGATAACATCGAAGTTCCTAAAAAAGAGCGGATTCCCCCAATCAGCCTGATTGTTGAAAATAGTAATCTTATGAGCTCTTTTATGCCCTCTATGAAAATCACGGAATACAATATAAAAAATACTATAGTATTGGAACAAAGATTTTCTGCTATAACATCGAGGACCATAACAAGCTATACAAATCACTGGTCAGTAATAATCAAAAATTTGTTACCCATGATGTTAACCAAAACAAGCAAGCTTTGACAGTTCTTTGTGTGCTTACTCAACAAAAATGGAATTGCGCTAGAAACTGTGCTTTCTTTTCTACGAAGAGTTAAATATTTGTAGGTACTTAATAGACTCAGAAATACTTAAGTGAAAATCTTGGTACTTAAGTACAAAACTAAGTCTTAAGTACAAGTATATAGAAGCAAGTACTTATGTTCAAGTACTAAGTAGGGGCATTTCAAAAGTATTGAGTAATAAATCTTAAGTAACAAAAATGTACTTTAAGTAGTACTTAAGTCTTTTTTTTACTTAAGTATTGCCCAGCTCTGACTGCTTCCATGGTAAATGGATATTCTACACCAAGTAAAAGAAATAAAAGTACTTAAATTCAAAATAATCGTTTTTGAATTTGTAATGTGAAATGTCATTATCTCATTTTCATTTCATTTCACGTAATGCTAGGCTTCCTGAACTGAATAAAAACACCCAGAACAAGCAGTAGAAAAGTTCATTTAGTTTTATCGTATATTTTGACATTAAAGTACGACAAAAGATCAGATTAACCCCCCTGGACCGTCTTCAGCGTTAAGCAGGCATTGAAGACGCTGCATTTGGAATAGTTTTCTACACCAAGCAGGCGTTCAGGTTTCCTGTTATAGACGATGCACAATTGTGGAAAAATATCTCCACAATAAGACTTGATAACCGCCAAAAGGTCAATGATAGGCAATTAAGTAAATGTGAATGATTTTCAACTGAAAATATAGAAAAAAAAAAAACAAAAAACAAAAAAATTGTATTCAAAAGAAAAATGTTTGGTGTTAAATCACCTCGACATCAGAACGCTTTTTTTTTTTTGTGGCAGTAGGACAGGATTTTCCTACCCAAGCACGGAAGCCATAGCGGCCCATTGTGCTATCCTGCTAGAAGCCCTATCACCAAAACCTTCCTGTCCTCTTAATCATCACATCTTGATGAGGAAGGTTTTTCGGCTAGCATTCCAGGCAGGACAGACACTCAGGGCTGTCAACAACTCCCATCCTTGTTAGATGAGCGTGAAGCGTGCTATGACCGATGATGACTTCCAAGACCCATGGGAAAATCAGAGAAATTCTTATTGGTCCCATTAAGAAACAGTTTTGAGTACCTGCAAATACTCAAATTCGCTCATCTCTGCTGATGCTTCCTATGAACATCCGCTTTGATGAGAGACCCGATAGTTGGGGTGGCAATACCTACGACGGGTTTCGGTCCAAGGAACGGAGAATCAGAATCAGCCCTTTCATTCCCCATGACCAGGAACCAGAGAGCTTATCCGCAGACGACCTGCCATCACCTAGTAACTTAGACGTTATCCGAGTGCCATTCAGAGCCATCAAGGCTGACTGATTATCCGAAAGGACCGCAATGTCCTTCTCTTTAATTTGCATATCAAGGGCTATCTTCAGAACGGTTTTCATATTAGCTTTATTGGAAAGTCTATGGTCAAGTACAAAATTTGGTGCAAAACTTAATCATTTAATGGTTTCATTTTACAATATTTCACATGTATAGAAATTATTAAATTAGATTTAGTACGTGTCTTCAAAAAGTACTTTTTCACACACAGAAACATCCCATTCCACACAAAAATTCATTTCGCACTGCACACGATAACACATAATTTGTCCAAATGGATTTGTCCAATGGATAGGTTGAAGAATTTTTTTTCTTTTCCATACGTATATGTACGTACCAAATGCACGCTATCAAAACCATCGTTGACTACATCATCTGTTTCGTTTTTTCTTTGATTTTTTTTTTATCTGATACTACTTCATTGTGTCAGAGATTGGATAGCATCTTATGACATCAAGAAACCGAGAGCAAATATAAAGTGACAGATTAACATAATGACTTATTACCGATGGCAGCATTCGACTGTATGTTTTCTACATCTGTTCAAGACGATGTAATACCAAGTTAAAGTGAAGTTGCCGAGCTCACTGTATATGTACTAAAGTGGATTAGGTATACCCCACTTACTGCTGCGGCTTGTAGAGTAGGTACTTCGTACACAATTCAAAGAACACGCCGAAAGCCAGAGTCTTAGTGAATTTAACATCAATACCCCAAGGAGGTTGAAAAGAAGTTTCACCAGATAAGATTCATCTAAAGATAAACTTGATAAACTTCGACGGATAACAAGGCACCTACTGGCTTTTTGAAAATGAGGGTATCAGTGTTTGTCATTCAAGATGAAATCACCACCACCGTCCCGCACTGCCGCTAGTGTTTGCATGAAATCAGCCAGCCAGGCCTTGTAAGCCTCTCTCTATCTCTCTGTGTGTTGAAATGCGACTTGCTGCTTCATACACCAGTCAGCCTATGCTACTGAGGCTGCATACTCCGCGTAATCCATGTCTGCAATATTTGCTCTAATTTTTGCAATTTTTCCTTTCAACTGCAATTTCTTTCCGAGTTGAAGTTAATCGATTTAATACCATGCCATACCCTGCCATTTCATGATGCAAAACATAGGACGCGACTATGCATCCTCCGCAATATAAAACTTGGTAAAGTAGCATAGATTTGCCGATGATATCCCGTCCTCTTCTATACACACGCTTTATAATCTGCTCCTGCAAAGATATCAGATGGAAGATAGCTTTTTTTTTTCATGCTGAGTTTTTCTTGCTTCTTATTATATAGCCTGAGCTGATTCTGCTTATCTGTCGTTCAAGGCAACTACTTATATGATTCTCAGAAAGTTTTAAATAGATGAAATTTTTTCCATCATCTTATGCAAGTGCAAGTGCATGTCTTCTCTTACTATGCTCTATAAATTTTATAAAGCACCTCATATTCAAGCAACTGAGCATCCAAAAGAACCTATACACATGTGTCCTATAATATAAGTGGCATAAGACATATTAAGGCATACGCGCAATTTCAACTAATGATTATCCATTTATTTGGAGAGGAGACCAAGTGGATATGTGAACATCTCGGGTTAGTACGGAGTTGATTCATCAGATGTCAGACACTGCTTTATGTCATGAAATAGTGGGTGAAATTTAGGGAAAATTAACGACGCACTTGATCTTTTGGGGGAAAAGTGGAGGATTTTCAAAGTGTTTATTTTCGTATTGTTAATTTATTTAGTAGAGAGAAAAAGCGCTACACACCTAAAAGTTTTTTCGGTTTTTTTTTTAAATAGCCAGTAAAATTGCTATCTTGATGCACACGAAAATAGAATCAAACCGGAGACATTTATGAATGGGGCTTAGATGTGCTTTACTAAAGTGTCTTCGATGTTTTCATTTTATCTACATTTTTCCTGGTTGCTTGGTATTTTTAAGTAATATTTATGAGGTAATAGTGATGATTTTTGTGTTCATTTACTGTTACGCTAGTCTTAAATATTAAAAGATTAACTTGGTAAAATGTATACATTTTTTTTATTTAGAGACATAGGAAAAAGAAAAATGTTTTAAGTGTGGAGTGTTTTATATTTATACATATAGTTATGTAGTTTAACATTTTAAAAGGATGGCACCATCACTATATATATAAGAGCTCTACAGAAGAGTATATTGTAAGATTTAGATAAAAATCAGAGGATTTTGATTAGCGGAAGACATCAATCTGATTATAATCAAGGAGTTAAGTTACATTGAATGTTATATAAATTTATACATACATAGCTAAAGGGTACATATGTATGCAATGTGTCAGATTAAAAAATATTATTACTTATGCTCAGAGCTGGGAAATATTTAAGTAAAAAAAGACTTAAGTACATTTTCGTTACTTAAGACTTATTACTCAATACTTTTGAAATGCCCCTACTTAGTACTTGAACATAAGTACTAGCGTCTATTTACTTGTACTTAAGACTTAGTTTTGTACTTAAGTATTTTTGAGTCTATTAAGTATCTATAAATATGTAACTCTTCGCAAAAAAGCAAATATAATCTCTAACGCAACTCCTTTTTTAATGAGTTTTAAAGCACGCAAAGAACTGTCAAAGCATGTGCCGCACTCAAGCGTCAAGGCAGAGCCATAGACAAACTAATGACATACAAACAAGACTGGGCAAGTAGAACAAAAACCAATAACGGCTCGCTCGAATATAAAGTCGACGATGCCTCGACTTGATGACATGTATAATATGGACTGACTTCGTTCATAGAAATACACTACAGAAAGTGAGATTACTTCTAAGTATATTGCTGACTCTTTCGGGTCTAAGCACTAAGTACCTACTGAGAGAGAACTGAAAATAAATAAAATAGTGGATTCGTCGAAATACATATATAGCTGCTGTCGAAAGCAGTCTACAAAGATTGTAAATTTTTTTTTTTTTTTTTTTTATAAATATTATATATAGGTATCTAATAAAAAAAAATATATATAAAAGCTTTAAAAAATTAGAAAATTATTTATGAAAGTACGTTTGACATTAGAGTTGGGCAAGTACAGAAAAAGTACTTAAGTACAAGTACAAGTACCGCAGGCCTGAGTACTTCAGTATAAGTACAAGTACCGCATGTATGAAAAGTACTTGGAACTAAGTACTAAGTCTATAAAAAGTACTGAGTTTTTAAATTACATTTTTAGAATCATTATACGTTGGCAGTAATATAATGAATTTTATCGTGTTCAGTTAATAGATATTATTAAATAAATACCTTTTGAAAACTGTAATATGTATAGTAACCAGTGGCTACTATTTATAGTTTTTTATAGCTTTCGGCACTGCACGTAGAGTAAAACGTTCACCTCTCGTTGCTATCCTCATAAAAACTATTAGGGATGCGTCCAAGCACCCATTGTCGCCTTCAATAATGTATAAAAACTTTAAGGAAAAAATTTTCAGTAAATTTCAAAGAAAAAATTCAGGCCATCCCTACATCAGATCGGGGTATTGATGATTTTATATTGGAGCGAGGCATTGTTTGCTTACCCTTGGTTATCTCATCAAGTCGAGGCATCGTCGATTTTATATTCGAGCGAGACGTAACTGGTTTTTATTCTACTTGCCCAGTCTTGTTTGTTTCAGGCTCTGCCTTGACGCGTGAGTGTGACACAAGATTTGACAGTTCTTTACGTGCTTTAAAACTCAACAAAAAAGGAGTTGCGCTATAGATTGTGTTTGGTTTTCCACGAAGATTTGATATTTGTAGGTACCTAATAGACTCAGAAATACATAAGTAAAAATCTTGGTACTTAAGTACAAAACTAAGTCTTAAGTACAAATAAATAGAAGTAAGTACTTATGTTCAAGTACTAAGTAGAGATATTCAAAAGTATTGAGTAATAAGTCTTAAGTAACGAAAATGTACTTTAAGTAGTACTTAAGTCTTTTTTTTTTAAATAAGTATTTCCCAGCTCTGTCTGAAATCTATGTTCTAGTAGAAAAGCTATTTATTTACAGAAATTCATAACAAATTTGAAGCTGAAACGTGCAGGTAAAATTTGTTGAGGATATATAACGGTGCCCGGACATACATGCGTGCAAAATTGCTAGTAAGCAGCGCCCGTGACAGTCACGGGCATATACAGGTACCCTAGATTGCTTCCTTGCTCCACAAACTATGTACCGAAAAATGGATGACCGGTTAACGTACTGGCAAAAAGGCGCTAATTACTGAATAGTTTAGTGTGTTATACACCGATGACGTTACGGGAGCTCTTGAAGATATTAAGAAGGGCATGTCACAAGTAATTGCAAGTAAAAAGTGGAACGTGCCACATGGAACGATACAGAATAGACTAAGTGTTGTAAACAAGAAGAAAATTGGTAGTTCGGTTGATTTATAATCCTGGAGAAGAAACAATGATTACGGACACCTTGCGTCAGATGGTTATGTAGTGCTTTCCTATAACATCAAGTGATTTACCGGTCGTAATTGATGATATATTTTAATACCACTTTAGTATTAAGGTCATATGCAATACATAAAAAAATTTGATTTTAATAAATGTGGCAACATTTTAATTTTCACATTTTAGTTTCTAATACTCTTAAATAAATTTCATAATTAGCCAACATTATATTAAAATTAAATACCGAATTGTATTAAATTTTAATCCAGAAGAATATAATCCAATACAAAGGACGTAGCCAAAAAGTTGCAATCCACAATATATTAAAATGTATAGTACATGATGTATTGAAATGTAATCCAGAAATAATACAATTGAATAAAAATATATTAAACAGCAATAGACAAGTAATGTACTCTAATCCTAGACAGTATTAAAAGTGACGCGGAAGGAAAGTATCATTAGCAATTGAAGTTGAAATTTGTAATTAATTATTGAAATTATTTCTTTTGTAATATACTCTAAGTATAATCTTTAAAATATTTTAGATTTAATTCGATTTCGATCTGAAATACGGAGGCAAATTAAAAAATGTGTTAGAAAAATGGCAGGAATATGCTAATATTGGTATTGATGTATTCAAGAAAACGCTTGGAGGTGAAGATTGTTTTCAAAGTACAATGCTTATTTTAAAATCTACATTTTATACAAAGTCTTTACAATTTATTAACATTTTTAAGTGTAGACTGGAATTCTAAAGTAAAACTATTTTTGGCATGCCTGAAACTTTTACCATCGACTACCAGGGTCGTCCAAATCGAAAATAAAAAAATGCAAAATCTTTCCCCTGCGTTATCGAAGTCCATTTAATTTTAAGAGGTTGGCCTTGCTAATTGATAAGGTATAATAACTAATTCAATTTTACTTTTTAGTTAAAAATACATAAACAAGAAGAGTACGATTTAAGTGAAAAACAGACTATATTATAGCCACAGGAGCAATCCGTCAAGCTATCTTGCAATTTTTCATCGCTATTGATAAAAAGTTACTTTGTACACCATTGACACAATATTTGTGGAGGTTTTTGATTTACCTTTAAAATGTTTTTAAATTTTCAGTGTAAAATTTGATACATCCCTTACTAAATTTTTACAATTTCTTTGCCTCATAGATACATATAAAATCATCGGAAGTCAAATCGCACATTAGAAATATTTTCAAAATTCGAAAACAAACGCTTAACGAAGAGCTTATTGTAAAACGCTGTGCAAATTTATAAGATATGAATTTCTTGTGCTTTTTTTGCGAGTTCTGTGTTCTGGTGTAAGAAGATATGCCCTTAAATGTGCTTCTTCATTCAATAATGAAAGTGTTGACAATAAGCTTCTTGAAATTTCAAATTTTATACACAATCCGGTGTGCCGAAATTAAGAGAATCAATATGATTGGTGATAACCACTACGTATAAGATTGACAAATTTGATAGTTCCGTAAATTTTTAGGTTGTTAAAAAGACCCTTATCAAATATTCTTCACTATATCTATCTTATATAATAAATAAAACAATACATATTTTAATGCCTTATACATTAGCAAATTTTTTGTATTTGTATTTGTTATGAGGATTTTATGAAATATATTTTACATTTTGAGTTTAATGAATTAATAAAAACGGAATAAAAAAAAAAATTAGTTCAAATCTTCTAGTTTTAGTCATAGCAATTTATTTTGTTTTAAATTTGAATACGTTGATTGTATTGCTTTTTAATAGAAATATGATATTTAAAATAAATAAAATCACTTATTTTAAATTAATTACTATCTCATATATTTGAATTTAATATTTCATTTATTACATTCTAATATGTATAGTCAAGTTGGCGTGAAAATCATTAGCTGAGAATATTAAATTTTAATAAACTGTATTAAAAAGTAATATAGTAAAATGTATTTCTTTTTAATATGGAAGTTATTGAAATCACGTTTTAATATCTTCAGAATATTACAATTTAATAAATTTTGGGTGTTGTCATATATACAATACCAAAAATATTACATTTTACTAACAAATTTTCAATCGTGTACATCGAAAAGCAGGGTAGGAATATTAAGTAATATTAAACAATTTTCATTCGTCGAATTAAGTTTAATATTAGAATAGCATCAAATATACATAGATGGAGCAAGAGAATCCGTTGGACGCCCGGAAATATTAGAATAAATCTGCTGAAATTACTAAACCGCTTTGATTTATATTATTTAGTCGTTTCTCTCTAGTTTCACCTGCTTTTATGTTTAATAATTATGGAAACATCTAAAGTTATAATACCTGCCAAAGGTACGCCAAACCTGAGTTAAGGCCCTAAAGCAGAGGTCCCCAAACTTGGGTACGCGCAACGGTACCGGTACGTGGACAAGCAGCTACCGGTACGCGAAAGACTTTTCATTTTAGAACAAAAATCTATTAAAAATCGATATTACCAAAAAAGAAAGCAAATGACTACAATAACCCTCCCGAATTTCAAAATTGCTTCACGAAAAGTAGCAATATACATAACAAATAGACCTAAAATCAAAAAAATGTTTGAAGAGCTTAAAGGCTGAAACACAGTGCGGGCGTGAGCGCAGCCGACGTTTGACAGTTCCTGTAGAATACACGAGAAGAAGTTGGGTAAATTCTAATCAAAGTCGGCTGCGTCCACTGCGCTGAACAAACGCTGGGGTAGAAATAGTTTCTACTCTAGCGCAACTTTTAACATTTGGTCACATGTTTTTCGTTGTTTACAGCCAACAGCTGATTTGGTTTTAGTGAAATTAAGAAACTAAGGAAATTTTAACACTTTACGTGAACTGATTAATTAATAATAATTAATTAATAATAACTAAATAAAAAATAATAAAATAAAAATGTTCCAAGAAAAGTTGATTAGTTTGGTGCGAGTTTGTGGAGTTAATTAATAACTTAAAATGCTAGGATTATAGAAATCTAACAAAAAAAAAAAAAGATAAAAGTCAGGAAATAAAAGTTGTCAATGCTCGCACTGTGTTAAGCGAAAGTTCACTACGTCGAAGTTATCAAACGCCAGTGAGTCGAAGTCGTGTACGCTCGCACTGTGTTTCGGCTTTAAAACTGGAGTACAGACCGAAGTTAACATGATAATAAGTTAAGAAGCAGTAGAGCAAAATTGGAAAAGTTTTGGTGTTTTTTAGAATGAAACAAGTAATTTTATATACTTTCGTCTTTGCATAAATGGAGGAAAAGAACTTGGCAATGCACTATTGTAGTGCGTAGTTAGAAATAAAAATCGAGAGAATGTAGGATTACCCGAACGACAAAATCTTATTGAATTCCTCAAAATCCTATCAAACTATTCATAATAATGTACTTCAGGACACACTACCTAGCATTTTTAAGAAAAAGATAAATCTCGCTTTGGCCAAGATGCTGAGAGGAGATGTAAAGTTCATCTTAAATAAAATTCTCATTTTTCAACCAAATATCAGAGAATCCAGGATAAGTTTCTCCCCCTTTCGCGTCGGAGTTTTTTTTTAAGATACACTGTAATTCTAGATAAAGAATAAATTAGATATGCATTGTGCAATTAAAATTACTTTTACTCTAAATTTTTTCATACCATAGTTTAGGAGTGGGGGAAAGGGATAAATCGTACCAACAGCTAGTTACTTTGGGACAATACATCCCAACAGATGTGAGCAAATTAAAAAACAATAATAAAAAAAAAAAAATAACATATATTCAACAGAACAACAAATCATATCAAAAACAAAAATTATATATATAAAATCAATGAAAATATAAAAAAAGTCTTAATTTTTCTTATGGTATGGCGTAAAGTATTGAAAGCACAATGGAATATCACATGCTTGACATGTAAAATATGTACGTTTATCTTTTTTTTAGCCGGAATTATCTTTAGAACATTTTACACAACGTCTTCGTGAAGTCCCTTCTAGCAGCATATGATCACCACATTATAAAATATTTTTGAAGTCTTTGCAGGACATCCAGTCTGGTTACGCCTTTTATAACTAGCATTCTCTCTTCCAGTTGCCACCAAGGATTCTGCTAATTCTGACAAAAAATCCAAGTAATTAAGTTTTTTGTGTTGTAGTTCTTTACGAATTATCCAAGCATTTACACATGTTGTCATTAAAAGTTTGTAGAAAACTTTCTTCCAACATAAAATCAGTATAATATGAAATTGATTTTGGACATGAAATTGAGAGCTTTTCGCCAGTTTTAACTTTTCTTTGTACTTCGGTAAGTTCATTATAATGACAGTTACTTGCCACAATTACCTGCTTAGTGTCTTGCCAGAACGATACTGTAGTTCCAAATTGATTATTAAATATTTTGCTCTCACCTCTATTTAGTTTTGCATTAAATTTAGGTAAATTCTTTTGATTTGACATGATTGTACCAACAACTGGATATGATATAGTATTTATAAGATTCACTGTGGAAAAGAACCGATCGAAACAAAAAGATACATCCGAATTTCTAACAGAGCTAGCTAATTTGTGTATGACTCTTTCGCCCAATGTTCCATTTTGATTAATATTTTCTTTACCACTGTAAATATTTAGATCATAAGTGTATCCTGTGTATGAATCACAACGTTCCCATATCTTTATACCACGTTTTATTGGTTTCATCGGTAGATATTGCTTCATTACTAATCTACCGTTGAATTTAGCCATAGATTCGTCTATTGACTGATGTGAACTTTCTTCTCTACATTTCAAGTATGTATGCTTTAGACATGCCACAATTTCGTCAATATAATATGTTTTTGAACAATCTACAGGTTTTTCTGGATCATTGAAATATAATTTTGAGATGAGTAAACGATACCTATCTCGTGATATGGAATTTTTTTATCATGCTATTTCCTTGTGATTTTTTCTTTGACCAGTACGATTGATAATTTGGTAAGCGATTGTAGCTCATTATTAGAGTAATTCCAATTACAATCATAATTTCATGATAATCGGTTTTTGTAATTTTCTCAGAATTGGGAAACATGTCCAATCTTTTGCTATAGTAAAGTCACTTATCACCATAAATAAGCTTTTAGGAAACAGCTTCAGAAATATTTTTATTTCTGTACTTGATCTATCTAAACTTACCAATATTGATGGAATGTTTTTAGGCGGTATGGTTTTTCTTGGCCGAAAATTTTGAAAATCTTCTTTCCAGATATCTTGTGGCTGAGCACTTACAGTTGGTGGTACAATCTCTATAATATTTGGTGAAATATTCTCAATATTATCATCAACGCCATCAATTTGTTCCAAAAAGGAACTACTATAGCTGGATAAATGCTCTTCTAAATCAATTTCTCTATCACTCGGTATATACTCAGAACCAGAATCTGAAAAATCGGAAGCGTCTTCGTCATCAGATGATTCCATCAAGGCTCGAATTTGTTCTTGTGTGAACCTTTCCATTTTCAAATAATAAAAACTGAAAATATAAAAATGGCAATGTTCAAAACTGTTGGGATGTATTGTACCAGCTAATATAACTGTTGGGATATTATATCCCAACTTCCAAAAAAACCTAAACATTTACGTTGTTGATATAATATATGTGTAAAGAAAATTTCTTACATAGTTCTAAATAGATTTCCTACTGTAAAAAAAAAATAATACCGCTAAAACACGTACTTTTGCCGAACAAAATCACTGTACTCAAGAACACGACTTGCTTCAACAAGTATTCCAGCACTACTGAGAGAATTTTTTCCAACGGAACGAAGTGAAAGAGAACACTTTGATCATAAAACACTAAAAACTATGAAATGCATAGTTTTAAAATACGAAAAACTCCCAACAGCTTAAAAAGCATTTTTTTGGGATGCATTATCCCATTAGATGCAAAAGGGTTAATCTCTTCATAGCAAAAGAAATGTAAACAGACGTTATGAGTGACATTAGAAAACATCTAACATCAACTTTTGAATGTTTTCAAAATTATTTTCCGGAAGATTTCACAGCTCTAAATTGGATTCGTAATCCTTTCGTATTCACAGCGGAAGTTCCAGACAATGTGATTGAAAAAGAGTCTTTTATAGACCTTATCAGTGACAGTTGTTTGAAATTAAACTTTCAGAGATCCAACCTAATTACCTTTCGGCTATCTGTTCGTAATGAATATCCAGAAGTGTCTTGCCAAGCAGTCAAATTTTTAATGCCATTTGCAACCACAGATTTATGCGAAAAAGGATTTTCTGAAAAGTCTGCGATGAAAACCAAATATAGAGCTTTGCTGGACATTGAATCGGATCTTTGCCTTAAGCTGACAAACATTGAGCCCGATATTACTCTTTTAGTTAATTATAAACAGGCCTAACCATCTCACTGATTTTATGTATTATTTTTATGATAATCATATTGTTAATGTTATGTTAAGCAATAAAAGTGTATCTTAGGTAATTTGTCTTTATTATTAATTTTCTTTTTATTGTAATTTATTCCCTATTTCAATTTTTTTGGTTTACCGGTACGTCATCATCCTGCTTACAATGTACAGGTACGGTACTAAAGAAAGGTTGGAAACCTCTGCCCTAAAGGACCTGTTCTTCTCTAACATTTTAAACGATATGATTTTTTTATTTACTAGCTTACTTAAGTAAAATGCCAAATGCGATATTGGCTTTGGCACGAAAATACATTAAATTTTTTGAGAGTATATAAAGGATTTTCCAATAAGAGGTGTTATTTTAATTAGCCCGCTATTTCGGTAGATGTCACTTTTGGAGCTGTCATTTTTTGACATTTGACAAGTAGAAACTACGCCATTAATAAAAATGGAACGATACACGATTCAACAACGCATTGAAATTATTAAAATTCACCATAAAAATGGTGAAAATGTGGCAGAGACGGTTCGTAAAACTTGAACATTTTTGGGTCGTCGTGTTGAAGAAAACCAAGGTTTGTCCATTCCTGGTCGTTCCACAAACGTCATTACACCGTATTTTGCATAAAGATTTGGGTCTTAAGGCTTATAAAGTTCAGTTAACACAAGAACTCAAGCCGGCCGATCATCAACAACGTCGAGTATTTGCTGATTGGGTCCTTGAAATGCATGAAAATGATCCGGAATTCCATCGAAAACTCATCTTAAGTGATGAGGCCCATTTCCACCTCGATGGCTTCGTCAACAAGCAAAATTATCGCATCTGGGGCTCGGAAAACCCAAGAGTTATTGTTGAAAAGCCTCTCTATCCTCAACGTGTGACTGTTTGGTGCGGTTTATGGTCCCGCGGAGTCATTGGACCTTACTTTTTCGAAAATGAGACTGGAGCAACAGTTACGGTGAATGGATTGCGCTATCGACAGATGATTAATGATTTTTTATGGCCGCACTTGGATAGTATTGTTCTGGACAACGTTTACTTTCAACAAGACGGCGCTACGTGCCATACAAGCAACGAAACCATTGATCTTTTAAGGGAAAAGTTTCCGGACCGTGTTATCTCTCGAAGAGGTGATCACAATTGGCCACCGAGATCTTGTGACTTAACACCTTGCGACTTCTTCCTTTGGGGCCACGTGAAAGAGAAGGTCTACGCCAACAGCTCAGCGTCGATTCAAGACCTCAAAGATGGAATTCGTGAGGCTATCGAGGGCATAGGGAAGCCACTTTGCGATTTAGTTATGGAAAATTTTATGAAAAGGATATGGTCCTGTAGGCGTGGTCGTGGTGGTCATTTGGCTGATGTTATTTTCCAATATTAACGGCATACCTTCCTGTTTATAATGAAATAAAGATCCGATCATTTATCTCAAAAAATGGAATTTTTCTTTGAATATCAAAATAACACATCTTATTGGAAAACCCTTTATAAACAAAAATTGATAAAACCTTCAAAATCTGGCAATATCACTCCAATTTTACGGTACATAGTAGTTTTTTTTTCAAGAGATCTACAATTTTAATAAAATTAAAAATTTTAAATTTTCACTTTAATTTCTGTGAAGATGAGAGGAGACAAATTGGACCACTTTACCGCCGTATCAATCGCCGCCACAACTATCAGCAGCACCACCACCACCAATACTATCGACACCGTTAAGCCTTTTCTATCTGGCAACCACAAATCCACCATGCATTTCTTCTTGACATGGCACCTTTGATCGTCGGCCGAAACAATCACCAGTTCACGTCGTTCGTCTCACTTTAATTCAGATTACGTGTTTATTTTAATTTTATTACTAATTTGGTGTAATTTCATTAAAATAAATTAAGCCATTACCAGAAAACCTTTTAGTCAGTTGTGCATTTTCAATTAATTAAGAATCGGCTGCGGGGTATGTTGACATCAAAGAACGGCTCTGTCGGATTCGGAGGGAATGCGCGATAAAACGAGATTTTTTAAACTCTTTAACTTGTCGTCGTCGTCGTCTTTGTCGTCGTTGGACATTCTCTTCGGCCAGTAGCTTTGAAAACATACAAACATACATATATACATACAGTTAAGTTTTTTGTTTGTGTTTTTAATTTTTATTTTTAATTTTTCTTATAGGTCAAATGATGAGAATGAAGCCGTGCTACTCGTTACTTACCAACTAAATATAATACCTTCCTGTGCCGCAGCGTGTAAGGAAGTGATAATCTTAATTATTCAAAAAAAAAAAATTGTTTTTTATCAACTCCTTAAGAGGATGGATAATTTGCGAATCATTTTAATAAAATGTTCCTTTTTTAAGAGGATTGACGCAAAGAGAAGAGCTATTTTGAAGATTGGCAAGTCACATTTTAAATGGAAATGAGCAATTAATTCTTGTTAATTAGTGTCTGTGCATTTTTGCATTTTCAAACAATTGATTTAAATTTTTACGAGTTATTAGCACTTTGGATAACTTTTCCACATATATTTTAATAGTAAAAATTTATGAAACATTAAAGTTAAATGGTGCATAGCATATCCTACATTCTTTAATTATTGATTCAAAGTGGAGTAGTTTGATGATATTAATTGATAAAATTAAGGATTGTGTTTATGTATAAAAAAAAAAACTAGTAATTTCAGCTTACTAAAATGCTTTTAACCTTCAGGCGAGGGCGCGGTGTAGAATCGACCGCGCTCAATACATTTTCCTTCATTTCTTTCACTTCCCCGAAGGAAATTAGTAATATTTTTGCCTTATGATGATAGTCCTTTAAGTCATGTTGACTATTATTCTGGTAGCTCTTCTGTAAATCATTTACCTATAACCCTTCCTCAAGTTGAAGCTGAGGATGTATAGAACGTATTATTTCGTCGTTTGATATCAATAAGAATGCTGGTCCAGATGGGATACCAAATATTTTTTATAAAAATTGTTCTTCAAACCTGGCGTATCCGATTTCAAAATTATTCAATTTGTCTATTAAAGAACGATTTGTCCCTACTAATTTGAAGCATCATTTTGTCTACCCAGTTTTTAAATCGGGTGTTAAACAGAATGTCAGAAACTACCGACCTGTCTCCGTGTCAAATGCATTGGCTCTTATGTCTGAAAAATTAATATATAATATGGTATATTCACAACTCAAGTCTCACATATCTAATAACCAACATGGTTTCTTGCCAAGTAGGTCTACAGTCACTAATTTATCTATATTTACTGATGCTATTGCTGTAGCACTAGATGAGGGAGAACAAATTGATGCCTTTTATGCTGATATGAGTAAGGCTTTTGACAGGATAAATCAATCTGTCGTGCTTAGCAAGATGCTTAGCATGGGTTTTGATAACGATGCTGTTGAATGGTTTGAGTCATACTTGTCTAATCGTTGCTTAAGTGTGGTAATAAATGGTTTTAAATCAGACTCGTTCACCCAGCCTTCTGGAGTCCCTCAAGGCTCTATACTTGGACCTCTAATATTCTTAATTTATATTAATGACCTACCAGATACAATTAGCTCATCTTGCTTGTTATATACTGATGACACGAAAATATATAGAACAATAAAGGAGCCACAAGATTGCATTCAGCTGGTGTAAAAATAATTTCCTTTACTAGAAAATTGAATGTTATGCACTGGAATTATCACCTTGATGGTATTCCTATAATTAAGGTGACTGAAATTTGCGATCTTGGTGTGATTTTTGATGAAAAGCTTTTATTTGACAAGCACATAAATAATATCACTAATGAGGCTCTTAAATCCCTTGGTTTTATTTTACGATGTTTTACGTTAGTCTCGTAAAGAGTATTTTAGAGTATGCGTACCTTATATGGAACCCTTTTTATGCTACATATGCCCAAAAAATTGAGGGCGTTCAGAGACGATTTACTCAGTTCATACTATTCAAATTTGATCAGTCCAATTATGAATATAACGATAGATTAACAAGACTGTCTATGACAACTTTACCTAATCGGCGTTCATATCTTGACGAATTATTCCTATTTAAGTTGCTTAATAATAAAATTGATGCTCCTGATATTCTCTCAAAAATTAGCATAAATGGTCCATCTCGTCCTACACGTCAACTACTAGTAGTCAATCCTGAATCACATCGCAAAAATATAAGATTGAAATCTCCTATGATTAGAATTCAAAGGTCTCATAATGATTATTTCAATGATCTTGATCTTTTCAATTCTTGTCCTGCAACTTATCAATGCAATGCCATGGATAAAATGCTTTTTTAGATGGTGTTTCTCCTTTTCATATGTATACTTTTATTTTTGTCTCTTGCTATTATTTTTTTTCCTGTTCTCAATATATCTCCTTCTTTCATTCCATCATTTATTTTTTTGGTTTTCATCTTGATATTTATTATTAAGTATTAAGTAGTAGTTTTAAATTTTTTTTTTTACTTTAAACTTTTTTCCGTTTTTGAATTTGAATTGTAGTTATTTTTGTTTTGTTCTTAATTTTCTATTTCCTTGTTAGTTTTTTATATATACATATTATACAGTTCATATTTTTTTGAATTTTGAATTTATTTCATTACTTGTAGTATAATATTTTATTTTTTACTATTTTTTATTATTGAGTTTTCTAACGTTTATTTTTACATCTTTTATTTTTTCTAATTTTGTCTAATTTTTAATTCTTTTTATTAGTTACATTGCCTTAGCTTTAGTTGTAGTTTTGTATTTCTGTTTTACTCTTTGTTTTAATTTAAGTTTAGTCGCTTTTTCTAGCAATTAGATATGTATAGATCCTTTTTTTCTCTCTTAATTTAAGTCGGTAGTAAGTAATTGGTGTAATACTGTTTACTATCGAATGAACTTCTTAATAAAATAAAATAATATTATTATTACTCGTCACATGCATTTCTCATTCCTAGAAAAGTTGCCATTTTGCTACAATTGTAGCAAAAGTGATACTTGTTTATACTGATTTTTTAAATTGATACTTTCCTACTTTTTTTTGGTAAAATGATACTTTTAGTGCTTCCAGTTTATCTGGTTAGTAAATAAATTTCTTTGCTCATATATTTTAAATGATTTATAATTTTAAAAGAAAATTAAGTATATTTATTAGTGATCAAATATCTATGGATGTAGACGAAGAGAATTTGCCTCTTTCAGATATAAGCAGCTGTTTTACAGGACGTGATAAGGTTAAAAAAGTGGCAAAAATCCAACAACAATAGAGTGAGGTGCCAAGTTCAAAATATTCTCATTGAAGACTCAAGTAATAGTAGGAATGGCGTAGGAGTGACAACATTTATGCAATCCTGAAATTTATTTTTAATGGAGGAATAATATTGTAAAAGTTGTTACACATACCAATGAATTTATTGAAAAACATTTGTATGACAGACCACCTGACTGTGAACCGACTAATGCTGTAGAAATTCGAGCACTTTTCGGATTATTGAATATAGTAGCATCCTTGAAGATTTCACATGCGAATTTAGAGGATTCGTATGCAAGTGATGGGATAGACGTTCCTTTTTTTCCTATTACTATGTCACTGAAAAGAACAAAATTTCTACTTAATTCATTGCGGTTTGATGATGCAACTACACGAACATCTCGTCGTACTCTAGACAAAGTTGCACCAATAAGAGAGGTTTTAGAAATGTTAATACAAAAATGTATTTTACCATATTCTGTAGGACAGAACGTTGTTATTTATGAGATGATGGCAGGTCTTCGAAGGAGATGTCCTTTCCGACAGGAGGTACCTAAAATCAAAACTCGACAAATACGGAATAAAACTTTTTACCGTTTGTAGACGCTGCTATATGTTTTATGTCCTCAAGATTGAAGTTTATGCCGGCAAACAGCCTGAAGGCCCGTACCAGTTGAGTAATGCTGCAGCAGACGTCATGATGAGGCTAACTACACCAATTTCTGGCACTGAGCGAAACCTAACAATTGGTACAAACCAGTTTGCCTTTGTTGGTCGATTTGGTCAAAAATCAGAACATTGCTGTTGTTGGTACCATCTGTATAAAAACAAGAAAGAAATACCTCCTTGTTTAACAGATAAAAAACGACGTAAAAATTCAAGTCTATTTCGATTTTCTGATACAGCTAAGCTGGTATCTTACGTGCCCAGAAAGAAAAGATTTGTAGTTCTAATATCATCACTTCATTTTGCTGCTGAAATTGATGAAAGTACAAATGAAAAGCGCAAACCCGGCATCATTACTTTTTACAACAAAACAAAGGCGGTATCGCTGAAGTCAATCAAAAAATTAAAGATGTAGGTATTCGACATCAAGGAAGAATAATAGATGGCCGTTGAAACTCTTCCTTCGTCTTCTGGATATTGCTGAAATAAATATCATGATGATATTGAGGGCAAATGATGTGATCATACAGAAAAGGCGAAAGTATTTGCGTGTATTAGTCATTGAATTGACAAAAGAAACAAAGGGAGCATTTGAATATGAATATTAAAAATGCTACTGGTAATGAAGCAAGCAGTTATTCCAACACATTCAGATGAAACTACAAAATATGTCCAGCAAAAAAAAGGAGACAATCGAAAACACAATGTACGTCATGTCGGAGAAATATTTACAGAAGCCACACTACATTCATTTGCAATGAATGTTATCTTGGCGAAGAAACTGATCCTGAACAAAACTAGATCTAAGTTTAATTATGTTTTATTCTTATTTTGTCATTTTTATTGTTAGATATATACATGGTTTTCAAGCTTGAGTTTTACATCAGGAATCTATGGATGGGGGGATGGAAAAGCTAACAACTTCCCCGAAAACGGAACTTTAAGAAATTTAGGTTTTACTTTATCGATCACCCTGTAACTGCTGATCATTTATACCCTATATTATGATGATTTCAATAGATTATATAGATAGATAATCATTGGACCTTTCCAATTGTCTATATTTTTCACTTCCTCCTCCCCGTTTTGAAGTAATGGCTCAAAAAGTTAAATTTTCGGAATTTTAACTCAGTTTTCTTTTATTTAACTCGAAATTTTTATCAAAAACCACATCATTAACACTAATTTTTCATATTGGATTTAGGTTACGTTATTTATACTTAAGGGTGGAGGGGGATCATCTGCAGTACCCAAGTCCTACCGTCCTATCATTCTAACTTCATTTCTCCTTAAAACAATGGAGAAAGTGGTGTTAGACAACCACATTAGGAGCGATGCACTCAAACGGTAACCGCTGCACACAAACCAACATTCTTATCAAACAGGGAAGTTTATCACAACTGCCCTATATGGTCTTGTCCTAGGACTAGAAAAGACAGTAGAGAATAAAGAAGCAGCCCTATGCGCATTCCTAGACATCGAAGGAACAGTTGCCTAGAAATAACCACATCTCATTGTATGGAAGCTCTCTTTTGGATTGCAATTTAGAAACTCATTTCACTTTTCGCAGCCTGAAATTTCTACATAAGCTTATTTACCATATGCATCCAGTGCACTTATTTGAGAAGGTACAGTTCCTGCCATCGACCAGACCTGAAAACTTTTTGATTCCTCGATGCAGGAGTCAATTTGGTGAGCGCTCTTTCGTCGTTCAGTATGTTCGGAGCTCGAAACAGCTTCCAAGCAAAATTCAGCGCATGGCTTCCAACAGAAACTTTTGTAGGCTCATTAAATATGCAATCCTTTCTATTTGGGGTCTTCGTGTTCTTTTTTCCTCTCTCTCTCTCTCTCTTGTACGCTATTTTTACTTTTAGTCTATAGTCTCTACTATTTTTTTATTTACTTTATTTTGTATTACTTCCATTACATGATCAAATCTTTGGTGTTGTTTTTTTTTTGTGATTTCTCTATTTTACATTGCTTAATTCGTTGTTGTATTGTAATAGTTAACGATGAATTTTATTTAACCACTACACTTTGTACAATCTAAAATAGCATATGTATCTTTTTAGTTAACTAGCGTCACCTACATAGGATAGAGAATAAAAATAATTCAAGTAACTAAAACAAAGCCTCGGATATGAAATGATATAACAGAATCAGATGGAGATGCTATGTAGAAACTTGAAAGCTACCTGTGATAAAGCAATGCATATGGAGAACATTTAACTAATTATTAATAAAATAAAATATTGTCACAACTCTTAAATAAAATATTAAAGATAAATAAGGAATGAATGCTTCCATTAACATAATTACGTACCTACTCGTATATACATATGTAGACATATACTAGTATAAAGTCCGCTCGAGTTTTCTCCACGATTTTCAATGTTGTATTTATGCAAAATATTTATATGTATGTGTGTATGCCTAAAAGTGCATTCAATTGTTGATAATTTAAAAAGAGCATTATATGAAGTCCGTATACATACACTCATGCATATAAGTACATACTATACATATGAACTCTTCCTGTTTGGCGAAATATTTAAATAAATTGGCTAGGGGTGAATGTGGGTGGTATAGGAGTAGTTTTCCACGACAGAAGGCAGTTTTACACGTGAGTGGATGCCTTAATTAAAAGGCAAATACTTAACATGATGATGGTTTGCAGATGGCAATGCCAATGGGAAGGTAGGATACAAAATAAATACATAATAAAAAAAAAACATTGAAAAACTTCGTGCCTCTGATAAAACTCTCTTTTCAAGTTATATAGCGTTAATTTACCTTGCGTTTGTACGCATACATATATGTAGTATGTACCTACCTATGTATGTATGACTGTTGACGTATTCCTATACAAACGATGGATTTTTCCGGATTTTCAATTTAATTGAAAAATACACAATTTCCAACAGATCTGCATATATACATATATATTTATGTATGTAAACACATACATATAAACAAATTTGAGGAACAAAACATGGTCAAAATATGGAAAATATCCAGCTGTAATATTATAGATTGTATGCCTTTGAGGTCGAATTTTCATTTAACAGGCAAAGGAAAATTTAATTTGCATATCAACTGAAGAGTAAAATCTCGATGTAATAAAATTTTCATGGTTTCCCGTTATCTGTTGGAAACTTTCTGAGTTTTTTTTTTTTTTTCTTTTCCTTTTCTTTTTTGTTTTATCCAAGAAAAATATACTTTTATACATTTTTCCCTCACTTACAATTTAATTTCTTTGGGAAATTTATAAATTTCGTTGGATATTAATACATGAAACAATAATAAGAAATGAAAAAAAAAAAGGAAACGCCATTTTCGAAATGCTAAAAAGTTTCATTTTAATATGTATGTACGATGATTTCTTATAAACTCTTCTCAAACATAAAGAAAATAAAAGTGAACGTCGAAGTAAAATAATTTTGCCAGTTGTGATTTTATATAAGAAATTTTTTTAATTTTTGTTTTTTTTTTTTTTTTTAAATTAATTCTGTACTTTGCCTGCATAATTTACCTCATAATGTTTTTTTTTCACCAAACTTTTTTATTGATTATTAATTTTGTCGACAAGGGTCGCATAAAATAATTTTCATTGTTTAACTTTTTAAAAATAAAAACCTAAATCGTCAACACCAAAGAAATTGAATGAAAAATGTTTTAAAAACATTTTTAAAATGTTTAAATTTGTTTCTAAACATTTGCGACATCTTCTAAAAATATTGTTAGAATTAGAAAAAAATTTCCGTTTTAAATTGCAAACAATTTTAGTTGCTTTTCAGTTTGTAGTGGTTCTGATGAGGAAAAGCTTTTACTAAAAGGGTTAATAAATAACGAAATTTTGCAACTAAAAAAAAATAATTAATTAAATCAATCAGCAAATTTTAAGGATAAAAGTACATTCACAGCAGACTTATGCTTTAATGATTTAAATCAATTTTATTTTACGGATGTGAATGTAAAGAGGGATATGCATAGAAATTAATGTGGCATTTTGGTTGAATGAAGATTGAATGAAGACTGAAGAATGATTAAAATGTCCGTTGTGAATGTAGCTTAAGTCTTTCGCAAGATCATTATTATGATTTTTAGAAGATTTTCAAACTAAACAAAAATTTAGAATCAAATAAAGATTAATAACAAATAAATCATTTTAATTCACCTAGTTTTATTTATATTTACTATATTTTAGAACATTTTGTAAGCAAGGGAGTTTGTTAATACCAGCTTACACTACAACGAGTGAGGAAATATATAAAGCGAAAGACTTTTCCTGACATTACAATATTTTATTAATAAATTGAAAATTGGCTTCCTTATAGGTTGGTTATCCTTTTAAATATTAAAGTTCCTATTATGGTCGTTCTGCTACCAGAAATTCCACAAGCTAGTATTATTCGCGGATAAATTCATGCTTCGTTTTTTGAATTTAAGGTTAGTATTGTGAAATAAAGTTTTAAATTATTATTAGTTAACGCTTTTCATTTATTTTATTTTATTATTTCAGTCCTATTCCTCCTGGCCTTAATGTCTGTGTGCTTCAGATTTATTTTTGTCATCTTTCCGGGGTCTGTACACCATTAGTCCAGCCTATTTTTCAACAACGTTTCGGAGTGCTGGTAGGATAAATTTTTTCAACTTCTATGGTCTCGTTCTTTCTTTTCTGTCTTATTTTTTATTTTTCAGCTTCTGTGTTTTATTTCCTCTTTTTTAATAACTTACTATCAACTTATAGACGCCTGATTCGGAAACTTTATGTCTGACAATGCCGTTCGTGACGAAAGAGTTTTAGGGTAGTAATAAAAGGGGATGGATTTACTTGACGTTATTTGATTTAGAATGAGTGGGGAGCTTTCCAATTGGGTAAATAATCTTACGTGCTGAGGGTTTCGGGGTGGGAGTGGTAACTACCACCCTTGGGGTTGTGCAATTTCGGCCTTGAGTGATATGACTCGAGAGTTGAGTTTCAAGAGTCGAGTTTCGAGAGTCGGTTTCGAGAGTCGACTTTCAATAGTCGAGGTTCGAGAGTCGAGATTTAAGAAACGAGCTCCAGTCTCGAGATTCTAGAGTCGAGAAACAAAAGTCAATATTCGAGTGTCGAGATACGAAAGTCGGTATTCGAGAGTCAAGATTCAAAAATCGAATTTCGAGAGTCGCGATTTGAGATTCGAAAGAAGCGATTCGCGAGTCAATATTCGAGCGTAGGGTTTCGAGAGTGTATAGAATTTATGACTAAAAAGTACAAAATAAAATATATTAAAAAAAACTTTTAAAATAAATAACTTTTACAAATAAAATGTGACTAAAAAATAAAAAATATTTTTTTTTCTCAGTGATTCAAAGTGTTGAAAAATGAAGGTGCTTGTGGGAATCAAACTGTGCAGACTACTTCAAAAGGGATAAATTGGAAAAAGCTTGGAGAAAATTCGTCGTAAATTGAATGGTACGTTTTTTTTTTTTTTAATTTTTTTTTTATTAACTTTTATTCCGTACTGAAGAGTATTAGGGTTTCTGCCAATAAGAAAAGCTTCTTCCAATAAATTTTTGGGAGTTCAAATTTGCAATTTACATTTGCATGGTTTCTTTCCCCCATACATGGAGGCGTTGGGCTTCCTGGATTCTATCATGAATGAGAGTTGGATTTTATCGTTTATCAATGATTGGTCAATTTTATTATTGATCATGTTTCCTTCAGATGTAAGTGCCATCAAAAAATCCCGACTATATTAATATATAATCCACCACATACACAATATTTGCTTCTTTTTCAATTTTTTTATAATAAGAGTCTGCTCTTCATCCTCGCTGAATTCCATTTAAAATGCTTGCAATTTTGAAATAAAAATCAGATCACTTTAAGTAGATGTATCCTTACCTACTGATGTGATGTACTCGCAATATATCAGCTGCTGATTACTTTATAAATTTCATTATCACCACATCAGCACATCAATAGTCTGGTGTGGCACTTACCTTATGTATGTATGTATACAGCATAGAAGGGAGACCAAACCGGACATGGATATTCCAAAATGGGTCTAACGAATGTGCAGTAAAAGACTTTTGTTATGAATGGATCATTAAACTCTTTTGAACATCTCTTTACAAATCCCAGAGTAGCATTAGCCCTGGCAACGATTGTATTAATATGATCCTCGAAGGAAAAACGAGTATTAAGAAAAACACCCCAATCTTTGGTTTTGTCAAGTCCAGTTAATAAGCATCCATCTAAAGTATAACTGAAATTCAATGGCCTCCTTTTACGAGAAAAGTACATAGTAGTACATTTGCTGATATTAAGAGGAAGACAGTTAATAGAACATCATTCATGAACGGTGTTTAATTGTAAGTCCGAGATTAAAATTCCACACTCGTTTTCATTAGAGATAATGCGGAAGATTTTGGCATCGTCAGCATAGCAAAGTATTCTGGCAGAGACACATAAATTATAAAAAAGAGTGGTCCAAGATGGCTGCCTTGAGGATAATTGATATTCGATAATTCTTTCGAATATAGGCGAATCATGTTAAGTATTATCTAGTATTAGCATTATTAATTAGCATTTACTCAGATGTTTATCTATACGAACCAATGTTGACATAATGTGCAAAGAAATATTAAGAACCCAAAATCCCAAAATATTTTTGTTTAAAAAATAAAATTTTAATTTTTTTTTTACTTAATTTCAATCATCGCTTTCTTTAATTGCCAGTAAGTTCATTTCAACATTTTATAACATCAACACTTAATGATCAAAATCACTTAATTATAATACAATTAACGAAATTTTTGTAAGAAATTATGACAAAAAAAAAACAAAAAACACATTTAAACTCAAGCAGTAAAACCGGATATTACGCTTCTTTTACGGAAATTGTAAATTGCAACATATCTAAAAAAACACAAATAAGAATTCCAAACATACCTTGATAGTTATAGGCTAACAAAAACCTACGAAAATCTTGTGTTCATTTTTCAAACGGAAGAATCAACAACATTTTTGGCGCCTTGAAAATTATAAGCCATAAACTAAGCGTTTAAATACTAATCGCCTGCATGTATAATAACATGAAAAATCCATTCCTCGGTTCATCCGACACCCACAGCTTTTTTCACAGTTTAATCTGTATCACATAATCCAATACCAGCAAACATAATGGGTATAATATATGTATAGAAGCTATAAGGCTGATCATCTACTTCAGGTCGAAAGAAGAGGCTCCCAAAATACACTCGTCGTGTCGTCGTACAGGGCTTTGCCCGGAAATTGGTATTAATTCAAGTTGCCCAAAAATTTCTTTAGATAGTAACCTAAGTAAAAGAAAAACCTGATTTGAAGCCAGGCGTTGCTAATTGCCAAATGAATTTCATAATTTGAGATCTTCTTTGTAGGACTCTATGTGAGGCGTTCAAGCAGCCACTACACAACCTGAGGCGGTTAGATAATTTCTTAGTGATACGTAAGACGCGCAACTCTTTCTTATGCGTCTTTTATACATATGCGGCTGGGCAGCCGGCGGCAGCGTGGAGAATCTACACCTAAGGAAAGTTTTTATAGATCATCATCGAAAGCATTGCTTTTTCCTTCATACATTTCTGCTGGCGTTGTATCACTTTCTGACATTTCATGGTCATCAAAGAGCTGCGTTTTTTCCTTCTTGGATCATTGTGTTTTTTCTTTCCGTTTTTTTTGGGCCCCAGATCCCAGTTTAAGCTTTATCAGAAAACTCAACAGCATCAAACAGAACTAGCTCTGAACTCTTGTTTCTTTGTTACTTTGCTTTTTGGACAAAATTGCGTCCACATTTAAGTTGTGTATGGATGTTTACGTGTATGGGAAAAAAACAACACAACAAAACACTTGTAAGACTATTTTTTTTTTTCTCTTACTATATAGAGGGAATCTCATCAGAGAAAATCTTGCCTTCATAAATTTCAAATGGAATTTCGATTGCCCTCCATGATATGACATATTTGTTGGCTGCTGGACATATAGAGGTTTTTTTTTCTTCTTCTTTTTTACAAAAGACGTCGCTTTTCGGTGGTAATTATAAGAATACGCGTCCGCTATCTTTCATATCTTTTATTGCAAGCCTAAATCATCTTAATTAAGAGTTGTGATAAAGACCATTTAGTTAATTTCTTGGAAATAAAATAGGTGACAAATATATAGAGAGGATGTCAGGATATAGAGGCTAGAGGCAATGCAAATGTGAAAAGCTTTTTCGGATCTTTTCAATATGATAACGTTTTTGTTTTTTTATTATGATCATTAATGCTTTTCTATGTGTGTATGTGTATAAGTTTGTGAATGCAGATGCATTTTACACTGAACTAGTATTTTATTAAGTTGCCTAAAAATAAAGACAGCAGCCACTGAGCGCTACTATTTTATATTGTTACGATCATCATTTGAAAGAGCATTAAGTAGTTCATCCCGCAAAATTCTTCCTAACAAAATTCATCTCGAAAATAATTTTATGCAAAAATTCGTGCAGAAAATTATGTTTGGTGATAAAATAAATAAATTTTCACATTTTACACCTGAAGAGTGTTTTAAGTCTTTTGAAGAGGAGCACGTAGATCTGTTGAATTTTTAAAAATTTGTTTAGAATATGAAATAAAGAAATAGACTAAAGTGGCCTCATAAAAAATTCCAACAGGTAGAAAATGTAAGACAAGGATTTCACATATGATCTAAAAATTTGAAGATGAAAAATAATTAACAATAAATATTACATAAACTGTATTCGACAATGTCTCGCCCACAATCAGCCAGACAGACAGATTTCCATGAATTTATCAATGATTTAAAGAAGCATTTAAACGAAACTGAGCAGATAGAGTCCCTGCGCTAATTAAGTAGCAAGATTCTGCGCTGTGGAATTTTATATGAACTGCGGTGATACATCGTATAAGGATCGAATTAGCGTTAATTTTGAATAATTAATTAGTGAAAAACAGATTGTTGCTTTGCTTTGAGGCACAATTGGAACAATTCGATGTGATTGTTTTTTTTTTTTTTTTTATTCTCGAGACAGAAATTTGGACAAACTTTCCACCAATTGAGGAAGCAACAAGTGCTAATGATTTTGAATAGTTCAATTGTCAAAGGCAGGTTAAGAAATAATGTCAGGGCCTTTCGACTTTTGCTGATTTGGTTGTTGTTTGATCAAATTTGAGTGGCAAAGTGGAAATAGCATGTAAAGATTTGTGGAACATTCGGATTTTGCAAAGATTATTGTGACTGAATCCATTATGACTTTTCTGTGGAGATCTGTGAGATGGAGGTCCTTTTAAGTTTCTTTTTGAACAAGTAATTTAAAGCATTTAAAGGGCATTAATATTGCTTACGGAAAGGGGATTTTTAAGTTCAACGATAAAGCCACAAAAATTTTCTTAAGAGTACATGCATTTCGCTGCAATGCATTGGTGAGAACACGCTTTATCAGCAAATCCCTCGAAGCAGGAGATATTGCTCGTACTTTTTTTCTATTTGCTCCCATGTAAAACATCTCGTTGCGAATATCGGACAATGAAAAAGAAAATGTGTCACCATTTAAGCAAAAATAATATAACATGATAATGTTGCATGACGACCAGCTTCGGTTTTTCGTGGATTTATTAGCACCATATGACCCCCTCTCAGAAATTAACAGCTCCAATGCACACATCGCTCTTTATTTACAATTTTTCTGGGGAATATGTTTTATTCTCTTTAAAACATCTTGAAATAAAAAAATATTTTTTTTGCTTGCATTGTTTACGATGGCATGGTTTTCGTGAGTGATATAATATGTATATTATATAGGTGAGTGTATATGTCCCAATTCCAATATAAAATCAAAGATGGCTCGATCTGATCTAGAGAAGCCCCCCTTTTATTCTTGGGAATTTACTGGAAACTTTTGTTAAGAATTTTTATGCGTAATTATTGGAGGCTGACACAGAATAATTGTATTGTATCTGAAAATAACTCCTGTCGGCTACTAAGAGTGAATAAAAACTCTGCCGAAACATTTCCATAAATTTCAAAGAAAACAAAGTGAATACTTATTGCTTAAATAGCATAAAAATTGCTAGCGGTCCAAGCTCCCATTGTCGACCTCCAATAATTCATAAAAATTCTAAAGTAAAATATTCCAGTAAATTTCTAAGGAAAAACTGAGAGCTGCTCTATATCAGGGCGATTATAGGCATCGTCGATCTTATATTTAACTGAGGCGTTGGTTACTAGTTTTTGTTTTGCATGTCCAGTCTTTGTATAGGATTAATTTGGATATGATAATTTATAAATAAACTTCCCTGGTAGCCAAATCATCATGAGCGCACTGATGAGCTTATGATGAATGGTTGGATGAATGTAATGCTGATTTTTGTTCTAGCACCGGGACTAAACTCATTTATATACGTCGCAATTCAATGATTGCTGAACACCATTTATTTCCCTTTCACCCGTAGGTTATTGATTTATTGATGAGTTGGCGAATAAATAAAATTCATCGAGGCGCCCCTGCCCGTAACGGAATTAAAATTTTGTAAACTGATGAGCGTTGGCTACCAGGATTGTAGCCATAATATCCACTACACCACCCATCTGCATTTTGCCTTCAATGTACTCTGGTAGCCAATGCTCATCAGTTTACAAAATATTAGTACCGGTGCGGGCAGGGGCTTTTATGTTAACTAACATAACTTTTTAGTCAAGTGAGTCTTTAATAAATTTGCATGGATACTGATCTGTATATCTAGTGCATCTAATGTACGAATAAAAGGGCGATAAATGGTGTTGCGCAATTATTGAATTGCAAAGTATATAAATGAGTTTAGTTCCTGTGCTACAACAAAAATCAGCATTACATTCATCCAACCAATCATCATAAACTCATCAGTGCGCTCATGATGATTGGGCTACCAGATCATGGCTCTTGCACCTACACTCAGCAAAGAAATGAGAAAAGAAAACGATTCCAGAGAGCTTATAAAGTTGAGAACTAATATGTAGCAATGAATAAAGTGTTTCGTATCAGCAGAAACCAATAGGTACTCTTCAGTACGGCTATTTCCTGCCTACCGTAGACTCCAGAAGAAAAATGCTAAGCAGACCTCATATATAATCTAAGTTAGAATTCTCAGTTTGAATCATATAAGGCGAAATACTAAATATTTACTTTAGCGTTTAGATAATTAAGCAGCCTTTATGACGGACCAGGCAAGTTGAACAAAAGAAAAGTCATAAAGACTAATACAAAAATTTTAAGAGTTTAAAAAAGCCTGCAAATAGCAATGAATAAGGCGTTTCGTATCAGCAGGAACCAATACTATTCAGTACGGGTAGTTAATTCCTGAATACGTAGAGTAGATTCCAGAAGAAAAAAAAGAACTATGTATTCAGTGCATTAATATTTCATAATGGGGCACCTGGGTTCTACTAATAAAACCCGAATACAAATTTTCTCATCCAACTCAAATACAGTTATAGCATGGGCTGTCTGATATCTTCATGTTAAATTATTTTTTATTTAAGTCTTCTTCCCACATCTTCTGCATTCTGGCTTTTTAATCATTCCCATCCTGTATAAATAAGTGTCACTTGTGACAGGACTGTCCAATGAAAACGGACATCAAAGCTTTTAAGAAGGCCTTATTGAACCCCAAAAGTTTCCTCGTTGAGTTAAGGTTATATTTTTTCCATAGTTTTTTGGTAGCTCTATTCATGTTGTCATTGAACAAAAGTCAATTAATCTAGTAGCGTGTTCATTCGTCGTTTTGTTTCCCGAAATAATATTGTTACCTTATACTGATGCAACAAAAAACGGAGTTAAGCATGATTTTACACTCTATCAGCAATTTTATTGTAAGACTAGATGACAATCTGTTTATCTTCTGTAGACATATTGAGGAGATACATATCTTCCACAGAAAACGTCTTCAACTAGTGAATGTTGCATACAGTGAACCAAATATGGCCTTTTAACTTGGTTATAGGAATGTTGTTTTTGGACATAAATGAATGGGTAACATATCTTCATTTATTTTGTACCTATACCTACAAATTGCCTCTTCCTTTTTACACATAGCCTGTCCACCAGACTCTGCTGACCAAAGCGGTATTTCAGGTTCTTGAATCGTTTTTGTTCACTAAGCTACAAGATTAGTCTGGAGCGTACGGGAAAGCTTATGATTGCTGTCATAGTTGCTCTCTCGAGTTGACGCCTTGCTCATGGTGGAAATCCTTACAAATATTTAATCCTGTAAATATACTCCTTATTAATAAGTTTGCTTAGATATCCCTGAACATCATAAGCATAAAGATGAGAATTAGCATTTTAGACTACCATAACGTAGATCATTTATACAAATACTAAAAAGTAAAGGGCCTCATATGGATCGTTGTTATGCGCCAAAAGCTAGAAACAAAGATTCCGACTTTACACTATTATTTACTTTAGGAATAGAATATAGTAGATCCTCTCTTTTATGAAATTTTCAACTAAATTTAAGCCGATAACTATTCAATTTATATGTACAACCTACTTTAAAAGTTTCAATTTCAACGAACAGAAGTCCTTGAGAGTTTAACGTGGGCACCTACCACGTGTGGCTTAATCCCTAATAGTCGGATTGGTTTTGTGATGTCAATCATCGCCCTCCAAAAATATTTCTGTTTATAAAGTATCAGTCAACGCCAAGTACATGCTTGACGTCATAACTGATGGGAGCGAGATCTATCTAACATCTTTGCCATTCTATGGGTCCCGGCATCCGATGTTTTAATAGCAACTCCACGCCGAGCTCCTACCCGTGATAATTAACTTTCATGAATCATAGTTGAGTCATCCTACAATCGTCTTGGGTATTGCATTCTGTCCACATTTGGGCGTCAACCACATCCACCACGTTACTCCCCGCAGGGCCTCAGCAATGTCGGAATTGAAGAAAGTTCCATGGGCAACTGATCCCGTGATATCAGAAAAACCTGCGGTCAGGTTTCATAGTAACTGCTACTTCAATTTGGGCTTCTTGCAAGCAATCTATGATCCATATAACTCTTTTAAATTAACGGTATTCCATTCACTTCTCACCTAGCATATCTCCTCCTTCGTCGGTTAAAGACTCCTTTTGGGTATGCAGACATGCAATGATGCTGGTCTCTGCTGCTCAGTATATTTCTGAAATCATTCCTATCTTCAACTCTTTCAACACAAATACTTTTCCGATCCCTGTATCCCTCATACATGGACTTTCACGAATTACATGCACACAGTTCTCCCAACTGTCTCCTTACATACACTACTCACTTCCACACAGAACCCTCTTATTCAAGAATGCATTTAGGAAGCCTTGGCCAGTCAAAAGAAAAGTCAAGCAAAGATCGAATTCAAAGTCAAGATGTTCTTCAACGAAGGACACCTGCCTTATGAATTTAAACGTTACGCTTACCTTTTCATCTGGCCTGCCATACTGCATTAGTACATTTTCCTTCACTTTCCTATTTAGGCCTTCTAAATCATCATTCGACACCCAGTCATGATGTCTCAAGGCAATTCTTTTTGTGATCCTGTAAGACAAGCTCTTGTCCATCACTACAATATCAAGCGGAGCTACACCCATTAGAATTGGAAACCGTGCGGTACACAGCTAAACACCAGTAGGCATGACAAGAGAGAATTTTTTCTCTCCCTGCCACGGTCTTGACAATTTCGCACCAGACAGATACTCTATATATTGCACAAGAAACAAATAAGCCCTCATAAATCATTACCATAGCTTTTCTGCTTAGGCCCCATTCGTATTTCAACAAACAGTCTGAAATAAAAAAAGCGCATTAACATTAGCAGCCAACATCAAAATTACACCAAAACACCTTGCTTCTAACATTTTGGCTTGGATCGAATAACAAGACAGTCAACTTTGATCAGACAACCCTTCGGGTAGAACTACAAAGGAACTGTGGGTTATATACCTAACCCAAACTTAACGAAAAAGCTATTGGGAATTAATAAGCCAACTCTGATGACCCTAGTGTCAATTCTAACTGACTCGCATTTACCTACACCTACACAATGTTGACAAACCTATATGCAGAGAATGCGGAGAGGAATCCAAAACGATGACTCACTTTCTTTGTCAGTGTCCCTCAGATCTTTCTGGACAGCATTACAGATTCCTTGGTTCACACCACCTAAAAGAATATCATGTATAAATGGGTAGAGAGCTTTGGAGTGCAATATTTAACTTTACATGAGCGTCTGGCTGAAACTTATGAGCAATTGCTCATAAATCTGGATGATGAACAATATGCCTTATTATGGCCTACGTTTTACACCTCTATCCAATTCATTCATTGTATCTGAAAATCTCAATATTATTAATATATTTCATGAATTCAATAAATACTTTTTTTTAACATTCAATAATATCTTTTGCATTAAATCTTATTAAGGTAAGCAAACATTTTGGCTAAAATATTCTCTGATACGGTTAAGGGGGTATAACATGCATAAGTAGGTACTCCCTTAACAATGCTCCACCTACATAAGTGCTCGGGAAACATATGTTTTCCGTAAAAGCCCTTTATGCTGATTTTATTTTGTTTTTCTTTCAATTTGTTCCCCGCACAATAACAATGCCGACCTACCACTACTATATACATATGCAGAAGGTTATATAGCTGTACGATAACTTTTCCTCCCCTTTAGGCTGATTTTCTGTTTATCTTCTTTAGTCATGCAGCCATGAAACAAGGGACCTAATTTGAATATCATGAATGTGGTTGAATTGAGAGTATGAACGAACATGCAGGAAGCTCCAAGCCATTTATTCCATTTCTTTCTTTCTTGGTTTTCCACTTCGTCACACTACACCGCACGAAAAATAAAAGAAAACAAATATAGAACAAAAAAAAAAGAAAAAAATGGGAGCGAAAGTCTTTCTCTGTACTGGCAAAAGTTTTGCTTTCACATGAATACCTATGCGCCTATGCTTTTCGTCATTAGTAATAAAACGCAGGTAAATTTGGAAGAACGTTTCATAGGGACCTGCCTTTGTACATTAACATTAGCAGCAGTAGAGTAGTAGTACCAACAGCAGCAGCAGCAGCAACAGCGCTAGCAAGTAAAAGTTATAAGTTGAAAATAGTTCGTCTCTCTCTCTTTACTTAGGCGACTAATTGGCTTAATTAGGTCAATCGCACAATAATTAGCATGAAGGGTTTTCCATTAGGTATAGTCCCAGTCGGTTGGTTGTTGCTTACGCTCGACTCAATTCGAATGAAATTGAAAGCTGGACCGAACCAACGAACGAAATGAATGACTTTCCACTTGTGCAAAGCCAGCCCGGGCGTAGTACGTATATAGCTTTATTTTTTTTTTTTTTGTAATTTCCATCTGAGGCCATTTCTATGGTTGACCGACTTTCTGTAATGATTTTCATTACTTTGACAGTCAATTTCCACGATCATGGATCATTAACGAAGCACACTGGTCACCTTTGTCGTTTCAATTAGAACGGATGACTTGTAAGGGCGACACACATAAAATCTCTGTGTGTTATGCTATATAGCCCCATAGGTTTGATTGATTGATCAAACAATAAATCGTGAATGGTTCTTTTACAATGAACGCACAGCACATGATATGGTAATTGTTAAATGCCTTTAATCTCATTAACACGTGTCCATTAATTAAAATTTATCTCCATAAAAAGAGTGAAGTTCTGTAAGATTCTGAATTTTCAGATGAAATAAGAAGAAAAGTAAAGACAAATCCAGAATTTGATCAAAAATTTTGATAACAAGAAGTAGAAGAAAAGAATAATTTACAGTCGACATCATTCCGTGCACCCACACCATAAAATACAGTTTGAAATGAAATCTGTAAAATCCACCAGAAATTTTAATTATAAAAGCATTTTCGTTTGTTTTTTTGTTTTTTTTTTCTCTTTTCGCCAGATTAAAAAGATGAGAAAATTTACCGGCGCAGATTTTCATTACATTAAAATGCTTAACACTCTTAATTAAAGTGTCAGATAAATCTAGGCCGCCTTCGAAAAGTGGCATCTTTTGGATAAGGGAACCCTTATATATGTACTATATGTATGTATGTATATATGTACACAAGAAGAGTCAAATTCAAACGTTATCTTATCTGAGTTCACTTGAGCAGCCCAAGTCAAGTTTTAAGATGAAATCAAACATGAGAAATACCGAAAAAGCTACGACGACGACGACGACGACGACAACGGGCGGCGAGACAAACCAAAACGATAGGATTTTATCAACAAAGAGGAAGAAGGAGTGCCAACAAAAAGATAAGACAAGACTGGAGAAGAAGAGTGGCATTTTTGATGTTCCTCCTCTGTTCGTATATAAAGTATAATTCGTAAGACAATGGGATAACTTTGTTCAAATTAGCCATGGATTTTGTTTGCTGTTTTTTTTTTTTTTTTTTTTTTATTTATATCGCTGGCACATCGTACAAAGTACAAAAGGTCACTGATAAAAATTTGCATTCAATAACGGGGAAATAATTATTAAGAGAAGATTTTTTTGTTTTATTGAGAACTTATGTAGATATGTATGTATAAATCTTACGCATTTCTGTACGCCTTCTTGCAAATATTAATGTTCCAACAACATTTCCATGACTTTCTCCATAGTAAGGACCTTACTTATAGCCGTTGGGTTTACTGGCAAATTTGATTGTCAACTTTAGTCGAATCAAGTCAATTTTCAATTTCAATTTTATTTCAAGAATAATGCACAAACAAGATACATAAATCTTTTCAGCATGTACATCTAAAAATTCCAACCAGGAAATGCTACTAAGAAAAAGAGTTAATGAATTAGATAAGTCATTAAACAAATTTATTGCTAATAAAATAATGTTTTGGAATATTTATGGTTGGAACAATTTTAGTTACTTAGATAGAAACGAATTAGAACTACTTCTTTGTTATGAAATAATATGTTTTTCAGAGACATAGTTAGGGCTCAGAATATAAAAATGTCTTCTTTTTTTCAAACTATAATTGTTTTTCAAGCTAATGCAATCAAATCTACCAACAATGGAAGGGCGTGTCGTGCCCTAAAAGCAATCAATAAGCAAATCCAATAATTAAAAACGACACTCGAATTTCTTTTTACGTTATAAATCTTTATTTCACTATATATCAAACTGACCTATCTTAATACCTTTAAAACAATCTAACCCGAACCGAACTGAAACTTGATACTCTTAAACAAAGTTGAATCGCGACTGAACAATTAACTACGACGATGACTGAAACTAACGGGCACTCGCCAGACCAGTCATTGGTCTTTTATGTCCCAATATTCGGAAGTACTTTCTTTACTAACAACGCGGATGTAAACAAACGACAACAACCTTGCCGTTTGTTCTACCGGTTGCAGCACCTGAGTCGCTCAGTAGTAAACAATCGCTTTACATAATAATTACCATGCGAGGTTAATTATTATTGTAATCGTCGATTGCTCCACTAAGCGCTCATCGCAGCCAGCTGTTGAGCTAATCAGCAAAATAACCGACAGTTGCAGAACAGTACCATGCGAGGTTACTGTTTAGCAATTGCTAATTATTTCACTAAAATGCGCCCTTGGCTGCTGGAAGAATCTTCCTTATATTGGGCCACAACATCCCTCCCCCCTTGGAAAAACTAGTTTCCGCAGGGAACTAGATCTGGAGAGTGCAACAGTCTTAATTAAAAACAATTTTTAATCTTCGTTCGGTTCAGATTCTTTACATTATTTCATTACATTTCTGTACATTACATTTTTACATCTTTCGAAATTTTCTTATTTCCTTTTTCATTTTAGTATCTCTATTTTCTTCTCATACTTAATTTCTTTCTTATTAGCTTTTTACCACTTCCTTTTGACTACTTTATAATATATCCGTTTCTTTTATCTTTTGCTTTTGCAGTCTCAATCATCGGCAAATTTTTATATACTTATTTATCCAATAAACTTAACACTTATTTCTTTCCGAACAATTTTCTTTCTACTTATTCATTTCTTTCCTTTACAAATTTCACTTTAACCTCTTTCTTTTTATTTCCTTATTTCTCTGTTTTGATGTCTTCTATCACTTCTTTCTGATTACATTGGTTTTATTTTCACTAATAATTTTTAGCTCATCTGTTGCTTAACAAAATTTTCCCTCTTTACAATATATTTTCTATTCGATTCCTAATCTTCTAAAATCTATTGACGTTTATAATGCTCTATTTTCACAAAGACAAGTATAACATTATAATCCTAATACTCCTGTGATTGCTCCTGGCTGCTTCGTGATGAGTGTAGTTCGTTGCGTGCGGTCTTGACTTCAGGCTACTAAAAGCTAGACCATATCCGGGGGATAAACTAAGACCTCTTTTTCTTTGTGGGGCTGCTCTCTACGGGATTGTTAAAATGTATTTCCAATAGCGGGATTTTGGGTAGAACGGATTATCAACTTACGCTTGAGCTGTTTTGCTTATACGAATGCTCATTCTACGAATGGTCATTGTTTCCTTTAGCCGTACTGGAGGCTTCTCCTTTTTTGTGCTCATTCTCATTGACCTCTGAATCTCTAACTTGTTAGATACTTTTTGTACTATTTCTAAATGTACGATGGAGTTCTCCCGATTATATCAAGAGTCCATCCATACATGAAGAGAATAGGCTTGCTGTCTCTATATGGATCTGGTAATGTACTTTTTACAACTACATAGCATTCTACATGTTTCCCAAATCTTTTGATTTATTCAGTTATATGTTTAGAATTTGATGCCATACGTATATAACTTTACTTTAATCTTGATTTATTTGAGTATAGTAAAATCTTGCCGTTACTTTTAACCCCTTCCATTTAACTAGATGATCTTGGGTACTTAACTTCTTTGAATCCCTCAGATATCTCACTGTCGGTGTAACTGAGCAAGGATGAGTATACCATGCTTTTCTCGCAGTAATTAGAGGTGAGATCTAACTTCTGACTCCTCCCGAAGTTCTATTGCTTTTAAACTTCATCGGTCCCTTCCTGCTTTTGAAATCAACCTTCAGAATTCGGCCAATATATGCAAATAAGAAAGTCGTCGACGGTGAAAGATTCACTTTTCCCAAGTGCTCATCATTATTTTTCCACCCACACTATTGGTCTGATGCTTGCTCCACGTAGAGTATACAGGGATAAATTGATGTCATGATGCAACTGCTACTTCTGCTTCCGCTTCGTCGAGGTTGTTTTACACAGTTTATAAAAATTTCTTATCGATTTCCCTGTGTTTCCCTTATTCTATATTTTTAAGCCATAAACATTTACTACATATATTTATTTTTTGTATTTACACTTTCATACATATATTCTTCTAACCTAATCTTACTTATAACTTTGCCAATGATTTACAGATTTTTTGCTTCTACTTTTTTTTTCAAATAATATTTTTCATTTTTTTTTAATTTCTCCTTCGTTTTAAGCTCTTATTTCTTTTCTTTTCAATCTTTCCTTAACACCCTTCTTAACTTTTTTTTTCTTTACAAAACCTCTTTGTTTATATATCAACATTTTAACATATTCTATTCCCTTATTTTCATTACTCTTTCGTTTTTTTTTTATCTTTCTTGCGCCTGCTTTTTAGCTTTCCATTTCTAACTTTAAACATTTATTAATTAGCTTCATACGTGTCTTATTCTTCTAAATTTTTTTTTTTTTAACTTTCTCTTTCTTTTACATCCCTTATTTATTTTATTTTTTTTAAACTTCTGTTCACTTTAAGTCTCCTGTTTCTTTTTTTTTAATTCTCATTATTTGCGTAATTAAATAACTCTCTTTTTCTAATCTCTTAATACATATTTTCTTAAACACATTTCCTTACCTTTACGTCTCCAAATTTACCTTACATTGGACCCACTGGGTTTCCTTCATACTTCATTTTCATCTGTTGCCGGCCATAGACTATTGAACTCCGCTCATTGAATTTCTTCTGAAATTAGAGGGAATTTGTTGGACATCTCTTTGGTTACGTCCCCCGATTCCCGGGTCATAACCGTTACTTACCTTGTAAGGGGTTATCGAACTTGCAGTAAAAGTCGCATTTTCAACATGAATGAAGTTCCGTTCCCCTACTTTCCTTCTGCCTTGATGTACTTTTGTTCTCTTCGGCATACTATTATGTCGTTGAAATTTAGACTTACCTTCTTGCAGACTCCACTGGGATTTCCGTAGCTGAGAATAGAAATTCCTAGTACCCTTATATCGCCATGCAGCTCGTTCAGAATACTTTCGAGGTCCGTGTTGTTCCTACGAGGAGTTCATAGCTTTAACAGGATAGGCCCTTGTATTGGCAACTCTTACTAATGCACATCCAACCTCCAGCTCATTTCCGCTGTGGCCATAATATTCAGCTCGCCTCCTCCTCTCCTCCCTAAGTTCTTCGACTCTTACCTCGTGAAGTCTCGCACTGTCGTGAGCTGTCTCTACCCTGCCCATGTTAGATTTCCATTCGTCATCTTTGTTATTAACACCTTGCCTGATGATTTTTTCCATGCTCATTTCAACCTCCTCTACTCTGGCTTGTAAAGGATTTCCTTGATTGTAACACTGGAAAGTATTGTTTACAGCTTGTCCATTAGCTGCGACGTTTCCACCACCGGCACTATCTTTCTTTGCTTCAGCGCCTTGTATCCATAATTTCTTATTCACGCAGTCGATAACAGCTCTGTCCCTCAGGAAATCCATTCCAAGTATACCGTCGGCTGGAATTGAATCAGTTTCACCAATGGCATGAAATTGACAAGACTGCCGACTGTTATCTATATGCAAGTTCGCCTGACATGTACCTATGGAACTCCTAGCGAACCCAAAGAGTCCTCCAATTCTTATTTTCTCATGCGTCTGTATTGGCGTATTTCTTTTTATACTATTAACCTTAATTATATTACATGAGGACCCAGTATCTACTAAAAGCCTTAATTCACCCTCTAAAGCTATGTCCGATGGAACTGTGATGATAAATTTACTCTTAGCTTCTAACTTTTCCCTTTCTTTCTCTGCTAAATACTTCTTTACGCAGATATCCGTATAATTGTCTCGTGTTTGGCAGAATTGGCAATAAAGCCCCTCCCTTCCTGAATGGAATTCATCCCGTATGCCAGCTACACAGTTTGCCACTCTGACGTGATGAATTCGGCAATTGGATACCTCGTGCCCATATTCCTCACATCCCGTACAGAAAGGTAATTGTTGGCACTATCTGACAAAGTGTCCAGGCTGACCGCACTTGAAGCAATGCTTGGGTCTATATTCATATGCTTTCCTAGGCATTCTTCTGTATGATTCTGTATGAGTTGGCTGTTGTAGAGTAGAGAAAGGTTTTTGGGGAGGTGCGGGTTCATCTCCGTTGAAATTGTCACTTCTGCATCCTTCCTGTGAAAAAATCCTATTGCCTCCGAGCTGAAGTCTTCTCGCATCCCTTTCGTAAAATTCCGCCTCTTCTCTCAACGCCTCCAATGAGCCGAATTTTCGCCCTGTTACGTGCATCATGATAGCCGGATCTCTTATTCCAACTTTAAATGTGGCAATCGCATCCGCTTCCAACTCTGCCAATAATCCCCCATCTTTACCTGGATATTTAGCTGAAACTGCCGTTTTAATTTGATTCAACAAATCCTTCAATCTGTCCGCATATTCCCTAATGTCGTCTCCGGGTCTTTGTCTGCATGCTATCATTTCCGTTCTCAATTCACTGTAAGACTTTTTAGGCATATAAGCAGTTTTAATGATCTGCTGCAATGCTGCAAAATCTTTTGGCTCCTCTGAACTTACCAGATAGTATGCATCGTCCATCAACCGATATCTTACACATTTCATGAAGATATCTTGTTCTTCGGCCTTAAGACGATCGTAAAGATCTTTGCAGCAGTTTAGGAAGCGGTGCACTTCCTTTGCTAGCTTTGGCGACCTTTCCCCCGAAAACATTGGGACATATTTGGACACCATATCCATGATTTTGTCATGCGAATCAACCATGTTGTCTTGTTGTCTGTGTGATGTTGATTTTTCCGTACGACTCTCTATGTTCTTATTCGGCCTTTGATCTGCAACTGACTTGGGTGTTGAATACTGGCTTTTAGCTGTCTTAACACTTCCACTTTGCTTTGTCTCCCAGAATAACAGCCTTCTTCGTCCACAACTTTTCTGTGACTCAGCGCCTTTCTCCTTTTCCTGTGTATTTGGACCAAGTTCTATTTCCTTCTCTAATTCTTCTGATAAGTTCTCTGCTTCTAGCAACTGCTGTTTCAGAACTTTTACTTGCTTTATTAGAGCCTGATTTTCCTTTTGGCCTTCTTCTACTGCTTGTTCCAACGAATTCTCTCCTTTGTGGATAACGTCGAAAGTAGCTGTAACTAATAAATCAAGTGCCTCCCCCGTAGTACTTGTCCGGGTGCAAGTTTTGAGTTCTTCGAGTACAGCTTCTAATTCCTCACTTGGCAATCGCTTCTTAAGTTCAGATGTTAGGCGTTCTCCGATATATTGCCAGTCTTGTTCATACCCTTTTAATTTATCTTGGCACTCTTTCAACTCTTGTGATTTATTTTCCAATTTTTCCTCCTGTTCTCGAAATCGCAAAAGTTCTTCTCTCGTCAGGACGTTGCTTCTCCCTACTGACATCTACACTAATGAATCACAAGATTTCCTAATGTATTGTCACTTCACTCTTCAATGTCACTTCTCGCAGACTAAACCAATTACTTTAAACCCGAACCGCAAAACTTTTGTATTTTTGGAACTTTACTGTGCAACAAGTACTCTCCTATGAGCACCTTACACGAAAATATTCCAGGGCACGGCACGTTTGTTGTATGTACGTGTATGTATAACCGGTTGGAATTGCTAAATTATAATGTTAAATAAATGGCGAAGCCAAATGAGGCTTTGCACCAATTTAATTAACGTACAAGTTGTTGTTAAATAAATGGCGAAGCCAAATAAGGCTTTGCACCTATTTAATCAACGTACAACTTGTTTAAGAAAAATTATTTCCTGATTTTCATGAATAACACTCAACACTTAATCTAGCACTTCTTAAATTAAGCCTGAAAAGTAAAATAATTAATTTATTGTAATATCTGAAAAATAAATTTATCGAGAGAAAAAAAAAAAAAAAAAAAAAAAAAAAATTCGACAATCTTAAAAAATTTAAAAAAAAGAAAATTAACCATGAAAAAACAAAAACAACACAACAGCAAGAAATTCTCAAATTTCTTACCTAAGTTTACCGGCTGCGCCAATTGTCGTGCCCTAAAAGCAATCAATAAGCAAATCCAATAATTAAAAACGACACTCGAATTTCTTTTTACGTTATAAATCTTTATTTCACTATATATCAAACTGACCTATCTTAATACCTTTAAAACAATCTAACCCGAACCGAACTGAAACTTGATACTCTTAAACAAAGTTGAATCGCGACTGAACAATTAACTACGACGATGACTGAAACTAACGGGCACTCGCCAGACCAGTCATTGGTCTTTTATGTCCCAATATTCGGAAGTACTTTCTTTACTAACAACGCGGATGTAAACAAACGACAACAACCTTGCCGTTTGTTCTACCGGTTGCAGCACCTGAGTCGCTCAGTAGTAAACAATCGCTTTACATAATAATTACCATGCGAGGTTAATTATTATTGTAATCGTCGATTGCTCCACTAAGCGCTCATCGCAGCCAGCTGTTGAGCTAATCAGCAAAATAACCGACAGTTGCAGAACAGTACCATGCGAGGTTACTGTTTAGCAATTGCTAATTATTTCACTAAAATGCGCCCTTGGCTGCTGGAAGAATCTTCCTTATATTGGGCCACAACAGGCGGGCTTTTGGTTTTTGTGAAGAAAAAAATTTGTGCTAATATTGTGGATTCATCTGACAATTGGCTATTTTTACAATTGAAAATGGGAAGATTCCGTCTATTGCTGGACTCAGTTTATATCCTGCCTTCTATTGATTCAGAATTATATCTCTGATTCACTAAACCAAACGGTGAATAAATTGAATTCAAGTTACACAAATTTCCCACTAATTATTGGAAGAGATTTCAATATTAAAATTGGTACTTTTAATACGGGCGACAAGGACTTATTTTCTAACACACAGCTAGATGCAGACAGAAATACTCTAGACGAAAGGCGGGATAAGCGCGGTAGACTTTTGATAGAAATCATGGAATCAAACGGAAGATCTCCAAGTGATAACCCAGGTAACTACACTTTCTTAGATATATTCAGGGTAGGAGTATTGTAGATTTTATTAGGATCAGCTTTGATCTTGAAAACTACGTAAAAGATTTTAGATTTTTATATAGTTTTAGCATATCCGATCACATATCCTGTGAATTTTTATTCGACCCCGATTCAAACGAAGCACAACTCCGACCATCATATAGTATAAGAGGGTCTTCCACTGGGAAGACGAAAAAGGGTTTGAATATTATATTTTTCTAAAATACCTTCAAACCCTGAATATTACCGATAGTATAGACATTCAGTATTCAAATTTGAAAGAAAATATTAGGGAGGGCAGCTGAAGTTACTGGAATGATTACGTTGACTAAAGGTGTCAATGGAAGCCATCTTCCTAAGAACAAACCTTAAGAAATTGCAACAACCCACGCAGCATCTGGAAAGCAATAAAACAAAATCGTTGCAATAAATCCAATATAAACCCAATTGCAATTAATAACTGGGAAATTTTTCTGCAAAAATCGTACCCCTTTGTTGGACAAGAACTTTTAAATTACCTAGATGCTCGAAACTAGGGCATCTAATATCGATAGTAGCCATTCCGAAATCTCGGAAATATCGGACATTTCCATGGTATCGAAATATCGGAATTAGTTTGGCTCAGTATCGATATTTCGATATTGAAAATATTTTTCTTTTTTAAGCAAATTCTCTTTTTTAACTTTATCTTTTAACTTCGCCTGCCTACGTGCAAGCCCATTTCCCCATATCCAATCGATTTCAAATTTGGTATACATGGACTCGTTGTGAGTTGTGACCAAACATTAACTTTGGCGAAATAAACATGTGTCGGAATGAGCGAAATGAAGAAATAAAATGATAATAAAATGCATTGAAAACATTCGACTTTCTATTTTTATGCACAAGAAAAGAAAGGCTAAAACTTTGTTTTTATGGGTTGGTTTTTTTTTTTTTATTAGTTGAATCTCAATTATTTTATTGTGGATTGGACTTATCTTGAAGGGTTCGGAGAATTCGAGTATGCACTGTTGCCAATTCTTGAAATTTTATGCAACTGTCATAAATTTTGTTGAGAAAATTTTTTAAAGGCGATTTAAGCTAAATTTCTCGAAAAATTAAAGGTTTTTTCGTGACGTACGTTTAGCACAAACGGTAAGGATCAAAATTCATCTATTATTTACTTCAAACCAATGAATTTCATCATAATTACAGAGAAATTTCATTGTAATTGTTGTAAATTGTAATTAATTACAGTTTTTTATTTATATTTTATCTTTCATATAGTCAAATAGGGACCCATGTCACAATTTCAAGATTTCAAATGAGGCCCTGCTACAGACGAAAATTGTGTGTGGACTGTGCGTGAGTTATGCGAAAAGTGGGACGACTGAGCATATGTGATCAACAACTTTGCATTGTTCACAGCATTCACTTAGCTATAATTGACGTCTTGTACAAACAGCCGAAATAAGACAACGCCGTTGACGACGCAGGGAGCGGAAGGGACGCTGACACCACTGCCGACACTGATGATGAAAATTGTACCGATGATGATATGGTCGATTTGGCGGATTTTGAAGTCGCTTTTCTGTGGATTTTTTCAGTAAAAGATTGATTTTAAAATTTTTTAATTGTAGACGTTCAATATCGATATTAATATCGGAATCTCGGAATTGAAAAATTTCAATATCGAAATATCGGAATTGAAAAACCTATCCGATATTGGATGCCCTACTCGAAACCCGTTCCTTGATAAACCGAAAAGACTTACAGAATTGCAAGCTAGTCTGCGTATGTTAAAAAGAAACACAAACCCAGGGAAGGACCAAATCCCCAATGAATTCTTAAAAGTTCTCCCTGAAAATTGGATGACTCATCTATGTAACTTCTATAATACCTTACTAGAGAACGAAATCGTTCCGAGGGAATGGGGAAACGCAAAGCTTTGTATGCTCTTTAAAAAATGTGATACCTCTAACCCACAAAACTACAGACGTATAGCATTACTAACTAAATACACTCCTGAAGACGTTTACTCAGATATTGGCTACCCGTCTTTTTACTTGGGCAGAGAGTTCTGGTATCATTGCTGACACACAATCGGGTTTTCGTCCAAAAAGGGGTTGCTTAGACAATATTTTTATTTTATCAGCAATAGTTGACATTAACTTAGGGATTAAAAATAGACTACTCTACATATGCACTATTCATTGATATTTCCCAGGCTTTCGATTCCGTAAATCATAACAAGCTATGGTCTAAACTTTGTAACAAGAGAGTTAGCGGAAAGCTAGTACGACTTCTTCAAAATTTATACAGCACAGCTTCTGTATCGTTATCGGTCGGGCAAGATAGGACTAGAAGCATTAATGTTAATGTCGTAGTGTTACAAGGGGATGCATTATCCAGAATTTTGTTTTCGATTTTTATAAACGACATCCACGAATTTCTCCGGGGAAAAGAGTTTGAGGGGGTTAGTATCAATGCATCTATAGACATACTAACAAGGAGAGGGTCCCTACTCATCATCACCGATTTCGTCCAAATTCACAGTGTATGTTGGGCTTGACTAGAAATGAAAATGCCACAAGTGGGAACTCCAGATGACCAAATGAAACCGAAATAATGCCTAATGTACCGTGGTTAAAATTAACACTTTTCGGAATTACCATCTTGCGGTTATATTCGCAATATTTAAGCCACGCTTTTTCGTTACAATTATCTGTAACCTGTTATTTTTCATATACAGAAAACCAGAAGTCATTACCCCAATTAGTTTAGGAGCATTTTCCAAAATAAGATTGCGAGGTTTGCTAATGACTTTCAACTTATGTTAATTAGCAGCATATACTGTAAAGCTACCACCCTTATCTCTCGGCTAAATTCCAACCGAATTTCAATATTCTTTTTGCTAAGTTCATTGTGAGTTTTTTCTATGATTTTTGAAACTAAATACATATAACGAAATTCGTACGGCAGCGGGTTACAGAGTGGTAACCGGTGGTAGGTTACTTATATATTATTATAATACAAAAAAATATATTTTTTTATATTCTACCATCTGTGTTGAATATTCGTATACAATCTCATCAAAATCGGATCATAAATTCAGTGTCAAAAGGACATTCATATACACCAATGAGAAAAAGTTTCTTATTTCCCGAATTAAGGTGTTCTGAAGAAGGTGGGGTAAATATTATCCGATTTGCAAAATTCCTGTTGCTAGTATTGTTGTGATTTTTCGAGCATATTTTCCCTCCACTCTTGATTAAATTGCTAAATTTAATTTTCAATGGCCAAAATTCTGTCTGAAAAATTAATTTCGAAATGTTTTTCTACAAATTATCGATTAATCCAATTTTTTGTTTTTTTTATGGATGTGCTTTTACTAAGAGATTATCTGTACACAATTTTTGAGGAAGATCGGATGTCATTCACCTATTTAAAAAAAAATTAAATCTATAAAAATTTGGCATACCCACTTTTCGCCATCTACCGGTGTACTTTGAAAACGAACGGAAGTCCCACTTACAGAATTAAAAATCTACATACCTCCTCTGTGGTTGGCATTTAACCCAAATGCATTTGGCACCTTCGTTCAAATTTTGTTGCTCTCTGACCAATCGCACTTTTTTCCTTCTTAATTCCATTCATTTTTATAAAAACAAAATAAAAATTAAGTCTACTAATAAACACACGGATTCAAGTTTGTAAACAATTCCTTATATGAGGTTATGTCTACCTATAATAGCAATTTCTTTAGGCCAATACTGCATCAGATGCCGAATTAGAGTAGAACTAATTTTTCGTAGTTGGACTTATATAGATCACTTCATATTAGTTCTGCATACGTAGATCCATTTACGTAAAACAAATTCTAAATTACATACACGGTCTAAACCAGTTCAATGACTTTCAATCGGGTCTTAATTATTTCGCTGACTTAACACTTTTGGTTAGCTTTAGCTGACTTTCAATTATTTCTCGCAAAATTTCGCTGACTTCAAGTCGTTTCCGTTATCTTTAGCTAACTTTGAATTGTTTCTCGCACAATTTCGCTGGCTTCCAGTCGCTTCTCGTTATCTTTAGCTAACTTCGAATTATTTCTCGCACATTTTCGCTGATTTCCAATCGCTTCTCGTTAGCTTTACTTGAATTTAAATTGGTTTTCGCTAACTTTCGCTGGCTTTCAGTCGCTACACGCTAACTTCCGCTTACCGTCGAAATGAAAATTCTCGTAACTATATTCAATGAATTTCGATAATGAAATTTCGTTTTTTTTTTTCGTTATGGTGACAGAGCGAGCTTTTCTAACTTCAGCCAAGTCACATAATCTCGCTGAGTTTATAAGAAAACCTATGAATATACCGGCGTCTTGCTTCTTACTTGTCTCAACAAAAGAAAAAACCCGGCAACCATCACATTTAAGAGAACTAGCCTTCCTTCATTCCTTATATATCTAGCGGCCTCTTAAACTTTTACTTAAATTCAGGCGACCATTGGGTTTGGATATTGAAACGAAGACTAAAAACATACAATTTGTGAAATCCGATTTTGCGGATCTGGTGAAAGGAAAATTAATGTTTACACTGGAGAAGGATAATTCTTTACTCTGTATGCAATGCGAAGGTTTGGTTCCAAAGCTTTGATTCGTTCGCCAATTCTTGGTAAGCTTTACTGCAGAATCACAAAGTCAACACCATAAAAACATTCACTTTTAGTTTGTAAGTAGCTTGAAGAAAGATTCCACAAAGGATAAGAATAATCAATTCGGTCTTACAAGTTTCAAGTGCTGCCTTCTATTTTAGATTAATGAAACTATTAAAAAGAGACAGAGAGAAAAATGTAGTAAATTTTTGCACCTGTGAGAGAGTTGCACTATGGCTCCCAGCTTTTAAACAGAAGATATAAGAATGACAAATTTTCGAAATTTGCTTACACACCAACCAATTCCCTTCGTAGTACCTCGAAAAGGTAACCTCGCAGGCGAATTTCTGAAATGGTTGAATATTTCCAGTAGCCATCTTCGAAACTAACCAAAATCAATAGCGTCTTACACCAACCATATCAAGGTATAGATTGAGCTAAATTTATGTGGCGCATAGTATTTTAAGAACTTGTTAGCCTTACATAAAAATGTTCTGGTACTCCATAGTGGTACATATCGCATTCGTTTAACTGAATTGTTATAGCTAACATAAATAACGCACTAGAGGCGAGGAAGCAATTAGAACCAAATGCAACTTTTTATGGCTCTAACAGGTTCATCAATCTCTATGATTCCACTATGTCCATTCCGAAATTTGCCTAATACATTGAAGATATTCATACAACAAATCACGAACACTTTCGAGTTCTTTATCTTCGCCCAATACAATTTCTATAGAAATTATTGAGAGAAAAATTTGAGCATTCGGCATACTTGCCAAAACGAAATGTGCGGTGTTAGGGTTGAGTTATATGAGAGTTTAGCTCTTTAATTACCACCAGACTATCGAAGTTAATGTAGATTTCTCTACCAATATCCTCCATTCTTCCAAAATAGATATTAAGGACTGCATAAAACCGAACCACAACATTAATAATTTTCTTATGGCATGCATTTGAAAAACTGCATCAATCCTGTACAATCACTGACATGTATATAAATGGACTGCTCGTTGAACCAAAAATGAATGATAGCAAATGGCACCACTTTCATGTTCCTGTATCTTTCCGTGAGTGCATACTTTCCCACTGAACTGTAATGATTCAGCGGTATTTCCTACCAAAACAGCCTTGTAAAAAACACTTCTTTCACCTTGTAATTAAAATTTAGTCCCAAATACTTTTGTGGTATATTCTGTAAATCAAACTGACATGCATATATAAGTAAATTCCCAAATAATTTAAATACAGTGCCAGTCAGAGCATACTTTTTGAAATCAGGACTTTCGTCACATGAAACAGGAGATCAGTCAGTCCATTTATATACATGGCAGTGTGTACAATACATAAAAAAAATCGGTTGCTCCGTTATCGAGATATGTTATTTTTGAAAATGACACTTGATTGTAAAATCACGAAATTTTTAACCACCTTGCGGAGGTATATGTCAGAAAACGTTAATTAGATAATTACGTGAAGGGGAGGTTACCGTCGAGAGGCATGAAAAATGCATGAACTTTGGAAATTTCTTTTTACATAAAATAAATAATGGGTTTTAACGTATTTTATTCTTCTATCAATTAAGAGTGAATTCCAATTTTATTTATAAGAAAAAGAATTGGCGGCTCCAGCTGCCATCAAACAAAGCCGTACATGGCGTGTTTTGGTCTGCGCGGGGTGCTCCACAGCTCTGCCAGTTCATCCAAAATAAATAGAGTTGAAAATGATTAAACTAGATAAAATTTGGGGGACCTTACCGATTTTCGTTTTCAAAAAAACCTCTGAATAACAAAATGCCAGCCGTTTGCAAAAAAAAAAAAACAAAAACAAAAAAAAAAACTTTTTTTTTTGCTTCGCTGATGAAAAAAATTATTGACAAAAATCGCTTCCTGAAGACCCCGCAAATTGAATTTCCTTTTAATTGCGCAGATTTATGTGAATCGGTTCACCGTTGAAGCTGTAAAGCGCTCCGCGCGCTAAAAAATGTTGTTCTCAGAAAAACTCTTAACGTTATAAAATATCTTACTTTAGCTATTCCAACACCATACAGAGGCCCTTCTTCTTCCTCCAAGAACTGATTGTGCTGAATCTGAAGGTTAACAGTTTCTCGAAATTTATGAAGGTACCTCAGGTAGTGAGAAAAGGTCTCCCCAGCAAGCGCGCTCCGAGCACCTCAGCTACTTTTATTCCAGCCGGTGTGGTCAGTTCTGCTCTCAACAGGCTGTGAATTCTAAAATATTTTAGATATGAAAATATCCTTTTACCCATGTGCCCTAAACACTTTAAGGATGATAACTATGTAAAATAAAAATCTAATTTTTCATCATCATGAACGATAACCTCCCCTTAAGTCTGTATTAGTATCAAATATCTATTAATGTAAGGAGCTAGAGCAAACAGTATAATGAAACAATAGCTGTTTTCAGTTTGCCTATCTAACGATGAAATCATTTTCTACTTCAATGACAAAATAATCCATTTTTACATCGGAAATATTTTTGCCATTTTTCATTCAGTTTTTTCTTACAAATTTTCTCGTGAATTTTTTTTATCACAAATTTTATGGTGACCGTAAACAATCCAAAAAAAATGGTAAGATTGATTCAGATTCAGATGCCTATGATTCGAACTAGATATTACAACTTTTTTTTTGTTTTATCATATGTTGCCTCAAAATTTTCTAACATAAGCAATAGAATGAATTCTCAGCTCTGTCAATATTGTTCAAGTGATACCAAAGAACATCAACAGAGTTAGACTGGAAAAGACAGCGGTGTAGGAGTCCTGTAATAGTTTTCAGCTCCGATTTTCCAATGAAAGAGTTTTTATGGTTTTTCTATACCTGGCAAGTATCGTAACTTTTGCAGCTTATTCCTATATAAGTAGAAAAATATTGTCCTCGGTCGGTTATCATAGAACAGATTTAAGATGCCATTTTGACATGTAATCCGATCTTCGTCATTTTGCTTGCCTTGAACTTACAAAAAAGAATATTTTATTTTTCTTTCCTAATTTTTTGAAGTTTCATCCAATTTATAATGCGCTGACAAATGCCTTCGTAAACAGCAAGTAAAACAAAAAACAAAATTTAAAAAAAAATGGATTTGTATTGGATTATACGCACTCAAATGACATTACTATACATAAAATGACATTCAAAACAGGTTCTTGGCTGATATACAGGGCGTTTCCCACTAGGAGGTCAATAGAGCGGGAGGTGATAATACTCACCTAGACGAAGCAAAAATTGTATTGCAGGGGGGTGGGGGGCATATCAACCGTTTAGGAGTTACAGGGTGATTAAGAAAAAAAGCTAGTTTTTCACAAAACACCATAATTTTTGATGGGATAGGGGTATGGGGATGATTGAGCAGTCGTTCGAAAGGCCATGAAGTTTTGCATACAATGAGCTCTTAACTGTGACCGTACGCCCTGTAGTTATTAAGATACAGGGTGCTTTGTGAAAACTAGCTGTTTTTTTAATCACCCTGTAACTCCTAAACGGTTGATATGCCTCCCTCCCGCCCTCCTGCCGTACAATTTTTGGTTCGTCTAGGTGAGTACTATCACCTCCCGCTCTATTGACCTCTTAGTGGGAAACACCCTGTATTGAAGGAACTTTTCATTATATACAGATGGCCATTGAGAAACTTTCGATGAGAACAATAATGAAAGAAACAGATTCAAATCTGAGGCTATAGAGTAAGAAAAACATTTGCCTGACTATCATTTCCAACCATATTATGTGTGTTGAGGGTTTAAAATACAAAAGATACTCTTATCTAGCAATTAATATAACAGGACAGTTATCAAAGACTTACCTTCTAGTCTCCAGGTATTAATTGTGCGCCACATTGATATGTATGGAAGAATGATGAGAGTTTCTTTGACCTCGATTATTCTAGGCATCCCGTATGTAGTACTTCAGTAGCTTATATAATATAATGAATGACTGTAAACCTTGTCAGACTCGAATCATACAGACTAATGGCCAGTTTCACAGTCGAGTTTAATCCGAGGTTTAGTTTAAACCACCCTCCAAGTTTAAACGTAGTTTAAACCAAATCGGGTTTCACAGTGCATTCTTTTAGTAACGTTGGTAGTACTGATTAAATTGTGAACTAAATTGGTTATCGCCACTATTGTGAAGCAATTTTGCAATGAATCAATCTGTCAATCAGAAAAAGTAAGCAGATCAGAAATAAAAAATAAAAAATATGTAGTTATATTTTCTAATTTTAAATATGCCAACATTCAGAAAGGATGAACATTTTAGCATAAGTGAAGTTGAGCTATTGCCTTCACTAATGCATAAAAAAAAGATATATAATAGAGCGCAAGAGGACGGTCAAGAATAGATTCGAAGTGACAAAGTTCTTTACTTAAACTGAGCCTAGCATCAAAATCAACGTCGTCCCACTAATTAAAATGATTTGGCCGATTTCTAATTACTCTCAGTCATCGACAGAGTTGTAAATTTAACTCAAAAAAATCTTCTTCATCGCTAGAAATGTCTAAATCTAAATCCATGATGAAATTATTTTCTTGATACAAAAAAAGCAATGCTACTGACAAAATAAAATTATCCTGAGTTTAAACCGAGAGAGGGCACGGTTTACATTCTAGTTTAAGCCGGGGTTTAAGCCAAACTGTGGAACTCATTCGTCGAGTTTAAACTAAATATTTGGTTTAAACTCACACTGTGAAACTGGCCATAAGAGAACCTTTTCAGAAAAATGAGCAGCAATCACAAAACAAGTGAAAACATCCAGCATATTTAGATTCTCAGTTCCTATGTACAGTACTTACTAGGGGTATTGCTGAATACAATTTTTTTTCTCCTCCCATTTTACGATAACCTCTTTTGGGTGACTTTTTGTAGTCCCATCAACATTGAATAGCTGTTATCAGCTAACAAAAGTAATTTTAAAATTTGATTAGACTACTCGTTACTTAAAATCATTTATTTTTCAGCCCCCGTATAAAGATAACTCATGTTTTGTTTTTGTTTTATTTTCAAGGCATTCATAAAGTCAGGTGAAGGAACTATACACATCCATATAACTCCCCTGAGAGTCGATCTTACATATATAGATTTTTGTCCCAGACAAATAATTCCCAATATTTCTTCATATGCGTGAAATTCTATGGCAGGAATAGACCCTGTAGACAGTCGGTGATATTTCCCAGTCTTTTTAAAAAGATTACATAAGTCAACAAGCATAAAATTCATCGCATCCACATTTAATTTCTAGATAACAGATTTAATAAATTATTTCCTAAGCGATTTCTAGTTGGAAAAAAAATGCTTAACTACCTTACAGGTAGCCGGTTTTTTTTTTTGGTTTTTTTTTTTTTTTTTTTTTTTTTTTGTCATTGGACAGTGACCTTCATTCCACGTAGTGCTCAATAATTTTAATCAGCTGCAGGAAATGGAGAAGTTAACAACGGTCTTTTTGTTTTTTTCTCTATGTATATTCAGTAGGAGTAGCCGTAATCTATTGTTTCCCTCCATCTACGATAAATTAAACGATATGGTAATTAGCTGCGTATAGCTTCTTAATATGACTGGGCTTAAGAATGAATGGAAAAAATTTTATTTCGCCAGAAAAGAATACATTTTCGAACCGTATTCTATGAATTGTATATATATGAATCGCAGCGTTGATTTTCATTATATTTTTTTTTTGAAAATTGGAGACAAAAATATGAAAAGTAATTTTATAGATTCTTACATTCAAAAGAACTCTTTTCTTCCAACAAATTGCTTTCTAAATTAAATTTGTAAAACTTTCTCTTTAAGATAATTTTTATATTTTATGTATACATCACCTTATATAGCTTCTGTATTACTGTACATAGTATGTATATACTGAAGGTAGTCAGTGTAATTAGAGAAACAATAGATTTGGATAAATTAATGATACTGGTGCTCCTTGACTTCTCTAAAGCATTCGATACTAGTGTAAATCACGCAATCCTGTATAGAAAACTCATTACAAAATTTAATTTTTCCATAAGCTCAACGAAGCTTATATTTAGTTAACTAACAGGGCGTTCTCAAACAGTGTTTTCAAATAACAAGTACTCTACCTTTCTTAGAATTAATTCTGGTGTTCCACAAGGCTCGGTTCTTGGTCCGCTCCTTTTTTGCATGATTATTAATGACTTGCTTCACTGTCTTGCACACAGCGAAATGCATCTCTACGCTGCCTTTCTTAGAGTTAATTCTGGTGTTCCATAAGGTTCGGTTCTTGGTCCGCTGCTTTTTTCCATGGTTATTAATGACTTGCTTCACTGTCTTGCACACAACAAAATGCATCTCTACGCTGATGATACTCAGCTTTTCCTATCGCGACGCTTGGGACTTATCGAAGTTGTAATTAATTGTATCAATGAAAACCTAAATTCAATATATCAATGGACGGTCCGCAATGTTTTAATCGTAATATTTAGTTGTATATCGAAATAAACTTTAAATATATCTATATATATCCAACAACAAATTATTGCCATCTGAGTTCACTTTAGTGTAGATAGCAGGTAATTTCAGGGTTCATTTCTGTCCTGATGAGATCGCCCTGTTATACTGCTGATCGAAACACTTTACACACAGTACCTATACTCTCAAAAATTTCTTAATGGAATTTTTGGTCTTCGGCTTTAGGCCAAAAACTGACAGTACCTCGGTACTTGTTTTTTGATTTTCTCTGCTCATATGTAGTAGGTTGACAATTACCTGTAGACTCGTATATTGCACGGGTCTCGCAAGAGTAAAAAAAAATTATTACCACTTTCCACTTAAACTTGATACCTTTACTTATTTTGCCGCTATACTTAATGACACTGTGATATCTTGAGTAGAGTTCGCCCGTAAGTTGGGTGTAATTATCGATAATACGCTTACTTGGGGTGATCACATCACATCAACAATACGTTAAGTATATGGTGATCTTCAAACTTTATGGACTTCGAGCTAATTTACCACACTTTGTAAGGGCATGTTCCTTGCTTGTTTCCTGTTTATCCCTGTGATAATGTACGGTTGATTATCTTAATTTTAATAAACTGCTGATCGCGTTTAACTATATTATTAGATATACAAATCAACCTCAGAAGATATGACCATGTATCAGCTTATGGTACTTCTTTTCTGGGTTCTGATCTTTTAACATTCTTGAATTTCCGATCGATACTCCTTTAATTTAAAATGATCAAATACTGCAGACCAATCTAGCTATATAACATCCTTCAATTCACGAGATCTATTAGAACAGTCAATTGCATTCTCCCCATATTTGAATATTTTATTACTAAACGCCTGTTTTTCAGTCATTCGATCAAACTTGACAATTCCTAACCATCCACGAAATCTGTAGGTAGGGTGATGCTTCATTCCAGCCCCCAACCATCATATTACCGACAAGTTTTCGTGAGGCAGAGTCAGAATACTGACCCATCGAAACAGGGTCATTATAGCATATGTATCAAGTTAAGTAATGATTAATTTTTGTTATTTTTATTTATTTATTTTTTAGCAGTAACTTTAAGTAGTTATTTCTTGTATCTTGTATTTTTTTTTATGTTTGCAAGAAAAAAGAAAGTATATTAATTGTACAATGTCATTAGAATGATTAACTTGAATTGAATTGGAATTATAGATATTAGGTAAATAATCGTTGGAGCTAACTAAAGTCTTATAAAAATTATTCTCTTCCTCCCTTCTCCACGGAACTTAAGCTAAGTTTTTTTTTCATTTTTTTCCAAAAAAAAAACATGATCAAAACCAATTTAAGAAGCCTAAAAGCTTCTCATTCAAACATCTTATCACATTATCCACAAAATGCGACTTTTTTCAGTTTTTTAACATTTCCTTGACTTAAATCTAAAAACGCCCAAGTCCATTTTCAGCTATGGAGCTATCAAAATTTTTTATTAACAGCCAAGCTGCAATCAAGGCTCTACATTTGAGCACCATTAGATCGCGCCTACTGCATCGGTGTCGCTGTGAGCTCGGAAAACTGGGTACTAAATTCTAAATTCTCTGCTGGATATCTGGTCACAATGACATACATACCTAGAAAAGAGGCAGCTGATTCTCTGACCACAAATGGTTCCGCTATGAATATATGTGTAGCAGAGCAGAGGAATGCAAAAGTCAGTCCCTAGAATCAGTGAAGAGAATTCTAGATGCACAAGCATGTAAGCTGGAAAATCGCAGATGGTGAGAATTGACACACATACTTTATTTCCAGACAGCTATAGCCCGGAATATGTCCTGTGAAGACTGAATCTCTGCTGAGGAGAAACCGAAATGATATCCGTAATCTTACTGCGATTATTACAGGACACTGCCTCTTTGGCGAACATGAAAAGCGCATACAATGATTTCTGCAGAAGCTGTATGGACGAGGAAAAGGTTGAGAGCGTTCAGCATCTGCTGTGCGAATAGCCCTCAACCATGCTAAGCGTAGGAGGAATATGCACTTGTTAGCAACTTTTTCTTCGAGTTGGGGGTATTAGCTCACAAGGAGTTGGCAATGTTCACTTACCAATAAAACAAGCAACTACCGAAGCTATCATTCATACTCTTCAGCTTTTCTTCAATTCAATTATTTGTTTGTCTCACCTGTAAATTAAAAAATGTCCTTCATTGTATTGTACCTACGTCGAAATTTTGTCGATATATGTATATTTAGATAGTATCTCTACAAAATGTTTTAGCTTATATCCTCATTGAGACGAAAAAACAGCACTTCTGAAAGAAGCAAAATTTAAGAGCTTCCCTAGACATCATTTCGAAGCTCTTTAGAAGAATATTTAGTGATCTATCTTGAAAAATAAGTAAAGGCGCAAGCAGGTAACTCAAGAGCTTATATAGCCATCATTTGGCTACAAGCCTTATAGAAGATTATTTGATGAGCTTCAGCAGGAGTGCAACAAGGGCTAATTTCATCTAATATTCCACAAATCTAAACTGCAGAATTTTCCACTATTGTGCGACGTAATACATTTGTCATTTTTAGTGTGAATTTCAGCGTGATTAGAAGTATAATCATGTTTGCAATGGCAAACGCCTTATTAGTGTTCTCAAGAAACAGTCCTGAAGGTCTCTTATGAAAGGAAGAATCAATCCGACATTAAAGAGTTTGAAAAACCTTCTTCGTCCATCATTTAGAATAGCTCCTAATGTCATTCTTAAGAACAGCAGTAAAGCGCTTGCCTCTGCAGACATGGATATTTAAAAACAAAAAAACAAAAAAAGCAATGAGCCTAGGATGAAGGAAAGGACCATTGTGAGCTTTCAGGGAAGCGCTTCTAGACGGAGAGCTGTCGACCAAAATACTTACATCATTTCATAAATAAAATTTTTCATCTTATCATACTCTCTCAACACCGTTGAAGTCTGCCTGGCTTTCAGTGGTGTTGGGCGGTACAGGAAGGCCTCGAAGGCCTAAAAAACCGGTTAAGTTACATAATTTTTCATGTACCAGCAGAGAATTATATTTAATAATTAATTTTAACAACAAAGACGCCGAAAAATGTGTATAACTTACATCATACCACGATAACTTGAGAACGCTTTCACTGTACTGAAATTTTGCGCACGGGTTTTTTTTAGAAAAAAGTTAATTTGTTTTCGAAAATGGGAGCAACGAATCGGGTAACTCCTTCGTAGGGTTTCGATACAAAAAATTCGTTTTGCACTATATATTAAGGCACTGCCTAGAAACGCATAGACGTATCTGAAATTTGGTATAAACTGTTTTCATAGCAATGGTAAATACTTGCTCCATAATAAACTAAATCGGCTAACCCTTTCTTGGCGCTGCCAAACAAAAATTTCGTTTTTTCTTATATATTTGAACAGAGCCCGAAAACCCGGTAACACAAGAGCTAACATTTGGTACGTGGTATTTTCATAGCAATAGTAAATACATATTTCAAAATAGGTTAAATCGAGTAACCAAATCTTGATGCTGCCATACAAAACTTTGGCTTTTCACTATATATCTGACCACTGCCTGAGAACGAATCGATGTACAGCGCTAAAACTTTGCACAAAGCATTTTCATAAATATTGCAAATATAAGCTAAAAAATTAATCACCGGCAACCCTTTCTTGGTTTTATACGGCAACACCAAGAAGGGGTTGCCCGATTTATTTAATTTTTGAACATGTATTTACTATTTCCATGAAAACACCACGTACCAAAGCTCTGTACATTGACCCGTTCTCAAGCAGTTTTCAAATATATAGTGAAAACCCAAAGTTTTGGGTTTTCAGGCATATAGTGAAAACCCAAAGTTTTGTATGGCAGCTCCAATAAGGGGCTGCCCGAATTAGTCTATTAAGTATTTACTATTGCTATAAAAATACCTTGCACCAAATTTTATTAACTCTCTACGTCTACACGTTCTTAGGCAGTGCCCTAATATATAGTGAAAAACGAAATTTTTATATGGAAATCTTACAAGAGATTGATTGATCCTATTTTTAAAATTAAATTTGCCATTTTCTAAAAAAAAAAAAACCCGCATACAAGATTTCAGTACTCGAAGTAAAATCATGTAACTTAATCGATTTTTTTAAGCCTTCATGGCCGTCTTGCAGAGCCCTCCTTCACTGGAAGCTAGGCAGACTTCTGAATAATTTATCAGCGATATGATGAGATGGAAATTTTTTTTTTTTTTTATGAAATAACGTAAATAGTTTTGTGGCCAGATTTTAGTCTAATCAAGCATTCTTTGAGCGAGCGTTTTTCTCCCAATGAGACGGTTGAGCACATTTTCGAAATAAAATTTTGTTCAAATAGCTGTAATGAAAAATATTTCAGTTAAACACGATCTGCAATTATCACATCTAGACCAAGTCATCTAGGATATATCTACGTTTTTTTATTGTTCCACAATGATACATTTGAAATTCCCAAAAAAGCACAATTTTAACTGTTTTCTCAACAATAGGAGGAAATGGAGCGCATCTTTGAAAAAAAAACCATTATGGCCCCAAAATATTTCTGAAAATCAAGAATTTTTTTCATTTTATCTTTCATTTTTTTAACAAAATTATAAAAACAAAAACACATTATTTTTTTTTAATTATTTCCAAATAATTTATTTATGCAGTTTTCTTTTGTGTGTGTGTGTGTATTTTTTTTTCTCATCAAGTGGTTTTCTTTTTCTCTCAGATTTTCTTTATTTTTAATTTTATTAGCATCGTTTATATACCTACACTATAATACATATCACAAATATACTTGTTTTATATTTATATCGCCCACTTTATCATTTCTTCATCTCTCTCTCTGTCTTTCTTAAGTATTATTTTTTATTATTATAATCATTATTTTATCTCATAGTTAAGTTTTAAATCAAATTTCTGTCCAGTTTTATAATAATTTATAAATTTTTTCATTACTTTTTTATCATATTTTTTTTTTTTTTACATTATACATATATAATTTACCCAGCTCTTATTGAGATTTTACAAACATGTTTTTATTTTTTATTTTTTTAATAATGATCAATTCTAGTCCACATCGTGGGGTTTGCTGGTTTATTTTTTGTGGTTTCTTTTTTCTTCTTCTAGTGTATTTAAATTTTAATATATCTAAAAATTAGTAGCGCTTTCTGGTTGGTTCCTATGTATGTATTTAGTATATTATGTATTATTATATAGTATCCGGTCAAAATTATTTATACATAGTACTATATTTTTATTTTTAATCCACTGTATTATTTAAAACAATAATAAAGTGTAGAGTGTTCACATAAGAGTATATGTAGTATAAGGAAATTATTTTTATTTTTGCTTATCTGCATCATCTTCTGGCTGAAGGAGGAGGAGCCAGTTTTTAATATTATAATAATAATAATAATGTTTTTTTTTCTTTTTGTTTTTTTTTTCTTTTTAATTTAAATATTACAAGCTATATTCAAAATATATACACGTAATTATCTCACTCAGTCTATTTTTGTTTTTTTTTTCTTTTCTTTTTTACTTCATATTTATTTAAATATATTTTTTTTTTATTTCCAATTACATTTTTAGTTAGAATAACTATTATTAATAATTATCATTTTCTTATTAGGTTTCGTGTTTTATTCTTGTTTTTGTTTTCGTTTTACATTAAAAAAATTTGGAGGCAAAATATTTCTGTTAAATAAGATAAAATAAAAACAATAAAAATTAAAAAAAAAAAACAGAAATGCAATTAATTTAACTATAGTAAGGTGCTCTCAAGTAAAAATGATATATTTGGATTTTTGTAGTCTTGTTTTTTGTTTTGTTTTAGGAATTTTATATAAAATATTGTGCAATTTTGAATTATTTATATTTATTATTATGTAGAAGAACTTATTATTTGTGCTTTGTACGGTACTGAGGTACCTCTCTTTATATATATATACATATATATTCTCGAAATGATATACATATACAATAAAATATGTAGAGATATACTTAATAAAGATTTATGTAGGTATGTAGGTATGTGTATAGATTGAATAAAAACAAAAATAAAAACATGGCACAGTCTTATCAAAAGATTTTCATATATGTTTACAAAAATTTTACACGCTTATTATAAGATTTAATCATTGTCACACAATATATGTATGAATATAGTTATAAGTTCTGTGAGAAATGGTGATGTATATTTTTCTTTTAGCCTCGTTATAATCTCCAGAATTTTGTTTGAGAATTTTATGAATGTGTTATTGATGAGTAACACTTATAAAACTGAAATTTTAGATGTATGTAGGTATGGAATTAAATTTATTATCGGTGGTCATTGTCAGCTAAATTCTGATATTATTTGACTATTCAAAACTTCTAAAAGGATCTAAATACGCCCAACAATTTTAATTTCTATACTTGTGCGTTTTCATAATTGATTCACATAACATGTCCCATTTATCTATAATTTGGCATACCGTAAGGTTCTATTCTAAGACCACTGTTAGTTTTTCTTTATAGTATAATATATTGTTGGTGATACTGCATAACCACGAGATATCTAATGTAACTACCGCGTAAGTTAAAGTCAAAGTAAAATTTTCAGCAGACACTAAATTTCTTTTTCTTCTTTTCTTTTATTATAATGACATAACTATTGCTACTAAACTCTAGGATACGCCGAGAAATATCATATTTTTGGATTTTAGACATAAAATTGATAAAATAAATTGTAGTTTCTTAGATACGTTACCATTTCGTTCGAAATTGGGTTTTGCTACTCTTTTCAATTATCGCCGTGATGATATGGCTAGTCTCGCGGTTATGCACTATCACCGACGCTGTTATGCAGTATCACCGACACGGTTAATGCTGTCAGTATAGTACAAGTCTATTAAAATGATTTAGAAGTATTTTGCAAGTTTTTTAAAAGACTGCTTTTACCGGTTTTATGAACATCCGGAAACTAAATGGGTTAGCATATAAATAAAACCAAATTTAGTTCCACATAGTTATTTTTAGATGTGAATAACATTTTAATTTCCTTCCAGACTATTGGTATCTAGCTTTTCTTTTACATTTAACTTATCAATTTCATTAAACTCAACATAACTAGTTAGTTGCAACCATTGGAGAAAGTTGGGCATTAATCCATGGAATATGTTTTGGCTAAAGGAGAATGAAATTATTCGTTTACTGATTATATGACCACTAAATGGATAGGTACTTAAGAATACTAAAAATAGATTCTAATATGGCTTCATACAAATTCTTTAATAATTGCATTCACATTGCCATGTAAAGTTGTCAACACAAACTTAATTCATGTTTTATATTTATTAATTGATGGGGAATTGCAAATGGAGTTCCCGCCTCTCATCTACTCACTCCTACCTATAAGATCTTTTGTGACATTATCCCTAAGTACCATAGGGCGTCCATTCGGACTTAGGGTCTTTTACAAAGCCTATGATGTTCTTTAGGGCCATTTTTGCAAAATCTTCTGTCAGTGGGAATTTCTTTCCTAAATGTCCTAACCTTATGCGGCGCATAGAACTTCATAGCCACACAAGACGTCTTTAGCGGTTTCATGGTGTTTTATACAGAAGCGGTACGCATCATCATCAACCTTTCGATCTTTTTGAAATGATATCTAAATGGGCAATGCCCAGTAAATATGCCCGTTACGAAGCTTGACTCCTTTCTGCTGAGCATGAGAAATACTTTTATCCTCTGTTGCGAGTACTTTATAAATTTCTTTACTTGTCTCAGCCTCGGTATATTTTCCAAGTGTGCCATTTTAATTTTGCCCTCCCAAGGCCTTATCTATGCTGAGAGGTTGCTTTTTGAGCGTATTTATCTAATAATTCCGTTAATATTTTTCTCATAACTTTATACAAAATAAACATTCTTTTATTCGCAATTTAGCATACAGAATAGGCGGGATCATTTCAATGAATTCTATTAAAAACACCTCACTAGCTAAACCTCTTGCCTGGTTTATCTGTGGATACAACAATGACACCAGACAAAGCTACTGCCAACATTAATCATCACAATGTTCTATCTTCTATTTTTATTTTTTATTTTAATATATTCGTAATATCTCTAGTACGAGTACCTCAAGGCTCCATACTTGGCCCAACAGGTTTTTGTCTAATTTATCAATTGATGTGATAAATAAATTGCATGCTGATTATATTCAATTTTTTATATTTAAGTAGACCTAATCTACTTCTTTGCTACATTTTCCTTCTTTGACAGTATAATCTATGCTAGAGAATGGTAGTAAATTAATCCGAAGGCCGTAGCGCACAAGAGGAATTTGAAAACACTACTTTCATGGAATTGCTGGCAGCTTTATTTTGAATATATTATATTATATAGCTATCCTCAACTTTATCAGTAATCATTAGTATAATCCTAGGGCTATAATGAAAGCAATAATAAAATAGAAATTGAAAAACAAATATGTACCAGCTAATGAGTGTGAAAGAGAATTAGAAAAATGAAAATGCACATTGCATTATTCCCGAATTAGATTTACGGATTAATCATAAAATTCTACTAAGGGTAGAAGTCTTGAATAGGAATAAGTTTACCATGTTATTTGTCTTCAAACTCTTTAAAAACCTTCAAAATGTGCAATTATAAATTTTTAAAAGTTTAATGCTTTCGTATTTTCAATGGAGTTCCGAAAGAATCTATCCTCGGTCCAGTGCTATTTTGATTTTTTTTTATAAGCCTAGTTGACATCTAATTATAGGTTTTATTGATCTAGACCTCTGGTTGCAATAGAAAACACTATCTGCAGACTTGGGGCCTCTACGAATTCATGTCTTCGACCTTGTCTTTTTAGAATCAGGGGCGGATTTCCCTATAGGCCGAGTAGGCCCGGGCCTAGGGCGGCAGACTTAGGGGGCGGCGATTTTTTCTTGTAGTTGTGGGTATTTCATTACATTTTTATACTTTTTCGTTTTTTTAAATAAAATAATTCGTTGGAAAGTGTTATTTTTAATTCTACTCCATTTTTTTCAAATCTACTCCGATTTATGAGGCAGCCTACTCCACTAATTCTAGCCTGGGGTCCCTTCACTGGATATACATAGATCATTCAATTTTTCGTGTTTTACAGGGAGTAGGGGGGGCGGCAATCTTCCATAGGCCTAGGGCGGCCAAGTGATCAAATCCGCCCCTGGTTAGAATAGACAATGACGTCATACAATAAGCTTAGCTATTATAAGATTAGACGAAGACGAAGCTAACCTATTCGAATCGGTTTGCTCATAACCTCGAATATTTTGTCCATTTAAATAAGTCAACTCGATTTTTGATTCAGCAATCAAGCTAACCAACGATCTAAACTATTATACAAAGTAGGAAAGTTCGGTTGAATAGACATGGATTCGGATAGAATTTCGCTCTGTATGACGTCAACAGCTGTTCTAACGAAATGAATACTTGGATTCGGACAGGACCTTAGTAATATATTAGTCGTCATCCATATATAAATAGGCTCTCAACCAACAATCTTATGGTCTATAGTGAAAGAAGGACTTATAAAAAATATATTGGCATTTAATAACGTCTAAAACTTCGGTCACATCATATTAATTGGTCTATATAAGAGAAGTGTCTGCAATTCTGCATAGACTTTCACCTTCAAATTACTTTCAAACTACTTTCAGTGATGCTTTTTTATCCCGAACTGTGCGAATGCGGAACAGTCTACCATTTTCTATCTTTTCTCCGGCATACAATTATTTGCGAAAGTTTAAGGGTGACGTATGTATGTCATCAGCACCTCTGTCACTCTCCTTATGTTCCTTAATTCTTTTCCCTATCACCTTCCAGCAATGCTGTGTTTTGCATCATAGGGTGGGTATCCCCTAAGCTTGGCTTAATAATATTTAGAAGAAAAAAAACTGTCCTAATCGTCAAGCTTAACCCGACTATAGCTAACGTGTACATGTGTAATGATGGTGAATTTGGAAATTCGATTCGGTTCGTGTGATGACCAATTTTCTTCTCACACTCAAATATTTTTGATTTGGATAATGGAACCACGAAATTCTGATTTTTTACCGGCACATTGTCGTTAAGCGTGAAATATTTTTGTAAACTTATTCTTAGAATCTTTAGTCTTGTCAAGAAAAAAGCAAACGTGTGTATACAGAAAAATTAATGATTTCAATAAATATATATATAGATTTTCCTTAAAATAAGTAAGAAATATATAATTTGTATGTAAATATGTATGTAGAAATAACTGCACAATATTTTACACCATTTTCAACATTTCCAGGAGTTTTGCATGAAGTCATTATAATTATATAGTAAAATGCCTTAAAGCTGCAGCAGAATTAGAGCGCATTTATGATACAAAATTGAAAGCTATAGTACAAAACTATTTAAGTGACTAAAATTAATAATAATATTATTAAAATTACTATTTACATGCAAATAATTACACCAAGTAAGCCTGCACATGATGTCCGGGAGGCCCTCCGATATGACCACTAGAACTTTGCTGTTGTTGCTGCTGATTTTGTGAGCGCCATGTTTGTTGATTTTGCGGAAATTGTTGTTGCTGTTGTTGTTGTTGTTGTTGGTGATGATGATGCATTGAACGATGAGTAGTACTATTTCCGTTTAACCCATTAACACCTCCCGCCATCATCATATTTTCATTCTCCAACGTACTGTAATCAGAATCAATGCTTGAATAGATGTGTTCAGATGGTGGGCGATTATTGTACGCTGAATGTTGTTGTTGTTGGTGCTGCATCTGTTGCGATTGCTGCTGTTGCAATTGTTGTTGCTGCTGCTGCTGCTGCTGCTGTTGCTGTTGTAGGTGATGATGATGATGATGAGGTGAAGGATGTTGCTGTTGTAATAGTTCACCATTTCCACGTCTATTTGGTCTTGGACTCGGTGTTGCAGTTGTTGCTGATGAATAATTAGCATCCTCACCATCAGGACAATATGCAGGTGGTGGAGCCTGACGATACATAATACCAGGACTTGCAGGCTGTTTAATTCTTTCATGATTATGATCAAGTGTATAATTATTTCCACGATATGGAAATTCTACAGGCAAAGCATAACGTAATTTTTCCCAAAAATGACGATCTGTTCGTCGTATACGATTCACAGCTGATGTTTTTAAATATGGCAATAGTTCAACATCACTTTCAGCTTCCAAATGTACATCAGGTTCTTCAACTATGACTAGTTTATGTGGTCGACCACGTAGGGCATCATGTACAGCACGTCTCAATTCACAACGACTCCATTCAGTTTGTAGAAAATTTCTTGATAATAAAATCACAATACGACGTGAAACTCGTGCAGCTTCTAATAATTGCATATGTGTTGCATCATGTGATAAATCTCGATGTTGTAAACATATTCGTAACGGTGGACGACCTGTTTCTAATTCCGAAACGAAATTTTGTGCAATAAATTCAGAATCTTTAGCTGAATGCAATAGAACTGCATCATAGAGTTTTTCAGTTTCTTCACAACGTGGTCCAAATACACGTACACCATAATGTGAAAATAACCAAATTCGTACAGATTCACGAAATACAAATATTACAATAAGTACAATCAATAGGAAAACAAGAGCTAAAGCAGCTGCCAAAAGTGGAATATATGTTTTTGGTATACCATTTTGTAATACAGAACCTCCAGCATAATAATCACTGCATGCAGATGTTGCATTAAAATCCAATTCACGTTTTATACTGCCATCAATACAATTGATATCCTGCAAATCTTGTACAATCAATGCATTATCAGCCACAAAAGTTGTCAAGTCTTGAAGAAATTTACATCGACAACTCCATATATTTCGTCCCATCCATAAAAATCGTAAATTCTTAAATTGTGGAATTTGTAATTGCCAAATTGGTATAGAAAGAAGACGATTTCCATCGATTCGTAAAATTTCTAAAGACATAAGAGGCGCAAGAGTTGAATTTTCAATATGTGTTAACATATTATTCTGCAGATATAACTCTTTTAAATTCGACAAATGTTCAAATTCATATCCATGTAAAGTTTGTATTCGATTATCTTCCAAATGTAAAACTTGCAATGATGTCAAACCAGCAAATGTACGATTTTGTATGCTAGCTACATTACTTGCGTTCACATACAGCGCCTTCAAATTCTTACGTCCAATAAATGCTAGATTCTGTACAACTGGAAAACTATTTCCATCTAAATAGACAACAGTTGAATCCATTGGTACACGTTTCGGTAGTTCAGTAGTTTTTTGTCCGCCACAATCAACAACATTTGTACCCCAAGTTTGGTCATGATAACAAGTACAATTTGTGGGGCATGTCATTTCACAATCGCATGCATCAAAATCACAGCAATGACACAGTGCAAAACAATGTGTTTCGTAACGACATAAAAAGTCCTTAGAACGCAGTGAAGCCAACGGACGAATTGATGATCCTCGTGAATGTGGCATTATACATTCGATATTTGGTAAATCCATAATTCGTGGATGTTGACGTGATGTTAAATTATTGATTCGTTGTAACCAATCCATAGAACAATCACATTCAAATGGATTACCGCCAAGATAAAATTCCGGTAATGGTTTCTGTGGTGGTACTGGAGCCAAACGTAGAGTATGCAATTGTAATTTATTCAATGCATTCGCATATAAATCAACACGTGCTAAATTGATTTTATCAACAAACGTATTCGGATGTACATTACTAATTAAATTATTATTAATAAATAATAATTCAATTGTATTCGGCACTGACATCGGTCCAATTTCTGTAATTCTATTATGACTGGCATCAAGAGTTTTCACACGAATTTCTTCTTGTAATTTATAATAATTTCCAAGTGCTTCAATATAATTACCATGAACATCTAACCATTTTAAATTACTTGGTATAAAAGCATAATCAAACCAAACAAGATGATTTTCAGATAGATTCAACCATAATAATGATGCCAATGTAGCGAATACACCATTTATATCTGATAAAAAATTTCGATCTAATCGAATTGCTTCAAGTTCAACATTTCTCAAAAATGAACCTCTTTCAATTGTTTGAATACGATTTTTAGCTAAATTCAATACACTTAGACGTGGTAAATCCCAGAACATACCTTTTGTTATATTACCAATTTGATTATCAATTAAACGTAAACCAGTCAATTGATGAAGATTACGAAATGAACCATTACGAAATGTTGTTATTTGATTTTCACCTAAATCCAATGTTCGTAACATTGATAGATCTTGTAATGCTTCTGGTACATCGATTAATTGATTTGAGCTTAAATCTAACTCTTTTAAATCTGAACAATTTTTAAATACGTTCGTTTCAATGACGCTTATTAAATTATTATTTAATGTCAATTTAGATAATACGAAAAGTCCATTGAATAGTTTATCATCGAGTGTATGTAGACGATTTTCAGCTAAATTTAATGTATGTAAATTATAAAGTGGCAGGAATGCATTATCTTCGATATGTCCAATTGAATTATTTCGTAAATTTAATATTTGCAGAAAATATAATTCTTTAAATGTTCGATAATCGATTCGTGTTAGAGCATTATGTGCTAAATTCAAAACAATCAGTCGTATAAGGCCGGCAAATGTTGTATTATCAATATGATGACTAGTTAATTGATTACCAGATAAATCTAATACTAGTAACTGTTCTAATCTATGAAACAAACCACGTGGTAATTCATATAATTCATTATGTTGCAAATGTATTTCTCTTAGTTCTTTTGATCCAACAAATAGACCTTCTGGTAATGTTTCCAAATGATTAAAACTTAAATTTACAATTCTTAATGAACTCAATCCAGCCAATGATTCACCAGATAATTCTGTAATATTATTAAATTGTAAATTTAAATGTTGTAATCTTCGTAATCTTGATATACCCCAATTTTCTGGTATTGATCTTAATTCATTATGACTTGCATCAAGTATTTGTAATTCACTGCCACCATTACATGTCATATCAGTGAAACCTAAATTTTCAGCTGAACGAATACGATTTCGTGTTAAATTTAATATTTGTAAATTTCCAACAGGACATAAAAATGTTGGGGGTAGAGCACGTAAATTATTTTCACTTAAATCAAGTTCAGTTAATTGTTTCAATCCATTTAATGATCCAGTATATAGTTCTAGACTTTTACCTGGACCCCATTCAAAATTTCTAGTATTTACGCTAAGCGTTTTAACTGTATTGAGACCATCGAAAACATTATTCGGTAATTGCAGTAGTTTACATGAACGAATACGTAATTCATCTAGATTTTGTATACGTGTAAACGTATTCAATGGTAATTGACTTTCGAATAAATATAGTTCACTACATTGAATATCCAATTTTGTTGTACCTTCAGAACCTTGAAGATCAAGTCCGGTTTTTTCTATTGTACGTAATCGGCAATTAACTCTTGTCCCATTATATTCCCAGGAACATTGATTTGTTATTGTTGTTGTTGGTGGTGTTGTTGTTATTATTATTGATGGTAGTGGAGACGGTAGTGAAGAAGAAGAAGAAGAAGACGATGAATGGACCGCCGCATCTACTACAGTCATTGAAATGAACAGGATAATTATTATTATTGAGTTTAGCAAATGAAATGCGGTTAGATGATATGATATTAGGCCGAACAACATTTTGTTATACTTTTTTTTTTCGTATTTTTTGTTTTATTCACTTTATTTTTTGTAAATTTATATTTATTTTTCTTGAAGATGGTAAAATCTATTTTTTCTTTTACAGATAAGTAGTACACTCGTCATGACAAAGACCAGCACATTATTTTTTATTAGTATTATAATTTATTTTTTTATATACTTTTTTTTTTTTGTGTGTTATATTATTAGTAACGTTACTAGCAGCAACACATCCTCCTCATTTTATCTAATCACATCTTTTTTTTCGCATTCTACTAATCATCACTTTATTATTTATTTTTCTTATTCTTGATTATTATTATTATTCACAAAAAAAAAAAACAAAATAATCACAAATTTTATCTTCTTCTTTCTAATTCTTTTCACATAAATATTTTTCGTATTACACTTTTTGAAGAAATCATAATTCGGTTTGTTTTATCATCAAAATCAAACAATTATTATATTCTTATTAGGGAATAGAACACACAAGAAAAGAAAAAACACACTTAATATATGCGACCGGTTTATGATGTTGATAATACAAATTCACTTTTACACATACTACACAAAATTAGCATAAGAAGAAGTTTCCAATATTCCGAGCTATGTTTTTTATTTTATTTTTATTTTCTTATTAAAAACTCGTTGATAATATAGAAAAACGCGTCCTGCCCGACCAGCGACCGAACTCAAACTGATGTGAAAGTAAAAATCTCTTTCAGTTTGTATTCGAAACGTTTAATGGATTAAGAGGTTGTTGCGGATGGAATTGAAGGGAAATAATAATAATGAAAAAAAAAAAAAAAAAAAAACCAACCCGAAAGAGACAGAACCGAAGCAAAGCACGAGCAATACGACAAGCATCAAGAAGAAGTTGAGAAATCCCTTATGTTTGATGGAGAAAAATAATTATAATTTATAGTTCTAGTCACCGACACTTGTTGTGCTGTTGGCGTTATGTAGGCATGCGTATACTCATGAGAATTTAAAGTGGGGATATACATTGAGTATAATATTCACTCTCGGTTTGAGTAAAAATTTAAGTATTGAGTTTAAAATGAGACCGTTCTCAAATTCTCATCTAAATTGAGTTCAGCAGAGAAGGTTTTGAGGGGTTACGTTTTTCTCTCATTTCTCCATGCTGTGATGAAATAAAAAATAGTCTCTCTCAGGAAATACTTAACTGAACTGGACTGTCAGGTAGCAAGTTGTAATTGTCATGACAGTAGAATTTTGTACAAAATAAACTAAAAACGGTAAGACTTACTTTCATGTACGTAGAAAATTTCTTTCTTGTTCGGTTTTACCAGCTGGTAATTTGCTGCTCATACTGCTTTAGCTGCTGTTATTGTTGCTGCTGCTGCTGCTTCTGCTGCTGCTTTTGTTGTTGCACTCTTGATAATAACGACGAGGGAAGGTAAATTACAGCAGAAGCCACTCGATATCAGCTCGAGACAAACTCGAGTATGTTTTGCGGATACTTGAAGTAATTTTCCCACTTTTGCTCTTACCGTTACCCCATCATAACTCATAAATAAGATTTCATTTTCAGTTTTTAATTCGATTGTTTTTCTTTTTGCAGCAAAAGCAGCAGCAACAACAGCACGCTAGAATACTACAGCTAATAAAATTTTGTCGTGGATATATGTAGTAGGTATGTTTGTGGCGGGCAGCATAAATATATGCAGTCAAGTCAAGTCAACCTGATGATGGATGATTGATTTTAGTGCATAGCACCCGCCGTGTATACGACATTAACAGCGACATTTACTGGCAGATTGCTATTGTTATGATGTACTACCGCATAGTAACATATATATGTACATAGTATGATGGTTGTGCAGTGCCTTTTAACCTGCATTCACATATATATATGTATGTATACCCAACTAAGTATTTATAATGCTAAAGAGCAGGTGTATGTAGGTATACAATCGCAAATAGACACAGAGTGCTTCACGACTTGAACCCTGGGTTGAATGGTGGAAAATTAATGTGATTATGATAAACGAAAACTTTTAATAAGTGCGCTCTACTTTGGCTGCTAAATATGGAAACATTATCCTCTCTCGTCTGTGTGTGTAGTGTAGAGGAAGTTGAAATTTATATATTTGTGTAATATTTGCAAATTGGGACTGCTACTACTAGGCTGCTACTGTTTATGCTGAATTAGAGTTGCCTATACAAAAGAGTGGAGATTTAAATGCTGAAAAAAACATATTTGACTGGTTGTTTGGTAGGATTTCGGGGGAAAGGTTGTGTAAAATTATTGATTATATTTATTTGGACACCTGTGCTTTTAGTATTCACTTAGGTATAAATCATGGTGAAGGTTACATTCATATGTATAAGCATATGAGGGTACCTACCTATATTCTGTTTTGGTAGAGACTAAATATTTTGTGAAATGCATGTAAGTTTTTGATTCATATTTCAGGAAGATTTCTATAAAATGAGTATAGACAAAAAGAAGACGTCTGGAGGTTTAGGCTACGGCCACAGAAACAAGCGCACGATTGACGCGCTCGCGATTTTTTGTGATTAATCGCTCTTTATTTTTATGACTGGCCATTAAACAGCGCGCGCGAAATCTAATTTCGCGTATTCTAGAGAAACGTAATTTTTCAATAATATTTTGCCCGTTAGCGTACATGGATGTGTCAAAGTTAATAAAATTTGAGTTGTGCGAAAGTAATTCATATTTCAAATGGAAATTATTCTTTTCCATTATACGGAAATTTCAGATTCATCCAATTAATAGAGTCCGACGTCAATATGGGGAATATCATCACCTTTTTAAAAATCTGAAGAGGTATCCTGAAAAATTTTTTGAATACACTCGTATGTCTTTGTACACTTTTAAGTTTCTTTTGAGTAAAATTGAAAAAAGGGCTCACAAAGAAAGTATGGTGTAGGAGAACAATTTCAGCGGAAGAAAGATTAGTAGTAACACTAAGGCAAGTATATGAAAGAGAAGACTTTATTCAATATTTATAAATTATATAGGTAATATCCATATAAAGAAGCTTGTCAAAATTAAAAAAACAAAAAATAGGTATATAGGTATTACAAATAATTATTTGTGTTTGGATAGTACTGCTGAGTTGCTTCCTGTCGTGCTTTTCGTCCCCGTTGCTCTTGGTCCTTTTGCACTTGAAGGCTTTCTTTCTCTTGCAGGACTAATTGCATTATTCTGGTTTTTACTTTAAGCCTTTGCAATTCAGTAAAATCTGCAAAATGCGGTAACAAACTTTTAAAAAAGCTTAAATCCGGTTCCTCGTTTTCAGGTTTTTTAGTTACTTTTTATAATAGCTCAAAGCGTCGCTTTTCTAAATTTAAAAATTCCTCTTGAACATTTTGGTTTTTTCGTTTTCCTTTTGATGATCCGCCGGTTTTATTCGAGGAAATTAATTATGTAGAAGCCAGATATGATGGGTCATCGCAAATTATGCAATCTTCAATTAAAGTATTGCCCATGTTCTCAGTTTCAATCTGTCTGATTTCCTGAGAATCGTCCGTGTTTTTATTTTCATTGCCACTTATTTGCTGGGTGCTTAAATTTCCCTGTAAAGGGTTAGGCATAATGTAGTCCTTTAAAAACCGCATTGAATCAAAGAAAGCCCACTTTGATTTTTTTTACTAATGCTGCTGCTCCCGATTTTTGGGAATTGCTCTTTGCTCAACTCCCTTCTGTAATTGTCTTTTAAATTTTTCCATTTACCTTTAGCGTTAGTAGCTGCAATGAAAAAAATAAATACAATCATACTCATATTTTTTACAGATATTTGGCTAAAGGAGCGTCATTTAGATCTTTGGCCTTTGCATTTAGAATGGGAAAATCTACTATTAGTTTGATAGTTAAGGAATCAAGCAAGATAATTTAGGAGGAGCTCGTATCCGAATTTATGCCGACTCCTACCACGGAACAATTAACAAAAATAATAACTTTTGGAAATTTTCAAACTGTTTTGGATCAATAGACGGAAAGCATTGCCAAATTAAATGTCCAGCAAATTCTGGATCACATTATTTTGGTTATCTTCATTACTTTTCTGTGGTGCTGCAAGCAGTTGCGGACGCCGACAAAAAATTTTTAACAATAAAAGTTGGAGTGCTGGAGCGCGAGGAAAGCAAAACGATGGGGGTACTTTCATTGGATCTACTTTATTTCATCTCATACAAAAAGGCAAATTTAATATTCCTCCACCACAAATGCTTCCAGGTTCAACAGTCGAAATGGATAATTTTCTTATCGGGAATGAAGCTTATCCTTTAAAACATTATCTCATGAGGCCGTATCCTAGTAAAAGATTAAATCCGATCAGAGAAAATTTTAATTTGCGTTTGGCCAGCGCAAAAAAATGTATAGAATGTGCGTTTGGTATACTCTACGCAAAATGGCGCTTTTTATCCAAGGATATAGAAATGAGTCCTAATGATGCTTGCATACTAATAAAGGCAGCATGCATTTTGCACAACTTAATCAGGGAGAAAGATGGAAATGCAGACTTTCATTTCAATAATGCAATGGTGAATATGGAGCACTCCATGACAGGTGACGAGCCTGTACTAAATTCTCATCATGCAAACCGAAGTGGCCATCATGCAGTAAAAGCACGGGATAAATTAGCGGATTATTTAATGCAATTTGAATATGTAATGTAAAATATATTACATTTATATTACAGGAATAAAAGCATATAACAACTTATATTTTTTTAAAACTATAAAAATTACTTACCATCTGTATTGCAAATAGATGCGATTTCTGTCCACAGTTTTTCCACCACTATTCTGTTTTTATGATTAATATTATCATCTTGTCATAATGCCGGCCGGCATTGCACTTCAGATATCAAGAGCTCCTTATCAATATTGGCAGTCGTGTTACCTCCTAAAAATTTTAGTCGCGCGCGCGATTTTTAGAAATCGAAACAGTTCCGATGACTAAAATTGCACGCAAAAGATCGCACTTTAGCGCGCGCAATCGCGTGCAATTTCAATGGCCACTATAATGCTTTTTAAATGCATTCGAAAATTAATCGCGCGCTTGTTTCTGTGGCCGTACCCTTAGGGTCAGGCAGCGACCGTGAGGCAGTGTTGCCAATTTAGCCACTTTGTTGCTAGATTTAACTACTTTTTAAAGCATTTGGTCACATTTTTTTTTTTACTTTTAGCTATTAGCCACTTTTTTAACCACTTTTTCCTTCCAAAGATGTTTTTTCATTACAGGCCTTCAACTTTCTACCCAGGACTTACAGTTTTTAGATAAATTCAAACAATATATACCTACGAGTAATACATTCAAATATTTGTATGCTGTGGATCGATGGGATTAGAAGTTACTATTGTTGTTAAATATAATTATACATGGGAAAAGTAGCGAAACCGTAAGCTTAAAATTAGATCAAAGCTTTATTTGATTTCTGTACTGAGGAAAAAATGCCATGCTTACTGTGTGTAGGAAAAAATGTGTGAAATAAGTATTGTAAGGCATATTTTGGGTATACCGCAATTTTTTCCACAAAGGTCAAATGCTGGGTTAAGTAATTAAGTTGAAATAAATCAAGGAGCATAAAAGTGGAAAATAACCATTTAAGATTATAAAAGTATCTGATATTCGTTGGCTGTCAGTTGAACCTGTCATAAATATTTCGCATACATACTAGAGCAGTGGAATGAATTATCGTTACATTTTCAATTGAGTCATGAGAAAGAGAATTGTTATATTTTACACTCAATGTACACGGACTCAACTAATCAACTTTATTTAATTTTCTTAAAAAATGTTGTTTCTGAAGTACAAGTATAGCTGTGAAATTATTCGAAGGGGATAACATTAATCCCTCAAAACTTTTAACTTGGCTTACGTCTTTAATTAAGTCGGTTTGTGGAAAAATCCTGATTTCAACTATTTACATCGGATTGACTTATTTTCCTCAGCTGTTAAATATCATATAGATCCCTCACCGCATCTGGGTTATAGTTTTTAGTTTGCTTTTCGTAAAACTAGTATAACAGTTGAAGAAAAAAACATTGTACGCACCCGATGCAAGGATTTTACATTGAAATTAATAGAAGAGCTGCAACAAAAGCTACCTACAAATATTGAAAAAAACTGTAGTATTAAATGTAAAGGGTTTTCCAATAAGAGGTGTTATTTTGATATTCAAAGCAAAATGCCATTTTTTGAGATAAATGATCGGATCTTTATTTCATTATAAAGAGGAAGGTATGCCGTTAATAATGGAAAATAACATCAGCCAAATGACCACCACAACCACGACTACCGGACCATATCCCTATGTCCTTTGCCCTATGTCCTCGATAGCCTCACGAATTCCATCTTTGAGGTCTTGAATCGACGCTGGGCTGTTGGCGTAGACCTTCTCTTTCACGTGGCCCCAAAGGACGAAGTCACAAGGTGTTAAGTCACAAGATCTCGGTGGCCAATTGTGATCACCGAAAGATAACACGGTCCGGAAACTTTTCCGGTAAAAGATCAATGGTTTCGTTGCGTGTATGACACGTAGCGCCGCCTTATTGAAAGTAAACGTTGTCCAGATTTAGTAGAAGTTTTAAAAGTTGTTAAAGAATTGACAAGATTTTAACTCAATGTAATAACATTAATTTAGTGGGAAAACGTCGATAATATAAGCCTCTTTTGGATCGAAGTATCTACATAAATATAAAGATGCTGCAGACAAAAATCAATTTAGCGAACCTTCTGCGTTAGCTATTTCACTGCTAAAGATAATGTTCAAATACAGAAGATGAACTGTTCAGATTGATAAACTTGGTAAAATCTAAACTATGGAATAGAATATATTTCAAGACACTTAACTCCATAATATGAGTTAAGACTTCTTTAAAATTGATGGGGAAAGAAGATGTACATATCTGATATTGTATGCTATTTTCTTTTTAACTTTGAATAACGCTTTCATGATTTTATTACTGTCATTATTATTTTTATTGTTATTTATTTTTTGTTACATTATCTTTGTCTATAGTGTCAACTTGACGTATGAGCTCTCTATTGCTTGAAGCCATTGGGTGCGTTCATCGACAGAAAAATAGTGACATAATGTCACTACCGAGTCACTAACGCTATCGTGCGTTCACTATACACAGCAAATGACAGATAGTCACTTCCTTTTACTTTCTCACGCGTTCACTGAGATGGCCAAGAGTAAAAGGTAGCGCGCGTTATTTCACTACCCGTATTTAGGATAGTAAAGTTGTGCGATAATAAATTTGTGTTGTCAAAGTGACATTGATATGAATATGGAAACAGAAAATATATCAATTTTGGTTGATGAGAGCAATATGGCGTATGTGATGGCCCAAAAAGTTTTTTTTTTTATTATAAATCAATTTCAATGAATTACTTTATTTCCTTGTAATGTCGATAACTCTATTTGCAATTTGACGTTTATGTTTACTTTTAATTTACTTATTTTTTGCAAACGTCAAAAATAGATTTGCTAAGTTATTTTCTTTTGCGTTCACTGCAATTTGGTTACAAAAGAGTCACCACTATAGTGACTAACTGTCAAAGTAATTATTTTAACATTTGTTCGAAACACAACGCTATCACAACTCTGCCGTGAGGTGATAGACTGCAGTACACTCGAGATCATATTGTATATAAAGACCTTTTTGGAGGTAAGCCGCAATAGAATTGTAAAAAAGATGCATACTCCAAAATAGGGGTACAGTAATCCCCGCATAAAAGCACATAAACAAGGGCCCAATTTTTTGTGCCTTTAAGCGGCTGCTGCTTATAACCATTAAGCCCGATTATAAACACAAAATGTACTTTTATAAAAATCCTCGAATAAAAGCACAAAATAATCGAATTTTTGCTAATAAGCGATAGCAGACTACAAACACAATAAATGCTATCATAAAAAGTACACGATTTAAGGTACAACAAAGGAATTATTTCTTATAGAGTAGCTGCTTATATCTACCTAAATTTGAAAAAAAAATAACATAAATTTGCCAAAAAATACTTTTATTCAAGAACAGCGGGAAAATTTTCAAGCGCTTCAAAGAAAAGCAGATTCGAAGCGCTTGTATCTAGGTTACTGATATGCTTTCGAAAAAGTGCTTTTCTGGAAGCAATCTGAAGCAATTTCGAAGCAAATATAGCATGCGAACGTGATCATGCAAGTTTCTTTTCTCGATTAGTCATTGTGATTCGCGGTTTCAAGACATTTGCTTGGTGAAATTCAAATTATAAAGTGTATAAAAACTTGCGATTAAAGGTAAGTTACAATTTGTTGACTTTTACGTTCATGATACAATAATGTAACGCACTTTTCCTTTAAGTTGCTTTAAAAAAGGATAACTTTAGCTACTCGGACTTAGAGACACAAATGAAAGCGGGCTTTCTTATACAGGGTGTTTCCCCTTAGGAGGTCCATAGAGTGGGAGGTGATAGTACTCACCTAGACGAACCAAAAATTGTATGGCAGGGGGGGGGGGGGGCAATATCAACCGTTTAGGAGTTACAGGGTGATTCATAAAAAAAGCTAGGTTTTCACAAAACACCCTGTATCTTAAAAACTACAGGGCGTGTGGTCACAGTTAAGGGCTCACTGTATGCAGAACTTCATGGCCTTTCCAACGACAGCTCAACCAGCCCGTACCCCTCTCCCCGCAGAAGTTATGAAGGTCTAAACTAAAAATTTCGGATTTTCTTTCCTTTTTTTTTACTTTGACCTCTATTATTTTTGCAAAAAGGTCGTTAACATAATTTTTTTTTATAAAAACTGTAAACTGTGGAGTCTCCTCTTTAATTTGACCTAGTATACCCTATGTGCTATCTGTATCCGTTAAAGAGTTATTAGCTCAAAACCTATTCATGTCATACCGAAATTAGCCGATATTTGTGTAAAATTACGTGTTTTCAGTCAGTAAGGGAACAAATTTGGGTTTGAGAATAGCTTTCAATATAGGTTTTGGCTAATAACTCTTTAACGGATACAGATAGCACATAGGGTATAATAGGTCAAATTAAAGAGGAGGCTCCACAGTTTACAGTTTTTATAAAAAAATAAGTTATGTTAACTACCGTTTTGCAAATAATAGAGGTCAAAATAAAAAAAAAGGAAAGAAAATCCGAAATTTTTAGTTTAGACCTTCATAACTTCTGCGGGGAGAGGGGTACGGGCTGGTTGAGCTGTCGTTGGAAAGGCCATGAAGTTCTGCATACAGTGAGCCCTTAACTGTGACCACACGCCCTGTAGTTTTTAAGATACAGGGTGTATTGTGAAAACCTAGTTTTTTTATGAATCACCCTGTAACTCCTAAACGGTTGATATTGACCCCCCCCCCCCCCCGCCTTACAATTTTTGGTTCGCCTAGGTGAGTACTATCACCTCCCGCTCTATGGACCTCTTAAGGGGAAACACCCTGTATGTTGAATATGTTTTATTTTATATTTTATATTGAATTAAAATGCTAAAGTTTAAGCTATAAGATTTTCTTTTATTTCAGACAATCATAATTGTCAAACTTTAACTTTTCTGTAAATAAAAGAGAAACAATATGGTAACTATTTGTGCCGACACTGTAGTAGCTGAAATCGTGCAGAGCTTCCAATTTGCTTCACACAAAGTGCTTTAAAAACGATTAAAACGAAGCTAAAAGGAAGTGCTTGTTTCTGCGGACATGCAATGTTAAAATTTATATGAAACTGAAGCTCAATCGAAGCGCTTTGTGCTTCCGCAGAAGTGCTTAAAAAGGAGTTTTAAAACGCTTTTTTCCCGCTGGGTTATACAGGGTATCCAAGGAATAGTGTCAAAGCTGATGTCTAGAGGTAGAGAACCCTATGGGGTGCCCGAATACGATTTTATTTTTTTACTTTACGAATTATGGTTTTTTCGTGATTTTTTACCAAAGTACCTACTAATTCGAAGACATTTTTGGTCTAGTGACTTGAATAATTGAAACAAATCACTGACTTTTTTTTTTCAATTTAGTTGAGTGTTAGAGCCACTCAAAGCAAAAAATTTGATTCCGTAGCTCATACCATAAGGGCAGCGACATACGATTAAGCGTTTACCGTCGGTCGCCGTGATAACACGACATACGAGACGGTTATTCTCGATTATTTTGTGGATAGAAGTCAGTGAAGTCAGTTCAGTAATTTTTAGGGGTGCTATAAAATATGGAAAACATTAGTGATATTGAACTTGTGATTATTTTACTTTTAATTGAGGATAAAGAAGAAAAGAAAAAAACAATTGCAACGTAGATTTTCAGTGCATCCGCTAAATCAAATTAGACCATCGCGAAGACATGATGAGGAAAAGTTTTATAGCTTTTATCGAATGTCTTCTCGCTCTTTTGATATATATTACTTTACATATTTAAGGAAAAAAAATTCAAAATCAAATACTTTCAAGCCGATCTGCGTCAGGCATTATACTACACTAGAAAAAAAAACCCTAACACTGATCTAAATATCGCACGCGCACTCCAAAAACAATCTTAAATTATTTTACTAAATGTACCTACATATCGTTTCGTTCGCTGCTTCTGTACTGCTGCACTGCATTAAATTTCAACAAACCGTCCGGGAAAACCAAAACGTATGTCTCGTCAAATTGCACTCAATGAGTTTAGAATTTCATTCGGCAGCAAACCGTATGTATCAGCCGTCATCAAACCGTGGCCAGCGACGGTTGCTTTCAGGTTTTGAAACCGGTCCGTTTTAACCTGATCGTATGTTGCTGCCAAGTTAATCACTTGGGATTCATTTGGTACGGTAAAAACCGTACGGAGAAAACCTAATCATATGTCGCTACCCTAAGTTTAAAATAATAAAATGTGCCAAAATCTTTGATTGTTAAACTGGAAACATCTCGAGAAAGAAGCATCCTACGAAAACAATTTTCGAAATGAATTGTTAATATTTTCGCGGGGGAAATTCGTTAGTTCTAAAATAAGATCCTCGCCACCCTCTTGCGAGTGGAGTGGGAGCAACTTTGAAATGCCATAGAACCCACCATTTTTTATGTAAGATTCGGATAGTACCTACCTCCATAAAAAAAAAAAAAAATGAAACTTTTATTCGAAATATTTTTTCGGCTGGACTTGAGCTAATTTTTAGCACTAATGAATCATCCCCGAGAAAATATTAACAATTCATATCCGAGAAAAAATTTTGTAGGATGCTTCCTAAACATTCCAGATTAAAAAAAAAAATTTGCCGATATGTATACATATTTGGGCACTGCTTAAAAAGGCGTTCTCGTGATAATATTACTGTAGTTCTTATTTGATTCTAATTTAAAAATAGGTGAAATCAGATAGCTCCTACGTAAGGTTTCCACATAAAAAGATCTATGAATTTCACAGTAATTCAAAACATGTCTATTCAAGGGAAGTGGTAGTTAATGGAGAGCTCACTCCATATAGAGTATAAAGGCAAACGCTCTCTGCTTGGCTTTCCAAAAGGTCTCGTTGAAAATAATGTTAAGAAGAAAAAAACAAAACTATGATATTAGCAGTGCGAGCAGAGAGGAAGAAGACCAGTAATAATTTTATATGACGTTTTAAGAAAAAGTATTTTTTACTGATTTATTTGAAGGCCCCGACGGAAAAAGCAAACTGAACCTAAAAATTCAAATTATCATTTTATTGTTAAAGTAATTTTCTTTTTACAAAAAGTATTGTCTTAATGAGGTGAGTAATGTAAATCTGTTCCTTTTTTTTCAGGCCCTTACTCTTTGTTCAATTTCGTAATTACTTTGTTATGTAAACTTGCTTCCATTATGGGTTTCCAATGGTTTAAAAAAAAAGGATATATTTTTAATGTTTTTTATCGAATTGTACAATATGTCTAGGATATTTTTCCAAAGTTTCAAGTCAATCGGAGCAAACGCACTGACATGTATATAAATGGACTGCTTGTTGAACCAAAAATGCATGAAAGCAAATGGCACCACTTTTATATTCCTGTCTCTTTCTGTGAGAGCATACTTTCCCACTGAACTGTAACGATTAGGAACGAGAAATTGTTTGTAAAAATCCTTGTAAAAAACACTTCTTTCGACTTATAACTAAAATTTAACGATACAAATAGACCCAAATACATTTGTGGTAAATTCGGTAAATCCCACTGACATGCATATACGTAAATTCCCAAATAATTTAAATATAGCGGCAGTTTACGACAGTTGGTAGCATTGACAGTGAGAGCATACTTTCTGAAATCAAAATTGGTGCCACATGAAACAGGAGATCGAGCAGTCCATTTATATATATGTCAGTAAGCAAACGTCTAGGATAGAGAGAGAGAGAGAGAGAGTCTTTGGAAATTATCTTCAGGGGCACAAGTATATTGAGGCAGCTGCTTAGCTATTGTTTGTCTGTCTCTCTCGCGCACTTCTCTTACCTTCTAAGGATCACGATTCGATTTTAAATATATTATTTTAATATGCCCTAGACATTGCAACTACCACATGATCTTTGCTTTATGGAGCAGGAATCAACGATTCTATTTAAGTTAAAAAAGTTTTATTCCTACTTGAAACTTTAATTGATTTTTTCTAAAACACTATTTATGAACTCAGTGGACACGATTTCTCAAAACCTAATGCACCGATCTTATTGAAATTTTCCACACTTCTTCAATATAGGATTGACTACCCTGATAGACTTATCATGATGAGCTCATCAATGAGCTCCTCATGAGCAATCTGATGAACGTACTCATGAAATTTATTCGCGTTTTAATCAAAACCGGGAAAAAATCATTTATTTACTTATTCACAAATAGTGTGCATGAGATATTGCATCTCTTTCACTTATTTCGAAATCTGTACGTTCCTTCTCTTTTATGCATTTTACATTATCAGATGAGCACTTCGATGAGTACATAATGAGTGTCACGATGAGCTTATAAATGAGCATGCCAATCAGGGTCACAATGAGCTTATAAATGAGGATGTCATTGAGTGTCACGATGAGTTTATTACTGGGCATGTCAATGAGTGTCGTGATGAATTCATAAATGATAATCTACATTTACGATTGATGTCATATATTTTTCCAAATTCAAACTCCGGTTGCAAATCTACTCTAAGACGCTGAGTCGTAAGTATAATGTACATAACATCTTGTTCAGCATATTGGCGACAGTCTTTCCGCGGAAAACAAATCAAAAAATTAATTTAAATAAATAATTTAAAAACTTAAATAAATAAGTCAGAAAAATCAATTGAAATTTTCCTAATAGAAATGTCATCTGACAATGTGATAACAATAACAAATATTTAATACATAGGGAGCAGTTTCATGCTATTCAATGAGCCCTCGATGAGATTTAATGAATGCTCATTAGGAGGCTCATCGGGGCCTAATTTTCTATATGTTTTTTCATAAATTGCAAACACCTTGATACTTTTCAGTCAAATTAGAATTGGTTTACATAATAACTGCCCCTTGCGGGGCAAGAGAAAAGGTAAAACTGTGAGCAATTTCTACTAGGGTAGTGATTGTGCAAAGGTTGTTTTTTTTTTTTTGTCAATTACAAGTAATTTTACAAGACTTTACGTAATGTAAATTCAAAAATTGTACTGTTTTGCATTCAACTCTGTCAAATTTTCAAATCTAAATTTTTTTTAAATCCTTCGTTAAGTCATGAACTATGCTTATCGACTAACAGAATAAAAATTACTATTTTTTTTTTAATTTGAGATAAGGCTATCATGAGTTATCCTGACCACCATAAGTCACACCGGCTGAATTTTCGAAATTTTTGAATGAAAATTTTATAAAATAATCTCTAATAGCAATTAAATACAAGATAATGACAGCCATGTGCATGAGGCAGACTTTCGAATTGTGGTGAAATATTAACGTGACTCAGAATTCCTAAAAAAAAGGAATATTTTCTCTATTTTTTTTTATATATAATAAATAAATTATTTTATCTAAATTTTAGGGAATAAAATAATTTATTTATTTATTTATACAGGGTGTCCCGTACGTACTGCATTTCCTTTATACCCCGGATTACTCACTCAATTTCGAGATATAAATTGTATGTGCGGAGAGACGGAAAATGCATGGTGTAGGAGGTACGGGGAGTTATGTGATTTTGGGTGCTTTTTATTCAAATGCCATGTAACTTTCTTCTTATACACCCCATGAAGGTAAGCCCTCTACGGTTTCCAACAAATGCCCAACCACCACTCTACCCTCGGCATAGGATGTCAAAGTCAAAATATTGGAAAATTTTTTATTTTTTTTTTCAATATTAACGATTTTCCCGCTAAAAGGCAAGATAAGGATAGCACTTTCTTGCAAGACTTCGAGACCTCCGAATGTTACCTTTAATTTGACTATGCACCTGTACCAACCTAACTGCTACTGTTTTCGAGATATTCCCTTTTTTATGATGCATCATTTCATTACTTTTGCTAATTTGCGTGGAATTGCATGAAATTATTGTTATTGTTATTAGTAAAATTAATGAAATTAGGCACTTAGGCAATTATGACTTTAAAAAAGAAAGTTCCTCCTTTGTGGGGTTGCCATACAAAAATTTCGTTTTCCACTATATATTTGGGCAATGCCGGCGAACGCGTCGACATAGAGAGCTGAAATTTGGTACATTGTGTTTTAATAGTAATAACAAATAAAATTTCAAAAATGGTCTAATATTAATTTTATATTGTTGGTTCGGCAAAATGTGACATTTTCTTCCAAGCTGGAGCAGTTGGCTTAGAACTTAAAGCAACAGGTTACATAAGCATTATTCGGGATTAAGTACATAAGAAAAATAAAATTGAAACAAAGTAACGATTTGTAGCAACAGGAGCTAAAAAACCATCACAAGGTGTACATTTTCTCGAAAACAAAAGAAATGCCTATAATTTGAAAAATACATGACTTAGATTTATTTTATATTTTTCTGGTAACTGTTAAGATTTGGTCTATCACCCGGTTCCGGCTTGACGTCGACTTACGGGACACCCTGTATATGTCAGTTAATACGTTTCTTAGTTGGTCATTATATAAAAATATCTGATTTTCTATGATTTACTTACATTGTAGTATTTATCAAAATAAACTATGGCGGGCCGGATATCGGGTATATCCGGCTCGGTGCTCGTGGGCCGGATTTTTTGGTGCTCGCGGGTCGTAGTTTGGAGACCCCTGATCTAGGGTATCATAAGAATTTGTCTTAGACCAATTCTAGCTTTTTTAGTTGTTTATAACTAATTCTTATATAATTTCCAACCATACAATAAACATTTTACAACGATATTTTTGTTTTTTGACTTAATTCAGAGGATGACTCATAATTCCCCGACATTTTTAAAAATCTCAAAAACGTATGCCAACGCACAGAGCTTCGTTATCATACCTGTGGCTGCCCGAAATACAAATAAGGGTAGGTAAACAAATGACTAATTTATACCTGCAACTAAATCTATAGGAACTGAACCTCCCTACTCCGTTATTACTTTTTCCTAACTACCTTACGATAACCTTTAAGAGGTGACTAAATATAAGTATAAATTGGTACAGTCGAAATGCATCATGATTAGTTGCAATTTTGCGCTTGTGAAAAAGTTTAATATTTTCTGTGCTTTTCGAAATATTTATTTAAAAATAATGGAGAGTTTAAATGAAGGTATTTATTATAATATGATATATTTTGTATAGCGCTGTTAATTTATTCTTAAATTTTATATGGGCTTAACTTGAACCATATGCTTTTTTAAAAAATGTTTTATTTTGGCTAGCTTTGACCAAGCTTTTAAAAAAATTGACAGTTGCGCACTCAACCATTTTTTTTTATATATTAATGAGATATTAGTATAAAATCTAGGCATAGTAAATAAATACTAAATTTAGGTTCGGAACATACTTAAAAAAAAACAATGTTTCAGGTGCAGGTCACACGGTGACCAATGCGAGTTGTTTTCGGGTATGGCGAGAAAGCCCTCAAGGGTACAAAATTAGTTCCGTTAGAGCTTATTTATCTCGTTTCTTCGATTTATACAATTGCTCTAATGAAGACAAGTTTATTGTTAATGAGAAGATTCGGATATTTTGTATGATAGTCTCCAAAAAATGGCTATCTGCAGGAAAAAATATGGATAGCTTTTTAAAATATAATAGGCAGTGTCTAAGTAAGGAATTGGGATTGCCAGTCTCTTTAAAGAGGCTATCAGAAGACGAGCGGTTATAACATTGAATTAGAGAAATTCCGTCATTTGTTGACCGAAACAAAGGCACTATATTTAGAAAACTATTCTTGGTACTACATGCCAGTCATTGTACACAAGCTCCTTGTACACGGAATTAACATAATATCTACTTGTATACTGTCAATAGGTCAGATGTCAGAAGAAGCCTTAGAAACAAGACAAAAAGAAATCAGGAAAATTAGAGAACATCGCACAAGGAAATCGTCTCGTGAGAATACCAATAGGGACCTGCTAAATTTGCTTCTTTTGACATCGGACCCCAAAATCTCATCTCTTCGAAACTGTAAGATACCACGCGAAAAACTTTCTGCCGAAACACTAAACTTTTTAAAAAGTTCGAATCCTTCAATTCCTACAACACTTATATCCAGTAGTGTTTTAGAAGACATTAACTTTTTGAAACCGAAAATAGCAGCAGTGATTGTGAAAAGTAAATTAGATTATTTAGATTATTCGTTTTGTAGCAATAATTACTTATAACTGTAATGTAAGGATCTATTTTTCTATGTAGATTACGATAAGGTTAATTTTTAAGCAAATTAATTATAAGTGTGTAGTAAGTAATATATGTTGCGGAGGTTCATAAAGCTGTGTAAAATAGGTCGTAAATAAATGTACTTTTTTACCGAAATATGGTATTGAATTACTCGTTCCTTGAATTTTTACATAACGTACTGCTGATACCTATATTTTATACAAAATATTAATATAACTACATAAAATGATAACATAATTAAATGTGCAACTTGTTGCTTGTTGTTAAAAAATAAAAAATTAAGGGGGTATTCTAGTCTAGAAATTCGAAAAAATATTTTTTTTTTGTTTTCATATTTTCAAAGTTTAACTATTCAAGAATATGCCTACAAGAGGATTTTTCAAAATGGTGGCTTGTATCTTTTATATTTAGTGTTCAACTGCATCCAGCTGCTAACAGTTGAATTCTAACTTCTAAACCACTTGCACTTTAAGGGGTAACGCTACTGTAACGGCTAAAAAAAAGGTTTTTTCACGAATTTTTTTCTCGCGAAATTAAAGGTGTTTGAAAAAAACCTTTTAAGAGTATTATCGGGCATACATTGAACTTTATTGATAAATTTTTGACAGCGAAAAAAAAACAAAATGGCGGCTCCATAGCCATCTTCCCGGGACATGTTTCGGAGCAAGTTTAACACGCTTAATGGCGACCTCCATTTTCAAATTAAAAAAAAAAAATTCTCGCACGGGACCTTTTTTTTCTTATTCTAGAAGGTTTAAACTATTTTTTAAGCCAATAAAAAAAAACGATTTTTCAAAAAACTTATAGTGGCGTTACCCCTTAAACGCGTTTTTCTCGAAACTGCCTTTTTCAAGACGATGCCCACGATTTCTCAAGTTCTACTGGACCGATTTACTTGAAATTTTTTTGAACGTCTTCTTTATAGACTTGTCTATGTCCGGAACTAGCCGCATCCCCAAATATCAATCTTTACTATTTTTAAAAAATTCGAAAAAGTCAAAAAAAGTGGTACAAAAATTGCTTTTTTTTCAGGCAGCGGCCATTTTGTGAAAAAAATTTTTTTCAACTTTTCCCTAGCTCCGGACATAGCGACATTACTCTAGAGACTAATAATCTTTTTTTTTTTTTTTCGGATTGCTAGGCGGGTTGGAATCGTGGGCATGATCACGCGCCAATTTTTTTAGGCCCCCCACTTCATCAGCTGCTAATTATTTTAATTTTCAACTTTTTTAATTTTTTAATTTTTTTCTGTATTCTTGTAATGTTAATAAATAACTCATAAAAAAATGGATAGAAAGATATTGATTGCCATTTTTTTACGGCACTTCAAAAATCACCTAAAATTCGGGCCTCTAGACTAGAATACCCCCTTAAGTCATTCCCGTACAGCGCGGAATTTCGAGCGATCTCATGTATGGTGACGGAGCACTGTGCATCGCTCAGATTTTTTCAGCAGATATCAATTTCCAGAAATTGCTTAAGCTAAAAGTTAGAGTTTCATTCCTAGTAACATAAACCATTCTGAAATTTTAATTTTGATTTTTGTGGCAGTTATCAAGCTTGAAAAAAGTGTGATTCACAATTCCATAATGTCGCTTACTTTTTACACAATGAATGATGAGCAAAATACGCATAATAAGACATATTACAATTCACTTCAATGAATCCAGCCGATACTTATAAATATCATTTATATAACTTTTCAGTGTGAATAAGTTTAGTAAAATTACATAAAAGTGTAAAATCTACAAAGCTATAAATTCTTTACTACCTTGAAAGTCTTCTAAAATTTAATTAACCGCTCATTTGCGTCTCACTCATAATTATTAACACAAACCAAGACAATTATTGCTCAGGCATAAAAATAGCATGAGGTTAATTTCATAAAATCACATTCCACATGATTGTGATAATAGAGTCAAAATCATTAGGGAAAACTTCCTAGATGTGGCGGCCAGATACCTACTTATACCTATAAAATCTTTTCGGTACAGAAGAGCTTTAGTCCGGGCGCATACTTATTACTTTATTACAACATCAAAATTAATGGTCTATATAAATTTTTACAATATCGTCAAGGGGTTTAGAATAAATTATGCAGTCAGGTAAATATCAGTCAGTCCATCTCTAATTTTCTAGCATAATTTAATCCTTCTTCTGAAGACACCTGATGACCGCAATAAAAAAAAATATTTTTGGCGCCACGTGCCCTATTTACAGAGAACATTGAAAATCTGCTTTGGTTATGGTACCGACAAAGGTAGCACAATTTTATTTAAGAATTGTTGACATAACCTGTGCAAGTGGTAGATACTTGCTTTGAATGCAACAGGTAAAGAATGATGCTGATATAAAAAGAAAAAGAAAAAAAAATACTTTTTTTCTTATCTGCATGTGAACCTACCTGCGTAGCATATTTACACAGTGTGGGATTTTAGGGATTAACTAGAGGAAAACCTTTTTTTTTGTTTTTTTTTTTTGTTTTAAGTGCATAAGTTTAGGAACTGAATTTTTCTTAAATCTTGATAAGATTTTTGTAAATCTAGATTTGGGATGCGACAGGTAAACAGATAAGTTTAGGGCAGAATTTTTTTTTTGTCTAAAGACTGAAGAATTCTTAAGCTGTCTGTAAGAAAACTGTACGAAATTAGGTAAAAATTGCCTGAAAAAAGAGTTACTAGTTCTTAAAATTTGAAAAATGTCCAGTTTGTTCAGTTTTTCTGGTTTGTCTTTAAAAAAAAAAAAATAATAAAAATAAAACAAAAATAGATTACACGGCAAAAATTCTGTTGTTCCCCTAAGTTTTAACTGTCGTTTCCTCATTGTGAATTTCGTCAATTATCTTTTTCCAACGAAATAACACAGAGTAAGGCACTTATAGGCATGCAAGAAAAAAAAAAAACAAATCCAAAGGGCATATGCTACGGGCGATAAATAAGCCAGTTCCTGTTTTGCACTTGTAGACAAGATAATTGCCTTCAGAAGAGACAGGGCCTTCAGTTACCCAAAATAATAACTACTTTCTGAAAGGGTGAACTTGTATTAGATATCTAGGCTTGTCTTTTCCCTAAAATTTTTTCAGTTGACCCTGATGTCGGCACACAGGGAGTACCTATATATAGCACATTTTGAATTTGAATAGAAAAGGGCCAATACCTATAGGTATAATCCCTTTTCAACGCTATCAGATCGCTAGGTCGGTTTAAATATGCACGATGATGACCCAAAAATGGGTTACAATGTGGTTTTGCTCGAAATGTTTTGCGGTATATAAGTGCTAAGCGAATCTAATTTTTGTTTTTTTTTTTTTATTTATTTTTTTTTATTTTTCTCTTATTTCATTTATACTTTGTCGGTCAATTTATCGCTACAGCAGACCACAAAGTTTCACACCACGAAAATTGTTAAGAATAAAAGCAGACGACGAAAGAAGATCACCCGTTGATGGTTAATCGTAGATCAAAGTGGTCGGAAATCCTCCTGAGGTGTTGGATCCGATAACCACTTCACAGTAATAGGAAGACTTCGAATGAGAAAGACAAAAGACTTGAAAACCGCAGAAAACAAGATTTTTTATATGTATGTAGGTAGGTATACTATAGCCGTTATAGCGGATATAAATGTATATGTGTATATTTATGGCGAATAAATTTATACATGTAAGTATATGTAACTATAAATATTCGCTTGAAGATGATCGGAAATTTTAGATAATTTGCCATTTGCCTGTATTTGTAGGGCATATAATTGCATGCAATTATCTTCAGGTGTAGCCTGAGAGGGCATCGATTTCAAGCGCTCCCTACTTGGAACAATTTAAACATGCGGTTGGTTGCCAGTTTCATGTTTTTATGGGTAACGTAAAAATTATGATATGACAAGCAGCAACAGAAAATATATATATATTTTTTTTTGCAAGTTGAATACGAACTGAATAACAGACAACGTGTATATGTAGGTAATAATTATGAAATTCTTAAGAGAAATGCATACCTGAATTACAAGAAACCTAATATGAAGTGTGGAATAATGATATCTCGTAGGATATCGAAAGTGAAGCACGTGCTATTTCAAGATTTGACTTGTTTTACTTTTCTTTTTTTCTTTTTCAAACCGTACAGGAGTCGTATGAAATCTTAATGATCTCAGACTGCATATATGCGAAATATCATTACGAGCATATATGTATACATATACAGCTCAACAAATAAAGCTTCCTTACGTTCCTTGCATAAAATCTCAAAAAATAAAGGACCCAATTGAGAGCCTTATGGTATTCCGTTGATCATGATGAAAGGAAAAGCAATAATTTCAATATGGAAGTATTCGTGCTCTGCGCATGTTGCTTACTTCATGAAATGTCTACCACCCACAAATTTATGAAGGTAATTTAGTTAAATGTTTAACACCCGCATGTTTATGTAAGCAATTTAGTTGAAAATTAGTCACAATTTTTCATTCTCGTTGAGTTGCATACAAAACGTAAATAAAGACCTCCGAACACGAAGTCTTTAGCAAAGTTTTTGTTCTTCCGCGTAAGACACGAGTTTTATAGAAGAATATGGGAGGTTTATTATGGAATGGATAATCCGAATAGAATAGAAGTCCTTAGATAAATAAACCGAAATAGCATGACAATTAATATATGTATATTTAACGAAATCAAATACTAGGAGCTAGTTTCATTCCCAAAATTCAAAACTTAATTCCAGCCGGAAATGTAACACTGTAGGGGCCATTAAAGGTACTAGTGACTGCTTTGAGGCACAATGAACCCATGCTTTGATTTATATGAATTTGTGTTCAGTCCATATCTGGTCTTGCACCCGAAGGCTATAGATATATCATGCTTAGACAAACAAAAAATGGTATGGGTGGTGGGGGAAATACTAACGGTTTCCGACATAACTAGACTTTACACTATTTAGGGATGTTTTTATAGATCACCTTGTAACTTCTGAACATTACACGCTAGGATGATGATTTGAAATTTGTTAGATAGATAATCGTTGGACCTTTCCAAAACGAATTTTCCCCTGCTTTTTTCCGCTTCAAAGTACAATAAATGCCAGAAAGTAGGCAATTATTTTTTGGGAATGAGGTTCTTAAGCCACTTTCGCTTGATATGTTTAAGAAAACAAAAACAAAAACGCAGAAACAGCAACATTTTGGTCATTTTAAAGGAGAGCTTTTGGGTTCCTCATAAATCCGATATAGTAGTTAAATAGTAGTTAAGTAAAAGAATAAATAGAAAAAATTTGTAATTTTCAACTTTGTTTAACTATAACTTCAAAACGGAGAGGAAGATGGAAAATTTATAGACCATTGGAAAGGTTCAGCAATTATCTATCTAACAAGTTTTAGATCGTCATAGGGTGTCAAGCTCAAAAACTATTAAATGTGATCTATAAAAACCGTTAGGACCCCCCCCCCCCTTCCCCACGAATATTTATTTTTTGCTACCCCTTGGGTAAGAGGCGAAGGATGTAGAAAATTGACTAATTGGAGAAGTTAATGCATATATGATAGTAGTTCTTATATATCGAGTATGCATGGTATGCTATAAGTTTACTGACGTGATTTCCGTTATCTCTAGCCTCTCCAGACTTAAACCGGGTATATCGTGACTTTCTCGTGGTCCCTACTGATACTCTGTGTACCAATAAGATCTTAAGCCCGAATGAAGTAACCAGTCCCGTTTTTGAAAAGATATCTACATGCAAAGATACCACTGAGAGTACCCATGGCCTTATGATCATGGATTACGAGGCCATACCAACTGGGTAACCGGCATTGCTTACTTGGTGCCACGGGGTTGATAAGCCCCGGAAAATGTTACTATAGTAGAATAATACACCTCAACATGGAAAAGGCCCCTTTATGGGAGCATCGTAGTGGTTGTGTTGGCCCTTAGCCGGGCAGAGAAAGTGTCAGTCTGCGCGACTTAGACGGATATTCTTCTTTAAACAAAAGTCCTTTGATTAAATTGCATACTGCGTCCGAGGATCTAAAGGATGATCGCTTATTAATGTATAGTTGGATATTTGGTTTTCGGCGTGGAGTTACGCCAAACCAATCGGATGACATGGCCCAGAGATCAGCAGAAATTTTAGATGGGTCTCTCTTCGACCAGTAAGTTCATTGTCAAGCAAGCAATGGCATAAACTGGTATTCATCGAGACAGAATAAAATATACTCTATCTCATAAGGGCGTTGATTGTCACATTGATACTAATCCGTGCATAAAGACTGCCGTGTAATTACATATATCCTAGCTAGGTGCCCACGTTAAAGAACAAGGACTTTCTGTTTTGAAGCAACCAACAGACTGATTTGTGTGCCATGATTATCCTTGCAAATCCAAGTTTTGGTATCTCTGATTTTTTGTCGATTATTAGAAAAATAATAATAATAACCCTTATGACACAAGTCAGGCTTTAAGAAAACAGACTCAAAACTTTATAGGAAAAAATTTTTCCGAGGCAGCCAAGAGTGTCTTTCATGTGGTGTATGTGCGTAATCGTACCAACCCAGCGGAAATGAGGTCAGCCCTTCCAGGGGAAACTTTGTAGAAGCAATAGTATCGACACAATGCTAAACAAGAAGATTCCTAGTGATACATCCAACATTAATCGCGACGAAGCTAGGGGTAAGGGATAAATCTGCGGCGCAGAATTGGTTGGTTTTCCAAAAAGAAAAAAAGAACAAAACTTATTATTTAATTAATTAGCAGCACTCTTGAAACCATTCAGACCTATATTGAAGATAGCAGCCTCTTAAATTCACCGACAGTCACTCCTCCCTGCAAGGTTGCAGGTAACAAGTTCCAAGGCCGTGAGATCTGAATGAAGAAGGAGACTTCCTGAACCGAGCGACTACACTCAGAGAAATTTAGTTGGTAGAAATTGACAAAAATATTTGTACACAGACAATTCTGCAGGTTCCCATATATTACAGCGACCTAGCTTTACAATTCTGCAGTAGATTTTGTCAAAGTATAACTGTTTGATTCTATTTGTGGTTGATCGTACAAAAATACCATTTACATAACAGTATATTTCAGTTCATCTAATGAGAATTTACTGTACATACCGTATATAAACTAAGCAGTATATTTATTCTTATCTGAAAACTTTGTAAGATTACCATAAAATTGTACATAAACTGAAATGCAGTTGATTTTAACCGACAATTTTGTACGTGAACCAACATATTGTTTACTTTTACCAAAAAATTTGAACTGAGAACGGAAAGTTGGTAAAACCTATCAAAAACTTCGATAGATCACCAAAGTTTACTGCAAGGTGAGTCATTACATTACAGAACGTGTATCTAGTTGCGCGTGCGTGCGAATTTATTTATAAAATAAATCGTTTTTTTTTTATGTGTGATGTGTGATTTTAATGAAACTAGTGTAGAAAATGAAAACACAAGTGTTATTGCCGATTTGGAACCTGTTTATACGGTCGCAAATAATGTTCTTATAAATGAAAGTGAGAGTGCTTATATTTTAATTGACGGAAGTTTGCAAAACTTAAATGCAGACTTATTAGAACTAAATAATACGTCAGATTTTCCAGAAATATTAAAAAAGTGGGGTTTCGAATCCATGACTGAAACTTTTTCTGGTAAAATTTTGCGTATTTTGTTTTCATTTCACTATTTAAATATTTGTTTTCCTAGTAAATGGAATTTCAAAAGTACAACACCTTCAATATTTGACAGAACCTGATCTCAATATATTGTTTGAAAAAGAAAAATTGGGGAAAAAAATTGAGTTTAGATACCATTTAAATCAATGGAGAAAGGAAAATGTACGTATATTTTTATTATATTAGTTGTATGCAGTTTATTTATAAAATATATTTAATAGAATATTTCAAGTCCATCGCTATGCAATACTGAACCTGTGGATTCTGAATACAGCTCATTTCTTCAAGAATGGATACGAAACAATAGAAATACCAAAGAGTCCGGTTCAAATTCCACTTTTTCATCAAACTTACCTGAAGCAGATTTAACACGTATAAATAATAGTAACAACGAAAAAGCCAGGAGTGAATTTCAGTGGTTTGTAAGTATTATACAATTTTTATTCTTCCTATTAACAATGGAAAGTTTTTCTCTTATGGTTATATTTTTGTGAGTTAAATGTTATTTGATATTGCCAAAATTTTGCAGAATCTTGAAGAAATTCTATCTAAATCGCCAAACGGAGAGTACGTATTACAACATTATCGTAAAAATAAAAAACTAGATAATATCGCACGGAAATTTCTAGTGGACTCAATCGTTTCATGGTGCATTCAAGTAAAAAGAAATTTAACACAAGAAGACTTCAAAACCTGTGCAGCAGATATTGAAAAATATTTTGGAGAAAATAAGGTAGGTATCTACTTAATATTCATAAACATAACACTTTAAAATTTATATTCTTCACATGATCAATGAAATAATTCAGAACTCCTTGTTTTATACTTATGTATTTTTAATTCTTAGCAAATATATTTCAAAAAAAGTGGAGCTAAGCACAGGCCATCCGGAAAATTATACGAGAAATATTATAACAGCAAAAAACGTTTAAGGAAGCTTGGGCTTCATAACCGTCCCGAAGAAAGGCAAGTGGATTTAGAAGAACAAAGCGCGGTCGAACATAATGACCCTCTGATCGAAGATTGTAGCGATATAATAGCCTGGCTTCGTGTTAGAAGGAATCCGTGGTCAGAAGTTCGTGCTAAATGGAAGCAAACTTTTAAAATCCGCCATTCACAGATTACAAAGGAGCCATTTGAAAATAAAATTACATGAGTTCTAGACGAATGGCCTTTATTTAAAGATAAGGATGGCTTTGATTTGGTTTGTTATTCAGTGTTTTCATTGAATTTTTATTATCCTCGTATTTTCGATTATAGGTTGATATAGACTTTAATGAAATACACAACGGAAAATGTGCTTATTTGTTGAAAACGTGGTCTGAGTTTAAAATAAAAATTATACCTATACTGAATGAAAGAATAAAGGACAAACAAGGGCTGCAACTTTTAAGAAAACTGAATGACTGTTTGGAAGATAGTAAGTAGAACACTGCAACCTATTAGATTAATGTGTAAGATTTTTGGTATTTTACAGAATCGAAGGATGTAATTGTGGCTCTGCTTCTACATTCACTTGTGCCTCCGACGATAAAACATAAGAAAAGGGACAAGGACGGTAATATTATAAGTAAGGCTAGTATTAAGGACTCACAAAGAACATTTTTTTTACATGTAAATACAACAAACGATGTTGAGAATAAGTTAGATGAGCTTAAAACTGATCTCTTTAAAAAAGGCGACACATTGCAACCAATTATTATTGGTGTTGGTAGTAATTTAGATGATATGTCAGATTTTTATGTCTACTACGACAATATCAAATATCATTTTGACAATTTTTTGTCAGCTTTTGATACCTGTTTTAAGGTATTTTTTTCTTTGCACCTCAGTTATCCAAGATCTTGTAACGGTTTTTGGACTTTTATACAAACGTGCTTGTATGAAATCCACTGTTCTAACGAAAACCTTAACTCCTCACTATTATGTCTTATTGAGGACCTTAAACACATAACATAGATTTTTCGCATATATACATCGCTTATATAATACTCATAGTTATATCACATATCTTTGCTTTACTGAATTAATCTGAAATGGCTTCTTGTTTTGTTTGTGTTAAAGAAAAGAAATCTAATAATTTATTTGCATTAGAAGAGTTATCAGCTCATTTTAAACTATATCATGGATTGACATCTTCTAACGATTTTTCGTGCACAAAATGTTTTAATACATTCCAGTCTCTTCGTGCTTTCAAAAAGCATTTTAAAGCAAAAACCAATAAATGTTTTGAAATATCTTTAACAGATGGTTTTTTGAATGAAACTATAAATAAAAATATCAAAATTGCCCCAGAAAAGAACACAGTAGTTTCTGACGATATACAAAGTGTACCTTGTTTCAACGACACATTCTCCGATACTTTAGATCAAAATTTGCATTTAGCTGAGAATCAAACCTTTAATTTTAATAAAATAGAAAAATCCGCACTATTATTTTGCAGCAAATTGTATAACAAACCAAATTTGGCTAGGTCCGATGTTGAAAGTATTTTAGAAGACATAACTCTAAACATTACTGATGTAATCATCAACGAAATCGCCAAATTCGAAAAAAGTAAAGAAAATCAAGAAATGTTTGGAGAAATATTTGAAAAGTGTAGAAATCCCTTCAAACAGTTTAAAACATTTTATAAATTTTCCAAATATGTAAAAGAAAACGACAGTTTTTCAGAACCCATTATTTTTGAATTGAATAGAGAAATTGGTCCCATTGTTCAAGGATACACGCCGAGTCTTTCCACAAAGACCAGTAAAGGTGCATTAATGCCTTTATCATTTCAAATAAAAAAGTTTTTCCAATTACCCAGTGTCTTAAAAGATACTTTAGATAATATGCTTCAATTAAATATGCAAGCAAGAGATGGGTTAATAACAAATATAATCCATGGGCAACTTTGGAAGTCAAAAGCTTCAAGCTTAAGCAAAGATTATTTGATTCCATATGTACTTTACTATGACGATTTCGAGATAAATAACCCATTAGGCTCACACGCGGGAGAGCAGTCCCTTGCTGCATTTTACTACACCTTTCCGACCGTACCCTCACATCATTTATCACAATTAGACAATATATTCGTGGCTTTGTTACTTAAATCTGTTGATAAAAGGCATGGTAATAACGCGGCCTTACATCTTCTTATAGATGAAATATCTAAATTAGAACAAACTGGTATTGAAATCTTTGCCGAACCTTTTAAGGAACCTAAACGCGTCTTTTTCGTTCTAACAGCTGTCCTCGGTGATAATCTTGGACTAAATACAATATTAGGATTTGCGAAAGGATTTTCTGGAAATTATCCATGTCGTATATGTAAATGTAATAAGGAAGAAGTAAGATCATGCTGTTCTGAAATTCCAGAACGACAACGAAATCTTTCTAATTACACTACTGATATCGAAATGGATGCATCTCCTAATAAACGAATGAAATGTACTGGTATTCGAGAAAATTCTATTTTTAATACAATTAGTTCTTTTCACGTCACTCAGAATTTCGCTTGCGACTTGATGCATGACTTGTTTGAAGGAGTTTGTACGTACGTAATTGCTCAATCGCTTTATGAGCTAATTGCAAATGAACAGTTTTTCACTATTGACGTATTTAACAGCAGAAAACAGTTATTCGACTATGGCTTCTATGAAATATGCAACATGTCACCTCCTTTAAGAATGTCTCATTTATCAAACAGCAAATTAAACATGTCGGCAAGAGAAACATGGACATTTACACATTTTTTGCCTCTTATTATTGGCGACTTAGTACCGGCTCACAACAAGTATTGGAAACTGATCTGTTTATTGATAGAAATAATGGACTTAGTTCTCAAAAAAGAATTTACTGAAGAAGATATATCATGTCTCAAACTTAAAATAAACCACCACCACAATCTATATATTAAGTTGTTTGGGAATTTGAAGCCGAAGTTTCACTTCTTAACCCACTATCCTACAGTAATAAAAATGTTAGGTCCATTACGATATATCTGGTGCTTTAGATTTGAATCTAAACATAGAGAATTGAAGCTCTATACTAACAACACTAACTCGAGATTAAATATTCCTTATAGTGTTGGTACGAAGTGCGCGTTATCGTTTTGCTACAGGGTTCTAACTAATTTTGGGCTTAAAAATAAAATTGATAATAATTTCAAGTATAAATTTTGTAATTTTTGTGAGAAATATTATTTTAATTCCGTGTATAATTTAACTGAATTTGACAAAATTGACCAAAACTTGAAATTTACTAAGGAAATATCATTTAAAGGAACGATTTATAAAGCAAGTTATTTTCTTATGTCAACATCATTATCTAACTCTAGATTGTTTGAAATAATTGAGTTTGTAGTAGCTGAAGAGCAAATTTATTTTATAGGACTAGAATATAAACTTGGAAAGTTTTCACGACATTTTCAAGCTTTTCCAGTATTAGAAAAGACAAATAGATATTATATATTTAAAATAGAATCATGTTTTTCTAGTCCATTAAATGTAATAAGAATTCCAAATGGAAAGCAATATGTAAGACCGAAATACTTTTAAGTTCTCTTCAATAATTTTTGACTAATAAATATGTACTTAGTAACAAAACTCCGATTTTTATTTAAATTTTCCATTTATCCCTTTTTCAGGCTATATTCACCTCTCGACGACTAATTTTTCACTATATTAAAAACTCATAGGCTTAGGCTGTGTACAAAAAAGTTTGTTTATACACTATTTAGCTCAGTAAAGCAAACTAGATATTGCAGTATTTCAAATGTGGCAATTTGTACTAATACTGTAATTTTTCTGTTTGTAGACCAATATTTACAGTACGTGTACGAAAATTTATTAGTCAATTTTACGGAACTAACCAGTACCACTACGAAAGCACTTTGTTAAAAATTACCAGTTTCGTAGATAGGCGCATTTTCATATGCAAATTTTGTTACATTTTACCGTAGTTTTTCTCTGAGTGTATGACGTGGAATCAGAAGATCCGCTGAGATTGGAGAAACTGGATCTCATCCATCAAGTATTCAGGGCGTTTAGTATGTATAAGCTTGAAAAGGAATAGAATTGCCTGGCGGTCTAAGGTAAATATTCAGTGGGCAGCCCAGTATTCTGGAAATAAAATTAGAGACATGGTCAAATATGCGTAAATTAAAAAAATAAGGCGAATACAATCATTATAGGCAGGCCACATTTATTCGACGAGAGCAATAACTATCCAATTTAGGAAAAATAAAATTCCCGTAAGAAAAGTATGGCATGATGAGAGTTTTCACCAATCTGCATTTGATGTCCAAGCTTAATAATTTGGCAGAGAGCCAGAGTCGACGCAAACCTCCATACACCTGACTCAGCACTGCACGTACATGATCACAGCATTTCATTTTCCCATTAAGAGCGACACCGTGATTCGTAACTTCGCTTACCGTAGTCAATATTTCACCTCCATCATGATCTGCAGAATATCAGTTTCCAAGCTGTTATTGGAAAAAATTATATATTTCGATTTATTGGCATTTAACATCAAAAGGTTACGTTGAGACCAATCGTAAATTCGCATTAAGTCATCGTTAATCCTTACAATGGAGTCTTCAATCAGCCCGAGAGGTCTGCTATTGTATATTATCAGCATATAGATGGGCACTAACCTCTTGAATAATGTCAGGTAAATCATTGATGAATAAAGAAAAGAGCAGTGGATCTAAAATAGACCCTTGAGGAACGCCACAGAAAAGCGGCTGTAAATCAGCTATACGAGCGCTGACTCGCACTTGCTGATACCTATCGCCTAAGAAGCTCTGTATTAATTGGACGGCACTAAATGAAAACCGGAAAATTTTTTGAAGTTTGTTGAGGAGCATAGAGTGATTTACACAGTCAAAAGCTTTTGTAAAGTCGAGTAAAATCAGTATTACAATCTCGTCGTTATCCAGGCGTTTTTTTAAGTCTGTAGTAACCGATTGACAGCTATGGTCTGAAACCTGATTGACAGCACGAATGCATCTTGTTGTTATCTACAAACAATTGGATCTGAGTATACATCACCTTTTCCAAAGCTAACACTGATGGATCGAAAATCAGATGGATTAACAGCAGATCTTTCTTTAGGGATAGGTAGCACAGTAGCAATTTTCCATCTAGAAGGAAAGGTAGATGATGTTAAGGAGGTATTAAAAATAATTAGTATATAGCGACTAATGTAAGGCAGCAATAATTTTAGGAACTTAGGAGATATGTTATCACGACCAGTGGCACTAGATTTAATAGAGAATATGGACTCATAACACTCTGCATTATCAGTAAACTGAAAGGAGAAAGAATTGCTATGCTCAGGGTTATTTAAGCATGGTGTGCTGCCAGGTAATGATGAGTGATTCATATTATGCGACATTGAGTAATTGAGTGAGGTTTCCCCCTTGGTGTTTACATATACTCCAGCTTGCTTGAGATTCTTCCAAAGAATCTTGTTAGAAAGCATTTTGACAAGAAAACTCACTTGTTTAAACAAAGTACGCGTGTCTTTCCTTCGGCTGTTACTGACACAATATGCAAGTAAGTGCAATCGTGCACGTAATCAAGGTCAAAGATTTATCGACGTTGGCAATTTCACTCGTATGGTCATCTCACCCGGACTTACCGTATATATATAAAAATCATATATTTTGTATCTTTTCGCTATTCAAAGTGATTAACTAGCAGAAGCTATACTAGCAATGGGGCTCTCATCCGTCACTTAACTATTAGGGCAATTTCACAATTTTGTGCACCTCTGATTACTAACGATGGAGAGAGTGACGAATGGAGATAGATAAAGTCAAGTTTTAGCATAATCCGAAATGGGTTTAGGTATGAAAAAACGCAGATGAAGATCATATCCAAGATCCCTGAAATAGTAGACCAGCGCGCACTTACCACTGATGACTGACTGAAGCCACAACATCGTACAAGAACTTCCAAGAAATATTCCAAAACTCCATAACAAAAAATTTAGCACAGATAAAAGCTTCAGAATTAGTTCATTAAAACATTTTCATGTAACTCCATTAACCTTTCCACAAATTTAACGATTATACAATTCATTACTTGTTTTTAATTCTTTCAAACATTAAGAATACTCCAAATTTATTTACTTATTTATTTTTTTTCATTTTTTTTTTTTATTTATTTTATCATTTTCATTTGCACTCCAAATCTCTGGAATTTGTGTAACCAACTCTTCACTGCTTTTGGTGAAACAAACCAGTTAGGTTATTATAATAAACGATTCGGGCTACCAATTAATTTCAAAACAAAAATTTTCAACATTCAAATATTTGGCTTATCCCGTCAATAAACATTATCTAAATATTTTCGATAATGCCACCTTTAATTAATTTATGAACAGAGGATTTAACTTGGAAGCCAGAAAAAAATTCTGACCAGTGGCTTATCCTGCACGACTAATTTACATATTGATCTGGGAAAGATCGATAAAAGTGAGTGTCGAACCCAGACATATGCTGTGATAGTACGTACTTATTACATTAGCCAAGGGCAGGATGAGACCGGTAGATGTCTACCACAAGAACCAGATATACAGAAGAAACCGATTTTGAATTAAACAGCAGACAAAAGCGAGGTAGAATCACTTTGAATGATTTGAAGGGAAATTCGTTGAACTTGAAAATATTTATACCAAATAATCTCTTGTATAGGTAGTAAACGAAAGGTATACATATATGGTATCTAGATGTATCTTTAAGAACCTAAGAGCCTGACCATGGTATCATCATAGCACTAGATCCCAACGAACGTTATTGCGTTTATTGCTACCAGTTACGACAGTAGTTTAGTCGACTATTTGCCATCATCGAACAGCGTGTTTTAAAGGTAAAGACAACTTGTTGGGATGATATTCTTCTCCTCATTCGGAATATTCAGATCGAAATGTAAGAAGACTTAGTATATTGTATGTATGTATGTATGTAGAAGCATGTACTAGAGCGTAATAAGGAGGAATCCATGGAGGAGCAAGTTTTCCATGCATGAGCTTTATCCATATCTGTGCTAACCGGACAAGTAAGTTGAGCCTAGTACTGATAAATAACTAGACCAAAGCAATTTATTCTGCGGTTTCAGTTTTTGTACTGCACAAAAACCTCTATAGATTCCAGTCCTCGAGCCCTTCGAGGTTCAAACCCTATGGCCTGTCCAATGAATGATTCTTTTATTTCTTCCTTTTATGGGTAATCAATTCTCTTTTCAAGATGTTTTTCCACTTTTTTGCTTTTGTTTTTCATCTTATTGCATTGCATACAACTATGTTCGGTATTTTATGATATGGGTGCGAATAATATGTTGCAATCGAGTGGGCGCTAAGAAGTACCTACCTACCTTCTACAAGCAAATGATAGGGGCATGTCCCAACATTATATTGTTATCTGGCTGTATAGTAAGTAAGAAGACGACTTTTAAAGACTGGGACATTAGCCATCTAAGGAAGTTCCTTTAGAAGAACCACAGGCAAATTGAAAAATTAAACTGCGCTTGCAATTGAGCATTAAAAAGCCCATTGTATACCACCATCAGAACTTTAATGTTATGCACTTGAAAAGACTTTCAATTATTGCGCCATTGTTCTTATACTGCTCGGGTATTTTATATTGTTTATTATTAGGTGGACTTTGACAAAGTTGTGAATCGTAATATACCTACATTTTTTTTTTTTTTTTAAGGGCTATGCAGGATTACTTGGATATAATCTCTTCACGTATAAATTCATACTAATTCAATAAAAATGTACTTAATTGTTTCGTGAAATAGATTTTTTTTTCGGAAATCTGTTCCTTTTAGTTACGAGTCCATGAGTGAAATAATGAAAAATGATTCTTGTAAATGAACGGTCTATATCAAGGGTGGGAAACCTGCGGCCTTTTGAAATATTCTTTGCGGCCTTTTCACATAGTTTGTGTTTTATTACAAATTACAATTGAAATTCTTTTTGTGAAAATTTTTGAAATAATAATTAATACTAATAAAATTTTTCAAATATTTTTTCCGGTTACTTTTCTATAAGATAAACACAGTACGCCTCGTTTTGCGGGAAAACACAGTTGCAGAGCAACTGCAAATGATTTAGTTTAATTTCGTAACCGGTTGGAGTTATTATTATTTATAATTTAAAGATCCTTTAATGAAGAATGGGAAATCCAATATTATCTTATTTCAATAAAAGATAAAATGTTTTGTTTACTGTGAAATTCTGTACTAACAATATTAAAAAAATACAATGCAAATCAGCATTATTTATCTCACAAAGACCACAAATATGTCCAACTAGAAGTAGAAGCTCGAAAATCTGCACTTCAAAATATGAAAAAAGAAAGGCAGGATCAAACACAAGCTTTCAGTGCTTTCAGTAAGCAAGGAACCGCTGCAACTGATGTTAAATTCAAAATAGCGTATATACTTGGAAAAAGAGGAAAACCATTTAGTGATGTAGAAATGATAAAGTAGTGCATTGTTGAAGCAGTAGGATGCTTAGATCGTGAGAAAGTTGATAAATATAAACAACTAACTCAACTTCAAGACGGATCATAAATGATCGACAACACGAATTAGCTTATAATGTGACAGAACAGCTTCGCACAATAATTCAAAATAAGGAGGTATATTTTTCAATAGCGCTGGATGAATGCGCTGATAAAACTGACTCGGCTCTAATATTATATTTTATTCGTGCTATAACTGAAGATTTTCAATGTGTTTAGGAAACATGCATATATTGACCTAAAAGCAATAATTCCAATTGCAAAATCATTAACAGTTTCCGCTTAATATGTACTCATTTAAATTAATCAAATGTATTGAGCAATTCATTAATTTTACCGATATAGGCATAATTCGCAGTTCATTAATAAATGTAAATGCCCATTAATAAATGTAATTATTGCTTAGTATGTAGTTCTTAAAATATATATAAATCGATATATTGTAAGAACATTTTTAGTGATAATAAAGTTTTCCTAGAGTCACTAACAAGTTCTTTCTACGTCCCATCCGTAGCCTATCCTAATTATTATCTCGCGCCCCCACCAGTGGTAAGCGCAAGTAATATACCTAACCAAATCAGTCCGCTCATCTACCATTGAGCTATACACAATGTTATGAGGAACTACTGGCTTTGGGCACACTTACCGGAAGAACTCGCGGAATTGATATCCATGATAATTTAAAAAAAAAATGTCGTGAAGCAGGACTAAATCTTGATAATATGGTGAGTGTATGCACTGATGGTGCACCTTCCATGAAAGAGAAAAGAGACGGTTTCGTTTCATTATTAAAAAAGGACAATGCAAATTTAAAAGAAAATTAATCTCATTTCATTGCATATTGCACCTACAAAATCTTTGTGCTAAATCCATCTTTTTAAGCAATACTCTAGAAAAAATTATTATAATTGTCAATTTCATCAGAGCAAATGCAAACACGATATCGCCAATTTCGAAACCTTCTTATGTCCGATGATGATACGTACAGTGTAGATTTGCCGTATCATTGCAAAGTTCGATGGTTATCAAGAGGACATGTTTTAGTGAAAGTTTTATCATTGCGAGAACAAATTATAAGATTTTATGAGGAACAAAAACAACAATGCGAATTACTAGATCAAAATTTTTTGCAGAAATACTGCATTTTTGTGTGATATTATGGTAAAGCAGAATGATTTAAATATTTCTTTGCAAGGTAAAACAAAACATATTTATGATATGTGGCAAAAAATTCAGTCTTTTCGTAAAAAGTTATTATTTTTCGAAACTATTTTCTCTGGATCGGAAATTTCTGAAGAGCATTTTCCGCAATTAGCAAAAGTATTAAATGAACAGAAATCTTGAAGTGTAACATTTCAAGATTATATTGCTGTTTTGCACTCATTAATTGAAGACTATACTGAACGGTTTTCTGACTTTGAAGAACATAGTATGACAATGAAATTAGCATTTGAAACACATTTAGTTGATATCGCAAAGGCGCCTAGCGAACTACAGATGGAATTGTTTGAGTTATGTGAAGATAATATTATAAAATCCCTTTTTGATGCAAAGAAAGATCCTATTGAAATATGGAAAAATACAACTGAATACCCATGTTTACGTCAACATGCTCGTCGACTGCTTTCTTGCTTTGGAACTACTTACTGTTGCGAATTAACTTTTTCATATCTAACACAAATTAAGACCAATTTAAGGACACAGATAACTGATGTTCATTTGGAAGACCAACTCAAATTACGTGTTACTAAGCTCGAACCTAATATCCAATTACTTTCCAATAAAAAACAGGCACAAAAGTCGCATTAAATTGGTTATCATATCATTTTTTAAAAGTGGTAATATCATAATTTTATTTTATATTGCGGAATATACATGTTTTTTTTTAACTGAATAATGAGTGAATTATAATAAAATTGCATTTAAAAAAAAAAATTATTTTTATTTTTTGTACTAGTACTAGAATAAGCTGGTAATATATTTTACGGAAAAGAATAAGCTTATATGTATGCGGCCTGCTTACTATTTTCGAAATTTAAATTGGCATTCCATGGTGAAAAGGTTGCCCATCCCTGGTGTATATGTAGTACTTCATGGAGGGCGTTAGTTTCAAAATTATAAAAATTTCAAAAAACCTATAAAAATTTCAAAAAACCTATGTCCGTGGAAGAAATTGTATCATTCAAGCCGTAGTTACAACAAGCGCGGCAAGGAACCCGGCCACGCGATATCATAGTGTTCACATCGGGCGGATTTTAGAAATGTTTATACCTACCTTCCATCAGAAACGAATCGAGATTTTGTGTTTAGTTAATTTTGAATACTCGAATTGGGAATATTCAAAAATGGGAAAAAAAAACTAGGAGAATTTTCCAAACTTATTCGGAAGCTGCAAAGTGATGGGGATCGTTTCTACGAATACTTTAGACTGCCAAAAGCTGCATTTGAAGAATTACAGAGTCACAAAATATAAATATTTTCAAATATTTTAAATATTATACTTTAATGAAACTTTTTCAGATTTTTAGCTACACGGGACTCTTTCAAGACAATTGCCTTCAGTTTCCACATTGGACGAACTAGGTACTATGAGTTGTATAGTTTCGAATGTTTGTGAAATGTTCTGAGAAAAAACTTTAACCCATCCTACATGCTGTTTCCGAACAAAAAAGCATGGGAACAATCTGCTGAAGGTTTTCAATATTTATAGCATTTTCCAAATTACATCACTATAGCATCGATGGAAATTAATTACATCACAATTTAGCGGGTCAAATTACTGGTGCTATAAATATATAAATTTTCCATAGTGATTTTAGCAATTTACGAGTTTTTAGTCGTAGATATTGGAGAATAAGGAAAATTATAGTGACGAAGGAATATTCGAACGATCTGCAATTTAATAGCTAGTAGGGCTGGCTCTGATTCTTCGTTCATCGTACTGGAACCCGTCGTAGACGTTGCCAGCTCGAGTATCGGGTCTCTCATCAAAGCGGATGCTCATAGGAAGCATCAGCAGAGATGGGGGCGAATTTGAGTACTTACAGGTGCACAAAACTGTTTCTTGATAGGTCCAATAGAAATATCTCTGATTTTCTAATGGGGATCGGAAGGAAACATTGTAGAACTGTGGTTGGGATCATCACCGGTCACAGTTCGCTTCACGCTTATCTAACAAGGATGGCAATTGTTGACAGCCCTGAGTGTCTGTCCTGCCTGAAAAGAGAACCTGAGATAACTGAACACTTTTTGTGCTCTTGTCTGCCCTTCGCTCGGAGCAGGCTGGATACTCTAGGTTCTGCCCTCCTATCTGTTATGTTTCATTTGTAATCTAATTATCGTGTTGTTTCTACTTTTAAATTTTACCTTTTTCCCGTGTTCGTTTCAATGTATAGTTGTGAATTTTTCTCTTTAAAGTCTCTCTTATCAATTACTTTCAATGTTGCACAACTATCCCTTTAAAATTCTCCTTATCATTGAACAAAATCCAATTTACAATTAATAGATGAGAGGCATTCAAAATTGCTACTGCAAAATTTAAAAAATATTTTGGATCTGCTGGGGTTCTGTCGGGTCTTGGGTTTTAGTGATTGCGGATGTTAGCATTTCTCCGCTGGAGAAAGTGAGAATGCTTTTTAATATTTTTACTGTGCGCTTCAATATATTATATCTGAATGCTAGAAGCCTTAGAAATAATATTGATCTATTGCAGGAAACTATAATGAACAGCAAAATTCCTGCCCTGTTGATCTGTGAGATTTGGCTTAATAAAAATGTAGCATTCCAAGCAATAAGTATCTCTACAAAACTATAATATTTTTCGAAATGATAGAGGCGATAGCATGGGGGAAGGGTTGCTATTTATGTACACTATTCTCTTAAACCGGCCGTGATAAATTCCTCTACCCCAGGTGACAATCTGGAATTTCTCGATAAGGTGTTATTTCAAAACCAGATTACTCCACCAAGTGACTTTCACCACGACTTTTTGTTTCCGTCTTATGACCTTAAGCTGAAATAGTTTCCCAACGAAGTTATTTACACATACCGAGATTTTAAAAATATTAGCTATGACCAACTTCTGACTTAGTGTCGACAGATATCTTGGAGTGATGTCTATGCATCTAACTCTTTGGATGATAAAGTTGATGTTTTTACAGGTGTGCTGGCTGATTTGTATGACAGTAATGTTAAACTACTGACGCGACGCTCAACTACGAAGAGAAGTCCTTGGCTTAGAAAAGAAATACATACCATACTGGCTAAACGTGATTACTTGTATAGGCGACATAGAGTCACACATTCAGTTGAGATATACAAGCGATATAAACTACTACTTCGTAATAGGGCTAATTGCATGATCAAGTCTTCTAAATATGCCTACATTGGCGGTAAACTGGATGTCAATGTGCCCCCGAAGAAGTTGTGGCGAAACATACATAATATGGGCATATATGGAAACGATCCTCCCAGGGTAAGTGAAGGTCGTAACATTCTCAATAATTTTTTTGCCACGAATTCCATGTCAACGTCTGTGGCATCTGATTGCAGCGCTGCTACGGAAAATTTTCAAATTGATGGCCTTGCCTTGCGGAATGTTGACGAAAAAGAGGTATTGTTGGCTATGTCTGCAATTAAATCTGATGCAACAGGGCCTGATGAACTACCCCCTCGTTTCATTAGAGCGTTTGCTCCGGGAATAATCAAAGTTTTAACCCATATATATATATAACTAGATACTGTTTAACGACATCTAAGTTTCCCACCAAGGGGAAGCAAGCGCTTACAATACCTATCAAAAAAGAGTCCTCTTCTTCTGCTATAAGCGATTACCGCACAATTAGTCTTCTTTGCTTCTTAGGCAAAGTATTGGAAAGATTATGTATATGCAGACTATTGACTACATTAATAAAAACGGCTATCTGACTACCTGGAAGTCTGGATTTCGTCCAAATCATAGCTATAAAACTGCTATGCTTAAAATTTCGTCAGATATTCACGAAGCTTTGGATATGGACCATCTTACAATTCTCGCATTGCTAAATTTCAGCAAAGCATTTCATTCTATTGGTCTTAATTTTGGGTCAGAGATAATTCGTACCGCTTCTCTAGAAAACACCTGTTGATGTGGATCCACTCCTACTCTTAAATTTTTTATAGTCTTTCCCATGTGCTGAACTTCTTTGATCAGAGACAGCGATAATTTAGTAGAAGTGTCAAGCCATACTTGTTTTCTCAAGCAACGTGTTGTTGCATCATCTGAATCATGTTCCAATATTTTCGAATTGTGAGGTAAGCTGTTGTCTCCAACAAGATGAGGAATCTGAACACTTGTGTTCGTTTCAATTAGACAATAGCGGTCTAGGATATACTGCCGTACTTCCTTAATGTACGCAGGATCTTAAATATTTTTATTAATAATAGTTTAATTTTTATTAACATTTGAATCTAATCAGTACTTACTCTTTTGCAAATTTTGATATGACCTGGGCGATCAGTGCACATCAATCTCAAATTTTGCGACTTTTTTCCATTTTGCGTTTGTCACCTTAAAACTTGACGATTTTCAATTTAAAATTTAAACTTAAGTGACAGTTGTTACACAAGTCACCCCGGATTTTTCCTCGGGTGGATTTGGACAAAACTTTATATGACGTCGGCATATTTTCTGAGTACGTGAACATCTTTTGGGTGAAAATGTTAAGGGACCCATACATGGTCACGCATGTTGGCCAACTTGATTGGGACAACGATGTTGTCACGCAGATTTGTTCGTGTGTGTGCCTGTTTGACGGTGTGACACGCAGTGTGTCAAACGATTGGACGAAAATCAAGTTAGTTTGATTTTTAGAGGCAGGACTACGTGTTTGACAATATCTTGTACCGTGTAGGGTGATTATTGTCTCGCATTCGTCATTCTTGAATCTTAAGTGAACTCTGTCCTGATGTTCGTGTGGAGAAAAAGCTTTCATGTTTGTCACAGTTGAACAACATGTTCGCCGTGTATGGGCCGCTTTATAATGCGTTCATCCAAATCTGAGTACGTGAACACAGGCGTATAGTGAACGTCCCACGATTTAGACGAGTGCTTTTGTGCATTAAACAACTTATGATCACATCGGTGTTAATTAAATCGCGTTTTTCGATTTTTTTTTAAATAACAAAAATAAAAATACGATTTAAGTTACAATTAGACCGAAGTGAGCATACAGTCCTAACTGACGGTTAAACTTAAGCTTATGAGAAGTAAAATGGAATGCAAGTATTTTATTAATAACTGTGATTTTTGGTAAAACTAGAATAATTTGTAAAATATTTTCTGAAAGAAATCTCAAAGTTATCAGCAAATAAAGAATGTCTCAAATGCAATAGTTATAATTTTAGATGAACTCTGAACGAAACTGCCAAGTGAAATATTGTTAGCAGATTATTATACAGCATCTGAATGGAAAATTGTGTATTCGGAGAAAAGTCCCCTAACAATTGGCAATGAATCGATACATATTAAACCTCATATTTACAGTTTCTATGTATATTGGGCCACAAAAATTTGTTTTCGTTATTAGAATAAAATATTCTTTCATAATTTCTATAAACGCGTGATTACATTCCAACCCAGTTATAACTAGTTTAATATTAAAAAGATGAAATTAAGAAGAAAAGAAAAATCACATACCTTATATCAATACCACAAACGAGCCTATAAAAGGAAAAAAATAAAATTTAGTAAAACAATAAAACAATATAAGCCTTAAATTAATCTAAGATTAGCTTGAGCTTGAAAATCTAAACAATGAAAAATTCAATAATTGCTTCGAAAGTAATAATTTTTTTCGATGCCTTTAGATGAGTATATAACGGGTGGCGCAAAAGTAATGACCCTATTTGGTTCAGCTACAACTTCTTTTCCAAATTACAAAACTAGAATTTCTTTTTTTATATATCTATATTTGTGCCATGAAATTTCGTCGCGTTAGGATTTGAAGATCATGTCTCTTAAATGGTGACCTTCAGAGTTGATACACATTTCAGCCCTATTTATGACATTTTCCATAATATTTCTTGATGAATGCTTTCTTTTAGGGCTGCGAGAATGTGAACAAGCCATACACCAGCGATTTCAAATAACCCCAAAGAAAGAAGTCTGGACAGGTCAGATCGGGTGATTTTGTAGGTTAAGAAAAATCGCCAAAACGAGATATAACACGGCCTGGATAAGCGTCCTTCACTAATACCATAGTGTCGCGCATTGTATATGCTGTAGCGCCATCTTGTTGGAACCAAATGTGCTGCAGCCCCAATTCATCTAAACTGGGTATCAAGAGCTCACGTAACATGGTTCTGTAGCAATCGCCAGTGACAGTTATCGCTTGCCTGCAGCGTCTTCGAAAACATAGGGTCCGATCACTCTTTCAGCACAGACGCCACACCATAAAGTAACTTTTGGTGATTGTAAAGGTGTTTCTTGAATAATGCGCGGATTTTCAGTGCCCCAGAAGCGAGTATTCTGCTTATTGACATGCCCCGAGAGATGGAAATGCGCTTCGTCACATAACCAATTAAAAAAAAAAAAAAACTGATCCTCTTCAAGGTTGAGGTTTATGACGCACTGGCTATACTCTAGACGAGCTTGGTGGTCAGTAGGCAGCAGCTGATAAATCACCTGAGTTTTATACGGAAACATCTTGAAGTCTTTGACCAAAATACGCTGCAGAGCTGCCTGTAAATGCCCAAATGCGTGCCACGTCGCCTCGTTGATGTTTCTGGACACTCCTCCATATCTTAACGCACAGCATCGATATTTTCGGCTGAACGGCCTGTTCTTGGTCTGCCAGACTTGGGTCTATACAATGTTGCTTCGAGACGTGTGGCAAAGCATCGCATTACCAATCGGAGCCGGACGGCGGGGAAATCGTCGATGAAACTCACGTTGTATTTTTATCACTGATGAATTATTCCATAAAAACATTGACACGATTATTCCACGTTCTTTATTTATTTATTTTTAGTAATTCTATATTTGTTTACTGCACAATTTTCAATATCAGAATGACAGTAATTTCTATAGTGCCAGTACTTTTGCGCCACCCAGTATAACTAGCCACTACACAAGATTATATATTAGTTAGATTTGTAGGTTTGCTCTTGAAGACGTAAAATAAAACAAATTTCTTCCAAAAGATTGTTTTCCCAATAAACATTAAAAATCTAAAATTAAATATGGCAATGACAACGAAGGAGTAATCCGATGTTTGCTATTTTCAAACTATATCTACAGTATTTGTATGGGTACAAAGAAATTATAAGTTGCAGATGAACAATAATACAATTATAATTTTCAGTGGAAAAAACTCTTTATGCAAACGAAAAATCTTTTAAAAAAGAAATTTCATTGCAAAAAGAGGGCGTTTCATATAAGCAGGAACCTTATAATCGTCAGTACGGCTTGGTTCCTTCCTGCCGTATTCACACTTAAAATTTATTTTAAGTCTATACATGAGGATAGCTTGGCTGTTTGCTTTGGCGTATACGGCAGGCAGGAACTAAACCGTACTGACGATTATACGGTTCCTGCTTATATGAAACGACCTCTTTTTGCAATGAAATTTCTTTTTTCAAAATTTTTTCGTTTGCATAAAGCGTTTCCTCCACTCAATTCTCGAACTGCAGACTTAGCAGCAAACTTAGTCAATTTCAGATTTACTTATTTCGCTATGAATTTTCATAGCAAAACTCTCTATAATTTTCAATTTTACTTTGTAAATCAAAATTTTTGAATGGCAATCCCACGTAGGTATAGCCCAATTATCTTAGAGAATTAGAGAGGATGAGGGATTGGCAGAGAGAGAGAGAGAATCGTAGAATGTACATGGCAACCATTTTGAATAAATTCTTTTAATTCTTGCAAATGTTTTCATATTGTTGCCTTTATTTTAAATATTTTCCTGTATAACTTAGGGGAAAATACCTACTAAATTTCGCAAAACACGAAACTTTCTGAAGCTAAATAGCTTTTTATTTATATTTCTTCCTCAATTAGTCTCAGTCATTTTATAAAAATATAATTTACTATTACTAAATTAAGTGATAATTTAAAATGTTTTTGACATTTTTATATGCTGCCCATTCTTACTAATAATATTCTGTTTCTCTAAAATAAATACTACGAATACTGCATGAGATATTAATAAATTTAAAAATGAAATATTTTTATAAATTCTAGAAACTCTGGGATTTAAAGTTGTTTTTATTTTAAAATATTCTCTATTTTTATATACCGCTTTATGAAAATATTTCAACATAAATTTATTACTCTAATTAATTTTATATAAGCATAGACAAAAATATGCACCACCGATGTCATTAATTTACATGTATTGAAGCCGAAGTTGATACGATTACAGCCAATGAACCAAAGTTAGTTGTGTAAGACCGCAGATAATATAGTGTAGCTACTTTAGTGAAATTACGTGTGAGCATAATTCTATACATAAAATGGAAATTGGTGTTCACTAAAAAGTGAGCCAAATTTCAGTTGAATAAAGTTTATACCTACCTCATTTTTCGAATAATGTTTCACTGTTTTGGTTTAACACAAAGATGGTTAAAGCTTAACGATAGAATTAAATTATAGTAAAATCTCAGTCGAAAATTAGATTCCAATAAGAATTCACAAAATTTTGAGTATCGATAAGATTCTTTTTTGAGCCCAGAATTCAGGAAAAAAAAAAATAAGAAAATGTAAATTCTTTTCAAAATTCCTAATTTCTTTACAACTTCATTTATTCTATTTTTACACCATGTGGCATGTCGTATTTTGCTTGCAGTGAGCAAGTTACGATCGTAGGAAATGGATACTTTGAACAACGTTTAGGGACAGGGTACAGGAATATCCTAATATTTTGGCTACCCTAGAGAATTTTTAAATACGTGGCCAAAATATTTCTAATAATTTTTATTTATTTTAGTCCTCATCACTGCAGCAGTGGAAGTGTAGTATCATTATTGCATTATGCTGACTAAACCCATCCAGTTCAGATAGATTTTTTTCTCTTTTTAATAAATTCAAAAAAAAAGAACCGATTAAGCTGATATTAATAAAAGTATATAAAAAAAAATTAATAATACAAATTTCGACTCCACTAAAATATTTGTAAACCATATTTATACAGATAAATAATGAAAAATAATTTATTTAATTTGAAGTTTCAAGCCAGTTTCGGGTTACGCTAGAAAGTTTTCGAGTTGGAAACACTGCTGCAGAGTTTACTCTTATCAAAGAATATTTGAATTTTGAATCGAAAGTGATAATAATTAAATGTGATACTGTAGATACTCCATTTAAGTGAAAGATACGACCTAGAAGTTTTTTCTAACACAGAAGAAACTCTCGACAGAGAAATAGAAAACAGAGAGTCAGATGATAATCATTAAGTTCAAATTTAATTTGAATGCTAATATAACCATTTATATAAACGAATAATTATTTATTTAATAAACCCCTCAAATTTTGCGAAAATTTACATTGCAAGTAAGTAGCATGATTAACCCTAATCGGACAACGATGTGACTTTGAGTCATATTTGAACTTTGAACTTAAATTTTTTTATTCTGAGTCCTGTTATGAAAGAACTTCTATTTCGAATGAAAAAATTATGAAACTAGAAGTATGAAGGTTGGCAGAATTGAGCTTGAATAATCATATGACACCTACATATAAATCTGGCAACAATAAATGAAATTATTAAAATCATGCACATGCGAATTCACAGGCTTCCAAAAAAAAATAAATATTTAAATTACGCTAGCAATAAAAATAACTAAACAAACATAAATAAAAAATTGCAAAGCAATAAACATAACTTAACAAAAAAAAGGAATAAATAAATAACAGAAAAAAATGTAAGATAATAAAAGTAACTAAACAAACATAAATGAATAAATAAAACATGCAAAATCAAGAACAAAAGTCAACAAAAGCCATAATAAGGCAAAAACACCAAATGCGAACTGCCCTTAAACACTGGCCGACAAATGCTGGAAACGCCACTGAACTAAAAGCAGATGTCAGAAACAGCGCAACCCTTAGATCATGTAACGAAAAGGATGGCCATGGTGTGTAAAATTCGTGTACGTGTGATAAGCATTTTTTTTTGCGACACGGAGGGGAAATGACAAGAGGGGTACGCCTTGTTATTCGTCTGTTCGACAATTCTAATTTATTTCTGACATTTCAGATTTCATGACAAGAAGTTCGGGTTTGATTTAGCGATTTTGTAGTAAATAACTAATTAAAAGTGATTTTTACTTAATATTAGTGTGGTACAAAGGTGAAATATCATTTTGTGAACGGGATTTTATATAATCGAGACTACGGAGTCTAGAATTATCGCGAAGAAGTGCGCTGTGCTGTGCTGAAGAAACAACCGCTGATATTCTCTTAGGAAATCATTTTGCAGGAAAGCTTTATTCTTTAAATAATAAATTATAAGGTTTGTTCGATGAAAACACCGGGTAAGCCCCGGGCTACACCGGGCTTCACTATCTTGTTTTTTGAAAACCCTGGGCTTACACGGGGTTACAGAAATTTGTTCGATGAAAGGCCGGTGTTTCTGATTTCGTGCCCCGAACTTGCACTAAAAATTCCTAGGGGTAAACGTTTGACATTTGTCATTTGTGAACTGTCATATGGAATTTATTCGGTGATTGCGGTTGAGTGCTGTATATAAAAGTGATAAAATCGTGGATCTCATACCAAATTCAGATTATATAAGGAAGTTGGATAAGAAATTAGATGACACAATACCCATCGATAGGAAATTCGAATGAAAATTATAAGGAAATATTTGAGGAGGCGATTAAGGTCATAGAACATGGATGAAATCTTAAGACCTGCCTTTCTAGTAAGAAATTTGATCGTAAAAACGTTTCTTTGCCATTATTAACAAGTAATTTTTATAGACTTCACGTTATCCCTGCAGCTACCAAGCAAATAGATTTGAAGCAAGCAACATATAAGAAATTCTCTAAATTCTTAAATGATATGGCAGGAAAGGGTTTAATAGTGGCTCGAGAAGAAGCCAACGGGATACAGAAAATCATTTCTGTAGATTTTGATCATCCATACTATTAATTTTATACCTAGAGACAAAACATCTGATGATAAAAGTGAAAATAGTGCAGCACAACTGTTTCTTGCAGAAATGATGGAGCTATATCTGGTCACAGATGAACCAATTGTCATTTTTTCAAAGTAAAGTTACAGAAAATGCGATAATATCGATGCAAAAAAGCTAATAAAAGAATATGTAACTAAGAAGAAACTGAGAAATATTTTTTGTGCATTTTAATATTTATTTATGTTTAAATTTTTAATTATTTCACCTATTTTATAAATATATTTTCACAAATCACTGGAAATTATTAGTTAAATTATTCTCAGGAGAACTGTCAGAGAAATGTCATTACATTAGATTTTCCCGGTGTTTCAAAAACTTGTTCGATGAGTGCACAAAACCCCGGCTAAATTTGGGGAAAATTGTAGGGGAAAATTTACACGGTGTTTTCATCGAACAAACCTATAGTGTTTTAAATAAAATAAGAGTGAAATATTTATACAAATAAATAGCCGCTTTGTTTGTTTATAATTGAATTGTCATTGTCGCCTTAAGTTACAGTAGCCATACAAAGGCAACACCAAAACATATTATCAGAAAATAAACGGGGCACTAGGAAAACTCGTAAGAATGCAAAAAGTTATAAAAATATTATAAAATTATAAACTTAAAAATTAATTTAAAAATGTTGTGATATAATGGGATCTCTTCTATTGAATTTCTTCAATACTTAATAAAGTTTCAACCACTAAAAAAAATATCGTAGTTTACTTCTTTCCTGACTAAAACGCATACATCGAAGCGGTTCTACTACATGCAGAAAAATTCTTAAGTTTATCTTCCTCATAGGCTATCCTTTTTGTTATATAATCCAAGGCGCGACCTTGGAGAGACGTCATCGAGCGGACAGCTCGTGGATTTTTTTTGTTTTGTCCTTGGCTTTGACATTGGCTTTGGTCGCTTCCTTTTTTTCTCGACGGAAGTTGGTTGACACGGAACACAAAACGAGGAAGCGATCCAATTTTTCATCTGAAGACGGCAGAAAATATATCGAGTCATACTCACGAAATTGGTCGGATATTTCGCTCAAAATTTTGTGGAGGTGTCGAGGTTTGCATACACAAATTAAGAACGAACTAAGGGCCAAGGTTTTGCATCTGGCGGAATTAAATAAGTTGCCGGGAACTGCAGGATTTCTCCGAGAGATCCTCAATCAAGCTGAACTTCAAAATAAAAATAAGAAGTAACAATTATTAACGACTTAAATAAATACTAACCTAATCTATAAATAGAACTACACTAACAAAATTGATAAAATATACTAGATTTAGGCTTTTAGACGATTGTGGAAGCAGGGCGGCCACTTAGAGATTGTTCATATTACATTGAAAATATTGTCCAGGTTGTGAATTTGCGAGAGAATAAATTATACGCATAGAGCTTCCTTGAGTGTTTTAAATTTGATGTGTGTGGATAACGCTTACACAAACTGGGGGCTCAACAAAAACAACAACAAAATAAAAGATTAAGTAACAATCCATTGAAAAATTGAACAAAAATATGATCACATTATACAAAAGCATCTTCTTAAATCATCGATTTATAAAAACATATAAACAAAGTAAGTTTCTGTCAACCTTCCAGTTCCAAATAATCATATCAAACTGATTAGAGCTCATCATGAAACTAGAAGTCACTAAAACCAATGAAACCAATGTTCAAGGTTTCATCGCCCAATTGAATTATATAATTTTTTAGCTTTTGTTATGATGGCTCTCTGTTGATTTTCCGTTTTGATAATTTTAGTTATTTTCGTTTTTGAAATATAAATATGTTTAGAAAATCAGAAAAAAAATCACAAAAAATTGGCAAAGCGAATTTTGCAAATCAGGTTACTTTGGGTATACGGTGACTTCAAAAAATCATATCTCAGCCGAAAGCCATCGCAGTTTTTGTACATAGATAGATATTTTTTTCTAGCTTCAAAATAAAAAACAAAAAATCTTGTTTGTTTGCTGCTGTGCAGCCATCAGGTTAATCTAGAATCTAGAAAAATTCAATATCATTTTTAGATAGAGTCTTATTTTGTGCTAATTGTAATTTATTAATACAACAGTGGGCAGCAATACGCCAGATTAGTGCTGCGCTAATCAAAACAGGAAACATTATTGTTCTGTAAATTAAAAGTTTGTTATCGATCCATTTTCTGTTGATTTATTAGATTTATCTACCCTTTTAGAAATATGTTTAGTTCAGATTTACAGGTAATCTCACTAGTATCGAATCTAATGTTCAAGTGTGACAAATTTCTGGTACGTTTTTTTTTTTTTGTTTTTAACATTTCCTTCGGTTGGGTTGATTTACCATCTTAATCTTCCACTTATGAATGTGTAGTCGCTTAGATATTTAAAATTAATTTAATGAGGTTTGATATCATAACAGAAACCGAGTCCTTTGAAGGCGTCACTATCGTCAATATCGGTTTCGCAGGGGTCAACATAAGCGACGACGAGGTTTAAAAATCGACCCCTATTAATTACCACAAGCTCTTATTTGAAACTTTCAAGATACTGTATAAGTTGTGTTACGTGTACCAACTTGTTATAAGAATGACTAAGATTTTAGTAGGAAGTATCATTGTTGTACTTTTAAGAAACTCAGCAAATCGATAAGCGTGAACAAGTTCGTATAAGATGAAAAACTGTAAAACGTAAAAGTCTTTCAGGCACGTTTGGACTTGCTCTGTATTCGACGCATATACCCAATTTAACACGAACGAAGTCCTGATCGAGTTCAAGTCCAAATATGCTCCTGATATTTTACTAAATAACATGCTTTCACTTAGGTTGAAAGTTCATTTGCGTTTTGAAATTCGTTGGAGCTTGAATGATAATACACTCATCTACTACTGACTGATTCACAGACAGCATTTAGAAGCAAAAAATTCTGAGTCCTAGATTGAATCACATTCGAAGCAATTCTTTGAACTCTCGGTTATGTGCTCAGCTGTGTGAGGTAAACGACGAAGTCTTTACTCGGTTAGGCGCGTCGCAGACCAAAGATGCATTTGCAGCAATGCTGCGAATAACTTAGGGAACATACTACGTAACTCAGCATGGACTCCCACACCAAACATGTATGCCTATGCAGTTACTTGCTGCTGAAACCTTTTAATTAAATTATGACACAAATTGTGAATTTTTTTTTTTTTTTCAATTTAGTAAGCAAAATGAGTTCAGGTGAAGAAGACGTTGTTCTTAGTTGGTACTATTTAAGGAAAAAGGAAAAAAGAAGGTTTTGGGTGCATTCGTATAATATTAATAATTGTAGCCATAGCGCAGCAGTCGTTACCAAAAAATTAGTACTTGATGAGGAGGCTTTCAAACTTCTTCTCTTCCTGTGGTTTTGTAATTCAATAAACATTGGAATTGCTCAACCTTTTCAGTCAATTTAATGTTATAAAGCGGGTTATCCGATTCCATTTTTCTATACAAAAATTATCCTCACAACTGATTCCCACGAAAAATAAATGCAGACTCTAGCACACGCACATTTCAAGCAGCTTCGCTGCATGCCTGTCAGCGTGATACGTACTAATACGAATCTTGATACCACGAATACGTTTTGGTGTGCGAGCTGAATCTGCATGCAAGTACGTTCCATATGGTTGACGCGTGCTTTGCAGGAAAGCGTTATATCACGTATGAAGCTTTACTGCAAATGCTTGCTTGATCTGCGATGCGCCTTACATCTGCACACTGAAGTTCACAGGCTATCAAGAGGCTCTTGCTTAGCAAGATTTTCAGCTCTTTTTGAATCTGTGTTGGAGTTTTTACAAGAAAAAGATCAGAGTTTGAAAGAAAATCTGAACAATTGTAAACCAGATATTTTCAGCATTTGTCAAAATTACCAGAAATGCTTAACTACGATGTTTTTTATCATATGTCACTCACTTGGACGCATTACACAAGGATTTTACTTAGAGGTTTTGAAGCACAGTATTCTGCATTGTGGAAAATTGCTGAAAAATACCTTATCGCTTTTACCATCATCATACCTAGTCCAAAAAGGCTGCAACTCACCCATATTGAACCGGATTTAGCTAGATTGGTAGAAATTCACCAGGTTCATCTTTTATCTTTACTTTGCGATTTTAATGTTTTTTTCAAAAAATAATTACCTACTTAAGTATTTTTACGTAAATTTTATTAATAATTATTAATTACACTTGATATTTACTGAACTTTGTTTTTATTTATTTTGTTAAATTTTGATGAGAAAATTATGTCAAGTTTACTCACATAACCAACCGCCAAGTTTTTAAATTGGTAAGTATTTTGTATCAATAGGAAAAAAACTAGAGATAGGAATTTTAAATTAATTTGGCTATGGGGGTCTGAGGTATCAGTTCATTTTGGAAAAGGGGTCTCTTGGTCATAATAGTTAGGGAATCCTTGATCTACAGTATATAAGAATAGAGCAAAGTGCCCAAGACAGATCCTTGCGGGATTTGGAATTTCCTAAATGCGCACTAAAAGTACGATCAGAACGGCAGTACTGTATAGTATAGTCCTTAATCAAGACGAGATTGAAAATTTCAAATGCAAAAGTTTGTTAATTAAGCCCTCATACCAGACGCAATAAAAAACCATCTCTATATCTAGAGCTACTGCGGCTATAGATTTACCCAGTCATAGGTTGGATTTAATATGCTTAGCGACGTGTTTGAGTTGGTGTATGTTCGAGTGTCCTGGTAGAAAGTCGAATTATTCATTGAGGATACAATTGAGATAATCGTCATTTTTAGAAATTCTAATTTTAATTAATTTTTCTAAGATTTTATTGAGCGATTTAAGTAAGCTTATTTTTCCGTAGCTATGCCTGTCAAATAGATCTTTGCCCAGTTTAGGTATCAGAATAATTTCGGCATTTTTCCAAGCTCTACGCAAATAAAATAGTTTAAGATAGGAATTGTATATTTTCTTAAATATTTTGATGTCTATTCCAGAAAGGTTATTATACTGATGCTGTCGTCACCGGGGGATTTTTTCATTTTAGGTAATGAGTAACAGCTTTTACCTCATTTAATTTTATAGCTCTAAAATCACACTCGATAGGAGTGATTATTAGATTATTAAGTGCATTTGTTACTTAAGATTCAGTTTCAATATTTGATAAATACATTGTTGCTTTGTGAACATTGCAGTTATGATTACCAAATTTACATGCTTTTTTGTTTCCAATAATAGCAAGCGAGTTTCTAAGTTTTCAGCGATATACACTAATGTGTTTGTTTTTGAAGCATTTAGTTAACTTCCAAAATTTCTTTGAACCTTTGTCTAGTGTCCTGAGTAGGGTTTCCAATCCGGATATCCGGATATCAAATTATCCGGATTATCCGACCAATTTTGATTATACGAAAATCCGGATATTTTTCCTTAATTATCCGTTAATCCGGATATTTTTTGACATTTTTTTCCAGGAAAATAATGCTTTCTTTCTCGTTGTTCAGCTATTTTCAAAATAATGTATATAATGAACAATTACTTGTGAATGTTTTTTTTTTATCCAAATTTTAAATAAAACAAGTAAGAAGGCTAGAATTGGTCCAAGACCAATTATTATGATACACTAGATGAATGTCGGTATGGGCCTGTTTAGATACGTCAGTATGCTACCTCTGCTTCACGAAAACTTGTTGGTAAGATGATGGTTGACGCAGGAATGAAGCATTACCCTATCTACAGATTTCGTGCGGCAGAGGCAGCATACTGAGACTGTCCTATCCAAACTGGGTCTATGTAATATCGTATGGTAACTTATCGGTACAAGTTTGATTATCGAATTGGTTTTTTGCATATATTTCTAGAATGGTTCGTCGGACAGTAAAAATTATTATAACTACTTTCATTTCAATTCATATTCTTAAGAGCTTTTGAGTACACAAAAAACGTTCTGATCTGACTGTTTTCACAGAATACGTACAAAACCAAAATTTTTATATGACAACAAAAAGAAAAATTTGCCCAATTTAACTAATTTATGAAATTATCTTCACTGTTTTTTATGAAAACGTCGTGTACAAAATTCAGCTTTCTATGTTAACGCGTTCTCACGCAGTGTCCAAGTAAAACACGAAATTTTTGTATGGTAACCCCACGAAGGAGGTACCCGATTTGTCCCATTTTCGAACTTAATTTTACTTTTTTTTTTTTTTAAAAGCCCATCTGCAAAATTTCACCTCTCTACGTACACGCGTTCTTGAATTGTCGTGAGGACGGACATGCAAAAATCGAAATAACTTTTCATATTATGAATGGGTGTCCAATCCATTTTGCTCTACCATAATTATATCTATGCATTACAAACGCAATGACAAACTTAGTATACCATATAAAAACAACACCTACCAAGCACTGAAATTTTTTTTTATTTGCTCGAAATTCACTGTTCTACGCATTATTAGCTTTTTTCACATTTTAATTTGAAAATTAAATGATAACAGTGTGGTTAAAAATTAAATATATTTATAAATAAAATTTTGAGGTAATCGCCCAAAAAGGTAGTATATACATACATTGACTATGGATAAATATATATCTCCAGATTCCGGTGTATGCGTCTTCTGTTTTTTAACCATTTAAGAGAATAATATACAAAGCTTAAAAGAATTATTAGATGTCCTAGATCCAGTAGAAATTTTTCGAAAAATTAATGTATCTGCTTATGACTACGATGACATCGAGGAAGTAGCTGAAGAAAGTATAGCAAATGAAAGTGAGTTTGAAAGTCAAAGAAATACTACAACTTTATTTAGAAATTCTGTACAGAGATAACTGGAAGTGGCAATTTCTTCAATTACCTATATGGGTGAGAAGAGCTACGCAATTACTACATTGGTGAAAGAAAATTTCATGCTTTTAACAAATACAAAAACAAGTATAGAGGATTTAATATATTATTCAATGCACTTTTTACAATAAAGCGAATATTTACATTTTCAATTGTAGGCCAGACTAAGACAAAAATTAGAACTTGTCTGAATTTTGAAATTTTCAATACAATAATCTTTATGAAATATTCATTTTTAAAAACGAAATAAATTTGAATCACATAATTTTCTTTGACTATTTATTAATACTTAATATATATAATTAAAATGTTTGAATAAAAAACAAATAAATTAAAAACACCATGAAATATTGGATTCAAGCTAATTATTTATTTTGTTTTTTGTTATCCGGATATCCGGATTATCCGGATAGTTTGAATTTTCAGTATTCGATATCCGGATAATCATTAATGTCGGATAATTGGAAACCCTAGTCCTGAGTGTATTGCTAATTTGTTTATATCAGTAGTCAACTAGTTTTTCCTTAATAATATTGTTTAAGAAACTGAGTCTGGCTTTGTGAAAAGCTAAATGACTTCTTTGCCACTCTCTGCGAACAATTTATATTTCTAGAATTAATGATTTTAATTCTACTGAGATTTGTTTAGGACTGTTGTGAGTAGTAATACATACGTATTTTATGTGTAGCTAAATCGAATGTGCTCTTCATAATACTACAAAGCAATCCAATTGAATCATCAATTTGTGTCGTCGGTGTTTGAAATTCCAGGACATTATTATGCTCCTTTATATCGGAAGCAATAATTGTCCGATAGGTGTCCCAATTTATATAATTATAAAAATAAGACACTTTTCATATTCGAAAGACAAAAAAAAATTAGTTTTACATAAATACAAGCCTCCAGGAATTATTAAAAAAAAAACCGGCTACCAATATACATACATAGGCTCAAATGTATAATCTTTTCAATCAAAAAGAGAATGGAAATGCAACAAGATATGAAAAAAATGATATCCTGTAACATTAAATATCATCACAAAAATGCTCTCTAATTGCATTAATTTCACGGGCAGACATTTTTCAAGCCACATGAGAGAAAATTCTTTGAAATGATCCGCTTAAACTGATAACTGCAGAAATTTTCATTCGACTTTGATCACGCCAGCCAAGTATCAAAACAACTCACATGTGTACGTGTGTAAAAGATGAATAAAAATCTTCTCGATACGAAAAGCGCGAACAGGATCAGTTGACCCTATGACCCCCGGGGTACGTGTGGAACATGTGATAATATTAGAAGAAAACAGTCGCAGCAATCGACGCAGTTCGCTCAGTTATATATGAACGAACAGACAGACAGATACACACGTACATACATATTATAGTTGTTCGTTCACTTAACATAAGTCAGACATAATATTACTGTACCAGCCGAGACCGGACTTCGCTGTGCCGTAAATGATCTCGATGAAAGTTTTCCATATGAGAGTGTATCATTCGCACCTAACTAACGGTCTCTCAAGCATGGTGGCTGTTAGCGGGTATCAAATTATTACAATGGTGGCGTCGTAATAATATACGAGATCCAATCCACACCACATGAGAAGAGAGCTCACTATTCATTTCGAACATGACATGATCTACCAATTTCCATTTTGTTTTTATTTCGAAAATGACCATACGAAACGAACACCGGCCCTAGAGGCAATTGTAGACCCCTCGAACTACCGGCCTAACTAATGGAATAATCACCATAGATGCAATACGATTTGAGTGGGACAGTTATGCGCACTTGTATATTTTCCAGTGGTGTCAGCAGACATAGAAAATTATAATCAACAAGATGGCGAGTTACCTATGTATACGCGATTGCCTAATGCGGAACTGATCACTTTTCGATCTTCTTTTTGCGAGAGAAAAAAAAACCAGAAGTGAAGTGAGTCCCCGCAGTATTCAAGCAGCAAAAATAAAAATAAAAATTGGTGAGCAACCAACTGTGGAGCTGTTTGGAGCTATAATTTTAGGATACCCCCTCGGATTTCATCTGAGATATCTTCCGATTTTATTGTTACCACAAATGAATATAGCCCCAAGGTAATTACGGGAGGAACGCGCACTGCTAAATTGATTTGAAGCCGCTTCCATCATCAATGGTGACCGTTTTCTTTTCCGTAATTTTTTTTTTCTTTTTATTTTTTTTTGCAATTATATGGAGCGGTGAACACAATCTTAATAGAATGTTCGGTCGAAATGAAAGGGAACGACGAACAAGTTAAGAATTGATATGTGCCGTAAAATTTAATCGAATTTATTCGTCAGCGTGGGACTGTATTAATCGAAAAAAAAAAATTGATGGATTTTAATTAGTTTTTCGATTATTCGTAAGAATTTTTCCATTGTTAATGAATTTACATATATTCGGCATATTCTGTCCACTTAAATGGTCAAAATTCATGGTACAGGCAGGCATATGTAATTCATATTCTGTAACCAGATGACTAATAAATTTTTGTAAAAAATAAGGAAATTAATTAATTGAAATTAATTTCGCATTACGGTACCCCCCTTTGACATAGTATACATGTACAGTTAACACCGCCTCGGCAGTTGTACAGGCAATAACATATAGAACTAATTAATTCTGCAGATGAACGCAATCCTCGCAGGTTGCGAAAAATACACTTCGGTCAATGATACAGGTTTTACACATGTGAAGCGGATTCTTGCTGGATCTTCAAGTTGATAATACAAAGCGGAATGCCCAATTTTCATACAACTTTAGGCCCGACATCAACAAACATGAGAAATGTCTTAATCGATGCATTATCATGAGAATATCTTATAAACAATGTTTATTTCAATTAAGCGGGCAAAGCTTCAGGGATCGGATGCAGCTTGAGCGACTTTCTTGGGTGAAAAAGTGGACTTTTCTAATTCTCGCGCGGAATTGGTGCGTTATGGAAAATTTCTTTCTATGAGAAAAATGTTCACAATAGAGCACTAATGGCCATGGAAGAAAGAGCTGCAAAACTATATCCGAAATATAGTAAAGAGTAACTGGGGTGTATGTGACCCAAGTGCATGAAAATGGGTTCTTCGGCAACAAAAGTTTTCTGAATTGAGAAAAAAGTAGACCACCCGATAGTCCTCGGCGAGATCGTCAATTCGATTGGAATAGCCCCCCACACCCCCTGGAGGGTTCCAACAACCCCTACCCTAAAAGTATGCACAGAAAAATTGTCTTGTACGAATTGTAGCTCTTAATGAACTGAGGCGAACAGTGAAACCTGTTTTCCGACATAACTCTACCGAGTTAGAGCCAATCTCAGGTGCGAAAAATAAAAAATCTAGTACCTCAGTTCGAATAAAAAAGAGTGAAATACTTAAAAAGCGAGTATGGATATGCCTATTTAAGCCTCCAGTATAAGACTGTGGGTACTCAAACTTTTTCTCAGGACCTAAGAAACTCGATTCTGTACTAGATTTTCCAAAATGTACTAGATCAAACTTTGATCCCCCGCTTTCTTAGCTTAATTGAAATAAATATGTTTAATAGAATATGTTCATCGTTGACATGTCTCATGTCTGTTGATGTCGGGCCTAAAGTGGCCATTCCCCTTTGTGAAACAGTTATTTGAAATCAATACCTACCACGTATGACGAAAAAATCTGACTGAGGTCACTAAAAATTGATTTGTCTTAAAACAGTCCATTAAAATTAAACAACTAATATATGTGTAGAAAACTTGAAAATTAATTGTGGCTTTATTTCTTACATAAGTAGGATACCCACCCAGGAGGAGCCTGTACAAAATCTTCAAAAGAGCAACCTGAAGTCCACCTTTCCAGTAAGTTATCATGGCAAGCTGATGACCCAAACACAAGAAGACTACCGAGTTAAATGAAAATAGCAGCTTTAACATCAGCCAAAATAGAAGTAAACTATTATTGGAGTTTCATTCAAGAAGAATGAGAAGGTGTTGCAACAACATAATCGCAGCAACACAAGTAGGATCAGCAACCTACAGAATAAATGAATTCCGTGAAAAAACTATTAAAGATCAAATCTAATAGATTTTGGCACAATAAAAATTATTTTACCGACTGGTGGGTGACACATTTGCTCACAGTTGACCAAAAATGGCTTCGCGCATTCATTTCAAAGCAGTAGTTGGACATGTTTAATCTAAGGGAGTATTTGCACTGTTATCTAACTATCTGCTATTTATCGATAGACTCCTACAGAAGCTGACCAAGTCCAGCTATGATAATCAGGGGGTATGCAAATGACCTGGTCATTATAATCAAAGGCAAATATGATCAGATAATCTCTGATCTAATGCTAATCCTGAAAAGACAATAATTGTTCCTTTCATGGAAAAAAAAGTTTCAACTCCTTAGGGAAGAGTATTGGGATTCTCAAAACAGGTCAAGTATCTAGGTATTACCCTAGATAGCAGACTAACCTAGAGCTACCACTTAAAAAGAGTACTGGAGTAGGTCACAATGTGCAACATGGTGCGGTATTTTTGGCAGAACTTGGGGTCTTAAACCAAAAATGACTCTTTGGTCATATACATCTATTATAAGACATACGCTCGTTTGGAGGACAAAAACAAAACTAAAAACACTTCAAGCCAGTATACAAAAACTACAACGGCTTGCATACCTAAGAATAACTGGTGCCATGCGTACCTGCTCAACTGCAGCGTTAGAGGCTATGCTGGACCTACTCCGTTTTACACTTTCATTTGCATGTTAGGCTATCCTCAGTAAAATTAGACTGCAGAGGGCAAATCTCCTGAGCTTGGCCTCCCGAAAGTCCTCCAAGAATTCCTAGAAAACCCGAGGGTCAACCCAATTTCATACGTTATTTTTTTAAGGTGATCTTAGGGCACCGTCAACAATGGCACCTCAGTGGCACCTACCCTTGAAAAAGGATCTCTAAGTGGTATACGGATGGGTCCAAAATGGAAGAAAGAGCAGTCGTGGGAATATACGGGGGGGGGGGGGGGGGGGTATATGCGAGGAGCTAAAATATACATAATATGAAACAGCCAAGCAACACATGAAGGATATGAAGGCATGAATTGACCGTCGCCTTGCAAAAGAAGTTTATTGGCCCTGAGCCCGTCTATGGACACCTAAAAAATCACCTCACAGCTCAGATCACGTTTTGGGAGGACAGAATTAAAAAGACACACTGGGAAAATATTCCGGGGCGGAAACAAGCGAAGAAGGTTGTAAAGTATTCACAACAGACGACAGAAGCATTCCGCATACTTAGCAGAAAAGAGTTAAAGCTCATAATTGGCCAATTTACTGGGCGCACTGCCCACTTAGATATCATCTTAAAAATATGGATAAGGTCGATGATGAGACCTGTCCCTTCCCGGAAGGCAATGAAACCGCTAAACATGTCCGTGTGACTGTGAAGCTCTGTGTCACATAAGGCTAAGACATCTAGGAAAGCTATTCCCACTGCCAGAAAATGTCACAAAAATGGCCCCCACGAATGTCATATGAGGAGTGTCTTTTCAAAAGGGAATATTTACGTCCTAATCGTTTTTTCATAAAATCGAAAAGACTGACTGTAGCAATACCAACAGCTTTACAGAATAATAGGAGGAATATATGGAAAGGATATGATAAGTTATCTAGAATATATTATTTTGAAAATAATTTGACTATTACTTCCGGTAATATTGGCTTGCAAAGTTTGGAAATATACCCTTTTGAATAAAAATCTTTATAATATCCCCTTTTGTTCTGTACCATTTTGTAAATATCCCTTTTTGTGTTGCACGTTTTTGTAAATATCCTCTTTTGATTTGTACATTATACTAGAATAAAATTATTAAAGTATATTTTGAGTATTCTTATCAGTTTTTATATTTTAATTCTTACTTCTATTTTTACGCCAGTCATACCATCCATTTTGTAGGACAAATGTTTTTCCGAGTTTATTATCCAATTATCTCAATATTCAAATAAAAAACTTACTGTTATTCAGACAATTTCAACACCCCACCGAATCGACATGTTTTAGACCTGCGCACTAAATTAGCTACCTCCAACGAGAATTTTCACAGAGGAAAAACTGGGCGTCTCGTCGAACGGAACCTACTCACGAAGATTCAGCCTGTTATTACTCACTAAAAAAAACAGGCGGTGGCTGCTGGACTATAATAATGTCATATTTTTTAATGTAAATATTCCCTTTTGATCGGAACAATTGTTTTCAAGTAAGATTTCCTATGAGTTTATCGCGTTTTGTTTCGGTTTACAGTGACGAAATCTTGAATTCCAGAGTAGAGAATATAATCTCATACTTAACTTAAAAAAAAAAATGAAAATTGTAAATATCCCCTTTTGAAAAGACACTCCTCATATGCTTTATAAAAGACGTTAAATTCGAATGAGCGTCCTAGACTATTTCGGGATAATACAAAAGATATTGTAGGTAGCGATGAGAGGCGACTGCATACCTCCCCTCCCTCCACATAATAATAATATCTAACTATTGATGACCGATGGAATATAGATGTTGTCGAAATTTTTCGTAATCGTAGTCGAATTTTCGTGACATTGTACAATTATATAAAAATTTGAATGTATATTCGAATCAATAACACCTCATATGCCGCTATAATTAATATTTTGGCCATGATTATCTACCGAAAATCCGAATTGCGCATGCGGCTCCCACTATACATCGACTACAGATTTTTTACTGTAATCCTATGAGAGCACATATAATTTTGCTATAATAATGGTTTTTAGTAAAAACTTTCTATTTGACAGGTTATGAGCGCTGTCAATGTCCTTAATCTGCAGCTCATCTACCCCAAATAATTTTTTTTCCCGGACGGGTATCGAACCTACACTCGTTATAGAATCGGTCAATGATGGACAAAGAAGAATTTTTAAAAACTCTTATTTTTAACGATTCTAAATCAAATTCATAAATACAAGAGGAAAACATAACCGCCTCGTCCGGGAAAATCATCTGTCTCATTATTAGGTAGGTCGCTATTTCAAACCTCGGACGAGGCGGTTGTTTTTTCCTCTTGTATTTATGAATTTGATTTAGAATCGTTAAAAATAAAAGGTCTTAAAAATTCTTCTTTCTCTACCACTAATTATTTTCCATGAACCCACATAAACACCTCTATTGGATTTTAGGTGTTGTCCACTCATGACAACCAGAGCATTTTACTACGAATTTTGTATATTCTCCCCTCGATATCTGTTTTCTTTTAAAAAATAATCTCGAATGTGACTATTTTATGCATTACAATAGTCCAAACTACCATTCTTCTGTACACGTCTCGACATTCGTGATTAATTTATATGGATGAATTCCAAACCTAGACCATATATTTAACAGCTAAATTCCATTATTTAGCAGTAGATAAAAAAAAAAAAGTGAAGCAACAAAAATGCTTACAATAAAATTTCCGTGGAAATTCTATTGAATACTGATGAAAACTCATTTCTCAAGACTTTTTCGACACTTTGGACTTTACCACAGATCCCGATGCGTCGTTGTCATCTAAATATTTCTAGTCTAGTGAGATATTTTATGCCGTCAAAGAATTTGTTTGAAGGGTTGTGAGAGTAATTTGTATTTTACCCTCGTGTGATCGTAATTAAACAGAACTTTGAAATTTCTTCAACAATAAAGTAAAATTCAACTTAAAGTGCAGGTGAACGTCTGATTCCAGTGCAACTGAGAATGACTTGGTCTGCATATTAAATAGGAGGCTTTGTGTAGATATGTTCTTTATAGTTTCAATGGCCTGTGAGTCAAGTACATAAAACCAGACTTGAAGGCTGCGTAAATGTCATTCGCATTTACGATTTTTTTTTTGTGTCCCTTTATAACTCTAACTCCTCCTATGTTTATCTGATGGTGCATGTCATTGTTCCACGTACTTTCCAAGAATTAGTAAGTGATAATAATTCTGAGTCGGCAAATTGTTGATTATAAGAACCATTGGCTTTTATATTTTATATATATATGGATGGCGGCGAAGAGATTATAATAGAGAGCATGATACTGCTGCTGCTGTTGCTGTTGCTAGTAGTTGTTTTTTTTGCACTGCAAACGTGAGTCGTGTCGTTCATTTGATTCATTGTGAAATTGAGTTTTCTTTAGAACAGAGGGCAATCATTTTGACATCTACACTTGCTACGATATATTCAAGTATATTTATAGAGATGGATACGATGAGGAGCAGGAGGAGAAGGAATATAGGTACTTAAAGAGACAAGTGAACGAGATTTAACATCACCTGGTTAGTGAATATATGTAGGTTCTCTAGTAGGTATATCTTCTTATCTGGAAGCTCTATATGTGGCATTGGCATCAAAATCAACTCAACTGTGATGTCTCCAACAGAAAAGATACTTTGAGTAGATTTATGGCGGTGATATGAAACCCCAACGACCTGTCTTTTTATTAAGGCACTTTTTATACTCGCGTTCGCTTCATCCGTGTGGCTTGATTGTAGCTATCATTTACGATTTTTCAACCGTCATCTCCAACTCTTGGTTGAAATAAAAAAATGTTTTATTACGCTCCGTTTTGTGCCTTTTACTCTTTAGCTTTACCGATATGATGGTGTGACTTTGAGCCTCTACCGAAACTTTTCCTCGAGCGCTTTTTACGTAGTAAAAAAAAAACAACAACAACAAAAAAAAATCACATTCTCACTATTACTTGGATGTTGCTGGGATCGCATATATTGCCACGTTCTGCATTGACTTAACTTTGTTAGTCTGTGATTTGAGTTAGCATAGGATAGGTATAATATGTACATATATATCAAAATATACCTACATAGTTCAAGTTCAGGTGTATCGCGACAGAATGAATAACAAAATTTCAGTTCAGAATTGATGTAATACTGTACCACTACAACACCAACCATCACCACCATCATCATCATCTATAAATATTCGTCTGACCTGACCATCTTATGGTCATCCATTCATGTGATTATGTAAAAAATGATTCTCACGTAGATGGACGTGACGTTGATTTGATTGAGCGTTAATTATTTTTCTTTTTCTTGAGATCTGGTTCTGTACTCTCACACCTCTGCGCCATCATCACGTTAGTTCTTTATCAGATTTGATTGGATTATTCTATAATGTTATACCGGTGGTGTAATTACTTCTGTGAAGAAAACTGGCGTTCGCCTTAAGGTGCGATGGAATTAAAAGGGCTCTAGCTATACATAATCGTAGATTCTTTGGTATTGTATTACGCGCAATGGTTGAGTGATATATTATACAATTTTAAGCGATATAAATATATAGACATATTATGTAGTAGAAATGCGTAAAAAATGATCCTTATAGGTATCTAATATATGTACTATATGTATATGTTCTCGGCTGTAATGATTAAATCATCAGATTCCGTCGCGTCTTTGTGCCTCTGAAGATGAAGCAATAGATTTACATAGACTAGCTGTGCACCCATATAAAAAAAAAAGGAGCCATATATTCGCATATTATAGAAATAACAACCACCACCCTAAAGCAATTATGTTTTATTGATTTCACCGACTAAGGCATTATTTTTTTAAATTTTGTTGGAAACACTATGATTTGCAACTGATTATTGTTGAGTTGGGGTGAAGATAAGATTTTGTTGTACCTACTCGTCTTTTGAAATATATCCTTTCTAGCAAGTAATAGGTACTTGTTATGCCTTCTTTTAAAGCGTAACGAAAGTTGTTTTTTTTTTTTTTGCTTCCTATTCCAACTAAGTTAAGATTAATTTTTGATATGCTGTTTAAGAATTTGTTTTTTTTTTCGATTGAAGTTAAATTACGAAAACGGTGGAGAGGAAGTGTGAGTCATTCCACAGAAAATCGACAAATATTGTATAAATTTGTGCATTGACCAACTCCGATTTTGATAAAATTTGATAAGTAGGTTTGTCTTATTGTTAGTAGTACTTTGCTGAAATATTTTTTTTCCATTTTTGACGGCGATATGGTATTTTGAAATTTGGAAAAAGTGGCAAATTTTGCTTGGAAGCTGTAAATTCAAAATTTTATATCTTAGGATGTATGCATCGTAAGCCCATGAAACAGACTCCATTTGTTTAAGGAAGCTTTAAAGCTCCTGAAAAAAATTAGCTGAGGTCCTTTTTCTGAAAATTTGTTTTCAAGGATAATGGTTATGTTCGTTATCCTTGAATATCTCAAAATGCGCACTCTCGATTTCTTTTATTTTTTTTTAATTTAATCCTTAATGGCTTTTGAGGAAACTGTAGAAAGGAGAAAATGGAACTCCTTGAAGTTTGGATGGAGTTATTTTTTAAATATATGTAGTTCAGAAAACTTGGAACAAAAATTGATGAAGTGTGCTGAGTACTCAGATTTAATATAATATATTTACATATAATGTAGCTAGGATTATATCCTGAAATGGTCAACTACCATAAAAATATTAAAAGAAACGTATTGATAATAATATAATATGTTTAATTAACTTTTTTATATATATAAGTATCTTAGAAATATTTATAAGTAAAATTAAAATTAATATGAGGCCTATGTACATTCTATATTAAAGATTTCCTTAATTTAATTAACTCTGCTATATATTTAATTTTACTGGCTGTTAGAATATAAACACCATTATTCATTTGAGGATTAATTTGACATATTAATGAAGATTTTAAAACTGATTGAACATCTGGTGCATTTGGAAATTGAAAGTGATGCGAAGGTCCTGCTGGATGAAGTGTTGTTACCTTAAACATTTCGTGCTTTTCGTCATTGGAAATAATGTAGCCCAACCACCAGGTGCTACTTTTTACATAGATGATAAAGCCAGATGTGTCTTCATCAATGGTATTTGTGAGCTTTGCGCCAGACAATAAGTTGTACTTTGTTCCTTCGGAAGAAAACGAATATCTTTTTATCAAAACAATTCCCTCGTTATTATTTTCATATGTAAACATTGAGTAAACAATGAATTCTTTAGTTGCGGTTTCTGATATAACTATATTCATATGTATATATATGACATCAATCTAAAAGTTGTAGTATATGTATTTTCTTTTTATTTTCCTGTATCACTGTAATTTTTAAAACCAGCTGCATACAGGTATTTGATAACGCACCATATAACATCAATTTTCGTTCGAAATTTTCTGAACTACATATATTTAAAAAATAACTCCATCCAAACTTCAAGGAGTTCCATTTTCTCCTTTCTACAGTTTCCTCAAAAGCCATTAAGGATTAAATTAAAAAAAAAATAAAAGAAATCGAGAGTGCGCATTTTGAGATACTCAAGGATAGCGAACATATCCATTATCCTTGAAAACAAATTTTCAGAAAAAGGACCTCAGCTAATTTTTTTCAGGAGCTTTAAAGCTTCCTTAAACAAATGGAGTTTGTTTCATGGGATTACGATGCATACATCCTAAGATATAAAGTTTTGAATTTACAGCTTCCAAGCAAAATTTGCCACTTTTTCCAAATTTCAAAATACCATATCGCCGTCAAAAATGGAAAAAAACGAAAAATATTTCAGCAAAGTACTATCAACAAGAAGACCAACCCACCTGTAAAATTTTATCAAAATCGGAGATGGTCCATTCAGAACATTTGTCGATTTTCTTTGGAATGACCCTAGAAATACAAGGAAAAGAAAGCAATCGCAGAAACTAATTAATGCTTTAATGGTCATTCTATTAACAATGTTACTTTTACCACTTTCTGCGAAGGCAGTTTGGTCAGAAACTCAAGTAGAGGTACACAAACTTGACGGCAACGCCGGGATATACTTTGAAAACATAGGAGCTTCAAGATTAACGGCTAGCAACTGGAATCTGTTAGTATACTATGATCTGAGGGGCTATTGGGCATCAATTAATATTATTCATGAGGCACTAAAACATTTAGAACGTCTCTCTCATACGATCACCCACAATGATTACTACATAGAAATAGTATCTCAATATTATCATCAACTCGAGGAATTAAACAATAGTAATGTATTACTGAAAGACTAGAGTAACAATTCAACAAAACCAAGGGCCAAGAGATCACCATTGGATCTAGTTGGTACAATAGCAAACAGATTATTTGGAGTTTTAGACAGTGAATATGCATCGAGAATGACTGAAACTATTAACAGAATAAAAAATAATGAAGACCACTTGCATGAACTAATAAAAAATCAAACATCAGTACTTGCAAACCACTGTCAATGTGATCAAAAAGTTTGAAGAAGACAGATGTAAGCAAACAAAAAGGATAGAAGAAACACTGGACCTGGCATATGAAAAAGTGCGCAATATGAGCTCAGAATAAAAGCAGCAGAGAAGTATCCAAACCTTCAACACTCTTTCAATTTTAGTCGCCTCACTTGTTAACGAATGCAAGTTCATGCAAGAAGCTATTCTTGATGTAGTTACAGATACACATTATCAATTATCAAGGACAATTTGCCAACAGGAATCCAGCTACCTACCTTCAATGGCCAAATTAGTGTGTCGTTAGTATATAAACTAATGAAAATTCAATGCCAACTTCAGAACGATTGTATTATTTTTGAACTCATTGTACCATTAGTGCGGTCCACAACCTTTGAGTTATACCGACTAATTTCATTGCCAACATTAGTGAACATTTGACATTTGTATCTGTAGCACCGGCAACAGAGTTGCTGATGACGAACCTGTTCAGAGATCAATTTTTATTTGATGAACAAATTTGAGTTATTGCAATGCCTTGACATTAGAAAAAACTATCATTTATGTGAACAACGGCGTCCACTTCATATTAAGACACCGACATCAAATATCTGCGAGGTAGAACTATTCGCACGTAGAACACTACCTAGAACATGCGCATTAAGGATTACAAAACCAACAAATATATGGATTAAACTAGCTGCACCAAATCCAAATGGTTATTTTGCCTAGATAAGAAATACAATCCCACGTTCATCTGTGGCAATGGTATCGTTCATAAAACTCTAGATGGAACTGGAATATTATCCATGCAACACGGATGTACAATGAAAGATGATGAGTTGCTAATCGAAACATCTAATGATCTCCAAACTCGGACAGATAAGAAATCATTTCAACTGAATTTCAATATTACTCCAGATGATCTTGACAATTTTGAGGAAGATTCAACACCAGTATTCTACCGGTGAAGAGGAGTTTGATAATTTAATCAAGGAAATCAAGAACATCAAAGCACATCAAACTAAACTACAAGATCTCCAACCACATGATCTACATCAATTTACCATATAGGATACGTAACCGTAGGAATCATCAGTGTTATTATCATCTATCTAAGCCTAACGCACTGTAAGAACAACCGGACCATGATGCTTAAGAGTAAACCAATCCCACTACCCAGAAGGAACCCAGAAGCTCAAGATTACAGCTTTGAAGTTGGAGACTTCAAGGCGGCCCAGGATGTTCAAGCATAAAAAATTACAAATAATAATAATTTGATACAAGACATCATAATTCACGAGCAGTTGGTCGATCAGTCACCTTACACGTAATTACCGTAAATTCACCTTGTCTTTTTGCTTACTAAGCAATTGCACTTGTTGTTCAGATAAATATTTTTGTAGTACGGTGACTCGACTGTTGGTGCAATATTGAATGAAAGTAAAAAATTATGTGTAAATCAGCATTTATTGCTGACAATGAATATTGATTATTTGTTTCCGTTTTTCTTTTACTAATTTTGTAATATAAATATATATATATATATATGAAACATTTGTACGAATAAAGGTTCAGTTTTTATTATAATCTAATAGGCTGTAGTTGTCTTCTGCTCAAATCCTCTATCCAATCCTATCCCAGTACTGGAATCAGTGAAACCTCATTTCAGTACGAGAGTTATTTTTACATACTTGACTTAGCGTTTTCTAAGTTCAAGTAATCATAATTACAGAGCAGTGTTGGGCAAAATGTAATCTGATTAATGATTAACAATTACAATTCACCATGTAATCTGTAATCAGATTACTTTGTAACAGATTACTAATGTAATCCATTTCCATAATTACATAATGTAATCGATTAACGTGTAATGTGATTACAAGTTAATCTGATTACACATTAATCGATTACAAGTTAATCCCACTACATGTTAATCTAATTAATGTGATTACATTTAAGATATTTAAGATATTTGTATTCTAATTCTTCATAAAACTCCCTAAAACTAATTTCGTACGAGAACAATACTATTTTCTTTCAATTCATTTCATTATATTATTAATTACTTTTAAGTAATCTACAAAGTAATCTGTTACAATGTAATTAGATTACAAAATAATCTAATTATTATGTAACAGATTACACATTTGATAGATTACATATTCTCTCATAAGTAATCTGATTGATATGTAATCGAATACAATTTAATTAGATTACTTTGTAATTTGACTAAACTTTAATGGAATTATTAATTAAATTACACTGCAATCAGATTACGCCCAACACTGTTACAGAGTTAGTGTTTTCCTAATTTTCTGAACAGTATCGAAATGGAAATAAATTGAAAAAATAATTGTAGGGGAGACCGGGGACAAAAGTAACATTTTTTATATTTAGCTCAGCTAACATTTACCTAATAAAGATGCAATTAAATAAATTATATACTCCACAAAGTTGATTCAATCCGCTATAAACGCACCTAGTTTTCAGTTTTCCAAATGAAGCTATTAAAGAACCATAAAAGTTTTTCGGAGACACATTGATTATTACTTTCATCCTGGGGGCCTAGGACGAAAGTAACATGTAGTCGGGACAGAAGTAGGTACTATTGTTTCTTTTAGGAAATTAAGTGAAAAATAATTTTAATAACAAGAAGAATCAACTTTTAGTATAAGAATAGTTATTTTCTCCTTCTTTACAAAAATAAATGAAAATATAACTCCCATATTTGGGCAGGGAGTGAACGCACTGCATTGTCCACCTTAGACAAAGTCCAAGTCCGGCTTATTAGCGGTGACATTTTAATAGCAATTATTGATTCCCTAGAGCACCGACGTAATGTCCTATATCTGTCTCTCGTCTCTCTTTTATCGCTACTTCTATGGTTATTGCTCTGACGAAATTTCTAGCCGGATCCCTTGTAAAATGCCTTCTATGCGCACCACACGAACTGTAACTCGAGCTCATCCTCACACCCTTGACAGTACGAATATGGAACAGTTTGCCATCGGGGGGATGGCCCCCCCAGCATTGATCCACAAAGATTTAAGCGAAATGCGCACCATCACCTACTTTCCTTACTCCTTATACTCCTTATTCCTTTCCTGCTAAGACTGTTCTACGGCATCATGGGGTTGCCCCGAGCTTTGGCAACATAAAAAAAAATGATAAAAGTTTTACTGTTTGATCCCACCGAAAAAGGCATAAAGAATTTTCCCGAAACTAATTACATAGCTCTTAAATTTTTACACACCAAGATGACTATCTTTTATGTTATGTGACAAAAAGCTCATTTACTTCCTTTAATTGTTGGATAGGGCATGGGTGTAAATCACACATCCTAGGGAAATAACGCCTCAGCAGCTATCAACGATCGCCCGTATGACCAATTACATTTTGCTTTTATTGGTTTCCGATTTTATGAAAAATTGCAAATTTTAACAAATGCACTCGAAAGTTATTGTCTCCCACAACAGAAATGTTTTAGATATAATAAAGTATTTATTGAGGTAAAAATTTCATTAACATTTGCAAGGTAGGTAGGTACGGTAGGAAGGTTATTTTGTGAATTTTTTATCAGTTTCAGACATCCAATACACGTCAACATTTATAGTCGCCGCCAATTGTATGGTCTTAGGTTTCTCTTTGAAATTTTGTAAAAGCGGCACAACACGCAACATGGTTGTAAATAAATAAATAAATAAATAAATGGGTTTTATTGTTTATGAAATTTTGATTAATTTAAAATTTTAGTAGATAAAACTAAAACTTGAAGTCCGAGAGTTTCAAAGGAAGCAATTTTTAAGTGCTCAGATGGGCTCAAGACTCCTTTTTGGAGTGGGTACACCTACATATACCCAAGAAACAATTTTTTTATATAAAGGGTTTTCCAATAAGAGGTGTTATTTTAATTAGCCCGCTATTTCGGCAGATGTCACTTTTGGAGCTGTCATTTTTTGACATTTGACAAGTAGAAACTACGCCATTAATAAAAATGGAACGATTCACGATTCAACAACGCATTGAAATTATTAAAATTCACTAAAAAATGGTGAAAATGTGGCAGAGACGGTTCGTAAAACTCGAACATTTTTGGGTCGTCGTGAAGCACCTTGTCGGACCGCAATACAGAAATTGGTAGAAAAATTCGAGCTGTCGGGAAAAGTTAGTGATGTGAAGAATACAACCCGTGCACGTCGCTCAAGAACAGCCGAGAATATTGCTGCTGTAGCCGAAAGTGTTGAAGAAAACCCAGGTTGGTCCACTCCTCGTCGTTCTTTGGAATTAGGCATTAGACAAACGTCATTACACCGTATTTCGCATAAAGATTTGGGTCTTAAAGCTTATAAAGTTCAGTTAACACAAGAACTCAAGCCGGCCGATCATCAACAACGTCGAGTCTTTGCTGATTGGGTCCTTGAAATGCATGAAAATGATCCGGAATTCCATTGAAAACTCATCTTGAGTGATCAAGCCCATTTCCACCTCGATGGCTTCGTCAACAAGCAAAATTGGCGCATCTGGGGCTCGGAAAACCCAAGAGTTATTGTTGAAAAGCCTCTCTATCCTCAACGTATGACTGTTTGGTGCGGTTTATGGTCCCGCGGATTCATTGGACCTTACTTTTTCGAAAATGAGGCTGGAGCAACAGTTACGGTGAATGGCTTGCGCTATCGACAGATGATTAATGATTTTTTATGGCCGGAATTGGATGGTATTGATCTTGACAACGTTTACTTTCAACAAGACGGCGCTACGTGCCATACCAGCAACGATCTTTTACGGGAAAAGTTTCCGGACCGTGTTATCTCTCGAAGAGGTGATCACAATTGGCCACCGAGATCTTGTGACTTAACACCTTGCGACTTCTTCCTTTGGGGCCACGTGAAAGAGAAGGTCTACGCCAACAGCCCAGCGTCAATTCAAGACCTCAAAGAGTGAGGCTATCGAGGACATAGGGCAGCCACTTTGCGATTTGGTTATGGAAAATTTCATGAAAAGGATATGGTCCTGTAGGCGTGGTCGTGGTGGTCATTTGGCTAATGTTTTTTTCCATTATTAACTGCATACCTTCCTCTGTATAATGAAATAAAGATCCGATCATTTATCTCAAAAAATGGCATTTTTCTTTGAATATCACAATAACACCTATTATTGGAAAACCCTGTAGTAAAATTGGGTGGAGTAAAAATTGCCGCGGGTAAGAGGTGCCACCTCTAATATCTCGTAGTATAAAAGGGCAATAAAATAACTGGCCAAGTGCGAGTCAGACTCGCACACGAAGGGTTCCGTACCATTGTACAAAATTTAACACTATGTACTTTTTATTTATTTATTTTTTTCACATGAGAGTAGGCGTCATGTGAAAAAATAATGCTGTCATTTGAAAAAATAATAATAATGCTATCATTTGAAAAAAAAGTGCCTACTTACGATAATAATAATGAATGAGCATAAAACGAGGAAAAAAATCAGTATGGCGGCCCACTTTAATTTTAAATTTTAGTTTATTTTTATTATTTGTTGTTATATCGCCAATAGAAATACACAGTCTGTGAAAACTTCAACAGTCTACCTATTACGGTTCATGTTCGTGTTACTAATAGGGTTCCCGTTGTTACCCTTTGGGAATGTATAGGCAAGGAATTCACTTGGCGTGGGGTAATTTCTCCACATAGCCAGTCGCTGCCAGGCATTAGCTAAGAGCGCACATTTAATAGTGCTATTAATTTGACAAAATTTCAAAATACATCGTTTCGGACATTTTAGATTCTTGCTGAATGTGCTCGTCATGGTTAAGTAAAGTAAGGACCTTTACATCGCTATTTTCTTTGTAAGCACTCTGATACTACTTAAAACTAGAAATGTTTTGTTGTCAATATTTTCTGTCTAAAAATATGGTCTTGTATCGTTCGGTTTTAGCTACTTAGTTAAATATTAATAACAAGCGGAATTGCAATGCGGCTACAAAGATTTTTCCAAAAAGTAAATATAAAAATAAAATTTTAATGTGATGCAACTAAAACAACGCTAGACTACCATATTAAATTAGAATGCTCGTCTGTGTTGAATATTTATGATTATTTTTGAATTTCTGTATAAATATCGTTAACAGCGTTATAGATTCCGCTTTTTTATTCTTCCTTATCAGGTTACTACAGGTGGAACTTTTTACCTCGCAGGAGGGGTAAAAACTACCGAACGACTTGCACATTTAAAATCAATTAATAACGTAAAATAATAATAAAATTTACATAAGTGTATATCTTTTTTTTTGTATTGGTACATGAAACGCAAAAGATTGCATGATTAAATTATTATATAATTTAACCTAAAAGTTTATGATATATTGATGACAATTCAAAGAGTTGCACTTCCAGCTTCACCTAGGGTAGTAACCGTAAGGTTTCCATTACCAAATTATATAACTTGAGTTTTATAGACTAGTACTCGAAACCTCTTTGTAACCACTATAAACCCCTTATAGAGCTTAAATAGTGGATTATATAAAGGTTACCGTGACTTGATTTAGGTAACATTATATAACTAAACGGTTTATAAAGTGAGTAATAAAAATATTCTGGTTACCTTAATATAAGTTCTTATATAACCCTTATACAACTCAGCGTGCTCTCGATTAACTTACTTTGGTCATAGCAGTGGTTGCAGTAATGTTTCGGTTACCTTTATAAACTTTGTTTATAATAGTGATGGCAACGTTTCCACATCGCTTGTAATTTTCTCAGACTGATTATTTTTAGTTATTGAAATGTTAAGGTAAATACTTCTCGTTACCTTTATAAAACAATATAATGCAAATATTTACCCAACCTATCTTGACGTAGAATTTCAATATATTTTTGTATTGCATTTTTATAATGTAAGGGTTTAATATTTTTACATTTTACAATTACAATTTTTCAGCATGTACGAGGGTACATTGAGTTGCAATTAAAATTTTACTGTGAATATTATCATAGATACTTCTAAAAAAAAATACAGACCGCTCCAGAAATAAGCAATATTTAATTAAATATAACAAAATTAAGATTTTCACTTAGGTGATATTAATTCATAAAAGTAACATTACATAATTAAGGAATGTTATATACCTAAAAAGATGTATTTTTTCATATAAAAATAAAACGGAAGCCATACATCAGTAATTTAAAAAATTGGCTGTACCGACATTTTCTTTTTTATCTGCAATGCACAGATGAAAAAATGGCGGCTTGTACTTAAATGAACAAATTACCATTACAAAACTTCAACTACTTTTATATAAACTCTGGCTCTGTTAAATAAACTCAATTACCCTTATAAAACTTCTAGAAATATTATATAAACTAAAGGAACTACCATACCTCGAAAATGGTCCTAATATACCCTTTAGTCATAATATGTAACCTTTGGTAATGTTATATATCTTATGGTACCGAAAAATAGTCATTATTATTATTCTTATATATCCTTTGGTTATATTGTGTTACCTTCGCGCCTCGTGTAGTGTGGTGAATAATTTTAATTACAAAAAAAAAATAATAATAATGTCTCGGTGTATGGTGAAGAGGCAGGTCAAGAAAGACTTAGTTTATATATTTTCCCAAAAAAATTGGGTTGCTCAATAAATTATTGCACAATATGGATTCTGCCCCCGAAAATAATTGGATGAAGCAAAAAAATAGATGCGGTTTCCCGTCTTATGAGGTCGTCACCGCTAACATGAACGCTATGGCAGAAACGAGTGACAGCGATGCCTTCTTATTGATTATATGTAAAGCTTACAGAAAACACGCACTGCACCGATACATAAAATTCACGTTACTAAAAGTTTCCGATTTTTATAACAGTCACTTCAGCACGAAAAGTCTTTCGTTTTATAACATCACCGTAGTTACTAATGGGCCACCAAAAAATTTCACGATATTTTATAGTGGGCTCCTAATTTTGATTAAAGTCACCTAAATTATTGAATGTTGTCGAGTTATATAAAGGTAATCACGGATACCGGAATAAATACTTATTACCAATTAGTCGTTATATAACTAATTGGTAATTGGTAATAAGTGTTTGTTTTTTAAGTGGCGATGAAAGCAATTATAAAACTTTCTTGTATACGTCCTAGTAATGGTTACTCTAAGTTATAATCACCAGTCTATTATTGAAACGCTTCCATGATTAACTTATAAGACCTTTAGTAACTTTCTGCCACTATAACTATTAGTAAATTAGTAACCTTAAATAACTCTAATATAACTACGTCATCAATATATAATATTATAAAACTCTTATATAACCACTCGAATTCTTATACCCCTTATAAAACTACCCATCGCCTTCAGTAACCAAAAATTGGACAAATTGTTACTTGGGTAGCCCCCCCCTCCCCCCCCCCAACCGAGTCATGGGTGCGCTGCTGCTTTTCTATGTATTTATTCTGGCAGGCCTCTAGATATACGCTATTAATTTGACAAAGTCGATCGTCACATGATATAATCTTAGTTTTTGTTGGCTAGCTATGGCGTCCCTCAAGGATCTATTTTAGGAACCCTACTATTCTCCACCTTAATTAATCAATTATCTACCATTATATAATTCTTCTATTATCAAGATGCCTTCTGGGATAGCAAGTGATTCCGTGAGGTAAGCTTATAGTCGAGTCTACATACTCTCATCTTTTTATATAATAATACTAATAAATGTAAGGGGCAGTCAAGATGTCAAAGATAGATTAATACATGTATTACAGCTTTGCCTTTCAGTTGGGACTTTTGCTAAATGCAGACCACTTGAAAACTAACCACATTCTTACAAAGAGAAAAAAAAACGAAAATCAAAATTTCTTTCATATTTAATAAAATATTAAAGCTGCGGTAAGAAAAAAACACAAAAATCACACTTCCTTCATATGCCAAAAGAATTTTCTCTATATATTCTCTAAAGACCCAATTAAACAGCTACAAATTTCATGCCAAGATGAACATTAATTTCATCTCTTTTACTAAAAAAAAATGAGAAAAAAATAAAAATAAAAAAAACAGAGGAGAATACACGCGCTAATTTCAAATCTCGCACATGTTATCCAATTTTATAATCATCCAGGCCAGAGCTACTACTAACCATGATTTCGTCTCTAAATTGGTGTTAAATTCAGTTAAAAAGAGAATCATCAAAAAATTTCACACTTAAAATTAATTTTCTACACCTTCAGAGTGCAAAGGAATCATCCCGATTTGGTAAGAAATTATTGACTTCCTCTTCACGTTTCTCTTATTCTATTAGAGACGAGGGTACCTATTCTTGCTTCTTCTAATATCTGAGTGTATGGTTCAGTGGGCGCAGATGGTACCTATTGCATGCAAGTTACCATATAGAAAAAGGTTAGGAGCGCATAATAGTCAAATCGAAAAGATACATTAGTGGGACTGATCCCGTAAGAAAGATTGATAGCTACACAAAGAATAAAATTTTCATATTTTTAATTCACCGTAAAATTACTTGCTCTATGCACTGACATTTTTTACTGTTAATTGTGTTGATTATACATAGCTCCGTACTAGGCACATATTCCAACACACAACACTGAGGAGATTGGAAAGAGAATTTTTATTCAAAAGTAAAGAATAAAATCCAATTACCGGGGACAGTTGCTCGAAGGCCCCCCCATCTCTGCCCCTCATAAACTGTTTTATTATCGCCTGCAATAATGGTAAAGTCCCATATGATGAGGTCTATAACGTTAAGCCTTAACAAGATTTAATTTCCATCGTTCGCTAAATGTGATATAGCGATGCAAATATAATATGAGCATATGAGAACATATTGATTTTCGCACGACTCAAATTTCGCCACGCCTAATAAGTGAACAGAAAAAAAAAAAAAACATTGTTGTCCTGCACATAATCAGCCCCCTAGAACAAGAGACCCTACACCCATATTTAAAATTCGGTGAAAGCAAAATCTTTAGGGGAATTAAGAGCACATGCGTATGACGAATTGGATATAGAATGAAGATGAGGTCCAGGTCCACCGGTCCATTCGTATAATCTCAGTGAAGTGAAAGAGCGGGCGTGTTCTTTTGAAGCGCAATTCGTCCCCTATTCTGGCGGTCTGACATTGATGTGTGCTAATAGTGCGGTATCGGACGCGTCTTTAATGCTTCTGACACATGAATGTTAGGCCATTTTTTATGCGTAGTTACCATATCAATTTCCTGGGGACATTTTTTTTATATGCACCTCTAAACACTGCTGTTTGTCGTCGTCGTTGTCGTCGTCGTCTTTTGTTGTCAACGTCGACCTCTTCATGCAGCGAGTGAGTTTACATTTACAATGGCGGTTATTGCTAAAAACGTCGCCACAGGCACTGTAAAAGATAATAGGAAAATTCTCTGTTAAGTAACTAAATAAGGGAACAAGAAAATCCCCTGTTTCTGTTCATGATCTTATCATGCCTAAGGCGACACATTCCGGATATTGGCTTCCCCTAAGTTTCGATATAGGGCAATGTTCTCATTGCTGTTTTCATTTTCTTTTTTAATACGTATGTGGTCATCATAATGTCAATTTAGGAAAATTTTGGAAACAATGCTGCTGAATAAATTGCTGATGAGTTTAGCGTATAGTATAAAGGGAAACCATAACCTCAACCCTTAATATTAAACGTAAACGTACTTCAAAAATAATATTGTGTTTGTTGCCCGAATGTCGACTCCCAGAGGGAAATGTGGTCAAGCCCTCCACGTGAAAGCTTATGGAAGCAGTAAAACTTAGTGCAAGGCTATGAAAAAGCTGAATAAGTTTTGATCCATTCCAGATTGATCTTGGTAGAAGGTTACTGGAAGGTGCAACTCAGGTGCAACGTATATTTTCAAGGTCGTTCTTTTTTCGTTTGACAAACCAAGTGCATTCTGTTATGTTTTCGCTTGCAATATCTATCTTGGAACAGATGGGCGCCCGTTCAGAATGAGCCCGTTGGTTCCGGACCGACACATCTCTAGTGGACACCCATGCATAATATTAAAAGTTATTTTAATTTTAGCATGTCCGTCTGTCTGTCAGTCTCCACAATAATTCGAGAACGCGCTCACTTGAACGCTTTCTCGAGTTATTGTGCCGACTGACGGACAGACGGACATGATAAAATTAAAATAACTTTTAATTCCTAGTTTGTCCCATTTTAGAAGTACAGAGCTGAAATTTTGCACACGCCCCCCATATTATGGACAAATCTGGCAACTCCTTCGTAGAGTTGCCATACAAAAATTTCGTTTTGCACTATATATCTGGACGCTGCCTAAGAACGAGTCGACATAGAGAGCTGAATTTTGGTGCATAGTATTTTCATAGTAATAGCAAATAAAATTTCCAAAATTTACTAAATATGGCAACCCCTTCTATTGTGTTGCCATATAAAAATTTAGGTTTTTACGTATTATACTAAGGTATGTGAATACAATATGAGCATGTTGGCAATATGCCCACTGACCGTAGTTTGGTTATTTCACGAAAGATGAGGGAAAATGTCATACGCATAAATTACCATTATGCCACTGTAATATATGAACTGTAAATCGGATAAGTAAATGACACAAAGCGAGTAGTGTCAGCGAAAATTGTTTTTTTAAGACATCTTTCTAATATTTACGAGGTAAGTATTTTATTGAAAAAGTAAGTAAAAAAAGTGCGATCGTCTTACAATGTCTTGTCATCAATACATCGGTATTGAAGCTTAGATTGTGGAAAAAAAAATTTTTGATTTGCAGTAAAACATTAGGTAACAACAAAGCATTACTTAATTTTTACTTCATGTGCAGCAATATGCCCATCATGCGGAGTTGGCAATAACCCATGGGCATAATTGCTAGCACGGTATACTCGTATTGTTAGCATGTAAACTCTTTACTTTTTTATTCTTACCAAATGTACTACCTATATTCAAAATAAATACATATTTCACTTGCAAGAGATCATTTATTTTATAATTTCAGACCTTTTCATATTATGGCCATATTACCAACACCGTGTTAGCAATATGACTATTTGCACATTTTTTTCAAAATTAGGTAAAAAATATTTCAAAATAATTTTCCGCGACAATTATTATTTTTTTTTGGTTCTAAACTTGTTGTACTTTATTATGATATATAATTGCCGTTTCTTATATATTCATTATCTTTAAAAAAAAAATCTTTTAGGGTAGGCATATTGTATTCACTTACCTTACGACGAAGTAACAGAATACGAAATCCTATTAAATTGGTTATAATCATTTTTTCTGTCGAACGAAAAGTTCTATATAAGCGAAAAACCACTTCAAAAATCATATTTGCACAGATGGGTGACCATACGAAATTACATACGGGTATTCATCTAGGGTATCATAAAGATTGGTCTTACACTAATTCTAGCTTTTTTACTTGTTTAAAATATACACTTGCAGCAAAAGCAGCGAAGAGGACGTAGATCTAGAGTCTGGAGGCGTAGTATAGACCTGAATAGACCAGACCTGCCTGAGAATCACTATGGGAATATAAAGGTACTTCGACAGCAGCCTTATTGAAACCAGGCTAAATGGTGAAAATAATTCAGACAATTAGTAGTAGTAAAGTAAAGGGTTTTCCAATAATAGGTGTTATTTTAATTAGCCCGCTATTTCGGTAGATGTCACTTTTGAAGCTTTTTGAGGTGTGAGTGCAAAAACTGAATTTTGACGGACATATTGCAACCCATTTCACCGTAGGAACTCAAAAATTCATGTACAACGTTTACATAATCGGAACTTTTCTTGTTGCCACGTAAATTTTTGGACAATGAAACAAAACTATTCTAGGCTCGGCTCTCCACAGTACTCAATTTGGCTATGAAATTGTTGTCCCGCATAAATTTCCAAACTTGTGGACCAACGAATATACCTGAAAGCGCTTCTGTCTTGACACAAGCTATGAGAACCGTGTTCGTTTAAACCAGCTACATGTGTGTACCTATATTAAAAATTCATTCGCTTTTGCAATTTCTTCTTGCTTTGGCAAAGTTAATTAGCTGTACAATTCAAAACGTGATCTCTTAGTAATTTTGTCATAAGAATTCAATTTGCCTGTGTTAAAAATACTGGATTTATGTTTTGGCATAGGGTTTTCCAATAAGAGGTGTTATTTTAATTAGCCCGCTATTTCGGTAGATGTTACTTTAGGAGCTGTCATTTTTTTACATTTTTACAAGTAGAAACTACGCCATTAATAAAAATGGAACGATACACGATTCAGCAACGCATTGAAATTATTAAAATTCACTAAAAAAATGGTGAAAATGTGGCCGAGACGGTTCGTAAAACTCGAGCATTTTTGGGTCGTCGTGAAGCACCTTGTCGGACCGCAATACAGAAATTGGTAGAAAAATTCGAGCTGTCGGGACAAGTTAGTGATGTGAAGAATAAAACCCGTGCACGTCGCTAAAGAACAGCCGAGAATATTGCTGCTGTAGCCGAAAGTGTTGAAGAAAACCCAGGTTTGTCCATTCCTCGTCGTTCTTTGGAATTAAGCATTCCACAAACGTCATTACACCGTATTTTGCATAAAGATTTGGGTCTTAAGGCTTATAAAGTTCAGTTAACACAAGAACTCAAACCGGTCGATCATCAACAACGTCGAATCTTTGCTGATTGGGTCCTTGAAATGCATGAAAATGATCCGGAATTCCATCGAAAACTCATCTTGAGTGATGAGGCCCATTTCCACCTCGATGGCTTCGTCAACAAGCAAAATTGTCGCATCTGGGGCTCGGAAAACCCAAGAGTTATTGTTGAAAAGCCTCTCTATCCTCAACGTGTAACTGTTTGGTGCGGTTTATGGTCCCGCGGGGTCATTGGACCTTACTCTTTCGAAAATGAGGCTGGAGCAACAGTTAATGATTTTTTATGGCCGGAATTGGATGGTATTGATCTGGACAACGTTTACTTTCAACAAGACGGCGCTACGTGCCATACAAGCAACGAAACCATTGATCTTTTACGGGAAAAGTTTCCGGACCGTGTTATCTCTCGAAGAGGTGATCACAATTGGCCACCGAGATCTTGTGACTTAATACCTTGCGACTTCTTCCTTTGGGGCCACGTGAAAGAGAAGGTCTACGCCAACAGCCCAGCGTCGATTCAAGACCTCAAAGATGGAATTTGTGAGGCTATCGAGGACATAGGGCAGCCACTTTGCGATTTGGTTATGGAAAATTTCATGAAAAGGATATGGTCCTGTAGGCGTAGTCGTGGTGGTCATTTGGCTGATGTTATTTTCCATTATTAACGGCATACCTTCCTCTTTATAACGAAATAAAGATCCGATCATTTATCTCAAAAGATGGCATTTTTCTTTGAATATCAAAATAACACCCGTTATAAGCGAAAATGTCCCCATATTCCGCCAGGGATTCTAATCTTTTGTGGTATATTTTTGTCGTATATTTTTTTCACATATATGATATTTTACCACAAATTATATTTCTACTTTAGTTTTCATCATCTTTTTCGAAAAATCCATTTATGTCAATATTTCTTGAACAATTAAGTACCGATACATTTATTTCTGTAAGAAATTTTCGGGTTGGTCGAATAGTTAGAAAATTTAAGGATGGAACTGCGATTTTGCAAGAGGTGAATCAATTTTAAACTGACAAATGGAGGAATAAAAATTGTTTTACGTGTATCTTCATTTATCCTTGCAAAATTATCCATTTCTTCAGTTTCTTTATTACTTTTTTATTGTCTCACATACCACACAATTATCAAATGCAAATTGTCAAAAAATTCTTGATGTAATGTCAACTTTTCATCAAGAAATAAGTAGAAAAATTCCTTGACCGAATTTTTGGCTCTAGCATATCGGGCCTAAATTGTGGCGGTTTAAGAGAGCCATCTGCACGTCGGAGACATCCTTGGGCAGCCTTGACTTTTGTAAACCCAACTGGAAAGCGACCTTGAGAATTGGAAAACGTTACGTACTTAAGTAATCCTCGATTTTGATGTCCGAAACAAAAAATTATAATAAATTATTTTATTATCTCGTCAACCAATTCATCTTATTTTACTTTTAAGAAACAATTGAAAGAACTTAACAGTTGATGCCATGTTGAGGCATGTACATATGTTCTAGTTGATAAGTTGATCAACTAATTGATTAATTCAAGGTTGATCAACTAATTGATCCATTTGAGGTTGATCAACTAATTGGAGCGCGTATGGGCCGCTTAAGAACATTTATTTTGAGAATTTGTGTTTTATGACCATCAAATTTTCAAAATAAATGTGCTTAAGCGGCCCATAGGCACTCCAATTAGTTGATCAACCTCAAATTGATCAATTAGTTGATCAACGTCAAATTGATCAATTAGTTGATCAACCTCAAATTGATCAATTAGTTGATCAACCTCAAATTGATCAATTAGTTGATCAACCTCAAATTGATCAATTAGTTGATCAATTAGTTGATCAACCTCAAATTGATCAATTAGTTGATCAACTTATCAACTAAAACATACAAGCCTCAACTTGGCGTCAACTGATAAGTTCTTTCAATTGTTTCTCAAAAGTAATATAAGATGAATTAGAAAAAAACACTCGGAGCTACGTCTTGATCTCTTTCAATTTCATAACAAAATGAAATTGCGTTAACGGTTGTTCAATCGTCGCACACACGCAGTGACAAGTTGATGTAAATCACGAGCTTTTGTGCGAACCCATCAACTTATCAATTTTCAGTTCAACTTCCTCAACTGCCACATATACTTTTCAATTTATCACACCAGCTTTAAATTAAATCAAAGTTGGTCAACTAATTGAAGCGTGTATGGGCCGCTTTAGTTTGAAGTAACGACAATCGATCCAACATGCAAATATTACGAAGGTCCCTCGCTAAACCAAAAAAGGATGATGTGGGCTAAAATTATATTACTTCTTTTCAAGAGTTCCTGTATTTGCTCGAACTTTCGGACTTTCTTCATCGTTAATAAGACTTACTTACAGATAAACCTCTACAGTTCAACACTATTATTATTATCCGCACTTTGGCCTCATCGCTTGGTTAAGCTTGATTAGCCAATTAGCAACACACATCCGGCCACGACCTGAAGAGTGTATAGGTGCGACTAGATCTGGTACTCCTGCAGATCGTCACAACCGCAGTCTGGACCTGTTGAATCCATATACCCAACCATCAACAAAACTTGGATTCTGCCAGATCTGAATACTCATTCAGGCTGTCATAGGGACAGTCTGGACCTACAGCACTATCTATCTAAGAATCCCAGTCTTATATCAAGTAAACTCGTGCTTTCTATAAATTTTAGGAATAAGTGTTGACCATCCAATAGACTTACTTCCCGGATCACCCGTTGCCAGAGGATGAAGATACCGACGGCTGATTCTCAATTTCTCAAGACTACAGTTCTATAGTGAGAAACATATACTTCGGCTGTCGCAGCTCCGTGTCCCTTAAAAATAACGTAACTGGCCTCCAGGAGGGCAATGGTTACAAGACACTCGCCTCCACTGTTACGCCGACAACTAATAATTGGCCCCTAAGGTCAAAAATTCATGCTAGACTTGCTGTGCTGAATAAAAAATCATAAAGAAAATTTGATATGATTTTATCATATATTTTGACATTTAATTATATACGACAAAAGATCAGAATCACCCCCCAGATCTGATGTGTGTAACTCAAATTTCCATATTCAATTGTAGCCTCAATCATTTCGCTATGGATATTCTGATGAAAGAATTGGGTGTAAAATTCATATGGCCCTGCTTACTAAGTCATTCAACATACGAACCACAAAAACAACAACATGTTTCAAAAATGCCCTAGTGTTTATAAAACTCTCATTATTATGAACTTTATAATCCTGAATGAAACATAATTTTTGATAAAACACTAATAAAATTTCCATATTAGGAGAATATCTAGAAAATTGGTAAGTGCAACTGGGGTTCGAACCAACGACGCATATACCATCAAGGGTCGACAAATTGCCAATTAGACAACACCTAAATCTAATTATTATTGTAATTATTTTTTTGTAAGTTTGATTATTTCCATTTTCCATGTACATGTATTATTTTAGCATCAATCATGCATTCGAAAAAAAAAGCAACAATACAAAACTAAATCACTTTTCATAACTCTGCAATGCATGAATTTCATTGTTTCCCAGAGTCATATTATTTCGTAACACCCCGTATTTGTCACCGATTTCGTATAGAGAAAATATATTTCTTTCCGGTTGTTTGCATCAAAACATAATCCTGGTCAAATGTTGGTACCCGACAAGCTATATAGGCCGTTTATATGAGCCCAGTATGATTTCCGGAAGAAACCTCTTCCTTCCCAGCAACATCACCGTCCGTTCTTACTTATACTCCTCTGGTCCCCTCTCAGCATTTGGAATCGATTTAATAAATCATATAAAAGAAGGGCTAGCAAAATCGAGTGTGGATGGCGTGACACATCAAAAACTTTTAGACAGGATCATAAAATAGAGAGAGAAGTCGAGGGTGCAACTAGGCCAATTAACAACCTCACACGCTAGCCATCAACAGCTGGAGTTAGGGGTGATATGCGACTATCCAACTGAGACTGCAGCTATAAAATTGCATTTTCTGGGAATTATAAGTGGCACACAAAGTAGACACTTTCATGTTGATGTTCAGAATATGAAGCAAGAATATACCTACGACGACGCCACCGCCTCACGGCTGGACGGACGACCAAATGGATCTTTTACGGTTGTGTTACGTCAGTCTATTTGTATGTCAATTTGTCATAATTTTTCGGGGCCAGCCAGTATTTATTCAAGTCAACATAGTCAGATGATTAGCATATGACATGCAGTAACACTGCAGCTATGTCAGTATCTATTATTTAGAGATTGTAATTATGTAACGTAGGGCATCAGTCAAGCGAAGTAGAACTAGCTGAATTTATGGTAACATCATAACCATCTCGATGTGAATGTGGTATTCAGAATAACGAACACTTTTCAGAGGCTAGAATGCTAGAAGATGACCATACCTACATAACAGCATAAGATAGTGGAATTCGTTTGGGAGTTAACTTGCTTTTCTTTGTCAGAGCATGACCCAGCGGAATTATGATGAATATGTGGGTTCCGTCATGGAAACCGCATTGAAAATGTAAGAAAGGAAGAAGTAAAAATAAGAAAAAAATAAAAACATTTTATCGTTCTTTCATCTCTGCTTTCTTTCACTGATTTAATCACAAGAAAAAAATTTCAGTTAATTGTTGATGTCTTCATTTTATTAAAATGAGAAAAATTTCTTGCTCAGTCCAGATTGATTGCACGCTTTGCTGAGCAGTGCGACTAAGAATGACTGGGTTTAGATCAAAGTTATTGCTACAAGGCTAGTTACGTATTATATGTAGTAGCTAAAGAAATAGACTACGGTAACTATGTAATATGTAAAATAAGCTTGAGAAAGGTTTGAGATCCTTGTTTTAGATGGAGTTTAATTTTAATTTTACATAAGTATATACCTTTACTGAACTTACGGTCATTGAACGCGGATTGGATCATCAATTGTTCAATTTATAGAGGCGTTCCTGGATATTGAGAGGTCTTTTAACCCCACGCTTAATTATTCGAAGCCGATCATCGGCATATAATTGATCGAACAGGTATGAGATAAGTCAGACATATAACACATGCAGTTAGAACACAATACCTTTAGCATTAGTACCAGGAAATTGTATAGAATGACAGAACTGATTGTTATGATCGAAACGTACACAGTGCAGTATGCCGCCAAGTTCCATCTGACTGTGCTACTGGCATTGAGCTGACAGTCCTATGGTCGCAGCGTATACAGTGCAGTATGATATTCTGACAATGTGAGCGATATCTGACTGGCAGACTCTGAACGGGGCATTCGAAAAGGAAAAACGGAAGAAGAAGAAGAAGCGATGGATGACAGACATTTTTTGGGGTTTCGTTTTTTGAATCTCATCGGTGTGTGCTGGAAGCAGTGTTGAACAAAATGTAATCTGAGTAGCGATTAACAATTACAATTGATAATGTAATCTGTAATCAGATTACTTTGTAACAGATTACTAACGTGTGGGCTAATAGTATTGAGAAAAACTTTAATTTAAGATTACAATTTTTTGGTTGATTTGGAATAAAACATTTTTTTTTAATTATTTAGTATTGTGAAAATTACACATAATCATAATATAGAAAATGGACCATTTTCTTCGATTTTACGTAGCTTACTTTTAACCGTTTTCATCTTTCGTTGGACGATGTTTATGTCAATTTCTTTAAGAGGAGTCAGTACCAAGATTTGAAAGTTTCATACATTTTTCAATGCGAATTTCTGGCAAACTATTTGTACCAGACTAATGATTTATATCTTAAATTAAAGGTAATGAAGAGGTCTAGTAAATAACGTCGAAAAAATAAATGTATTGGGATGGAGATATTAGCTCGGAAACCTGTAAAAATAGTAAAAATTGATTTTTTTTCAAATCAAACTCCTGTTAGTAGGTATTCTCATTTCTTTAGATTTTGACTATTTTGGAAAGATAAGGCCTAAATCTAGCAAATAACGTAGTTTTTTTTTCATTTTTAGTGGCGCCGTTTTTAGTTGTTTAACTCTAATAGTACTTGTTTTTTCTCCCGATATTTCACCGACGTGAAACTGCAATATTTCATTGAAAGTTGTAGAAATATAAAGCAAAATAGCATATTTAACAATTATGGGCAAAATAAAATTTAGGACAATTAATTCTCGTTAAAAATTTTCAATTTCTTTGAACTGCAAATTTTCATTTTCGTCTTAAATTGTCCCATATTGGGTTTCTGTCTTTTACGCTAGATGTCTCTAATGTGACTTGTGATCTAAGTCTAGGCTACTTTTATATGACTTTTCATACTTTCAGGAAACAAACCTACATATAGTAAATTTTATTGCCTACAAGCTCGCTGGTAGCTAAGTTGAAATTTTTGCTGAGTACTGACTCCTCTTAATTGTTTTCCTTATTCTGGTTTTCAACGACTTCAGAGTTTTGTCTTCCTAATCTGCGTTGTAAATATGCCGAGATAGAATTGCCCAGAAATTCTCAATTGATCGAAATTTTGGAATGTTAGGTGTATCTTTTCATTATTGGTAAACATTCCTTTTGATGAACACTGATTGCTGGACTTAACGAATTCCTTACCACGGGTTCTGTAATACTTTTACCAGATATGGTCACCCAAACAAGAATTTTCTTCTCAAATTTGGATTTCGGCTTAAATTTCACATTCACAGGAACTTGCTCTTTATTTCTGGTATAATAACCATCATTTCCGCATAAGTCGTTGTTAGAAAAACAAAAATATTTTTCATCATCCATAACAATCCATTTTTTTCCTGTCAAAATTTCCCGACGTAATTTGCGACATTTTTTTGGTATTGTTTCTAACTGCTGCTCTGAATATTTAGGTGCTTGTTTTCTTTTATAATATTTTACCTCGTTTTTGGTCAATATGTGTCGAATGCATCCCCTGGATACGCCATATTTAGCCGGCATTTTGCGCTGTGTTGTCCCAATCCTGCTCTCCATACATTTTGGAATTTTTTTTTTTTTTTTTTTTATCACTTAAGCTGGGTGTTCGACTAGATTTTGACATTTCATTGAATTGCAGTCAACTTTCGTAACGCTTTATTACCCTATATATTGTTGACGTTGGAACTTTTTCCGCTTTAAAATGATCAATAACCATATTTTTCGACTGCTTCCCAAGTAATTCATAAATTCGTCTCCGTAAATCTTCCTTTTTTTCCATAGAAAAAATTGTGACTTATTTATATTTCACTTCATAATAAACACTGACATAACTTCTTCCGTGAGTACAAAAACATTTTTGCGCTGCGTATACTACTGCGCTCACCGTGAAATTGTTCTCAATACTTTTAGCCCACACGTTATTGTAATATATTTCCATAATTACATAATGTAATCGATTAACGTGTAGTGTAATTACAAGTTAATTTGATTACACATTAATCGATTACATGTTAATTCCACTACATGTTAATCTAATTAATGTGATTACAATTCAGATATTTAAGATATTTGCATTCTAATTCTTCTTAAAACTCCCTAAAATTAATTTCGTATGAGAACAATTCTATTTTCTTGCAATTCATTTCATTATATCAATAATTACTTTTAAGTAATCTGCTATAATGTAATTGAATTACAAAATGATCTAATTACACAGATTACATATTTGATAGATTACATATTCTCTCATAAGTAATCTGATTTAAATGTAATCAAATACAATTTAATTAGATTACTTGGTAATTTAACTAACTGTAATGGAATTATTAATTAAATTACACTGGAATAAGATTACGCCCAACACCGGCTAGAAGGAAGTGCATGTTTTGTTGAGGCGCGGTTAAAAACAATTATAAAATTATAAAAAATTAAAAGAAGCGAAAAATAATCACGATATCCGCAAGGGATTTTAAATGAGATATAAGTACATGAAGTGTGGATGGATAAAGTATAGGAAAAAAAGACAGGAATATAAAACGGCTTCAGCGTGGTAGATGACAAATTATTCAGGTTTTAAGTCATCGTATGTCCAAAGTTTGAACAGTTGCGAAAAGGTTTATCTGAAGTCCTTTAATAGCTGACAGGAAATTCGTTTGTAAGGATATTTTGCTGACCACTTGTTGGAGTGACTGACTGGGAGAGTGACTAGTAGGATACATTCCCAGAGCTGTTGTACTCAATTAAAGATGTAGCAGTCAAAATTTTGCCAGGACTGGCGAGGCGGCTAAAGAAATTTGCCAAGGAGGTTTTTTCGAATATTTGTGCTACAAGAAAATGAAAGAAATTTTTCTGACAAGAATCGACTCGGGAGATAATTAGCTCAGGTAATAACTGGCTAAAATAATGGGCCCCTTAAAATTTATTGGCTTGAAAAGGTCGATGACATCCTTCATTTGAATAATTTTAACCATTTGCTTAGTTTTATTTTCAAAGATAATTAAGAAATTTATTTACATGATCTTATTAAAAATGAAAGTCACCTTGTTGGCTGTAGGAATTTGCGAATGAAATTTACCAAAATAGTCTTCTTAAAAGCTTTTTACTTAATTTTCGTATTGAAGATAATTAAATAATTTATTAGAACAAGTCAACTGAAAAATGAATTTCAGAAATTTGCTCATTGTCTACAGAATATTGTTAATGAAATTTACTACAATAATTTCTAAGTTTTTGTGCTAAATAGTCATTTCAAAGATAATTAAATAATTAATTAGATTTTTATATAGAAAATTGAAGTTCAAAGATCTGCTAAAAGATTAGCTGCAGGAAGTGTTAAAGGAATTGATTAAAGTAGTTTTGTTAATGAAGAATCAACGCCGCTATTTAGGCCGACGACCACAATTTGCTTGGGAGTGCGAAAGACTTTTGTACTCTCGAGTTCAGTAAAGATAACGTCGCTATACAGGTATCCAATTTCCTGGTGAACTCTCAACTAAATAAGCAAATTTAATAAACTAAATGAATTTGTATTACGCAATAAAAGAAAAGAAAATGGAAGAACCTAAAGTTTAAGTTTTTAAATGCACAAAGTGGAATGCCCACTTTTCATACAACTTTAGGACGGACACCTCCAGACATGAAAGTTGTCTTAAACGATGAATCATGATACTCTGAACATATTTTATTAACAAAGTTTATTTTAATTAAGCGGGCGAAAGCTTTGGCAATCGGAAGCAGCTGGCGCGAATTTCATGAGTGAAAAACTGGACTTTTCTACTTCTCGTGATTGTGCGGAATTGGTGTATCGTGAAAATGACTTCCCATGAGAAGAATGTACACAACAGAGCACTAATGGCAATGGAAGAAAGAACTGCGAAAATAGATGGGAAATGTAGTAGCTGGGGTTTAGATGACCCAGGTGCATGGAAATGGGTTTTCCAGCTACAAAAAATTCCCAAGAAAGTTTTTTGAATCGGGAAAAATATACACCACCCTATAGTATTCCACTGGACTTTTAATTTTATATGCGACGGGGGTTGCAACCCTACAAAAATACAGAAAAAAATTTTCTTTTACGAATTGTAGCTGATATTGAGCTGAGGTGAACAGTAAAACCCGTTTTCCGATCGAACATAACCTTACCGAGTTAGAGCCGATTGGAAGTGCGAAAAATCTAGTACTTCAGTTCGAATAGAAAAAAGGGGAATACTAAACAAGTCAGTATTGAGATGGCTATAAATAGCTATTTAAGCCTCCGAGTATAGGAGTGTGGGTACTCAAACTTCTTCTCAGGTCCTAAGAAATTCGGTTCTGTACTATATTTTCCAAGATGTACTAGATCAAACTTTGATACCCCTCCCCTCAACCGTTTCCCCGCTAGATTGAAATAAACATTGTTAATAAAAGATGTTCAGAATATCATATTGCATCGTTTAAAATATCTCACATGTCTGGAGGTGTTGGGCCTAAAATGGGCATTCCCCTTTTGTTAATTATCAGAACGTTTATCCAAGATGAAGTGCGAAAAAACTTTGAACTTTAATAAAAACGTAACTCAAAGGGGAATTAACAGTACCTCATCTTACAGTGCATTCCTTTAGAGTATTCCAGCCAATGTACGCACTATATAGATAGCCTCCTAGGACATTATTTTATAGTATTTCCGCATTGTATGCAAATTATATGTAATTTATAAGATTATGGCACTCTAAGTTGTGTGGGTTAACCCTCAGTCTGCCGGGATCCCCTCTCCGATAAAAGCTTGACAAGGTCCACTCCTCCTTTCATTCTAAGTTTTTAGGAATATTGCAATATCAGTGCCAGCAATGGCACAGAGAGGTTAGGGGGAACATGAGGACTACTCATCAAGTTCTCACCAAGATCTACAGGTAAGTTCTGTAAAGGTCCCTTCCAGACCGGATGTGTGCGACGTTCCATGTGTCAGGCACAAAATTTTTTTTTTTTTAATTAATGAGTGACAGCGGCAGATTCTTCGTGTGAGCCATCCCACACTCTCGGCCAATAGCTTCTGCTGATAGTCTGGACTTAAGTCCAAGCCACTTACTCATCGTGCTACCATAACATGATCTAACCTTCATTGAGCGGACCTACGAGTTCATATAGGTGCAACAAAATTCTTCCTCGAAATAGCAATATCATGGATTTTCTTTTTTTGGGACTCGTAAGGTGAAAATGCAGAGCTATGTAATTCGTATGGATATCGTTGATAATCCGGAACATCTCTTCCGCCTGAAAACAGAGCAAGAGGCGGTACTAGGTGAGCATTATTTGGACATTTGTCTGGCCTTGTTGGCATGCAATATGGGCAATTTTTGGATAAGCACTTTTACTAAAAGAAGCATTTACCAAGAATTACAAGCCTTCATCAAAACGATAGAAGGGTTCTAGTGTGTTCTCGAAGTATGACTGTATATTGTGGCATATTGGCATTCGTGATCCGGCCTTTCGAATTTAAATTCAAATTGTATTTGTTACAAACTCTGTACTTGTAAGATAAATCTTTTAATAAGGTGTAGGTAAGTTGACAGAGTAAGGAAAACAAGAAATTAAAAAAAAAAAAAATAAGAATAACAAAAATTATTATTAAAATAATTGAAAGATAGAATGAGGCAAATATATTCAATACTATCATAAAATTACCCAAAAGAGAAAAGAAATAGCAAAATTATAATACAAAATAAACCACATACCTACATTAATTATTATGAAAAATACTTTAACAAACTAAAACAAAAGTAGCAATTGCTGCTTATCCTTCTGAGCTCAAGTGGTCTCTAGAGTTTAATGGACTGGATGAAAAATTTTCGCTCACTCAGGAGAGAAAAAAATGTGGCATAATTAAGGAATATGATCTATTAGATTGGGAAAAGATTAGTTTACAGTACAAGTAGTATGGGTCCTTACTTGTAATTAAGTTCCTTCAAAAAGTAAGTACATCCTAAAATCGTGTTAGAATACGTAGAAATGTGATCATATCATCGTAAACGAAACGCATAACGAACTGCAGAATTGAAAGCAACATTTAGCTTACGTGAAGAATCGTAATCTAATTTTCAAAATACTTTACAACCGTACAATAACAAAGGAATAATAAGTGTTTCTACATACATGATGCTACTTTCGAAAGGTGTAAAGGGTGCAGATAAAAACAGTCTCCGTTAAATAGCATGCACTTTATCAACACGATTATTAACATGATTAGACTAATTTAAAGTCTGATTAAATAACAAGCCCAGGTTTTATACAGTATCTTTAAAAGGTATGATGACATGATCGAGCATCACCTTTGGAAAAGAAGACGTATCTAATTCGGATATATAGATAAGCCTTAGTCTTGGATACATTTAAGAGGAGTCCATTATCTTGGGACCATTTAGATATGAACCAAAAATCTTCATTCATTCGGCAGACAGCATCTTCAATAAGTCCGAGGGGAAATATAAAAAAATTGGACGTCGTCTGCGTATAGATGACAAATACAATTTCGCACAAATAATGGAAGATCATTTATGAATACGGCAAAAAGGAATGGAACAAGAATGGATCCTTGTGGAACTCCACTATTCACAAGAAAGAAATCGGATGCAGTTTGATTAAGAACAACCCTCTGAAAGCGAAGACTTATGTACGACCGGATCAACCTAATATACATGCAGAACTGGAAAATGAACAAATGAATGAAGTTTATGGATTGGTGGACTCTATCGAAAGCCTTTGAAAACTCTAAAAGACTTAACGCTACAAGATTATCTTTATCTAGGGAGGTTCTAATGCCGTCTGTGATTTTCAATAATGTAGTAATTCAGCTACGCTTAGATTTAAAACATGACTGTAAATTTGATAAAAGATTATTATTCTCTAAGTATTTAGTGGATAATTTGCTTATGCAAAAATCTTTTCGAAAGCTTTGGCACAAAATAGGAGAAAAGATATTGGGCGATATTCTACCACACCGAGGGTTTTCTTATGAATGTGTAAAACACTTCCAGAATGAAGGAAAATTTGATCTCATATTAATAGCATTAAAGACATATGTAAGACCAACGGCATTAGATCCAATAGAAATTCCTTCAGAAAACACTTCCAATTTCGGTAGACGAAGTAAAGGGGGACCCATCAAATATGGTATTGGCCACTTAAAAAATTTAAGTGCGATTCTTCATTGGGAATCCCATTTTGGGATGTAAAAATACGATGTAAGTCGTTCGCGTCAGCTTCTACATATATTGTTACCTTGGACTTATCGACTCCGTAATTGTTTTTCAGGGAAAGAAGTGTTAAATTTAAAATTATGATATTGAAGCTTTGACCAAGTTATTTATAAATGCACTAAGTAATAGGGGTCCCAATATAGAACCTTGTGGAACTCCATACAGGACGGGAAGAAAGACAGAAAGAACATTATTCACTTTAACTTCCTTTACCATCTGTCTCCCATAAAATCTATATATCAATTCGGTAGCTCAAGATGAAAAACCAAAGTGAGCAGATAGCTTAGAAAGCAGAATTTGATGATTTACACTGTCAAATTCCTGTGAAAAATCGATTAAAACCAAGATGCCTACATGATTAATATGAGCTAATCGCAGATTATTAGTAACCTTTAGCAGGGCAGTTTCACAGTTATGCTGGGAGCGAAAACCGGACTGCCATTCCGTGAGTAGCTTATTTGCATCCACACAAAAAATACTAATGGGGCGGAAATTACTTAACTCTTTAAAAGACGATATCGTGGCAAGTGCTAGACTAATGGCTACCTTCCAGGCTCGCGGAAATCTAGAACTAGTCAGACATGAATTCAGAATATAAACCAAACGACTAATAATCGCAGGTAACATTAATATATAACAAAACGACGATGTATTTCATCTGGATCTACCGGATCAGATCTTATAGGGAAGAAAGATTTAATTATTTCGTCAACATCCACATACCTGAAAGAGAAGCTAGATCCACGAAAATCAACTAAATGATCTCGATCATCCCACAAAGCTTGGACAATACTCTGAATAGAGCTGAAGAATTTATTTAAATCATTGTCAAATCAGGGATCAATTTGTTTTTATAAAATTAACGCTTAGCCCTGCTTATGGCTGAGTTGACACAAATGCGTGCAGAATTATACACGCGCTAAATATCGTTAGTTCCTACCCATCGGTGGTGATAAAGGAAATGTGCTGGCTCAGACAATAGAGATGATTTTTCGGCAGAGAACCAAGGGCATCCAGAAGCTTCCGTTCTTTTATGTATTAGAAGAACATTTTTGTCATATAGGTGCTTGATTAAACCACTAAATTTTTCAACAACTTGAAGGAAGGACTCAAACAAATGTTACCCCAGTTCAAGAGATTGAATTCGTCTCGAAATTCTAACATATTTATGCCATTATAGTTTCGAAAAGACACAAATAGAGGTTATGGAGGGTACAAGGATAGATCATAACACATGAATAGGATGTCGTGATCGAGAAAGCTTGATGGATAAAGCTGATAATGAAAAGAGACACGTTCCGCATTAGAAGTAAGAAACAAATCCAGGAATGAAGGGGTTGGCTTTCTAGTTGTTGTGATGATTGGATCACGAATAGAAAATTTCTAGCACAGAAATCGCTTCGGAGAATGTCGGCACTGAATTCGCCCCCTACGATCACATTGCTGCTGTAAATCTGTATGCCTCAGGGCTCTAATATATCTCCATCACTTTTATTGAATTTCATCAATTACTTGCTTTTGATAACTTTCAATTCCATTCATCATTTTGCTGATGGCATCCCTCGTAATTTTGCACACTCTATTAACATTCATGTTCAATTCAGAGGGAACGTTTTGAATATTAATTCTAAGACCCAAAACAATCTATTCTCTTTACGGATCAATATAGTAAAGCACTTCAGTCTCTTTCTGTCATTTATCATTTCTGGTAGTAAAATATTTCCAGTAAAATACGATGGTATAATCAAATTTTCTCTGTTATCGACAACCTCCTCATACTCCTCCAGTCATTTCTGCATTATTGTGCTTGGCTTACAGGGTATTAGTTAAGCTTAGCCTAATACTATATAAAAAGTATTCCAAAATTCACAGCTATGAGAAATATTGAGTTAATGAGTGAAGACAAGTATTTAAAAATAAAATATTGAAAAACCTCACCGAGAGTGGGAGTAGTTTTGGAGAAAATAACTGTAATTTTATAGGTGAAAAATTTGGATTAGTTAGATAAAATAAACATCGACTAGACCATATCAATATCTTTATTGTAGTTTCCAAGAAATTTTAAATGTGTGTGTGAGGGGGGGGGGGGTGATAATTGTTTTAAAAATACTTCTCCTCACCAATATGAAAAATTCGTAAGAGCTTCGTGGTACCAAATATCAGAATAAGTGGGAAGACTCCACCGGATTGATAAACGAGGTAAGTTTTGAAAACACCATAGTTTTTCACGTTGTTCGAATTCTTCTATCATTTAAAAGATCCAATTTCAATTTCAATTCAATTTCAATTTATTCATTCTACTGACATTGTACAATTTTTTTACTTGAACAAGCTCAACATAAGCAAGAAACATCTCGGTATATATATGTATGTAAATTTATTAAAATTAAGATAATCCATAAAGAGCCAAGAACACCGTATACTTTACGTATTATTGATGTGACGTGTTCACCTCAAGTTGCTATTGATAATTACACCCCAATTACGGGCAGACTCTACCCGAGGTATGACAGTATGATAAGTATCAAAAGTCTCGATAGAGAAAGTTGAGCATTATCAGCGTAGAGATGCATTTCGCTGTGTGCGAGCAAGTCATTAATAAGAAGGCAAAAAAGCAGCGGGCCAAGAATCGAGCCTTGTGGAACACCAGAATTAATTCTAAGAAAGGTAAAGCAATTACCAATTGAAAACACTGTTTAAGGACACCCTGTTACATAACTAAATATGGGCTTCGTTGAGCTTAAGGAAAAATTAAATTTTGTAATGAGTTTTCTACAGTGTCGAATGCTTTAGAGAAGTCAAGAAGCACAAGTAGCATTAATTTATCTAAATCTGTTGCTTCTACAATTACATTGACTACCCTTAGTAAGGCAGTGGTGCAGCTATGCTTGGGATGAAAAACCAGATTGAAAATCATGAAACAGAATATTGATGGGTAGATAATGAGAAATTTGCAAGAACATTCATTTTTCAAAAACCTTAGATAGAAACGGTAAAAAAACTGATGGAGCGGAAATCCTGGTATTAATTTTGAGAGCTTCCAGCTTTGCGGGAATGTTGTGAGATGGTGAAACAGGTATTAAATATGTGAGCAAATGGCAAAACCAAATAAGATGCAACAATTTTAGCAAATCTTAAACAAATCCCGTCCATACCAAAAGAATTAGATTTAATACCAAAAAACGCCGCATAGATTTCATTCGTAGAAACTATGACGAAATGGAAGGGAGTTAATGTATACTTGTAGATGGTATTGAATTAAGAAAATCGCTGCCATTAGTCGAGTTAAAACTATGAAACACAAATTCAAGATTTAGCACATCTCGCCTTTTTGAGATTTCTACAGAGAACCTTAGGTGATTGTATGACTAGTACGGTTTCTAAGCATCATGTTTTAAAACTAGTGGTTCTATATCGCTTCCACCTTTAATATGCGATATTATGAGCTGGTATCAGAACTCGAAGGTGTCTATTAAACCACAGACAAGTCTGATTAGGTAATCTTTTGTGAATGAAACGAACCAACGCATTTCTCACGAAGTGGAGCAAAACATTATTAAGACTTTGTCATCAATGTACTCAGTATACATCGAACGCAAAGTAAAACAAGCTAAAAAATATTTCCCAGATGAAATAATAAGAAAAAAAATATCGGTAAGCATATCACAAACCACCCCCATCCCTATTTACTATTAGTAAAACCCCAAATTTTGAATATGACAGAAAAATAACCTAAATTGATGCTTTTCGAGTACCCAAACACGTTTTCCAATTTCCGCTCGAGGCGGCCGGGGAGGAACAGATCAAATCTCTATAGAAAATCCTCAAATCCCCAAAACATATTTAACATTTCCGTCGTTGTCGTTCGCGTCATCGTTCCCCTTTTATTAAACGCACCTTTTTGAGCCTCTGTAATCAGACTTATGCACCAAATATCAGATTTTCGTATGCTAATTTACCAAAGAGAGCGATAAAATTAATGAGCAATACTTGCGAGGACGATAATGTAAGCATCCCTTGGAAAATTGTAGCGTCCCTTAAAATCCCATATCATCCCTACAATTATCAGTAGACGAGGAAATATTTGACAAAACTAGAGGACAACGGCATTACGGTCGAAAGGCACGTGACTGCTCAAAAGATTTTGTGTGACTTGTGTTTTATTTTTTTTTTATTTTTTTTTTTTTGTCACAAATTAATACCCACAAAATATATGCGGGATGAAAACAAATAGAGAAAGGGAATTATATTGGCGGCATGTGCGTTTTGCCAGCTGAAAGTAACCCTCTCTCTCTATCTCTCTGAGGGGACGTGTAAGTCTATAGATAATCGATAAATTTTGAAAACAAAAACGTGTGGGTGTCATCAATTATAGCTTAAGACTCTAAGAAATGTATTTTGTTTTGTTTTTGTGTTTTGGCATTATATTTTTCTTAGGACTACGATTATTACAAATGTTACGCAATACAGGCTCACAATGACGTTGGATGGTTTAATTTTAGCTGTGCTATGAGAATTGACAATGAAAGTTCTCTGTAAGAAAAACCGTGAGTTGTTCAACTGTGTTTGAAAGAAAAATATTTCAGTTTTTTAAAACCTTACATGCAAGCAATACTCCCCCTGAAAGCCGTACATATATTTTCACCTATCAAAATTCTGTGATGATTTTTAATCTTGAACTATGCAAATGTTGAACAGCTTACCATCTTCTGTCTTTCCTCAACCAGAAAAACCAATTATACGTCATCACAATACGAATCTAACCAGAATTGCGAGTGCGACTCACGATTTCGACGGTAGTCCTATGGATGTAAAACGTAGCGACTTGAAGTTCCATAAAATATTCTTAGTGAAAATTAGAGTTTACAAGAGCGGTTAAACAGTAAACTATAATAAAAAGGATGTCCTCAAAATTGTCTCTGGAGCCTTTTATACAACTTTTTGGAAGAAGAAGAACTTCGTATGCAAGAAGGAAAACAGATAACCCAATGAAGAATTATACTGGGAAACAAGAAAACAAATTTTTTCTGCAGCATTAGGTTTGGCAGTGATTTTAGTATACATTATCATTGTAAATACCCGACGTGTACTTAATTTACTTGTGTTGGCTCTGATTCTCAAGAGATCCCACCTGATACGATCATTATGGAACCCTTCGATATCTTCAAGGTTGAGAAGTCTTCTTGACTACTTGGCTATAAACCGATAGTGCAAGTTGCTACAGCCAAGTATAGGTAAATGGAAATAACATTAACGATAGAGTAATTAGAAAGGATAGATAAATCGACAATTCAAAATGGCCGCAATTCTAGAGAAAATGCATTAAGGGCAGATGTAGGATAGATTACAGATTAGATTACAGATATGCCGGCTCCAGGTTTAACTGCAGTATAGTTAGAGTAGGAAAAAATAGGGTAAGGACAATTAGCAACGGACAGCAGTTTTAACAAGACCTAGCTGAGAATAAATAAGGAGTCGAAAGGTAGAAGCAAGGCAGTTTGATTTGGAATCTTGAGTTCACGATAGCTAGGCGATAGATCGCATTAGGGTGGGTCGTCAAGTTGCGACCAATCAAGAAAATTTTACAATCATTGTACAATTGTAGTTTTTGACTTTTCGAAAATATTAAGTTTTCATACAAAAGCAAAGATTTGCCAATACCGATATTTACTACCTTATAATGATGGAAACGTTAAGTCACAAAAAATGAAAACAAAAGTGAAAGTAGATTTGAAGAACGCAATTAAGGTTTCTGAAAAACCGGATAATTTACAACCGCGGTTTTCGGTTTTGTGAAAATTGATAACAGCGGTTTTTGCGGTTCATGCGGTTTTCTAAAAAAAAAAAAACTATAGTTGGAAAATAAATAAAAACAGATACAAATCAAATTTTAAATAGTTATATTGAAACAAGATACTTTATTTATTATTATTTAAGTAATGAAATTTCAAACAGGTTAAGGCATTCAAAGAAGAATCGGACAATCTGGATCTTATTTTTGTGCAAAAGTTTGCAGCTATAGAGAAATCTCTTTCACTTTCTGTAGACGTAGGTTTAATGGTTTTTATTACACTATACTACTGTGCCCAAAAAATAAGGTGACATTTGAATTTAAACTGCGCGCGTCAAAGGAGTTGGCGAATTGGTTTCTTTTTTAGGTTGGTAGGACTGTCTTTGACATCCCTGCCAAATCACACGTCAAAATATTCATTAGTGTTTGAGATACGCTTCGTTTTGTGAGCTGCTAAAAGTGAATTTCTCGTTTTTTGCGATGTCGAAATTTGTTGAGCAAAGAATTTGCATTAAATTTTGTTTGCGGACTATTGACGACATTGACAAGACGAAATGCATGATCACTGGAGACAAGACTTGGATCTATGCTTACGACCCCGAAACGACCGATCAATCGAGCGAATATCGTGCGGGTGTGCCGAGACCAAAAAACCGCGCCAAAGTCGCTCAAAAATCAAGGTGATGTTGACTGTATTTTTCGATTATCGTGGTGTTGTGCATTCTGAGTCAAACAGTCAACAAGGAATATTATCTGAACGTTATGCGTCGTTTGCGCAGCGTTGCCATATTTTTTTTAAAGAAAACTGTAACAAACAGAAAAAAAAACTGTTTTTCCGAGCAAAAAACTATCATTGAAAAAAAGATAGCTTTTTCTTAATTTAAGTATCATTTTTATTATATACATACTCAGACCATAATAGATATTACAAAAATCACACTTCGTGTAAGAAAAATCACAAAAATTAAAATAATAGGTACATTTCTATTGCCACAAAAAACCTCGTTCATATATTGCTAAGTAAAACTTGAATACATAGTAGAATATAATTATTAATTATTTTGCATAAATCTCTTTGTCGAATTCTTTTCGTTAGAATGTTTAAAATTTGTGCAATCAGAATTTTGCTTGCTTAAATAATATTTCGTCCTTAAAATGCCACACAATGTGGGGACCTCAAGCCTGTTCCGAATTTTCATTTTATTAGTGTTGGTTTGCGAGAAAATTCTCTCTACATTTGCTGTGGCTACAGGGATTGACAAAACTGCTGACACCAGTTTTTTCAATAAAGGAAAACACATGGATCCATAACTGCGCCTTAAATTTAAAATTGTTTCCCAAAACCCTTCTATTTTGGTTTCCTACAAACAAATTAACTTGAACAAAATTAACATGACGCAGTTCACGCCACTCGTCGTCTATTTCTTGAAAACTTTCAAGATTTACAACATTCGGTACAAAAGCACATAATTTCGATATTTTCACAAAAGAATCCGATGTTGCCTGCTTTCCCTTTCTGCGACAATTAGAACCAACCACCAACAACATTCAGAATGGTAAATTTAAGATACGCGGGCAGTTTTAAATTTCAGGCACCAAAGAATCAGTGATACTTTAAAAAGTCTAAAAACAATTAAAAAGATACTAAAAGACGGTTACGGTCCGACTGAACACTCTCTGATTATTTTCGTTTCACCAAAGCATTAGTTCAGTGGAATTTTTGCTATTTGAAATGGATGGAAATGGAATTGAAGACGATATTAACAGTTTATAGATGTGATGTCAGATGACATTCTATGGGAGTCAGAAAAAAATGATATTCCAGGGCTGCCTTTTGAACAAATTTTGAAAAGAGCGAAATTGAAGCAGAATATCTGAACTTTAAAAGTTATACAATAGGTTTGTTTGTGTAAAATTATTAAGTAATTATAAAAAGTTACATTTTGTCTACAAAAACTGTAAAAAACTGTCAAATTTGGAGGATAACTGGGGAAAATTGGAAAACTGCACAGCTACCAAAAAAACTGTCATTTACAGGAATAACTGTCAATATGGCAACGCTGCGTTTGCGTAACACTATCCGCCAAAAGAGGCCGGAATTGTGGAAAGACAACTCTTGGTTTTTGCACCACGATAATGCGCCGTCTCACACTGCACTCGTTCTTCGTGACCATTTCGTCAAAAACTCGACTCATATCGTTCCACAACCACCATATTCACCTGATTTGGCGCCGTGCGACTTCTGGTTGTTCAGCAAACTCAAAAGACCGCTCCGAGGGCACCGTTTTGAGACGATAGAGCAGATTCAAGCCGCCGAGAGGAAGGAGCTGAAGGCCATCCCTGAAATAGACTTTTTCAACTATTTCGAAGATTGGAAAATTCGTTGGCATAAGTGCATTGCATCGGGAGGGAATTACTTTGAAGGCAATGAAATTGATTTGGAAGAATAAATAAAGAATTTTCAATATAAATTCAAATGTCACCTTATTTTTTGGGCACAGTAGTACAATAAAGTTATGTTTTTAGTTTTATTATTGGTTCTTTTATACAAACCGAATTCCGCATTTTGGTTCTGGTTCGAACAAGGCCTTCTCAATTGCTAAATTTATCTCATAATTTAATGAGAGCTTAGCTGGATTTTCAATACAATCATCACCTTCATCCAGATTTTCAATGTCAGTTAAAATTTCAGTACTTTTAGAATATAATCTTTTTAGCATCACACTTGCATAACTTAAAATTTATTTCAATGTTTGAATAGTTGGTGTCAGAATAAATTTAACCAAATTAATTAAATAATTTTTATTTCTTCGATGTTCACTTCGATTTTGCATTGATACTAAGAGTTTTCGACTAATTTCGGTATTGAATTCTTCCAGTTTAGTATAAAGAAAATTAATGGCTCGTTCAGCCTGGATAATATTTGCGTCACTTCTACAAAATGCATCTACAGTCAATTTTATTAGCACACTAATGCTGCTTTTAATTTTTCCAATAATTCAAAATCCACAGCTTGAAATAAATCTTTCACAACTATCAAAAATGCTATCAAAAATGCTATCTTTTAAGAGTAAATCTATTTCAATCATTGGAACGATTAAATTCCATGGAGTATTACAATCCAAGAGTAATTCAAGTTCGTGATTACACATTTTCTTTACATGACCTTGTAATAGTAACAGCAGAATTTCGAAAAAATTTCTCAGCTTTTCTTAGTGATTCAAGATTCTGATTAAGATTGGGATTAAGGTTTCTTCTTTGGGAACAAACAATATTATTTTCCTCATCTTCAATGAAACAATCAGCATCGTCTTCTGATTCTTCACAACCAATATCACCTCCACAAAAATTCTTCTTCAGAATCTCCTTTAGCACAAATTAACGGGTGAACTTTTTGCTGTTTGGTTTTTTAGCGCTCTTTTTTGACAGCTCACTCGTGATTCGTGACATATGTCAAAGTCAAAGTTGTTCACTTTGCATTGCCATTTCATCATGGAAAGACTTTTACCCGAACAACGCCTACAAATTATTGAATTTCGTGCTCTGTGAAAAATGTGTTTCGGCGACTTCGACCATTTTATGGTCGTCATAATCGCCCTTACTGAGCAGGCTATTCAAGCCATAGTGACCAAATGCGTGCGTAGAGTGTGTACAGAAGAAAATATTGTTGCTGTAGCCGCTAGTGTTGGTGAAGATCGTGATGTGTCCATTCGTCGCCGTTCGACTACGTGGAAGATTTTACGCAAGGATCTTGGTTTGAAGGCGTATAAACTACAGTTCGCTCAAGAACTGAAGTCGGGCGATCTGTCACAGTGTCGTGTTTTCGGTGAATTGGCCTTGGAATAGCTGCAGGAAGATCCGCTTTTTTAACACAAAATTGTCTTCAGTGAAGAAGCACATATCTGGTTGAACGATTAGCAGCCACAAGCAATACAAGAGCTGTAAATGCATCCTGAAAAATGCACTGTTTGGTGTGGTTTATGGGCTGGTGAAATAATTGGTCCGTACTTTTTCGGGCTGGTAGAATAATTGGTCCGTACTTTTTCAAAGATTATGATGAGAACAACGATACCGTCAATGGTGCTCGCTATCGTACAATTATTTCAAACTTTTTATTGCCCAAAATACACGAGCTGAATCTGGTTGACATGTAGTTTCAACAAGACGGTGTCACATGCCACACAGCACACGCAACGATGGGCCTATTGCGAAATGAATTTGATGAGCAATTCATCACTCGTTTTGGACCAGTGAATTGGCCGCGTAGATCGTGCGACTTGACACCGTTGGACCACTTTTTGTGGGGGTACGTCAAATCTCTTGTTTATGCCGATAAACCAGCATCAATTCAAGCACTAGAAGACAAAATCATACGTGTTATCGGTGAGATACCATCGGCTATGGTCGGCTATGGTCACTCAAAATTGGACTTCCCGTATGGACCACCTGAAACGTAGTCGTGGCCAAAATTTACATGAAATAATCTTGGGTCATCCAAAACCCTCGAGAAACACTTCCCAAGCGACGTATAGTAGCTTAATTCTATTAAAAATTACTTTTTGTAAAAAAAAGTATACTAAAAAATGACACACATCCACAACGTATAATGCGGAAACCTTCGTAGTACCGCACTACAGTACTGAGGTGGCTAAACTAGCGACCTACGACGCTGGATGTTTCCCTCTATTTTATTCGAGCTGAGGTACAGATTTTTCGAACCTTAGATCAGATCTAACTCGATAGGGTTATGTCTGATCGTTAAACTGGTTTCACTCTTCGCATCAGCTCATTACCAAATAAAATTTGTAGGATAAGGGATAGGATGGTTCCAATATGGCATGTTGCATATCAAATGAAGGTTCAAAGCATTTTTGTTGCCGGAAAACCAATTTGTATGCCCTTGGTTTACATACACTCTAGTTACTACAATTTTTATATATATATTTTTTGCAGTTCTCTCTTCCATAGCTATTAGTGCTCTGTTGTGAAAATTTTTGTCATAGGAAGTCATTTTTTACGATGCACCAATGCCGCGCAATCATGAGAAGTAAAAAAATCCACTTTTTCACACAAGAAAATTGCTCAAGCTACATCCAATCGCCAAAACTTTCCCCCGATTAATTGAAATGAACATTGTTAATAAAATATTTATTTATTTATTTAAGAAATTGATGCGATAGTAAACAGATAAATCCACTTACTTACTACCGTTAAACAAATGCAAACTATAAGTAAAAAATAAAAACAAAAAAAAAGAAAGAAGAACACAAAATTTATACAAAAAAAGAAAAAGAAAAAATGAAAAAAAAAGAAAAAATTCAAATTAAAAACGAAAAAGCAAAAATTCAAATCCATTAATTACTAAAAAAAAAACGAAAAACGAAATAACAATATCAGATCAAAAATAGATAATAGAAATAAAAAATAAGATAACAAATAAAAATAATAACGATATCTTAAAAAGTATAATAAAAAAAAAAGGGAGAAAAAAAGTAAAATAAGATAAAATTAAAATACAAAATAGCAAATAAGCATGAAGGCAAGGAGAAGGAAAGCAGAAAAATAAAGATGAACTAGATCTAGCTAACGTAAAATAGAAAAACTATCCAAATATTTTATTACGTCCAAGAGGTTGCGTTTAAAAACCGTAAAGCTGTCACTAAGCATATCTGTATCGTTATATAAGACATTGTGGGCCTTTTGAATCCTAACCAAAGGGGATTTGAAGCGCAAGTTAGTGCGGGGAGCATCGATATGGAAAGTAAGTGGCTGGCGGGTGAGGCGACTAGGAAAGCTGATTTTTAAGAGAGATAGTAGGTGAGATGAGTCAATAGAACCATTTAAAATTTTAAACAGGAACATTTCGTCAAGATAGGAACGACGTGCTTCTAATGATAACATGGAGTATCTGACCAGTTTGTCATCATAATCCACATATGAGCCTGTAAGTTTAAAAAGCAAGTACCTAGTAAATCTACGTCGAATACTCTCTATTTTGTTTCTGTACGTCGTATAGAAAGGGTTCCAGATTGGGGAAGCATACTCCAGTATAGATCTAACCAAGGTATTATACATGGTAATGTGCGAAGAAAGCTGTTTAAATGGCCTAGCGCATCTTAACAGAAACCCCAAGGTTTTAAAAGCCTTGTTGGTAATACGATTAATATGCGAGTCGAAGAGAAGTTTGCTATCAAATTGTACTCCTAAATCATTGATTTCTGATACGCACATAATAGAGACGGTGTCGAGCTTATAGTCCCAGTACAACGTGGTTTGCTTTCTTGAGAAGGATATGCATTTACATTTATCCACATTTAAGGATTGTTGATTTTTATTACACCAAGAGAGCAGTTTCTGGATGTCATTTTGTAGGTATTGGCAATCGGATGGATCATTTATAACGCGATAAATTTTGGTGTAATCAGCATATATTAAGGAAGCAGAGAATAACTCATTAGGGAGATCATTAATATATAATAAGAAGAGAAATGGGCCAAGAATCGAGCCTTGAGGTACACCCGAGGTTTGCATGTATGAATTTGACGAAAATCCGTTAATTACAACCGTTAGATGATGGTTCGAGAGATATGACTCGAACCAAAGGGTACTGTTAGAATCAAAGCCGAATCTTATCTATGATTACTTTGTGATTTATTCTATCAAATGCCTTGGATATATCCGCATAGAAAACATCCAGCTGTTTAGCTTCATCAAGAGCCAGAGCAACAGAGTCGGTGAATATCGAGAGATTAGTTACCGTAGATCGGCCTGGTAGAAAGCCATGTTGTTGAGGGCAGATGTAGGATTTTAGTTGCTGTATTAGAGCATTATAAACGATTCTTTCAAGGATCAAGGCTAGAGCATTGGAAGTAGAAATGGCGCGGTAATTCTTTACCAGCCCTTTATCCCCTGTTTTGAAAGCAGGATGAACAAAATGATCCTTAAGAACATCAGGAACAGTATGGCTGGAAACAGATGAATTGATTAACATGGATATAGGATGTGATAGGACCAGAGAGCAGTTTTTATAAAATATGTTAGGAATACCGTCTGTTGGGTCTAAAGTTATATGAAAAGTGGGCATTACCCTTTGTCACATTCTTAGAATAAAAACAATTGGATGCATGCTGAGTTCATCAAATTACACCAAACTCGCTAGAACTCAACGTGTATCATAGATTATATAATTTTTTCGTTTCTTTTTTTTCGTTAAGCTATTGAGAAAACCAAAAATTTCACGTCCTTTTTTTATAAAAACAAAACTCTCTCTATTACAAAATATTCTATCCTGAGTACAAAAAAAACCCAAGGGCAAACTTTTGGTTTCCATGGAAAATGACTGCCAATTAAACGATTTATAAAGAAATATAATAATTTGCAATTGTAGAAGTGTTGGTCTATCTCCAGAGAGTTCTTGATTTAACTTGATGTCAGTATAGCTGCTGTTTTACTTATTTATAATTTAATTTATTAAGAGGATAGGACAAATTATTGGTTTTCACGACAAATTAACGGCTAAAAAACGACAAACTACGAAGTATTACATTTTACAATTCGATACTTTTTGGCCGAGTTTCAGCGAGCTCCTCCGATAAATCGACATTAATTTAGCACCGCTGCCAGGTGTTTTTTTTATTTATTTTTCTTTGCAAATTTTTGTTTTCACGACAAATTATAAAGCAAACGACAAATTTCAAGGTATTAAGTTTTATAATTCGCTGACTTTTGGCCGAGTTTTTGCGCTAAATTGACATCAACTTAGCACCGCATCCAGGTGTTTACGTCAACTTATCATCGTATTCCTTTTTCCATTTTATTTCTTTTTGTTTGCATATTTTTGTTTTTACGACAAATTAACGGCAAGAAAACGACAAATTTCAAGGTATTATGTTTTACAATCCGATAACTTTTGGCGAAGTTTCTGAGCTAAATTGACGTCAACTTAAGACCGCATCCAGGTATTTACGTCAACTTATAGAATCGTATCTAAAGTTAGTTATAAACTAAATCAAAAGTGTTAATATTACGAACACCTTTCTGATTATATCTGGAATTTAAGATTACATACAAACATGATATCCTCTACGGAAGTGATGTTGTGCTTAGCTGGTCGTTTATATCATCATCTAATACTGCAGTAGAAGTATTGCGCTGAATGATTTGATTTTGCGGTGATTGACATTTATCAAGTATTGAAAATGTAAAACTATAGTTAAAATCAGGACGAAACTAACAGTTTCATCGTTTCATTTCAAGAATACTTGTTTTCTCTTCTAATCTCCAAATCACACGGAAATCCTATGTCACGGTATGGGTAACACAAATCCAATTATGAAATATGAGTGTTCATAATATTTTAGACCGAGGGGAAGGCGAGGTTTTCAAATTCTAATTTGGTTCAAAATGCTAATGATAATAAAATGTGTATAAAAACCGTAAGGGTAAAAAGTCGGGAGAAAACTGGCAGGGAGCGCGACCGCTAACATACGTGCATCGCACTTCATCAAGCTAATGCTGTCGTTTTTCCTGTTCCCTTATATATTATATTAGGGCAAGGCGAATCCGACATGACGCCTTATGACGTTAAACCAGATTGGGATTATATTTTTTTTTTCAGGAGATTTTTTTTTGTCTTCTTTTTTTTTGCATCCTTGACATCCAAGGGCCGAAATATAACTACTAAAAAGACGACGTGTTTTGATAAGGGAAACTAAATTACCCCCTTCGGATGAGACCTTCCGCTCGCCTTTTATAACCCAAGTGTTGGATTTATTAGAGAACTCCATTGTGAGGCATGTGTCTTGGGATGGGACTTTTGATTTATTCAAAGTTGGAGGGTTGTATACTGTTTGGTGTGAAACAGTTTCAAGAGGAGCCAGAAGTTGTCTCGTTGAATGGAAAATTTGTGGTTCTTTGAAAATTTTACCCCGGGGCATAGGTGTATTAAAGGAAAAGGTTCATTTGCTTGACGCTAATAACACACGCGGGTATTCCCTTGTGGTTTCAATTTCAATCGGTTTTTATAAGTACCGCACAAGTGACTTTTACTGGTTGAAATTTGTAGCTCTTTTAATAATTGTAATAAATTGTATGATGTCTGGTGATATACATAACATGTAGTACATACATAGTATATAAGATCAAAAGGACAAACAAATGACAGGAAATTCCTCTGTTTGATCTGTGTTAAAGATCGAGGCCTAATTTTCTACTTCCCTTGGGAAATTAGAACTCAAAGAGGTGAAAGTATCATTTGAAAACTGCAGCTGTTGATCGTTAGAATTTTGTGTTCGTATTTACAATAACTGCAACTGTGACGGATACATTTGTCTTCAAATAAACTTTTAGAATGATGTTCGAGAGTGGAAATTTAAGTTTGACTGTGCGGGTATTCAATTAAGAATATTTTTGTTTTTCATTTTCTTTTAAATCCACCAACTTTATGGAGAGCAATCTAAATTTTAACTTCTATGATGCGTTGGGCTACAAAATCTGACTTGGACTTCATTGGGTATAAGGTCATTTTACGGCCTAATATTAATGTTATGTTAAGAGTAAGGGCCACTAGACCTCCAGGACCACGTGTACATATTTTGCGGTATAAGTGTGAGCTGAATGAAAACCGTTTCTGTGGCATCACTTTAACCTAACATAAATAAACTATACAAAAAGAAATCAAAGCTTAATGAAACTGTCAAGAGACAAAATTAAATTTAGATAACTATTATTAATATTACTGTTATAAACAGGGAGGGGACTGAGGCACAGAGGTATAACAGATCTTTTGTGCTATGCTCCTGCCATATTAAATCTAGTCCGCGGTTGCCCTTTTTAGAAAGGTTATTACCTCATACGGTCAGTTTTCTGGACATCTGATGTGATTAAAAAACCTTCCCTATAGACATTGGGGTCTTTGGCGAGCATATCCTGCGCATTAGCGGAGTACATGCTCTGCAGATTCAATCCCTTCGTTGCAGAATCGTCAGTTGTCGACTGTGGCTTGCTCATGTCCAGACTGGTACTTCGAACCGGCCCGGGCAAATGACCCCAAACCAGCCCTTTTAAGTCTTCAAAAAGGACTTTATTCTAATACTGAACTAGTCATAACAAATAATATATATTTTTTTTTCCTAGAATTTGCAGGATTCAATAAAGAAAAGGATGCAAGAAACTTTTAGAAGAAATATGTACATATGTATGCATAAAATATGTATAAAACCGGTTGACCCTTTCACCCTAATAAATTAAAACTAAGACCGGGTTTCTCTATGTATACAGTGTCCGCGAGACCAATAATTTTACACGTGAAGGAAATGAGGAAGAATTGAATTGTTAGCACTTTGTTCCTTTCCCCTTTCCTTTCACTTACTTATATGGCCCAATATAGAAATAAAAAACCATGCCGTGCTGCATCAAATTTAGAAAAATTCAAACTTTTTCTAATATTTGGGTACTTTCTTTAACTTGTGCTAAACTTTCACCCTAGCAACAATTTTAATCAATTTGTTGTTAACAGTACTGACAGACGACGCGACGACGGTGCCAATTTTAATGAATCAATCAAAACTATTTTGATTTCTGACAGTCAGAACTTTGCTTTTGTGACCAGTACAGACAGTAATACCGTATTAGTAATACTGGAAATTTGTAATGCTATCTTGAAACACTCACAAGCTACCTCGGCTCAGCAACCTGTCAGTGTTTATAGGTTGTGGGTCATTTGCGAGTATTTTTAACTCATAGCTCTCCTCCCACCGCAGCCGAAGCGTTCAACCAGAGTAAATACGTGTAATTGTAGTTAATCCGGCCTATCGCCCGATCATCCGTTCACCAAGTCCGGCTCTCTCTTGCACATTTTATAACACGTGGGCCAATCATTATGTCAGTAAATAGCTTGATCTGGTGCTTACCACAGATTTAGGTAACTAAAGATAATTTTTTTTTTTTTTTTTTTTTTTATAAGAGGGAAACCACATCCCTAGAAAGAAAGCAAAGCGACCTAAAATACTTCCCGAACTCGTTCAATTATTCGAAACTTTCTTTTATCTGAAGAGAATATCCAAAAATATCCTTCCTGTAACTGGTGAATGCTGCTCAAATACACAGAAATAGATGGAGAATAGAAAAATTTTAAGAACGTTTATTTTTTTTAACGATTCTAAATCAGATCATAAACACATGAAAAATAAACCAACCGCCTTGTCCGGGGCTTGAAGCCGAGACCTTCCGCTTTCTGGGCGACTGCTCTTATCACTGACCTTTTGTATTTCCTCCTGTATTTATGATTTGATTTAGAGTCAGTAAAAATAAACCAATCAACCGACCGGTTCTAACAAGGGCGGGTTAGATTCGCGTAGAATTCAGACATCTCAAATAGTCTTTTTAGCCAAGATAAATATAAAACCGATTTTGAAAACAAGTAAAAAAGCTAGAATTGGTCTAATGATGATTTCGTTGGTCACTTCCTCTGTGCAAGTTTGACTTTGGAAGTGGTTTTTGCATATACATATTTGTAGAATCGTTCGTCAGACAGTAAAAATGACCAATTTCATAGGATTTCATATTCTGGAGAACAGTAGAACAAAAACGTCTACGACTGATAGTTTTCACAAAACCCTAAATTTGTATGTGGTAACGCCAACAGGTTGCCCAACTTAACCCATTTTTGAAATTGTATTTATAATGAAAACGTCGTGTACAAAATTTCAGATCTTTACGAAGACGCGTTCTCATGCAATATCCAAATGATATAGTGAAACACGAAATTTTTGTATGGCAACCCCACGAAAGAGTTTGTGCAAAAGTTCTGCACTCTAAGAACACGCGTCTTCGGATTATCGTGATGACAAACAGACGGAAAAATGGACATGCAAAACTATAACCAAAGATTTTATAATATAAAGATATTGCAGGGTCAATGAAAAATAATGCGGAATCTCCGAGATTCCACCTCCTTTGAGAAATTAAACTTCGCATGGCCTCCACTAATCATGGAGCACCACAGCCTGGGCCTAATGTAGAGAAGCCCTGAATTTTTTCTTAGAAATTTACTGGAAATATTTTCTTTAGAATTTGTATGCAGTATTGGAGACCGACAGCAATGCCTCACTCCAATATAAAATCAATGATGTCTGGACCTGATGTAGAGAAGGCCTCAATTTTTTGCTTGAAATTTATTGGATAGTTTTCCTGATGCATTTGGACGACGACTGGTGTTTGAGGGCCGGCTAATAATTTTTTCGAGCGTAGACGCTAGTTAAGCAATAAGCATTCATTTCTTCTTAAAAACTTACAGAAAATGTTTCGGCAGAATTGTTATTCATTTAATTTCAGATACAACACTTGCCGTTGTGACCGCCAAAAATGTACACAAATTCTAATGGAAAAATCTCCAGTAAATTTCTAAGAAAAAATTAAGGGCTTATTTAAGAAGATTTGTTGAGTGTGAAACACTGTGCGTTTCAGATATTCAATTCTATTTTAGAAAACAGTTCTATAGATAGGGTATACCATATGCCTGCAACATCTTTAAATTATAGAAGGGGTATTCATTCTTTAATGTATCAGTGTAACCGATGTAATAATACAACAGTAATTTACAACAAAGAGTGAATAGCCTTTAGCTTACTTCGAAATGTAATTAACAGAACAGGGTGATAAAATGGGCCCGTAGGAGCTCTCTCCGGCTCAAGAAAAAATTGAAAAAATCCTTAAAATTCCCAGGATTCATAGTTATCATATAAAAAAAGAATTTGGAAGAACCGGTTAAAAATAGCTGAGATAAAAACTAAAGTCTCTCCACTATGTATTTATGAAAAGAACGGCTTAAATGAAGGAAATGTCGGGTTTTCATGGCGTTTTTCGACCGTTTTGGTCGTTTCCCAAGTTGTTATTTCTACTATTACTACTTAATTATAAGTACTTACACCTTTTTAGTATAATGTCAGCGGATAAAAGGAAGCCTGTTCTGTTGGGAACGTTTATTTCCAATTAGTTTTCCGTTCGGGCTAATAGTTTAGGAGAAATATTAATAATAGTAGAACAACATTCTTTTAAGGCAATTTTTGCCGATTTTTGTCGTGAAAAAATGTAAAAATTTACAATTTAAGTTTACGAAATAACGGTACTTCGGAGGAATTTTTTTGTAAAGATGAAGAAGTTTCGTAATCGAGCACTTATGCCTATGATAAAAAAAAAATGAAAAAATAACTTATAGGTATGTAGTAATGGGGTATATGGGACCCAGGTGAGGAAAAACTTTGAATTTCGGGAGTAAAAGGTTAGTGTGAAAATGTCTCCAATTGAAAATAAAAACCTTCTAATAGATAGAGAATTTTGTTAACTTTAATTTAAATGTAAAAATTTTTCTCTATTATGATGCAAGATCCGACAAAATGAAAAAATGGCTTTCAGATAAAATGTAATCAAGTTTTAGCGGGTGGAAAAAATACACTTGAAGTATAAGGAATTGAAAATTGAATAACACCATTCGATAGCTCGGCGAGGACTTTAATTAGACACCCCACATGTCATATTTGGGGCTTGAGGGGTTGAAGGTAACAACCCGCCACCATTTTTTTTTTTTTATAATTGTAATCGCCTTGTCGAGCTTAAGACGAATCAGGAGTTCTTTTTTGACCCGTCCCCCCTTCAACCCACAAGAAAGGCTCGAATTTTGAAAATAACTAAAGCTAATTTCTGAACTTCAAGTATTATTATTAAGTAATTTAGGGCCGAAAAAGGAAATCGATCACACCAATTTTTTGGATGATGTTTTATAAGGTTTTCCAGAAAGTTTCATGCTCTTCGATGCGCCGTTACTTACATATGTTTTGGGTTCACAAATTTGCAATACCTTTTTTTCTTTTGTGGGGGAAAGCCGTGATGCGGGTAGATGTAAATTGTACACCCTGCTAAATCAACCGAGTACCACTTAATACGAGTGCACCAGTCGATAGGACACCCCCATCCGCTGCAGCACCCACTGACATTTGACGTTCAATCTGACCTCCTACATACAACTATACAAGCCGGTTTACACTGCCAATTTGTGAATGTAAAAATACAAGACACTTGTATTGCATTTTATATGCAACTTTATTGGGTTGTAATCAAATACATCTTTTACAACGATACACTCTTTGATACAACATTGCGTGAATACCCCTACAGTCTTTGCTATAACTTTTAATGTTCTGCGTGGGTGTCCAACCCAGTTGGCTCTACCATCATTATTTCTATGTGTTACAAACTTAGTACCTATAGCTTATGATTTCATCTAGGGTATAATAAGAACTTCGAGCGTCTTCTGAAATATGTAGCCAAGGTAAGTCTACTAGTCCGCAAATACCGCCCTGCAAGTTCTGTTCATTAAATCTTTTTCTATGATAATTATGGTGCTGCAAGTGAAATATCTGCTCTCTACACCTCTATCACCTAGGCTAAAAACATGGCTAGTAGCGCGTAAAAACTGCTATTAAATAAGCTTCTTTCTATGTTGCACTACAAAAGACATTTTTATATATGTATAGGGTAATTGCACTAGTATCCGGACAGCTCCAGTATTCGGACACTTTTCACTATATTTAATAAAAATAAGTAAAGTACACGCATTAGCCTTAGAACTCCATTAGAATTTTGTTTATTTTTTTTCATTTTAGATGCACATCCAAAATTTGGGTAACACACATATCGTTTTTGAAAAAATACAAATTAATCAGTAATTAGTGCATTGGACATCAGAGAAAATGAAATAAAATTGTTAAGTATTGCTTTATTTAGTTTAACTGCCTTGGTATTGATTGAATATTGTATTTTATTAGTATTAAATCAAAAGTATGAAATATTTTTTACTAATATATAAGATTTCTGGATGTCCGGTAAATAAAACAGAAAAAAAAAACAATTTTGTTTAGTTTCTGTACACGCTGTCCGGATACTGAAAGTATGCTTCAAAAGAGGTTATTTCCTGCTTACTCTCTAATACTATTATAAAATATATTTTTTATAAGACAGAAAAAGTTAAACATGTTTTTTTATTATACCTTTAGTATTCGGACGCATTTTAAGAAGTTCCTTTCTGCTGTCCGACTACTAAAATGGCATTTTCAGTGTCCGGACAAAAATATTTAATATGTAATCGATTAATTCAAAATATAAAAGATACCTGGAAAGTAAATAATCATAATAATTTTCAAAATAATGGATGACAGCACTTATGCAGACAAATCGGAAAAACGTATAAACGATCCGCTAGTAATGCAGAGATGACTTAAGCTATACCACAGCGATTTCAAAGAAAATAAACTGAACATTATGAAGTGTGTAAAATTTTATAAGGTTTAATTTTAAAAATAAAATCTGGCACAGCTTCTGTTTTATTGATCCTGAAGTTGTCGTTTCGAAAAAACAATCTTCTATTGTTAACCTTTGCAAGTTTTTGTCAAATTTAATAGAAACATCCTCGTTACAAAATATTATTTTTCAATTGCTATCTTTGCCAAATTCTCCCAACTTAACGTAAACAAAACAAAGACAAGATATCAATCACAGTTAAATACACTTAGTGGTATACTGTTGTCTAAAGATTTAAGTTTTAATTGTTTCAATAAAGTTTTTTGTGTTTCAGTAAGGGTGTTTTTTGTTAAAATTAAAATCTCCAGATTTCTCTAAATTTCCCGCGAAAAATCCCAAAACGTCAAAGATTTTTTTCTAGCAACGCTGCTTGTGCAGCACATTCTTAAAGGTCGACCCTTCCATTAATTTGTTGTGAAAGGACAAATATCGTACGAGTGTGTTTGCAAAGGATGAGATGTGGACATTCGTTACAACCAATCCACCTACTGTAGTAGGTACCTGGAGGAGATATGCTAAGCAGAAAATCCCTAGCATACCCTCAGTTTATAAGAGTTAGATGGAGCATAGAGAAGAGAGAGTCAACAGTTCCGGATGTACATGTAGTCCAAACTGAACTGAACTTGGCTACGAAACCGGACGGAAGTTTTTCTGGTACCACCAAGCGGGTTGCCCATGGAATTTTTTTCCATTTCGACATTGGCAAGACCCTTCGGGGGTCATTACGTATGGTTACGCGGTTAAAACCCAAATGGGAGCAAAATGTGAGATAAATCCCTGGTCACACCGGAAGCGGCGCGGGGCGACTCCGCAAAATAAAATGTTCACACCGGGAGCGGTGGATTTTATTCAAATTTACTATAGTTCCGATGAAAAAGTTCTGTTATTAGTACAGGGTTTTCCAATAAGAGGTTTTATTTTAATATTCAAAGAAAAATGCCATTTTTTTAGCTCTGGTTGAAGAAAAACAGAGAAAAATGATGAAATTCGATTACGAATACTTTAGAAAACCAAAAGCCTCATTTAACGAATTGCGCGGACTTATTTCGAATGAAAAAGGAATTTTGCAGCCAGTGGCAGCGGCAAAATTGTGTTTTGGAGTAATCTCCAATATTGCCGCGCCGCGTCACTCCCGGTGTGACTTATTCCAATAAGCAATTCGAATGGAATTCCGGTCGTTTTCCTTGTCATTTTTGACGAGTTTACCTGGAAATCCGTACTATTTACGCACGGATTTCCGCTTCTTTGGCCGAAGGGAGCTGCGCCGAAATTCCAAGTATTTGATAGTATTGGTAGATGGAACTGAACTTGGAAATTTATCGCATTTCTATGTTATTTCCTTGTTATTTTGGCATGGTATTCCCAGACTTTTCCGTGGCATTTCTATATGGAGTTCTTAGGGATTTCAAAGCTTTTTCTGAATTTGTTAATTAAACATGGGAGCATAAATAATTTGTAAGATGCAAAGCAGTAGAAAATGTTTCGAAAGTATAAAGAAAATAATCAAACTGCCATGACTTGAATTCTTGCAAAATGCTAAAATAGAGATTGATAAATTCGGAGCAAAGTTTGACAGATTTAACGTTTTGTAAGAATTAAAGTCATGGCACCTTGATTATTTTCGCTATACTTTCAAAACTTTTTCTACTGCTATGCATTCTACAGATCAATTCAATTCGCAATCGCCTGTGTTTTGCAGAACACTACACGGAACCAAAAGAACACAGCTAATATAAACCATTAACAATTTTTGTAAAGCTGAAAATGGCAGTTCGCTGTAGCGTGTAAAAACAGCCGTGTGTGTGAGAATACCGTCACTTTTTTCCGCTGGAAATTCCGTGCGAAAATTCCACATCTGGAATTTTTGCTTATTGGGATAGATTTAATTTTCCAAGAGCAATCGCGCAGCGGCACCCACTTAACTCCTGAATATGAATGATCGTTGATATCTTCGCACTGAACTTAGGTATGAGCTCAGCGTGGAGTTGCGATTAAACAACCGGGACCCCAAGAACACACAGAGATGTTAGATAGGTCGCCCTCTCATCAGTGAAGACGCCAAGCACTTGACATTGACTGATACTTCAGTAACAGAAATTTTTCTGGAGGGCGATAGTTGACGTCACAAAATCAATCCGAGTATGAAGAACATCCTGAGATTAAGTCATACTTGACAGGTGCCCACGCTAAGCCCTCAATGACTTCTGTAGTAGGTACTTAACAAGTGCTCTGCTATATTTACAAAAGCTCATTAAATCTAAAATGGTAGCATTTACCGTTTTTGTTCTATTCTTAAACCAGAACTGTTCAAATAAAAATTAATTCTAATGTCTTTAGTCCTTATAGGTATATGGACATATAAATAAATTGCTCTTTGTTTTTCTAAATGAAGATTGCCATTTATAAATAAAACAAACTGCCCATATATGTATGAATTGCACAATAAGCCCCATGACAAATTAATTTCCTTAAAATTCAACTGTAAACAAATTCTAGTAAACCATTGGATTTATAGGGCATGTTTTATAGTCATTCGCGAAATCAACTCCTCCACAATGTGTATACCACCATCAAGTGAAATTTATTTGAAATTGCACCAGGAATTATCGGCTGTTCCAGGGACTTCGTATAATATTCAAATGAAATGCAATGGAATGTAAGTGCCGAGGTACATTCACCCTCTCCGACAAATGTATTTTGACCACAACCATACCAGCAGCTTGCATCGAATGCAATTCCATAATTCACGTAATAAAATTTATCGATGAATTTTCCCATCATCAACAAAGTACTACCAAATGGGACACCTGCCGGTCTTAATACACATGATATAGTCAGATATTTAACCAACTTCATATTAGTGTGTATGTATATGTTTGTGGATTCGCTTGTATGTAAGTATTTATTTGTGCGAGGGAGTTGAAACAAATTTCTGGATTAAATTTCACAAATTGATTTATGACAAAAGAATGAAATTATTTAAAACAGCAACACTATCGCGATCTGCCCTTTCTCGTGCCCTCAATATTCAAACCTGAAAATATAGTCCTCCAGAGTATGTTAGGGGTGGTGGTGGTAATAGGATAGGAGCAGATTTCTTCCACACCCTTATTATAAAGGTTTTTCGTACGTGTCAGGGGTGCCGAAATGAAATCCAAGACTTTGCCAATAACTGTTACAACAACAAGGGATACAACACAAGGGTAACCAAATCCATTTAAAGTCTCAAAATTTATTCAATAGTAGTCCCCCCCCCCCCATCCCCCCCCTATCTTTTACGAAATTTTCAAATTTTTTTTCATATTTACTAATATTGACAGTACGGAAGCACTTTCGGGGGCACTTTTATGCGTTGCGTTACTTAATAAAGTGGCGGCAGGCGATGTAATGCAATATTTTTTGATGTATTATTGGTAGGCGGAGGAATTTCTTTATCGGCGGATCGAGTTATAGTTTGAAATTGGAAAATGACGTAGTCGAAGTCAATGGAAATTTTGCTAATAAAAGTGAGTACGTACGTATGTATGTAGGTTTTTGATGGGAAATTTATTCAATGTAGTTTTAAAATGAAAGAAGAATTATTAGAGGAATAGAAAAACGGAATGGTTGAATTGGAGCCAGTCTTCAAATAATGGATAAAAACAAATTAGAACTATTTGCACTTTAGTTTTTATAAATGGTAGTGGTAAATACATTAAAGCGACACTTCAAATTAAAAAAGTGTACTAGAAAGGGCTACCTCATTTGACACAAACTAATAAAATCCAAGGTCTGCATATAGTGCGCCATCATATAGTACAATATCTCAAAAAATAAAAAGACTAGAAATAGCCAAGCAGTACGTTTAACATAAATACTTGAGTACTTGACTTGAAATACACTTGAAACTCAAGTAGCGGTTTTTGGTAGAATTAATTCCAATTATTTGACCTGAAATTTTTTCTTGAAAATTACTTTGAAATGACATTTTAAGTACCTTTGACAAGTTCCGTACATAAGTACGGACTTTGAGATAAATATTTTGAAATAAGTGATAAAAATCACAACCTGAATTGTTAACGATAATCTTCTTCTTGTTTCCCTTTGCCATTTCAAAATTAGCAGACATGAAAATGTTCAAGTACCTACTGAAGTTGAGTTTACATGTATTTCTTCAAGTAAATCGACCAAAATTTTATGATTTACTTGAGTCAAGTATACTTGAAGACAGAGTACGGAAACGCACACTCATGTACGCACACACACGTGTGATCAAAGCGCACATACTCATGAGTCAAGTAAAAAAGCTAGAATTGGTCTAAGACCAATTCTTATGATACCCTAGATGAATGCCCGTCTGAAATTTCGTATTGTCTCCCTTCTGTGCAAGTTTCATTTTTGAAGTTGTTTTTCGCATATATTTGTCGGACAGAAAAAATGATTGTAACCAATTTTATAGGATTTCGTATTCTGAAGAAGTTTTTAGTACAATAAAAATGTCTTGGACTGATCGTTTTCACAGTATACGTAAAAAACCTAACTTTTTATATGGCAACACCAAGAAGGAGTTGCCCGATTTAGTCCATTTTTTAAATTTTATTTGCCAGTACAATGAAAACACCATGTACACAATTTCAGCTCTCTATATTGATGTGTTCTCAGGCAGTGTCCAAATATATAGTGGAAAACGAAAGTTTTGTCTCATTTTCGAACTTAATTTTACTTTTTTTTTTAAAGTCCGTGTACAAAATTTCAGCTCTCTAAGTATACGCGTTCTCGAGTTATCGTGCGCACAGACGGACGGACGGACATGCAAAAATCAAAATAACTTTGAATATTATGGTCCAATCCATTTTGCTCTACCATCATTATTTCGAGGTGTTACAAACGGAATGACAAACTTAGAATACCCTATAAATTTCATCTAGGGTATATAAAGCGCACACTCGCGTGCGCACACGAAATCTCTCACTGCTCATTAACTCACGAGTAAGTAATTCAAGGGAAGAAAACACACACGAAATTTCTCATTGCTCATTTTCAACTTGTGTGCAATTTCTTTTATGAAAATACCTACATTATGTAGAAAACGTGAATAATTAATATTAAAATTTTTATTCGCGAGTGGTCGCTTTCTTCCCTTGAATTACTCACACGTGAGAAATTTCGTATTGCCACGGTAGTGTGCGCGTGCGCTAATAACACTGACAACAACTCACGCACGCGCAAATGAGTTTTTAAAAATGGAACTCGCACGTGAGTCGTAAATTACTCATGAGTCATTCGTGTGCGCACGTGGGTGTGCGTTTCCTTACTCTGCTTGAAGTTTCTGCGCGTTTACATGATATTTGGAAACGTTGCGCTATACCTACTGCTGAAACCACATATTGGTCAAGTTCAAACCACTTATTTGCTACCTTATCGAAAAGGACTATGTGGCTATAAATTAAGATAGTCCCTATAAAAACTCCATGCAAAAATATTGAGTCAATTGAAAACGAAATCGGATACATTTCCCTTTATACAGGGTAATGCAAGCTATCATGTTCGCCTCTTTCTAGGTGATTCCTCTCATAAAATATAAAAAACATAAAAAACAAATGTATTGATGTAGTGGGGGGGGAGACGCATGATTGGGAAGGCAGGAAAAGTAAAGGTGCTTTCTTTCTACATATATTATGAATCACCCTATAACATCGTGTGACAGGGTGGAATTAGTACGGATGATTTGGAAGGTAGGAGAGATTAAAACTGTTTTCTTTATATTTTATGAATTACCCTATAATACCTAAACACCATACGATTATGATATGGATATGCTTAAGAAAAAGTATAAAAAACTATGGACCGTTGGAAGGCGCCCAATAATCTATCTAACAAATTTTAAATCTTCATCATAAGATGTATCATTCTGGAGTTAAAAGGCGGTGGAATATGTAGAAGATTTTATAGTGAACGTTGTGAAATGCCTTCAATAAATCAAAGAGAGTCTATCAAAAGTATACTGATGTAGTGTGCGAATTTTAAAGATATGATTAAAATGTAGCCAATGTAAATTTGCCTATACAGGATAAATTTTCGTTGCCGCACATAATTTTTCCTAATTGAAATTCAAATGTAATGTTAATAAATTCCGCCAATAATTCCGAAAAGTTTTCTCATGATTAGATACAAGAAAAAGTAAGCAGCCAGAGAAAATGAGTCGGGAGGGTTCAACGAGTTTCCTTCTTCTGGGTTTGTATACGAAGTAACTAGTGGACATGTTTTTAAGAAGTGATAAAGAATTAAATTTAAAAGTAATTTATGATCTAGTCTAAAATTATTGTTAATACGGCTAAGTACCGAAGTATTAATTATATAAACTGGTGAAGCGCATGAATAAATTGTAAACTACGAACAAAAAATAAAACGCTTAATTGGAAGACAAGAAATCAATAAAATAAGGAGAAAAGGCAAACAGCAGAGTTTAAAACTACGCACAAAATTAAACGATGCAGAACTTATACAAAAAATAGATTAAATAGAAGAACACTATACGAAAACTAAAATTTTGAGACCGAACCGCAAGGGACAAACAAAAATTCCTCACTTTAGAAAGTTGAACGCATGTTAAATTACTTAATTAGCTAGTAGTGTTGCTTAATTGTGTAGTTATATTTATACATATTGTTACATATTTATTTAATTCGTTTTTTTATATGCATGGACATTTTTTTATAGCATATTTATTTATTCCTTTATATTTAATATATGTAAATTAGGTAGAGACCTCCCGAGATTACGTAGTGCTAAAACAAAAACTAAACTAAATATTCCTGAAATAATTATAAAGAAATACCGAATATAGAGCTCAAGCACAAACTTCCCAATACTAATTTTTGTAGTATTTCCCTCTTTTTTATTCGAACTGAGGTACGAGATATTTGGCACCTTAGATCGGCTTTAACTAGGTAGGGTTATGTCCGTTCAGAAAATGGGTTTCACTGTTCGTCTCAACTAATTACCAGCTACAGTTCGCACAAGAAAATAAAATTTTTGTTTGCATTCTTTACGGGTGGAGGGTAGGAACCCATGACGGGGACGGGGGGGTTCCCAATACCGCATGTTTGAGTTAAAAATCTCGTCGAGTACTATCAGGTGGTATACATTTTTCCCGATTCAGAAAACTTTCGCGGGAGGTTTTTGCTGCCGGGAAACCCATTTTCATGCAATTGGGTCGCATAGACCCCAGTTATTACATTTCGCACATATTTTTGCAGTTCATTCTTCCATGGCCATTAGTTCTCTGTTGTGAACTGTTTAAGACAACTTTCATGTCTGGATATGTCGAGTATATGTATATTTGTATGAAAAGTTGACATTCCCCTTTGTTTGTAGCACTAAGAATAGTTATGATCGCTTCGGTTGCTTTCCGCAAACAGGAGCCTTAGCGTTTTAAAAAGAGTGAGGAATTTTATTACATCAACAATATCTCAAGGTTAAACGGATTATCAATGCTTCATATAAATTCTGACATTGCGCGGACAATGGATTTTTCAACGATTATAAAGGAATTATCAAAAAACAAAACTCGACAAGCATTTTTTAAATAATGTAATTCCTTTCACTCCTCCTCACTCTATCCATTTAACAGCAATATATTTTGAAAAATGTTAAGTATGTACTGCAAATAAGGTTTAAGATTTCATTTAATTAAAATTCACAAATGTTTACAAAAATAAAAGCCTTTTGTATGTTTTATTATTTAGCTGACAAATTTATATATGATTTTAAGCCATTAATGACCAACGTTACATATATGTAACACTGGCATTCCAAAGAAATAGAGGCAAAAATAGTCTCCCAACTCGGCGAATTTTTTAATTAGTTTCGTAGAAACTTACATGTGTAAGCAAACAGAATAAAAATTCATTATGATCACTTTCGTGGATTAAAACGGTGAAAAATATAAAAAGAAGAAACCTAAAATATGGGAGCAAGGAAGTAGTAATTATCTTATTTTCTTATATTCTTTGCATTTTTTTGAATTTCTGATTAGGTAGTTTTATTTAGAAATAAACTAGAAGTGAATTCGTCTAAAAATATTTTTTTCCATTTTCACCATTAAGGTAAGCAGTTGTCACTTGAAAGTGTGCGTTACTTATATGTAACGTTAGTCATCTTACAGCATTACATGAACTTTTTTCATTTATTTTTTTAACTTTTCAAAGATAAAAATGGTTGTGGACTATTTAGACTCGCTTCAATCTGATGATGAAGATGTGGATCGAGTTTATGTTGAGCCACCCGATGAAGCGAAATTCTCTGGGGAGGATTCAGGTGATGAGAATGGAAAAGGGACGCCAGTAAGGTAATTGAAGGCCGCATTTGAATTGATTTGTACTGGTGCTGATGGAAGTGAAGGTGGGTTTGAGATTGCTGAAGATGTAAAAAATCTACAAGTCACAGACGTCTTGAACACTACGATGACGGATTTGGAAATTGATTTACTGGATGTTTCTACGTCCTCCTCAAATATTCCTGTGGGTACAAAAACACCAGCAGACATGTTACCACTAGATACTCTACCAGCACACAAATCAGAGGTTGCACCAGAAAATTAGAGCTATTCTGAAACTCAAGCAAACTCCGGCTCTGGATCAGAGCAAGAGGAATCACCAACACTAGAGCAAGAGGAATCACCAACACTAGAGCAAGAGAAAACACATCAAAGGACTCTACCAGCAGAACAAGACAAGTTGAAACTGCGCAGTCACAATCACAACACTGCAATTGCAATAGAAGGACGAGCATCAAAACGCAGAGACTCGTACGAGTGTTGCCATACATACGGTAATTACCGTAGTTTCAAGATAATTGTAAAGGAAATCTAGCCTACGGTCAAGGAAATAACCTTGTATGACACCTACGGTAATTTTAGAATAAAATATTGAAAGCAAAGAAAATTTCATTCCATTCAAGAAGGTTAAGAAATTTAGTGAAGTAGTAGTAATGTTAGAGAATTAGAAATAGATAAAAGTAGCTTTTAATACTAAACTCTAGAGGGGATATTTTAGAATATAAAAATTGTTTTTACTGTCTATGTAGTGTTGGCTAAGGATTTTACAGAAATCTTGGAATGATTCAGTAATTTTCTAGAAATTGAAATTATGTTTACAAGAGACCTGGAGCAAATGATTCAACATTCTTTCATGGTTATCTAGTAACGTAGGACGTGAAGGTAATTTTAAACATCCAAATATTCTGCTAAGAATTTTGTCGCTAAATTCAATTGAAAAGTTTTTTGAAAATTAATGTTAAATGTAAGTTAATAGCTGCGTTTTTTTATTTCTCTGATCTGATCCGGTTCAATTTTATGTATATGTAAAACAACATTTTACGTGTGCCTAAATGTTAAAAAGATTTAATTGAAAAAATCGATAATTTAATTTTAAGAAATCCATAAAATATCTGAGAATGAAGATGACCTCCCAGAAAAAAAAATAAATGGACGTAGCGATTTCGAAAAGAGTAGCTTGAGCAGCACGAATTTGAAGACTGGGTAAGATCTTTTTCAAAAGATGAGTTCACAGCTAGGTGAAAATTGTGTAACGGAGATTTTATTGCGGAATTAACAGTGATAACAGTAATGACCTTTAATTGGATATTTTTGCATCACTTACAGAAACCGGCTTATTTCGAAAACTACGCAACTGATCCGGGTCCGTTATGTGCATATGGAAGACAGTCCTCATGCGCGTCCAACTAGCCATAAACTGTCTAGAAGTGACAGCTGGTTTCTTAACTATGACGTCATTCATATAGCACCTTTAATTAGACATTTTTGCGTCAACTTACAAAAACCGGCTTATCTCGAAAACTACACAACCGATCCGGGTCCGGTTTTTTTCCATCAGAAAGCCAGCCCTCATGCGCGTCCAACTAGCCATAAACTGTCTAGAAGTGACGGCTAGTTTCTTAGTTATGACGTCATTCATACAGGACCTTTAATTGGACTTTTGGTGTCACCTTACAAAAACCGGCTTATCTCGAAAACTACGCAACAGATCCGGGTCCGGTTTTATGCATCTGAAAGCCAGTAATCATGCGCGTCCAACGCGCTATGTACTGTCAAGAAGTGACACCTAGTGTCTTAGTTATGACGTCATTTATACAGCACCTTTAATTGGACATTTTTGCGTCAACTTACAAAAACCGGCTTATCTCGAAAACTACACAACCGATCCGGGTCCGGTTTTTTGCCATAAACTGTCTAGAAGTGACGGCTAGTTTCTTAGTTATGACGTCATTCATACAGGTCCGGTTTTGTGATATATTTTACTTTAAATTAAATCAAATAATTGACAATGTGAACCATCACGAATTTAAGAATATCTCCCTACTCCAATAGATTGTGAACATATTTTTTCGACATTATTTCTCCTAAAACCTACAGTTCGAAATTAATTAAATACTAACAGTATTTAGCGTCTGAAAGTATAAAGTATGCGTTTATTTTGAATCAACTGATTTCATACACAAGAAAAGGAAGACTAATATTTACAGTGATTGCGAAGATTTAGAAAAAGTTCTTTAAATAAACGAACAAAGTAATTATAATGTCCCGAAGCATGTTTTCTCCTAACATAGAGTAAAAGATAATGCATAAAAATGTACTTATAAAACTTCGTAATTAGATATCATGTAAATTTCTACTTCTGCATTCACTAAGTCTTCATTCATAATTTATTCAAAATAAACAAAAAACAATTTATATGATAAAGGGTTTTCCAATAAGAGGTGTTAATTAATTAGCCCGCTATTTCGGTAGATGTCACTTTTGGAGCTGTCATTTTTCGACATTTCACAAGTAGAAACTACGCCATTAATAAAAATGGAACGATACACGATTCAACAACGCATTGAAATTATTAAAATTCACTATAAAAATGGTAAAAATGTGGCAGAGACGGTTCGTAAAACTCGAACATTTTTGGGTCGTCGTGTAGCACCAGGTTTGTCCATTCCTCGTCGTTCTTTGGAATTAAGCATTCCACAAACGTCATTACACCGTATTTTGCATAAAGATTTGGGTCTTAAGGCTTATAAAGTTCAGTTAACACAAGAACTCAAGCCGGCCGATCATCAACAACGTCGAGTCTTTGCTGATTGGGTCTGTGAAATACATGAAAATGATCCGGAATTCCATCGAAAACTCATCTTGAGTGATGAGGCCCATTTCCACCTCGATGGCTTCGTCAACAAGCAAAATTGTCGCATCTGGGGCTCGGAAAACCCAAGAGTTATTGTTGAAAAGCCTCTCTATCCTCAACGTGTCACTGTTTGGTGCGGTTTATGGTCCCGCGGGGTCATTGGACCTTACTTTTTCGAAAATTAGGCTGAAGCAACAGTTACGGTGAATGGATTGCGCTATCGACAGATGATTAATGTTTTTTTATGGCCGAAATTGGATGGTATTGATCTGGACAACGTTTACTTTCAACAAGACGGCGCTACGTGCCATACAAGCAACGAAACCATTGATCTTTTACGGGAAAAGTTTTCGAACCGTGTTATCTCTCGAAGAGGTGATCACAATTTGCCACCGAGATCTTGTGACTTAACACCTTGCGACTTCTTCCTTTGGGGCCACGTGAAAGAGAAGGTCTATGCCAGCAGCCCAGCGTCGATTCAAGACCTCAAAGATGGAATTCGTGAGGCTATCGAGGACATAGGGCAGCCACTTTGCGATTTGGTTATGGAAAATTTCATGAAAAGGATATGGTCTTGTAGGTGTGGTCGTGGTGGTCATTTGCTGATGTTATTTTCCATTATTAACGGCATACCTGACTCTTTATAATGAAATAAAGATCCGATCATTTATCTCAAAAAATGGCATTTTTCTTTGAATATCAAAATAACACCTCTTATTGGAAAACCCTTTATTTTATTATTTCTACGGTAAAAAAGTATAAAACAAGGAAATTTCTTATCAAAACCTACTCGTACATCAAAACAGTCAGCTTCTGAATTGGTTTGGGTAACTGATGATGAAATGCCGTCGAAGCCAATTTTTCCAGAAAATGACTATCGGGATTGTATAGCTTTGGCACTAGATGAACAATTTCAAAATTTTTTTTAATTACTTTGTGACGAAACAAATACATATGCTGTTATGAATAGTCAACAAAATCCGAACATCATCATGAATGAAATGCACGTATTCATAGGCATTCTGATTATCACAGGATATTCTTCCCGTCCAGCAAAGAGAGATTATTGGGCCGAAAGCAATGATATGTTGAATGCTATGATATCAGATGCGATGAGACACGATCGATCTGAATGTGTGTTTCACTATCTCCATTTTATTTACAACGCCTTAGAGAATCGAGGCTATAAGATCTGGAAACTGCATCCTTTGACTGATGCCATGAAAAAACGTTTATTACAGTATTTCAAACCAGAGAAAGGTGTGTCATAAGACGAATCAATGGTGATGGATTACGGTCGTCATGGCTGCAAACAGTTCATTAGAGGTAAACACACCAAAAGTGTGAGATTTGTATTCAAGCGAAGGAGGGGTTCCGGTTGTAAAAAATAACTCAACTTTTAAAATTCAAATATAAAAATTGTATTTCAATATAATGGCTAAAACTAATATCACAAAAATCTATTTAGTTCTTAAAAATACTACTACAAACTAAATCAAATAACTACAATTCAATTAAAAATTCAAATAATTCATAAAATTCAATCCAGTGCCGCCACTGTTCCCTTTATTTCTGAAAAGAAGAAGAAATGCACTATTTCATTCACAGATAAATTCAATAGAATATGATTGTTTGAAGTATACTGCAACGTGTGGGCCATTCTAGAATAATTGAAAACGTTGCAGTAAGTAGCTGTAATGAGTGCTGCAGTGAGCAGAATTGGTTTTATGTTTGTACAGAATCAAAATTGAGGTGCAGTTTGCCTTGTGCTGCCTGTGTGAGTACGGTAATAGAAGCAGAAGTAGATTTCCACAGCCGGAGTAAACTTCGTCTCAGGTGTACGATGGAGGTGAAGCAAAAGTAAATTTCTGCAGTAGAAATAAATTCCTACTTAGATTGAAGTAAAAATTAGATTTATGCAAAGGATAGGAAACCGATTAAATTCTGGTGGAGGATACGTTCCGAGTAAATTCTGAAACGAAAATGGGTGTTTCTGCAATCTAGAAATCAGAGTTCTTCATACGCGATTTACGAAACAAAATGAATTATGGCGAAATTATAAACCGAACCGATATCCTGGGATATTTGAAAATATTTACGTACAGGCTTTAACTTTGGCCTAGGTTTCACTTATGTCTTTGATTCACTTTACACTTCAATTGTTCGAATAATTATTAACTTTAGGTTAATGTCGAAAAAATTATTACAGCTTGTTGCGCGACGGCAAGCTATGTTCTTGTCTGTTGTTTAACAATTTTGGAATGTGTGGGTTGAACGGAATATGGAAGTTGGATAGGAGTGGGAGTGGGTGTTTCTGCTGTGGCTTGTCGCCTTTTTATAGCCGCCGTGAACCGCTACGTGTCTGCTTCATGATGGGTTGCCCTGGCAACGCTCGATCTCAAAGTTGCATTCCATTTAACTCTGACTGCGGCTAAACCAGCTGACGTCATATCGTGAAAATGTCATGTGATGACATTGAAAAATGTCAATATACGGAGATAGGTCGCCTTTGGATAAATTTGTTGATTTAGTATTTATTTATTTATTTTTAATTATTTTGGACTTCAGCCTATGAAGATTTGAAGAATTTGGGAAGAACTTATAATTAAATATCATACTGTATGGACGAGAAAAATTTTTAGATAAGTATTCTGTTTAATTCTGAACTTGAAACTTTGTGTTCCCTTTTTTTTCCGCATTTTTTTTTTTAGACGCATTGCGGAATACTTGCATCATGGGCTTGTCAAGGAATGTTAGTGTGGCCTAAACAACAAGGACATCTAGTAAATTTTGAGATATACCAGGGATCAAATCCTCATCTGAATCCAGATTATCCTGCAAAATACATACAAAGTATTTTCCCTTCTGTATATACTTCGATAATTTATTTACATCGATTCCAGTTTTATTGGACTTGAAAGAACGCAATTTTACCACGGTACTGTAACCATCAGAAAAGATATGCTTCCTAGGTGGTCATGTCCTTTACCACTGAAGTATGAATTGAAAAGGAAAAAGCGCAGCTATATTGTTAGCACAAAAGTCAGTGGGTGGTTACTAAAAAGTAAAAACTATTTTTATACCATCTGTTTTATATTTTTAAAGAAGATATTTATGTTGTTTTTATGTAAATTTCCACCTTATTTTAAGATTTTTTTTGAATTTTTGGCAATTTTTATTTATGTATTTAACTGAAAAAAAAAAATTTATTTTCTCTTATTTATTTCTCAAGAAATATAGATCTAAATATTATATAAAAAAAATATCTAATTTTAATGAAGATTTAGTTGAAAAAATCAAAAAACATTAGTGTTTTTATGTAAATTTCCACCACTGTGTAACAGGCACTGCTGCGGGATCGGAGTCCGGGAAAATTTTTTTGAATTCAAATTTGAATTTCTACAGCCTATAGCACCTTCTGTATTAAATTTCATTCCACTAACTGAATTTTTACGATATCGTCATTAATGGGTTAAGACGAGAAGGGGCCCCATTTTTCTGGTTATCCCCGGCCCCATGTAAGCTCTCTACGGCCCTGCCCATACCATTATACCTAATTTAACTTTAATTAAAGCCTAAGTGGCTTTATCTTATCTCATACAATTCCCGAGCTAATCCTGGCTCTAAATAGAGACAGTCGTCAAATCGTACTATTAACAACACATCGAAATTTTACTTTGTTTAGCAAATGAATGTGTACGAAGTACACATCTTTCGTGTTCAACCTTATGATGAAGTTGGATGAAAATATTCTATTTTCCTCAAACTTTACACAAAATTCGTCCTACCTACCCCAATTTCCTCCAAAGACCAATTGCATGGAATCATATGTACAATAGAAAATTCTTTGCAATTCGCTCTGATATTAGCTATGCTCCTAAAATCGCATATACATACGAGTATACCTACTGAAAAGAGGTTATTGTCCCCAAAAATATTTTATCTCACACCCAGAATTGTGGATTTTCAGGAAATGTTGAATCGGATTTGGCAAGGTAATTAGGTCAAGCCCTTCTCACCATAAGCTCTACTACTATATACTCTTCGGTGTTGGAAACGAAAGCATATTATTCAGGGGTAACAAGAATGAGTAATCCGAGGAAAACAATATTGCAAGCTGGCTTTCTGTTATACACATGCATCCCCAAATACAAGGGTTGGAAATTTCTGATGGTGGTGCTTGGAGTTGTGCAAAAATCGATAATGGTTGAAATTCCATATGAAATCCCTATACCAAGTCCTTTTGTTATAAAAGTTGGGAGAAATACTTTGAATAATTAATGACCGAAGGATAGGATTTACCACAAACGTTTTTGAGTTCAGTCAACGGAACAATGCATTGCGATTGCATTCATACATTTGAACAGAAAAAGCAAGTCCTCCGGAATTCCGGAATCTACTAGAATAGCTGCAAGTGAATTTGATTTGTAAGTTTTTTTTTTTTTTTTTGTTTTTGTTGAATAACTATTGAATAAATGGAGAATTTTATATAATATATGTGATCAGTTTGTAATCATAAATAAATAATATAAAAACTTATTATCCTCCTTTGAGATAAGATAGCTGTATCCTTAATGAATTAACTTATTTCTTGACGAGATTATCAAAAAGTTTTTAATTCAAAAGAAAACTGACTTCTCTGTGGCCCTGCTGTTTCTCAATCAGAAAGTTCTACAAGAAGTTTCCTCCCAGGGAGTTTTCTTTTTACTACAATAAACTACACACACACACAAGTACATAGTTAATAAGATATTTTTACTTATTGCATAAAACTAGCAGGTATTCCGTATGTATATTAACCATGGGAATCATTTTCACAGTACTTAAAGGAATATAAATCCAGCATAAGTTGCCTGGCATGGCATCATCATTTCAGACACAAAATTCATAAAGTTTGGAAAATTGCAATCTCACGCGTGTCACATTCTGTCAAGTGATACACACTAGTAGAAGTCTCACCGAGTCTTAAGACTCTAATAAATTCAGAATTTTGACAATTCCGTAATTTATGAAGTCAGCCGTTATGCATGAGAAGTCTTCCTTCTCTGTAGAAGAAAGACCTTGGCTCATGGAGAGAGGCGCGCAAAGAGTAGCTCAAGAAACCCAAACCAGTCCAAGAAAATATATATTCTGTCGCACCAGCCGGTGAATTAAATTCTGGAATAATTTATGGACGCTAACAGGTGTGCTATCTGAAGCTCCTTTCTTTCCTGTATATTTGTATACACATATAAAGCTAGTAGAGGGTTATGCACATAAAAATAGCATCCTTGGGGTAATTTTGGAGAAGGAAAAATAAAAGGTTTTTTTTTTTTTTTTTTGCCATTCTTGTGGACGCCTGGGGCATTGAATTTGTCGCGTTGACTTGCTGACATAAAGCAATGAACTGTGAGGATGTTAAGGCTAGAGAAATTATTTTCAGGAAAGGTATAGGAATCTTCTTTAATCTTTTGGGTTGGGAGAGTAAGCAATTATTCTTGTTGACTCTGAATTATATTGGTAATAGGGCCATTTTTTTTTCTGGTTTGTTTAACTCGCTTTGATTTAGTTTATATTTAAATTAATTTAAAACATTTGCAACATCTAATATTTGTTTGGTTTGTTTGTAAACACCAAAGAAAGGAGAGGAGAAGGATGAGGAGAAGGAGGAGGAGGAGGAGAAGGTGGAGGAGGAGGAGAAGGAGGAGGAAAAAGAGGAAGAGGAGAAGGCGTAGGGGTAGGAAGAGGTATAGGAGGAGGCAGAAGATGAGGAGTAGAAGGAGGCAGAAGATGAGGAGTAGAAGATGAGGGAGGATGAGGAAGGATGAGGAGGAAAATAATGAGGGGGATGTGGAAGAGGAGGAGGGGGAAGTGGAAGAGCAGTAGCGGAAGTAGAAGAGGAGGATGAGGAGCTGGAGAAGGAGTAGGAGGAAGAGGAGGAGGACCAGAAGGTAGAGGAGGAAGAAAAGGAGGAGGATAATTAAGAAGAATAGAAGTAGGAGGAAAATATTAAGAAGGTAAATTGAGTGAAAGGGATATGAAGAGGATGGAGGCAGTAACATCATAAGTGCAACCTGCATTTTTTAGTTTTTTACATAGATAATCTCTCTAGATTTTATATAACCGACAACAATCCACAGCAAATTCACTCCGGGAGATATTAATTATGCTCTGAAAAGAACGACTGGAGTGTAGTTGCCGAAACTGTCAATCAAACATCAGATCCATATATATATATATTTTTTTTTACTAACACAAGGTGATAGGGTTCTCGAAAATAACGCAAAATGTGTGTGTGCGGTGTAGCGCGCGATGGTGAGGGGGATGGGGCTAAGCTTGCTCCTTCATTTTTATGAATCACCCTATAAATCCTGAAGTTTATAATTTTTGCGCCCTCATCATGAATTTCAACATACAGCCCAGATTAAATTACCGAAAACGACACTTGTTTACCTGGAAAACGGCCTCTAAGATCTCCTAGAAGAACGGACAATTAATTCCGCCACGATGATAGAAAAAGAAGAAAGTGTTTTTTAATGTCAGAGCAATATATTGGTGAATTTCTTCTGGGTTGGCCTATCGTCTAAGTCGGCCAACTGCGATTTTTTTACTTGTGACTACTAGCGAACGCGACTAAACTTCTCTCAATGACAACGAACTTTTCGTGACATTATTGCATTTGGAGCGTGTTTTGAAATTGTAAGCAAAGTTTTTTTGCTTTATTTTGTTTTTTTTTAGCAGCAGGGAATACGATTAGAAAGGTAATTGAAAACATGCAATCATTAAGGTATATATTGTGAATGAGTTGTATGGTTCAGCTGGAAAACAAACCAAGAGGAAAATTCAGTCCTGTAACATGTTTGGTTGTGCTGTCACGTAATGCGGCATTGGCACCTCCCATCAAGGCTTGCCACTTTGTGTAGGCAGGGTTTGATCAATGTAATTCTGTGCTTGGAAAACGCCATAAAAGCTTGCAGTACCAATCCCAGCGAAGTCCGCCAATAAAACATCAGCTAAAAGAAAATGTATGCCCAAAAGACGGCAGAAGAAGCCTTCTGCAAAAGAAAATTCCACTTTTTATTTCATTCCATTAATTTTTCCAGGTCATTATTTCAACACATATTTCGTTGATCAGTATGTTCAGCAAGTGTTTCTTTTCCCCAGACCTTTCCAAAGATGTACTTGGATTGACAGAATTCTTCCTTAAACAGAAGTTATGGACGAAATTCAAAAACGTGGCCAACCCTGCCGACATTCGGCATTCACCTATATATAACTTTTTGGAAATAACTGAAGATATATTCCATGAAAAACCATAATAATAGCTCGACAAAAATCAGAAATTTACCTACACAGTAAAAAATAATTCCCTAAAGTGAGTGGCAAGAATTTGTGCCAACAAACATTTGTCGATAAGATTGGGGAAAGCTTCACCTTGGAAAATGTAGATTAGGTTTTTATCCCTAAAATATAGGGAATTTTTGTTTTTTTCCCTTAAAATTTAGGGAATTCTCACTTTTTTTAAATTATTCCGCTAAAATGTAGGGAATATTCCCTATAATGTAGGGAACATTCTCAAAAATGTAGGGAATTTTAAATATCATTTGATTTTTTCTTAATATGCAGAGACTATTCCCTAAAATGTAGGGAATAAGTGATAGCGCCACACCCCACCATAGGTGATAGAACACCACGCCCTTTAAAAATCATAAGAATGAGGTGAATTGTGAATAGCTCATTTGTTATGGCCTAAGTAGTACGGAAATTATGTTGTTGGGCTGGGCACGCTCAAACAAAATATTGAAAAATAATATATGACTTGTTTTCGAAAACAATGTGTGAATTATATAAACGAAAATATATATCCATAAGAAATGTAGCATAATACCTAATTTATTGAATGTTCCATTGATTTGAGGAAATTAAACTGATTTACCTTTTATATCAGAGAAAATTACATTTATTTTTAGGGAAAAACGTGTCTTAAATTTAGGGAAGTCCTATTATTTTTTAAAGTGTACCTCAAAATTCTGTTTGATTCGAAAGAGCAGAATTTTTAATTTGCAGGCAAAGCAGAGTCCCGAAAACATTTTCCTTTGCTTTTTCCAGAGAAACGATTTCGAAGACCCAGAAGACCTGATCGTAGATTCACTCAAAAGAATTTTCACTTTTTTTTTTTGTTTTTTTTTTTTTTTTTTTGTGTAAACTACTTTAAATACCCTAGAAGAAGCTGAATGGATCCCACGATTCTAGAATCATTCAAAACAGCAAAATTTTTACTTTAAACCCAGGAAAAAAAACCCAAAAACGAGATTTTTATATGTTTTCGAGAAAACGGCTTCAAAGAACACAGAAGGTGGCATTTTTACCCCATGATCCTAGATTCAATTAAAGGAGTGGAATTTCATGCTTGTAGGTGAGAATAAAATCTCGAAAATTAACGACTTCATGCACACAAAATTTGGAATTTCTGGTCAAAAAATGATCACATTATGTTTTAATAAAAATGTAGGCCTTATGCATAATAAAATGGAGAAAACACATTTTCAGTGGCGTAGCAAGTGTAATTCAGTTATGGTTGGGGGGGGGGGGGGGGAATTTTGTCTTACATATGTATTTTTATTTATGTATGTATATATAATAATAAAAATATGTATATAAACTATAAAAAATTATAAATTATTTATGAAAGTATTATTTTTAAAATATCAGTGGCGTACGCAATTATTTTTGCCATTATACAAATGGCACATATACATATTTCATTATTTATTTTATATGACTATAATTTACAAATTTTATAAAAATTACTACGTCCGACATCTATGTGCTAGTAGAGAAGCTATATATTTACAAAAATTTGTAATACGTTCGAGGCTGGAACGAGCAGATAAAATTTATTGAGAAGATATATTGGCGCCCAAGATATACACAGGCGCGTGCAAAATTGTCAGTAAGTCGCGCCCGTGATAGTCACGGGCATGTGCATGAAGTGGTTAAATATGTTTCCCGTTTCAAGATAACGGACTCAAAGATCAAGAAGGAGCAAATCAACAACACGATCCTAAATTCAGGACAGAGCAAAGTTCTGAAAACGATTTTATTTTTCTGCCATTTCAAGAACAATTGCCACAAAAAGTCAGAAGTACGGAAATTTTCCCTGATCTTAAACTCGTTCGAAACAAAAATTTCTGCTTTCAAGTCATAGTAAAATCATGAAAACTAAATATTTTGGACTTTTTCAAGAAAATCGTTTGAAAGATCGAGACAAACCAGAATTTATTCCCTAATCCAAGATTCATTAAAAAGAAGTGCAATTTGCACTTTGAGACCAGAGCAAAACCGCAAAATATCAATTTTTTCCTTGTATCGTGTCTTTCTGGTCTTGATTCACTCTTATTTGTGGATTTACTATATAAAGGGTTTTCCAATAAGAGGTGTTATTTTAATTAGCCAGCTATTTCGGTAGATGTCACTCTTGGAGCTGTCATTTTTTGACATTTGACAAGTAGAAACTACGCCATTAATAAAAATGGAACGATACACGATTCAACAACGCATTGAAATTCTTATAATTCACTATAAAAATGGTGCAAATGTGGCAGAGACGGTTCGTAAAACTCGAACATTTTTGGGTCGTCGTGAAGCACCTTGTCGGACCGCAATACAGAAATTGGTAGAAAAATTCGAGCTGTCGGGACAAGTTAGTGATGCGAAGAATAAAACCCGTGCACGTCGCTCAAGAACACCCGGAAATATTGCTGCTGTAGCCGAAAGTGTTGAAGAAAACCCAGGTTTATCCATTTCTCGTCGTTCTTTGGAATTAGGCATTCCACAAACGTCATTACACCGTATTTTGCATAAAGATTTGGGTCATAAGGCTTATAAAGTTCAGTTAACACAAGAACACAAGAACTCAAGCCGGGCGATCATCAACAACGTCGAGTCTTTGCTGATTGGGTCCTTGAAATGCAGGAAAATGATCCGGAAATCCATCGAAAACTCATCTTGAGTGATGAGGCCCATTTCCACCTCGACGGCTTCGTCAAAAAGCAAAATTGTCGCATTTGGGGCTCGGAAAACCCATGAGTTTTTGTTGAAAAGCCTCTCTATCCTCAACGTGTGACTGTTTGGTGCGGTTTATGGTCCCGCGGGGTCATTGGACCTTACTTTTTCGAAAATGAGGCTGGAGCAACGTTTACTTTCAACAAGACGGCGCTACGTGCCATACAAGCAACGAAACCATTGATCTTTTACGGGAAAAGTTCCCGGACCGTGTTATCTCTCGAAGAGGTGATCACAATTGGCCACCGAGATCTTGTGACTTAACACCTTGCGACTTCTTCCTTTGGGGCCACGTGAAAGAGAAGGTCTACGCTAACAGCCCAGCGTTGATTCAAGACCTCAAAGATGGAATTCGTGAGGCTATCGAGGACATAGGGCAGCCACTTTGCGATTTGGTTATGGAAAATTTCATGAAAAGGATATGGTCCTGTAGGCGTGATCGTGGTGGTCATTTGGCTGATATTATTTTCCATTATTAACGGCATACCTTCCTCTTTATAATGAAATAAAGATCCGATCATTTATCTCAAAAAATGGCATTTTTCTCTGAATATCAAAATAACACCTCTTATTGGAAAACTATTTATATAGTTCAAACTATTTTTTATCCTTGTTTTTAGTGGCACTATAGTAACCTCTCCTTTTGTGTCATTCATTTATTGAGTCTCCCATGACAAAATCCAAATTCAAATTCAGTTTAAGCATGAATCAGAACATAAACGGTCACACCTCATCAAAACAGAAGACTAAAACTAAAGCGGAAATTCTTGCTTTTCGGTTGAGATTATGGAACTTGGTTGATGAAAACATTATAGAATATCCGTTCAAAGTAACATGAAGCATTTGCCCTTCTTTTTCACTCAGAACGGCGCGAAGTGGCTCTATCGAGTCTACACCTCTTCCAGTGGCGCACCTCATACAATATTATCTCAACAAGAACTATGACAGTGTTAAAATTTTATGCGAGGCTATTAAATGAAGTAAGCTGGAAAGTTACAGGAAACATTAAGAAGTTGCGTTTTCTAATAGGAATCTAATAGCAATATATGAGATGGGTTCATTAAGTATCTCTGCAATTTTTTCCTGTGGAATAGCGTGGATACTAAGGGGCATTACCAATCGAACGACCGAACACAATTCTGGAAGTTGAGAGCCATACTCATCGATTCCATAAACGTCCATTGGAAACTAAACTGATCCTGATGAATCCGTTTATTAAAATGCTTAACAGAAAAACTGTTTTAAGATGCTGATTTACGGCATCCTCGGAAATAAAGGGATTTCGAATAAGAGGTGTTATTTTGATATTCAAAGAAAAATGCCATTTTTTGAGATAAATGATCGGATCTTTATTTCATTATAAAGAGGAAGGTATGCCGTTAATAATGGAAAATAACATCAGCCAAATGACCACCACGACCACGCCTACAGGACCATATCCTTTTCATGAAATTTTCAATAAACAAATCGCAAAGTGGCTGCCCTATGTCCTCGATAGCCCCACGAATTCCATCTTTGAGGTCTTGAATCGACGCTGGGCTGTTGGGGTAGACCTTCTCTTTCACGTGGCCCCAAAGGAAGAAGTCGCAAGGTGTTAAGACACAAGATCTCGGTGGCCAATTGTGATCACCTCTTCGAGAGATAACACGGTCCGGAAATTTTTCCCGTAAAAGATCAATGGTTTCGTTGCTTGTATGGCACGTAGCGCCGTCTGGTTGAAAGTAAACGTTGTCCAGATCAATACCATCCAATTCCGGCCATAAAAAATCATTAATCATCTGTCGATAGCGCAATCCATTCACCGTAACTGTTGCTCCAGCCTCATTTTCGAAAAAGTAAGGTCCAATGACCCCGCGGGACCATAAACCGCACCAAACAGTCACACGTTGAGGATGATAGAGAGGCTTTTCAACAATAACTCTTGGGTTTTCCGAGCCCCAGATGCGACAATTTTGCTTGTTGACGAAGCCATCGAGGTGGAAATGGGCCTCATCACTCAAGATGAGTTTTCGATGGATTTCCGGATCATTTTCCTGCATTTCAAGGACCCAATCAGCAAAGACTCGACGTTGTTGATGATCGGCCGGCTTGAGTTCTTGTGTTAACTGAACTTTATAAGCCTTAAGACCCAAATCTTTATGCAAAATACGATGTAATGACGTTTGTGGAATGCCTAATTCCAAAGAACGACGAGGAATGGACAAACCTGGGTTTTCTTCAACACTTTTGGCTACAGCAGCAATATTCTCGGCTGTTCTTGAGCGACGTGCACGGGTTTTATTCTTCACATCACTAACTTGTCCCGACAGCTCGAATTTTTCTACCAATTTCTACCAAAAGTGACATCTACCGAAATTGCGGGCTAATTAAAATAACACCTCTTATTGGAAAACCCAGTGCCGAAAACTAGAACAAGCTGGTTAATGACATTATCACAAATTTGCAAATCATGCCTTCTACGATATCTCTCATACTACACTCTCATCTAGAAAAGATCAGTGATAACATGGAAGCATACCTGGAAGATCAATGCGAGCATTTCCATCTAGATTAATGAACTTTGAAGGTGACTATCAGTGTAAAAACATTAACAAAATTTCTGAAAACAAACACAAATAATAAAATCGTAATAATTACGACATAAATTTACCTGAGTAAGCCGTAGTTACCTATACATGCAGATACATTTAATAAAAATTTAATGCAGAACCCTATTTACTTACTGGTTTCGGCTACGTTTATCGGATAAAAGGCATACATCTCTATATACAAACACACACACACACCCAGAGATCCAGACATTGCTTTCTGCAATGTAAAAGGACCACCTGTTGAGGCATATATAAACAACCTGTACGCTCTGCACCAAAAGCTCCCAGTGCTCCTGTTAGCTTCCTTCTATTGTACGTTGTAGACACCTTCATACATACATCCATACATATACATATATATACGTAGATTTGTGACTACATCTCCTTTACTTTGCGAAAGAAGGCAATTTAGGTTGTAGATAAGTCGTTACGTGTGTAATTGTGGTTTAATTAAGAAAATTGATAATTAGATCAGATGGGAAATGGGAGGGCGGTTGTCCTTTACTAAAGGATTTCTGAAGTCTGCATGTAAGGAAGAAACATGTTTCAGTTCATTTTAGTGACGTCGTATAATCGTAAGACGAACAAAATTCTCTTTACGCTCCCAGACTTGTAATTTCAATATACATGTACAAGAAAATAACCGTATAACCACTTGGAATATTCGGTAGTTTTGTTTAAACAATGGCTCGCAGTTTCTGCTGTTACGACTTCGTTTAGTCGTGTTTCATATTACCCCGGGGCACTGAGACTTTGTGCTTTGTACACACGGCAAAATTTCATTAACGTTAAGTAAATTATGAAAACTTCTCGAGTATACACAAGAATTTAAGGATCTTTCAAGATTTTATGTAAAAAAAAAAAAAATGAGATTAGTGAATTACAAAATTTAATTGTTATTAGAGAGTTAATTAAGATAATTGGATATATGAAATTGTATGCCAGTGTAAAATTTTAAGGTTTCTTCAAAAGTGGTGGCTTTTGAAATAGTGATTTTTCTGTTTTGGCAGCTGCTTCAATAGATAAAATAAAATGGTTGTCCCGTTTTTTAGAAAGCTATGAGATCATAAAAAGTCATATCACATTCAAGCAATTCTCAGGCCTGTCCTCCCTCACGCTCCCTCATGGCTTACTTTAGAGAATTGTAAAAAAACAATAATAACACTTCTCAGTATTATCACCGCCATTTTTACAATAACAAAATACCTTTTGACAGATGTAAGCTTGATAAACCAAAATTTCCATCATTGAGTAAGGCGAGCCTTGCCTCCTAGCTTTAAGTCTAGCTGTTCGGCTTGGTTTTGTGTTGCCTCATTTATAAACATGTGGCGACTCATCTGTGTCGGTTTGATCATTTCCGAACTTTTATCCAACCATCGTGTAAACCGGCTGACACTCATTTCAAAATTCACCGCTAGTAATACTAGTTTTCTGAACGTATAAAGCCGTAGTTAGGTGGGGGTTGAATTATACGAAAAAAAAAATTTTTAAAATGACTTCTGTTCTCAAGAAAAGGCCAAAGTACAATGAGAAACACACAACAATGTTGGCAACTTAGTTGGCAACAATGTCGCATTTAAAACACAGTGAATGTGACGAGACCAGTGTATTTGACAGCTGTCAAAGTTTTATTTACTGTTAAAGTAATGGAATCAAGGAAAAAAATTTAGACAATATATAAAACTGCAAAGCATAAAGAAAAGACAGAAAAGAAGATGATGGATCGGTGAAATCAATAAGGATCGGGACAGACTAGGATTTTTTGAAACTTCATTCAAACTGATGCGAGAAAAGGATCGCGAAATTCTTTTCAAAGCCACAAGTATTTCAGTACAGCCATTGAAAAGGCGGATGCCTTCGAACAACTTCGGGAGAACTTGCGCGAAATCAATATTACAGAGGAAGTGCGAATTCATATAAGTTTACGTAGGCAAATAAGAGGTGCATATTTCGAAAATTTATTATAAAAGTTTAAAATTTGGTTAGTTTTTTAGTTTAATATCTTTTGAGTTATTTATAGTTATTAGTTTAAGTTCAAGATCAGTTTAAACGTGTAAAAAACTAAATATCTTTTTTTTTCCTGACTTCTGAATGGATGTGCTGTTACCTTTCTGTGCTGTAATCAGGTATACGATCCCAGACAAAACTACGCAAAGGTATTATATTACAATGACTTGTTTTCAGTTACTAGGACAAGAAATTCATGTTTTTAGGAGTTCAATAGGTGCGAGATTAAGCGGTAATAGCTCCTTAACCGTCAAAGATAGAACGTAAGTAAAATAAGTTAAATTAAAGAGAATACTCTGGGCTTTCGAAATTTTGTAAAAAAACGGAAATAAGAAAGAAATAAGAAAAAAAATTAACAAAAAGCGACATTTTGAATTTGAAGCGTCGTAATTCTGGAGTGGAGAGGGATACGGGAGTGGTTGAGCAGTCTTTCGAAAGGCCACGAAGTTCTGCGTACCATACCGTCTTAAACCGTGCAGGGTGTACTTTTGAAGATATAGGGTGTTAAATGAAAAAAGATATTTTTTTACTTATCACCCTGTAAATCGACAGGGTGACGTTTTGCCCCCCCCCCCCCCTCTGCCATACGATTTTTTACTTGTCTGGACGAGAGGAATCATCTGCGACACAGAGTTTAATTACATCTGGATTAGGTTCAAATTCCACAGGCACAACATCTATTTCTGTTTCCTTTATTGCAGCCCGAATATGGCTGTTGACGACACGGTATCCGTATTTGACAATATCTCCAACAATATTGATCATTTGCTCTCCGCCTCTCTCTCTCTCTTCCGAAATCATCCTAGCAGGCGATTTTAATGTCCAAAATATACTTTGGCTCAGACATTCTTCTGCCACAAGCCCTGCGGGTCAATTTGTCGAACTCTTTTGTGAATCGTTTAATTTGCAACAGCTAGTGGATGCACCCACGCAAATTCCTGATGCAGCTGGAGCTAGAGGTAATTTATTAGAACTGTTTTTGACCTATCACCCCGACAAATATTCCATCTCAGTTGAATGTCTCCTGTGCCGCCCTACTTCAGTACCTACAAGTAGGCTTCTATGGCACTATGAAATGCTGATTGGGAAAATCTCAATCAGTATCTTAGAGAAATTGATTGGTCGGTCTGTTTTGCTTCGGGGGATGTTGATGACTTAATAACATTCTAAATTTTGGCATGCATGAATACATTCAGTATTTCTACAGCAGATCTCAACAACAATAAAATCGTTCTTGGTGTAACGGTAAGTGCAACCAAGAAATAAAAGCAAAAGTCTGCTTTTCGCTCCTATCAACTGCATCCTTGTCCAGAACTGAAACAAGTCTACAAGACTGCATGGAACACCTGTAAGTCAATTATCCAGAGAGAAATTTTTTTTTTTTACCAGAGTGTCAGAGAAAAGAATCTTGGCAAACCACAAGGGAAGCAAAAGTTTCTGGTCTCTGGTCTCTGGTCAAAACCATTAAGAAGAACTTCAGCAGTTCCTCTATACCTTCACTACTTAATAACGGTGAAGTAATTGTGGACTCCTTAAGGGGATTCACTTCTGCAAAGCCGCAGGCCCTGACGGTTTTCGCCCCTGTTAATTAAAAGCTGCCCCTCATCCTTGGCTAAACCTCTGCGCAAACTATTCTACTTGTCGCATTCGACAGGATAATTTCCAACTGCTTAGAAACTAGCTCACTTTCAGCCTATTCCCAAAAAAGGAGACGGAAGCAAACCTTCCAATTATCAAGCAATTGTTATCACTTCGATTGTGTTGAAGGTTTTTGAATCTATCATTAACTCCAAATTAATTAGGTATCTAGAAATCAATCAACTTATCAACGATCGGCAATATGGCTTACGGACTGGATGCTCATCTGGTGGTTTGTTGAAATTTTTCACGGAACGTTGCAACTGTAGCTTTCACAATTTGGGTGAGTCCAAAATCGTTGCTTTGCATATTTCAAAGGACTTTGATAGAGTCTGGCGTCCTGCCCTTTTAGCCAAACTTAAGGCACTTGGTCTGTCCCCTCCTCTTCTATTATGGATTGAAACTTTCCTATCTAGTCGCCAGATACGTGTTGTATTAGATGACGTTACAACTGAACCTCAACCCATAAAAACGGTATGCCTCAAGGTTCTGTTTTCTCTCCAACTCTCTTTTTAATTTTCATTAATGAATTGCTTTCCCTTACTTTCAATCCCATCCATAGTTTCGCCGATGACAGTACCCTTGATTTCGCTTACTGCGTTGATACTTTTGCAGACTGCAGAGGGAATGTCGAATGTGTTAAACGAGATTACATGATTAGATCATTGAGTAACGATCCTGTCAATATCCTCGCTTGGGGCAAGACGAATCACATCGAATTCAAGCTGTCTCATCTCAAGATCATAATTTATCCCTAATCCCGTTTCATTTGATGGCGCATTGATCTACGATACACCCACTTTTTATGCATTCTTGGCATTAACATTTCCAGTAAGTTAAACTGAATAGATCACATCTTCTCAGTTGCAAAAGAAGCATCGCAATATCTTGGATTTCTGAAAAGGTGTAAGAAATTGTTTAGCCCGTCAAATCTAGCGCTCCTCTACAAGTCTTATATCAGACCTAGAATGGAACACAATTCCCATATCTGGGGCGAAGCTGGTCGCACAGCCTTAGCTTCATTGAATATTGAACAAAAGAGAACCTTCAAGCTCATTGGCGATTTAGTAATAACTTATCATATCGACTAACTCGAGCACCGTCGCAATGTTGGATCCTTTCCATCCTTTATCGCTACATGCATGGTCAATGTTCCGATAAAATATCTAGTATGATCCTTTGTAGAATGATCCTGCACGCAATACTCGATCTGCAAATCGCAAACATCCTTTTACCCTTAAAATTACCTTCGGCCTTACAATAAAATTCCGTGATGCTTTTTTATCCTGAACTGTGCGAATGTGTACAGTCTAACATCTTCTTTCTTTCCTCCGGCAGAGTTGACATACATCAGCACCTCCACCGCTCTCCTAACATTCCCTAATTCCTTTTGCCTATCTCCTTCCTGCGATGATGTGCTTTGCATCATAGGGTATCTCCCCTGAGCTTGGTTTAATAATATAAAAAAACAAAATTTTTACATATTCTATGTAATTAATATGCACAGATTTTGGTGAACTTTAAATAACCTATTTAAAATTTTGTTAACCTCTTCAAAGTGACCATAGGGTAATTTTTTTTTTTTAAGAAGAAAACAGAAAAACAGAACTATTCTGAAATACCGTTTAGAAAACGCGTTTCTTTACTGCCATATATCTCCATTTCTAACATAACCTGAATATGAAGTCCACCATCGTGAGCTACTATTAAACAATTTTTTTTTTCTTTACTTTTAAAATATTTTCTTTTTCGAATATAGTTTTTATTTACTTTAAAGCAGATATTTTTTATTTTAAATAATTTTTAAATTTCTAACCAATAGTTTGTGGCATGTATAGTAGGCAAAAAAAAACAGAAAAGCAAACTTCTAAGAGGTTGCTCAGGTGAAGGTGAACTCTAACAAAAACCGCCAAAGTACACAAAATCCTCGCTAACGTAGGCATATATTCTACATTTCAAAATCATAATACGAAACATATATATTATAAAGGATTAAAGAATTAAAACCACAAATACCATGCATATGAACTTAATTCAGAAAACGTCATATACGTTATTCACAGGAACTAGATCTTTTCATAAAGAATCAAGAAAAACTCATTCAGAAGGCGAAATTCGCGATTTTTTTTTCTTTTACTTCATACCAAAACATTAATTAAAATATTTTCATTTGAAATATCAAACAAATATATATATTTGTAGTAAGGGGTAAGTTGTCTAGAGAAATAAAAGAGAGGGAGACGAAAAGAAAAAAAAACATGATGTTCAATAGAACAGACGTTCATTTGACCGTGAATAGACGTCTCGAATTGAATAGGCTTTTACGAATTTATCATTAGGCTGAAATGAAGCCGAATAGAATGCGTATATTCAGTGGCACTTCCATTTAATAAATTAAGGAAATGCCTTTGATGCCCACCCACATACATCTCACTCGACCAGCTCAGTTCACAGGAGCATGAAATTCACTTTTCTCTCTGAAGAAACTTGAATAGAACCCCGCCCGTATACGAGTATATGCCCCAAGAGGTGGCAATAGCAACTAAAGGAGAACATTCCAAAAAGGCATTTCTTTCATCTTACTAAAATAAGAAGAAATCCTTTAAAGGATTTTACACATCAATCATTCTGTACAACTGTGAACTTTGATATCTATCGGTGATAAAAATTCCATCTTTGAACGCCTAGTAAATTTATCTTATCGCTACTGATAAGGGTCCTGATAGTGTGAAACAACCCCTTACAATTGACGAGTGCTTGCTTACAATATATACTTAATATCGATTGCAAATTCAAGAAGCAATCACACGAGTCACTAGAACTGCAAAACCATCAGGATCAGGATCTCTATTACGTTCGTGTATTACTTCTTCTTAGAGCCTAGTCAGTTGAAAAAAGAAATGAATCGGGCGGGAGCGGCTGGTTTTTTAATAAATGGAAACATGTTTCCTAGTTTTTTTTTTTTTCTTTTGCCCTCTCTCTAGTTTTATATATATAATATGTGTCGTCCCTGTGACCAAGCCAAGTATGGAATTTTAAGGGGTTGTCCCTGTTTTTGTGTCGATATCGTATATTCTTATAGGGTGGAAAGTGCTTGGACACGTTTTATTAATTTACAGAAACACATATACCTAAGAACAACAACAAAAAATGCCCGTTGATAATTGAAAATACTCACATCCCTTTTGTATAGCTGACTGGTGTTAATTACAGATTTAAGGTCTTTTCCATGAAATTGATAATTTTAATCACGTACTTATGTATGACTGCCCTGGGGAAAGTCATCAAACACAATGTACATCCGTATCTCGCCTGTACGTACTTATATAGGTATGTGCCCCTATACGTTTCTCTCTTAATGATGTCCTCAAGTTTAGTGCAAATAATTAAACAAATTCATATTTTGATGGGTTTATTTCTGTATTTTCTAGCTGGCAGAAAAAGTACTTATTTGGTTTTCATTACTCTTATAAGAGTTGGGGACTCAATCCTTACACAGCAAATGAAATTTCTGCTTTTTACCCTCTTTTTACATTTCTATTCCATATACCTAGTAAGATTTTGTATAATACTCTTACGGCTCAAAGCACAAAATTTCTAGGGTAAATATTTAGGGCTGTAGAGTAGAACGTGTCAACGTGACGACCGACTCGACTAGACTTGACGATGGAAAATATTGCAAATATCCTTCAAATGGCACGTGAACGCACTTCCGAACCGAAGCCGCATTTCTCCCTTTTAATGCGGGTATCCCACAGAACAGCAGAAAAAAGGGGTATTCAATCGTCCCACACCTTTAACTTCTTTTGTATTATTTCCTCCTCCTCTCATAACGTCCTACACTTGTTAAATATCCTTTGTAGTCGGTTTTTCGCATCATCACACATATGCATGTATGATGTTGAACGCACATTTTTACAGATTTTTTTTTTCTTTTTCTTCTTAATAAGGAAAGGGTAATAATGGGTTCGAAATTGTGTGATTATTATTATTCCACCGAGAGTTTCCAATTCGTTCCTCAAGGAGCCATATATAGAATGGGTGACACTGACATGCGTCTGACGTTGACTGATGGGTGACTGTGTCGTCCTTTATATTCATCCCTCTGGATCAAGAATAGAATTTCTATTTTTTATTTTTTATTTTATTTTTTTTATTTTGGAAAGTATTTAGGTAATGGATGAAGAAAACTCCCTCTTATATATTTATATATAATAAGTACATACCAACGTACGTAGAATCCCTTAATTTTCTATTGAAAATATGCAAACCTAAATACACTAAGGATTTCTCCCATAAATTTGTCTGATCATAGGACTAAAGTGATTCGTATTGTATATACACTTGACTGCATCTTTTCTTCTCGGGTGTCTAAAAAAAAAATTGTTGGCTTACAAAAGATTATATAAGTGCGGATAGCATTGCTACATAAGCAAGTGGCTTTAAGTAATTATTTCACACTATTTTGCTTGTTTGGATGGAAACGTTGAGATGAATTGAATTGAAATTAACTAATGCACTTAAAAGAAACGCATGGTATGAAAACAGATCTTTCGAATTAACTAATTACAATTGTATGCAATCTAAGTAATTACGAATATGGTAGCCATCTCTTAATAGTAAATGTTCAAAGCTACAGAGCTATTCTATAGCTATAAATCTTGTGCACATACGTATGAAAAAATCGAATGTCTAATGCAAGGAGTACTTTTTTTGTGAGGTTGACTGATTATGTGTTACCAGAATTTATTTATACAGGGATGTCACACAAAATATTAATTGAAAAATTGGTTGTAGGTGATTCAACTGCAGATCGAACCACACCTACATATGGATTACAATTGGTAGCTTTTACAGAAGAAAACAATTTTCTGAATGTAGGTAGACAGACTGTTAGTAGAATTTACCATTCTAATTGGAAGAGATACAATGTACATAAGACTACATGATAAAAAAAAAACAAAAGTAAAAAATTCTCAATGCGTTACAAATTCATAATGCGAGTGCAAAACTCGTCCTGTTTCATGAATTTTTGAACAATTTAAAACAGAATTAATTCAAGCTTAAAATTTAAGTCTGTAGAAAATGTTTTATTAAATATCTCGAGAAATCGCAGTTCGTAAACATTGTTACAATTCGTAATTATATAGGGTGGGCCAAAAGTCACGACAGCGTTTGAAAATTGACTAACTTTTTTGTGTATTATTATTTATTTATTTTTTTCATTTTTTTTAATGTAATATGAACTTTGCATAATTTAAATTTTAATAATGAAAAAAAAATGTCAGATAGATAACCACCATTCTCATCAATGCACAATTGGGCTCTTAACAACACGCAAAGTATCAGGCTATTTTGCCCTAATCTCACCTTCAATATTGTGCTTTTAGCTGCTCTATAGTTTGAGGCTTTGTTAGTTTCGTTAACGTGTAAGATGCAGACTTTAACTTGGCTTAGGGGTACGCTTCAAAATCAATTTCAATTCCTTCTGCTCAACTCTTCAGGCTTTATCTACTCGTATTTAATTTAGCGAAAATGCGTGCTGACTCCGGCAGGTCTTATCTACGTTGAGATTTTTAAGCTTAATCACGTATGTAAATAAACATCAGTTGTTAATGCTGTCTTTAGCGACATTGTGGTTATTGTAAACAGAGCCCCCCATTGGTCATGGACATCACCAATACGGAAGAGGAACACATTTGTTATCTCATGGTGGTTGAAACAAAGTTATCTTAAGACCAAGTTAGGAAGTAAGAAGAGATTTGCTTAACACTAGATTGCTTTTTATTTTTGTATACATGATATACATAAATGCATTTATTAATAGTTGTATTTACCGCCCCTCCACTCCCCGCTACATTATTTCTGATATATGTATGTGTTATACCCATATAGCTCAAAAGCTTGAGAAATTTAAATCAATTAACACTCAGCCGACCGATCGGAGAGATCTCACTTTTTCACTTTAGCCCTTATGTATAGAACTAAGTAGTTATTGCGAAAATGCTGCCTTGTTCGAGTATCAGATGGCTCCACTTGTACCATTTTGAACAGTTTTAAAGTGATAGAATGTAAGAGTACAGCCATTCCACACGAAACCGATCACCTTGGAACCCGACCATCTCCGATTTGGATGAAACTTTCACAATTTGTAAGGAATACCAAAATAGCTTACCCATTCCCCCCCCCCCCACTGGGGAAGTTAAAAATTTCGTGATTATACGATGGATGAAGCAAAATTTTCAAAAAATCGTATATCATATAGAAAAAAGTGTTAGAAGTCCTCTCTAGTGAATAATACTATTTTTTTTGGAAAAAATAGATTAACAATTTTTTTTTTCGTTCAGTGCTGCTAATTTTTTTACAAAAATATAAAGCAATAATTTGGTATTTGAACCAGAAAAAACGGTTGATCTGTTCTCGAGGTGTGTGTGTGGGTGTGGGTGTGTGTGTGTGTGCGTGTGTGTGTGTGTGCGCGTGTGCGTGTGTGTGTGTGTGTGTGTGTGTGTGTGTGTGTGTGTGTGTGTGTGCGTGTGTGTGTGTGTGGCTGTGTGTATACGTTCATATATGCGGGGAGTGTAACTCTCCACGTCGAATTTAATAGAAAAAAATTCATTCAACGTCGATATGTTCACCATTGGAAACTATCAGAGCACTTCTTAGGCAAACGGAACGAAAAACTAATATAAACAGGAGGTGAAAAAGCAAGACTGTCATATTCACCAGTGGGAAAAGAATTGAAAGAAACAAAGAAGCAGCTTCAAAGTAAGAAGAAATGTAGATCTCAACCTAAACACAACAAAGAAATCCTACTCGTGGAAAAGAAAGAAAGAATCAGAAATTTGAATCCAGTTCTGAAAATGAAGAAGCGTAGTGTTTTTGTCTTGTGTGTGTTGAGCTTTTTCAAACAGCTTAAATCGGCTCATGAGTCTATCTTGCACGTATAGGAATAAATTTTATACACGTCAAAACTATGTCAGTGAGATCTCATCTAATTAAGAAGATTGAAGATTGAAATGCTCTATTTCTTCCTGCCCTCTTAACGAAACGCATCAGGTCTTGGTACGGAAGGTTTTTCAGCTCACCCACAGATAGAAGGGCAGACCGTAAAGTATCCAGTCTGTTCCGGGCGAAGGCTATCCCTCCAGGCAGGATAAACACTCAGGGCTGTCAACAACTCCCATCCTTGTTAGATGTTGTTATAGTTCTACATTGACTCGTGTTTCGTACACCTGCTGGTACTCAGGTTCGCCCATCTCTGCTGATGCTTCCTATGAACATCCGGTTTGATGAGAGACCCGCTACTCGAGGTGGCAATGCCTACGGTGGGTTCCGGTCCGAGGAACGGATAATCAGAGCCAGCCCTAGCTAAATGGTCAGCCCTTTCATTCCCCATGATTCCAATGTGACCAGAACCCACAGAAGGGACACCTTGTTGTGGATACACTACTTATCCACAAAAGACCTGAAAACCCCAAGTAACTTAGATGTTATCCAAGGGCCACTCAGAGCCTTCAAGACTGCCTGACTATCCGAAAGGATAGAAATGTCCTTCCCCTTGATTTGCATATGAAGAGCTAACTTCGCTGCCATTGATATGGCGAGGACTTCAGCCTGGAAGGCAGCGGTGTGTCTTCCAAGTGAGTACTTCATCCCAATAGCAGGCTCAGGAAAGTAGACACCCGCCCCAACTCCCTCATTTGTGAGAGAGCCGTCAATGACATTAGCCGGTCTAGCCGTCCTCGCAACATCCCCATGTGCGCAATCTGCACACAGCCCTTTCGGCATCTGCCTGAATGACAAGATCCAAGGATGGCAGATTAGCAGCAAGAGCAGCAGTAGATCTCAAGGAGCCCGTAGTAATTCTCAAACAGGCAAGCCTTGCAAGCGTCCTCGGCCACCATACACAGGAGGCATATGTAAGCATGGATGTAACAATCGAGGAGTACATCCAGTGCACAACCCTCGGTCTCATGCCAAATGTTCAGCCAAAGGTTATCCTGCATTGAGACAAGACCCTCGTAGCCCCATTAAATTTTGCCTGCAACTTTTCTGTTACTCGCTGTGCGTACGTGCATAACGAGTCGAGGCGAGGCGAGGCGGGGATACAAAAAGAGTTGAAGAAATAAAATGATTGCACGCTATACTATGAGAGTGTTCATAACAACGCTGTGGCAACGCGCGATGTTGTGAGACACGTCGAGGTATCAAGAATGAAATTTTTCATTTTTTTTTTGCGTGGTGCAGCGAGCTAATTTTGATAACCGCCATATTTTTACATGTTTTTTCTTTAATATAATCGAAGGTTTCTTTACTCATTCTCATATACATATTGGAAGAATCTATGACTTTCAGTATGTAAATCTTCATATATGTGGAAGATAGATTTCCTGAAATTCTAATAGCTTATTATTGTGACCCCATACATAAGGCAAACTCTGTAGAAAGGGCTGGACAAACAGAAAATAATTAGTTTTATATCCTTAGAATGGAAATCTTCGCAGTTTTTTTTTTTTTTTTGAAATCTATTGAAATCTCTCCTTAGTATAATCGAAGGTTTCTATACTGAGAATCATATATTGGAAGAATCTATCAGGATCAGTTCGTGAATCTTCATAGAGATGATGAAATTCGTCAATATCCAGACGTTTCATATTTATTGGGTGGCAAGCAAAACAGCGGAAAATACACTTACTATGTGAAAAATGCCGCATAGTTGCACTACTTGAAAAACACAAAATTTCTTCTTCAGAATCTGATGACATAAATTATATGCTCTCACTTCGCGATTTACCAAGAAACTGAACGCCTTGTTGTGAACACTACACCTCGAGATGTATCTTCACATCTCCTAGCCTCGACTCGTCTAGCCACACCTCGCCTAGCCACGCCTTGCCTTGTTGTGTACATACCCATGACAGAGATTCGAAAAGTGTAGCCAACCATACCGGATCTCCCAAGATATCTCAAAATCTGTTTAATCGATTTTGATAAAATTCAAACTACATATTCTTTATAATATTATCTAAGATGTAACATGGATTCTTTTTTTCATTATATACGTGAAAAATAAAAATTATTTTATATATTTAATAGCTGAGTCAAAACTTTTTTTGTTTTATTTTTATACCCATTTTTTGGAATACCAAGTAAAATGAAAACAATCAAAAATATGAAAAATAATTAATAAGCTGTACTTACATCGATATCTAGGAGCGCTCTGTAAAAAAAAAATATATAACAAGTCAGAATTATGTTGTACAACTAAATTTAAATTTTTTTTTTTTTTATCTCGATGAAAATCCTCTCCTCTTATTACTGGTTTTATGCTAAGTAGGTATAGAGAATAACAAGAGAAAATTCCAACCAAAAATATTGCCCGCGGTATATTTTTTTAGAATTTAATTATGATCGTTGCAGAAAATAATTCATAAAGCGGTTTAAAAAAATTCTCCTTAAATTAAATCTCATTAGAGCTGTGTTTTTGGTAAACTTTAATAAAAAATAAAAAAATAAAAAAAAAACCAAACACTTTCCTATAATTCTCTGACTTCTGTTGGGGCAAACAGGGAACAACAACCTATAATAAGGAAATAATTACAGAATTCGAGGCACTCTTAAGTCATTTTCCTATCATAAAATACAACTGAAAATGCCTTTTAATTAAAATTGAAAAAATACTGCCCCCTCACACAGGATGAATAAAATTCTTTTTTTTTTTAAATCTCCTGTGGTGTGGCCCCGTATTTGTAGGCAAATAAGTCTGCATAGACTTTTCGTTGAGTCCGAATGAAACTCACTCAGGGGACATGAATTAAATGCCGGCAACGTCGGCAAGAATTCTGCAGTGTGTGTGTATGTTTGCATATATATATATATATACTATGAACTTAACCTATACAACGAAAGAAAATTACACTCATACTCCAATGAAAATTTCCCTTCATAAATGCATAGCGCAGAATAGGAAAAAAATATTGCTCAAGGGTTCAATTCAATTGCATATAGTCTTACTTACGCTACGCCAAGAAGTTGAATGCTTGCTTGCATTTTTTTTTCCTCTTTCCGAAACGAGTTCGAGTTCGCTCGTTGTAAATGGTGGTAGAAGAATTTATTCGTTGCAATTTTATCCCCTCCGTCCAGAAAGTTCCTTTCTTTTGCCCTCATTACTAACGCTTTATAATAGGTAGGGTTGGGGGCTTGAGCTTGCAAACTTTAAACTTTTTACCTTCCGCCTTTTCTTTCCTATAGTTCATCACTTTGCTGTAATTTTTCAGTTCTTGTTTAAACATCAAAAAATCAATTTCTTTAAAGCTTTAAGCTTTTCTAAATACAATTAAAAACAAAACACAAAAATTAATTTTGTGGTTGGACTGCTAAATTTAATATGAAAAGATAATGTTATGGCTATTCTGTGATTGGTATGAAGCAGAAAACGATGATGTAAGAAAATTTCGAAATTTCATATTTGCGAATTCGAATATATTTTTCGGAAATTTCAGATATATTCTGAGTTTTAACAATAGGAAACAAACAACTCTTGACTGTTTCCCAGTGGTGTATGTATTTGAAAAATTTTGAAATTTACGAATTTGTATATGGCAACCCTACGAAAAGTAGCCAAATTTAGCCTACTTTCGAACTAAGAACAATACTTGTTACGAGAAAAAGCCATATTACAAAATATCACATCTATAGCTCAACACTATCTCAAGTAGTATTCAAATATACAGGGTGTTTCCGCTATGGTGGTTCATAGGGCAGGAGGTTATAGTACTCACCTATACAAAAAAAAACAAATTGGTTTTTTTTGCAAAATTTAATAAAATCAATCGTTTCGGAGTTACAGGGTGACAAAGAAAATATGTTTCTCATAAAACACCTTGTATCTTAAAATGTACAGGGTGTACCTATTTAACGGCTCCAATTAGCACGTAGGTACAAATAAGTCAATTTAAATTTACAGTTTTTATAAAAAACAAAATTAGTCAAAGTAAAATAAAAAATAAATAAAAAAGGTAAGAAAATTCGAAATTTTTAGTTTAGACCACAATAACTCCTAATAGGAGAGGAATATGGGGCTAGTTGAGCAGTTGTTAGAAAGGCCATGAATTTCTGCAAGCAATGAGCTAATGACAGTGATCGTGCACCCTGTAATATTTAAGACGGAGGTAGTTTTGGCCATATTTTCTGAATCAACCTGTAACTTCGAAACGGTTGATATGCCACCCCTCCCCCTCCCCCACCCCGATATTCAATTTTTTTTTTGCCTAGGTCAGCGGTGGCGAACCTTTTTATGTGTGCGTGCCAGAAAATTATAAATATTACTTATCGCATTGCTGGTGTGCCGGACAGATTTTAATTAAGAAAAATTGATGAAAATATAGGTGTTTCAGAATTTTATTTAGACAACTTCAAAAACTAATATACATAATTGTATGCAGAACTTTATAGCCTTTCCAATGACTGATCGACCAGCCCCATACCCCTCTCCCCTCAAGGATTATGGTTGTCTAAACTAAACATTTCGGATTTTCTTATCTTTTTTTTTTTTAATTTAACCCCTATTATTTTTGAAAAAAGGTCATTAACATAAATTTTTTTTATAAAAACTATAAACTGTAGACTCTCTTCTTTAATGAGACCTATTACACCCCAATGGGCCACCCTGTCCTCCGTGCTTGGGATCTCTCATCCCCATGAATATCCTGACCAATCCAATCAATCATTCAACATAAATTTTTTAAAAATCTTGGGCATATTTTTCACGATAATATTATTGGTTTAAAAATATCAGCAAAATAGCAGATAATAATTGACAATTCTGCAAGAAGAGGTAAGTAGAATCAATGTAGTACGTGCTTCATGAATGTGTAAGACTTTCTCGTCAAAGACATACAATAATTGTTGGGTGAAAAAGAAAGCATACTACGGTTAGACAATAAATTTAGTTAAATTTTATAAATGTAGACAGAACCAAATAAGGTAATAGATGTATATGCACCGTGTTCCGCAAGGATCAGTACTAACACCTTTAATTTTTAATTTATATATTAATGTTAGTTTTGATATTTTTCATAATTTTTTTTTTACATTTCAATGCCACCGACACATTCAACTGTAAATGATATCTGCTTTAGTCAAATAGGTCTTTAGAATTCTTGATTTTCTATATATAATGGAACTGTCGCCGTTTTAATATGACTCTGTGGCTGTTTGTGGCTTTTTTTTTTATTTTCAGTAATTAAAATTTTTCCGAAACCAAATTAGTGCTGTAAATCGCATTTAATGATTGTATATGATTTATTTTCATCACGCTAAACTTAAAATCCTATAAATATCGCGCACATGTCCAAGTTTCAGTTTAGCTTATTGATACTAGTGGCTTAACTCTATTAATCGACGCGATTACTTTTTTTTCCTTTTTTTTTAACGTCAACATGCTTTCTGAAGTAATTTTTGACATAATTGTATTTAATTGCTGCATGTAGGTACCAGCAGAAATAATACTTGATTGATGGAGGCAGAAAGGAGTGGCTTATCATATTCCATACCTTGGATATGTGCAAATCCCACTTCACACGCAATAATCAATCGTTTATAATTTAATCAATTTATAAATTGGAAATTACATGAAAAATTCTGTTAAAATTACTGCAATCTTTCAAAGACTACATGCAGTCCGGAGTTGTAGTCTTTAGGAAAGAGCTTAAAATCGAGACTGTAATGGAAGTATACTATGGAATTTTTTAAAAAGCTAATATACCTTAATGGCAAGAATCAAACGGAACAAAGGATAAATTTTAATATAATTAATGCGATTTCAAGCAAAATGATTGAATCTCTTTTGCTTATGGGTATACCTACATATGTAAGAAATTATCGTGTAAACTTCACGATTATTCAACCTAATTACCCCGCAATCTTCTCATATGTTACGCCTTATCGACTCAAGGAAAGTACAAAATTTCACTGTTAATATTTTGGATATGCGCACAGAAAGTTCAGAAATTTTAACATGTATGAGAATCAAGCTCAGGGCTACATATTTACTATAGATATGTACCAATGTAGTACATACATATATAAATGGATACATTTCGTATCGAAATCGCATCCCTATAACCAAGAAGAAATTGCTTCGACTTATTTCAAATCCTTTATCTCCCATTCCAACCAAGTTGGTACGAAATTGCACAAAATTAACACTTACCGCGAAATATATCACGTGTGTGCATCCAATCAGATCATTCAACCGTCGGCAGTAACTCATCAGAGGCGCATAACGAGCATAAATCATGCATAAATTTCCTTTCCACTTAAGATACTTAGCTTTGATGCTGGCCTTTAGTTCCGCATTGTTTTGATGGATTAACACTCTTCCAAGGTAGGTATAAAGCCTGAATATGAATATATGTGTAGTATGTGTACGGTTCGAAACATGTGAGAAAGACAATGAGAAGGCAATGGAAAGCTGCTATATGGACATGAAATTCACATGCCCCGGTCGGGTTTGCCTCGAGTTCTTTCAAGTGCATTTCTGCCAACCTACGTACATATAGTCATATCAGAAATTAAAATCACAGGTACCTCTACCTACCTTTACCTACTATGTATGCAGTATGTAATATATATGTATGTAGATATATGCCATCTCTAGCTTATTTCTTCAATTTCTAAAAATGGCGATGACTTGAGTCGATTTTGGACAGAAACGTTACTTGAACACCTAACTACAGCTTAAGATAGATAGACTGAGTTATATATAAAGAAATGGGAAAACATTTCCTTGACTTTGGTCTCAAATGTCAGTGTCGGATCCAAAATTGGTTTATCTAGATCTTGAGATAGAATTCCCAACAGCATACAAATGAAGCCTGCATAGCCATAATTATTGCTAACAAGATTATGATGGACTGCCGACTGGTATATGTATGGATATAGTTGCTGATGGTTTTTATGCATTAAGTATTATGCTGGCAGAGAGAGCTCAAATCAACATACTTGAGCTCATCGAGTCCAGTTGGTTTATGGTTTTAAGAAATTGACAGCTGCCTTAATTTAGTGCGAAATAATTTCTATTAGTTAACTTATACTGGAAATAATTAACGGATAGATGAACATTAAGATTACTGTGTACATTATGATGAGGGTTTTAATAATGTAAAGAATAAGTAGCTATGTAAAATAACTAATTTATGTATAGTTGGATAGAATAATATTAAATTAACAATTTTCTTTCTGAGACTATTTAGATGAATTGATTTGACAAGGATAGTCGAAATGTAGTTGGTGGAGAGAAAGGAATTGGAAATGATAATGAAGTGAATATAATACTCGAACCTTTCAAAGAGATCGAGGAGTTTGTTCCATGCAGAGGCCTAGTCGCTCCTACTCTTAACAAAACATATTTAGACTTCACTGATTTACCAAATTTAAAAATCAGAACGAACTTCAAATCAAGAGCATCAGACAGGAGTGATGGTCTCAGTACAAATTGACAGGATCCTTTAGATGGGCCTGAACTTATGATCCATCTACTGAATCTTGACGTTTAAGGCCGTGACACATTAACTCTTTCAGGCTAGGTGGTTAGTGTTGCTGACCACCTAAAAATCAGTCAGATTGGTGTACTTAACGCCATCTACAAGCGATTTACTATATTGAGTTGTCTTTTATTTGAACATGTTTATATGCGAATGGTGGCAACGCTGCCTTTAGTTCAGTACGCAGAAGAAAGTGATAGAGCAAAATGGCCGATTTTTAAAAGTTATATCAATTTGTTTTTAATTTTGATTTTTTTACTAAAAAAGTAAGTTTTCTTTACAATTTTATTATTTTCCTTTTAATATGTGTTCAATCAATTATAAAAACAGACAATTGAAGTGAAAACTGTTGATATTTTTGGTTAAAAAATCATATATATAAGTGGTTAGTGTAGCTAACCACTGTGACACATACAGGAAAAACTTAACTGTTTTATATAGAGAATATTTCTCAAGTTATTCGCCTAAAGTATTCAAAATTTTCATGCAGAATGGCGCGTAGAACACTGAGGGATGATAATATTTATAAGTGGTTATATGAAGAGATTCCTGATGGAGATAGCTTCTATGGAGGAGATTCTGATGAAGATTTAGAGGATATTGCTCACAGCACTGAGGAAGAATATGTAGATTTTGATGAAATTCGGGAAGAATTTGAAGATGAGGATGACATCCTTCTAGCCAGGTTATCAACTTATTCTGCGAATTTTTTCTGCCACTCAACAACAGTTCATTCGATGAGTCACAGGTTAATTCTATACCTGACTCTAGCGAAGTGATTCCCAAATGGATAAGATCTTTTCATATGGCAGAACCAGATGAGTTCCTGAACATATTTTAAAATTAACAGAGCCCACGCCACTTCAAATTTTTCAGATGTTTTGGACACGTGAATTTTCAGACTAATTTATATGCTACTCAAAAAGAGCTTGTATTTACACCTACAACTGAGGAGGAAATGGACATTTTTATTGCTCTAAATTTGGTAATGGGAATAAAGAAGAGTCCTAGCTATAAAGATTATTGGTCTTCTGCTCCTGATTTGAAAGACATTTATTTATTCATGTTATTAAACAGATTTGGGTGGTTATTGAATAACCTGTACCTCAATGACAATGTCGTTATGCCTTTAGCATCTAATCCTGATTACGATAAACTGTATAAAATAAGACCAATACTAGATCACATGAGAGCGAAATATTGCGAAAATTATACGAGTACTGCTATAGATGAGTATTGCTATATATGAAACCATGATAAAGTTTTCAGGAAGATCGTATCTCAAACAATATAACGATAAAAAGTGGATGAAATGTGCGTCAATAGGGTATTGCTTAGATTTTGAATTATACACGGGAAAAGATGGTAATAAGGTACAGAAGGATTTAGGCGGAAAAGTAGTCAGGAAGTTTTGCAGTAATCTTGAAGGCAAGAATTTTAAAGTTTACTTTGACTTTGGCTACCCATTGCAAATTGAACTACGCAAACTATCTGTTTTGGCTTGTGGTACAGTAAATGCATATCGAAAATACCTACCATTTTTGAAAGAAGATAAACACCTGAAACGGGGGGAATTTGATTATAAGATAATCTGTACCAACGTGAGCATATTGAAATGGAAGGATAAAAGGTCAGTTCACATTCTGTCTAATTATGATGATCCCAAAAATGTGGGAGTAGTTGTGAGAAGGGAACGCAATGGCCATCCTGAGAAGGTAGCATGCCCGGAAGCGATAATGGACTACAATCAAAATATGAATTTTGTAGACAAATTTGACCAATTGAAAAGTTGTTACTGTATTGACGAGAAATCAAGAAAGTGGTGGCATTTAATATTTTCTCATTTTTTTGGATTATGCCCTCATAAATTCATTTATAAATTATAAAGGTTTGCAAGTGCAAACCCACTCAAATATGGAAAAACTGGTTTTGTAGGATTTTAGGCGTAGTGTTTACCAAGGTATGCTGGCTGCTTCCTATGTAAATAGGCGTAAAAGAAATACATCCCCATTCACAACACCCAGGGCTTCTGCGAGTCCAGCATTCATAAAATAAAAAGCAAACCAAATGTTCCAATGGAAATACGGTTAGAAAACAGTAAGCATAAGCCGGTACGAAATACTTCTAGAAGATGTGCCAAATATAGTACAAAAGCAAAGCCAGTTCGCACCATATATGTTTGTGAAACGTGCAGAGTTCCATAGTGCCTACGAAAAGGAAAGACTTGTTTTAATGATTTTCATGATAAGAAGTAGTGTATAACGTTTTTCCGATATAATAAAAATTCTCTAAAAAAATGCTTTTTTATTGACTATACAGTCACGGTGGTCACTGTAGCTAACCACCTCATTCCTCGAAAACCTGAACCTCGAACTAGCCAAAACATATTTTTTTCTATTATTTAGAAATCTAGCATTAAATATAATATAATTTTTTACTTTTTGAATCAAGGATATAAAAGCGTGGCTGAAAGAGTTAAAAGCAGGGACAGAAGCAGAATTTTTTCTGAACACATGCAACTGTTCGGGCACTAACAAATTGAAAGCAGAGGCAGCGGCAAAAGCAGAAGCAGAACTTGAAAGTTAATCAAATCTCAAAAATTTTCCTTCTGCTCAGTACTGCCAATATTAAGAGTGTTAAAATTTTTATTTCGTTGTTGGCGTCCTTTCTTTTGGAAGTGTCAAAGGTTAAATTAACAAAATGTCTATGGAGGAAAAATTAATAAATTTTGTAAGAAATAACAAAATGTTATTTAATAAATCGTGTCGCTTCTTTCGCTACTCAAGCGAAAAAGAAAAAAAAATGGCAAAGAAATTTCTAGGCAATTAAATATTTCATTTAAGCTTGTCATCAACAAAATGATGATATATCATAAAAGTAAATTCTCCTTACTATAAACTTACTGTAAACACCCCATTTCATTACAGTGGAGCTTGCTAAAAAAAAAGGTGGAAAACGTTGCGGGACAAGTTCAAGAAGGAAAAAAAACGCACAAAATCGCCCATCTGGCAATAATGCACAGGGAGCAAGTGGAAATATTACCAACATTTGTTGTTTTTAAAGACAGTTGCAGTGAGCATAGAAGTATTTTAACTCTTGATTAATTTTCCATACCAGTGTAATTAATAGTTATTAATAGTTTTATTTGTAGCACTTCTAACAATTTAACCAACTGCGATGAAAATATGAATAAGCAGAGCATGCATTCATCCAATATCTTCGAGAAGCTTCCCGAATGTATTGAAATTGTTGCATCCGATTCTGATGACAACGAAGTACATGGAGAATCCCAAAGGACTTCTTTTGAGTTGACACCGAAGCCAGCAGCCTGAAGACGACTAGCCAAAAGGACAATAAATGAAGAGATGCTAATTAAAAATGCTTACAATGAAATGTCTTCACTTATAAATGCAGCTAAGGAAGGATTTTCGAAAACTACGCCAGTAAGTGCCTTTTTCCAATCACTTTCTTTACAAGTGGATCAGACAAAAATTGTCACCAAAAAAATTTGCTGAATTACAAATGAAATTGATAGCTGTGGTCAATGACGCAATTTTAGACTAGTTTCATATGGGTTGTGTAAAAGTTAATCGGTTACTGAATGAACTGTATTCATGTACAAGACTGAAGTAATTCTTTTTATCGTATTTACCTAAACACTTGCATTGCAATTGCGCACATCGGTTCCTAAACATTTTTGTTATTCCTAAATATATTTTGTAGTTCTTAAGCTTTTTTGTAGCTCTTAAGCATTTTTTCTAATTCCTAAACACCTTTGTAGTTCCTAAGCATGTTTTGTTAGTAATGTGAGGCATTTGATGTGTCAGGCAATGTCTACTATATCTGCTGCATATATATTCTGCCAAACAACTTTGTAATTCATGTACCTAACGTTGTAACGTAGCGTCAGCTGCAGTTATTTAATAAAGGCTTTTTTACGTATGCTATTGGGCCCTATTCTGTCGGTAAAATTTTATCATTTTATGTTATGTTATGCCTTAAAATAAAATATTTCCCTAAAATCCTATTCTGTACCAGAAACTTTATTTTATTTTATGTATCGTAACATAAAATATTTCCTGTTATGGAGCATAACATAAAAGAACCTAAACAGCACATTTTAAAGGTATTTTGACACATTTTATGAAAATTATATGTGTCAATTAACATTTGATGTGCGAAACTTGTTTTAATTAAAAACTAAAATATCCACTGCCATACATAAAAATTACAATTTTGTTAGAAATTGTAGAAATTCGCACCAGTGCAGTGTATGGTAAAATATAAAAAGTTAATTATATTTGCATAGGTTTTAATTTTATGCAGAAGAGATCATACGATACGATATCTTCGCGATTCCTACGATCCATGTGAGTTGCCCAGCCTTAGGCTTCAAAAGTTCTTCCGGCCGGATAATTAATAAACTTCTTATATTATTGTGATTTGTAAACTTATTTTGCAATTTTGTAATTCGAATTTATACCCAAAATGTTTCGTTTAAAGAAAACAAATTCAGATACTATAGCCTCATACCGGAAAGACATCTATTCCGTTCACTTTAAGTTAGGAATCTAAAATTGAACGGAAAGGATGTCTTTCTGCTGTTTTGCATTTATACGGACATGGTTCGTATCAAACTCTAGTCAGGAGTTCTCATATTTTAGAACTTTTACACCCAAAGTATCTCAAGAGCTATTAAGAAATCACCTGCTTTCATAAATATTATTTAGTGGGTGATTTGATAGAGTATCACGCAAATGTCAATTGACCAGCTGTTCAAAAAGTAATAGAAAACATAGCGGAATGTACTAAATATTTTATGTTACGTGTTCATAAAAGAATTATTAAAATAATTTTATGGAACCACGACAGAATACGAATTTTTAAAATATTTTATTTTCATTTTATGAAGAAGGGATTTTTTCGCCATAAAATAACATAAAATATTATTTTATGAAAAATTACAGAATAGGGCCCAATATCTATCTAAGACTGAAGTGACTTGGAAGTTAAGGAACTGAATTCATTTTGTGATATTTATAAAAAAATAAAAATTTAAATTATTATGTATTTGAGTGTTTTATTTTCATAAGAACTACTATTGTGGAAAATTGATAAGTGCTCTAAAAGTGAGAATTTCTTGTACACTAACCATTGTAGGATTTCTACGTCCACTGGACCGCAGTTTTACAAATTAAGGTTGTCTGCGAGTACAACCACGACATTTATTTTTTAGTTGAACGAAAACTCAAATTTTTTGGATTTTGGAAAGAATGAAATGAAACACTAAAATATGATCCTTTAATCAAATATGTTTTATTTATAAAAAAAAAATTAAAATTAAAGAAAGAGGAACAGGAACTAGAGACTGGATTTGCCACCTAAGTTGAAAGTGAAATAAATTCAAGCTTTTTTTTTTTTGCGAGATTATATAATCTTTCAAAGTGTCTCCGAAATTGAAGGCTGTACGTGGAGCATTGAAACTTGTAAAAAGTTTGCTTTGTTGTAAAATCATTCCTTCACGGCGCCAGAGTCCTTCGACTAAGTTTCCTTCTTCGAAGTGATCGACATATTCTGCAGGGCAATATCGGCCATCGTGCATTTTCACAAAATTATGCAAAACAACTACTGCCTTTATTATTTTATCCGCATTCTCTGGAAAACCGTTGATTGTTGTAAATAACACCCTCCATTTTGAAGCTGATATCCCAAAGGTGTTCTCTATTATCCTACGTGCACTGGAAAGAGTTTTATTAAAAATCTCTTTGTCTGCAGGGAGTGTTCTACCCGGATAAGGCCTCATTATATTTTTTTTTAGAGGGAAGCGGCATCAGCTACAAAATAATATTGCATTTTTATGTTTGAATTTGGCAATTCGGACTCTGCTGGCAACTGAAAACTTCCATCCATCAATTTTTTGCCAAATATACTCCTGGCAAATATTCCACCATCACTCTGGCTACCATAAGCACCGATATCAACAGCAGTGAAGCAGTAGTTGCTGTCACATACTGCAAGAAGGATGATGATGTGATAGTGCTTATAATTATAATACAAAGTTCCTGAATTCGCTGGACAGACAATTTTCACATGCTTGCCATCAATAGCTCCAACACAATTTGGCATCCCCGACATAAGGTAGAAATCTGTGGCAATTTTTCACCATTCATCTTCATTTGGTGCAGCCAAGTAAATTCCTGAGAGTTCTTCCCAAATGGCATCGCACGTTTCGAAAATAATCTGAACTCTGTGGACATTTAAAATTCATAAAGACTATAGGAAGGATTGCAGCAATGCAAGGTCGTTTCATATATGAGCTGTTTATTTTAAAAATTGAGCAAGTCCATTTTTGAAAAAAGTGGTGAAAATCATAAGAATAGATAAAACTTAATATGATCTTTTTATCTGTAAACAATTTAAATTTATAGTCAAAATAATTCAGATTCCGTAATATTTGGGTGATGAAAGTTTTTGTGATTAACAGTAATCGGAAGATGTTAATTTTGAAAGTGGTGCAAGTCCAAGTGCAAGTTAGAATTCAAGAAAAAATTGAGTTTTGAAAGAATTAAAATAAATAAGTTTAAAATACTAGAAATGTTAACATTATACAGGGTGCTGCAAAAAGATCTGACGGTTTTAAAATAAAAACAACACAAAACTTAAAAGTGATACAAATTGTTTTATTGCTTATTACAGAAGGGTGTTCATATAAACTAATGAAAATAGCATCAAAACAACCGATTTCATCCGTTTAAGATCTAAAGATAATGTCCTTTAAAAAATGTCCTTCTTTGACCACGCATTCTTCCAGTCTTGCACTGAAGCTGTCGAACACCTTCTCTAACATTGCAAGAGAGAGTTTGGCGATTTCTTGGCTTATGACCTCTTTCAGTTCGTCCAATATGTGGGCTTTGTCTGTGTAAACACTCTTGCTTTAAGGAACTCCCACAAGAAAAGATCACAAAATGCTAAGGTGTGGGGAGCGAGTTGGCCATGCAATGTCCCCAACACGCGAAATGACTCGGCCACGAAACCTGCTTCTCAAAAAGTCCATCACCTCATTAGCTGTATGGACAGTTGCCCTATCCTGCTAGAAGCATAGCCTCCTGCGCACTAAACAATTTCTCTGAAGTTTAGGGATCAGGAAGAAACATCAACAGATAACGTTGGGAATTGACCGTAATGGTTCGACCACTCTCTTCAAAGAAGTATGGCCTAGTGACACAACTTTTCATCATAGTACACCACACAGTAACGTTAGGACTATGCAGAAAACGTTCATGCAGTTCTTAAGGATTTGTAGCCGATCAATATCGAAATTTCCATTTGCTTACATAACCGTCAAGATGGGAGTTTGCCTCGTCGGCCATCATGAAAATTTTGTCATAAATCATTTGCTCTGCAAATATTTACCGATTTGCATAGTCGTTAGACTTTAACTGCTGGACAATAGCTATTTTGTATGGGTGTAAATACAGATCGAAACGCAATATTCTTCTTACCGAGCGGTCAGACATGTATAAGGGCCGGCTGCCGAGGACTGGCTTCCACAGCTTCACTTACTCGATCAATATCCTCTGGCGTCCGAGTTGACCTTGGACAGCCTGTCGACTTCCGTTTTAACGGTCTGAAGTTACTCACCCATAGCAGAATTGTGTTATGAGTTGGGATTCTTCCTCTTGGACCCATATTTAAACGCGAATGGAACTGCCGCTGAGCAGCAACGCAGGAAAGTCACTTTTAAAAAACGCATAGTGCTCACCCGACCACTGATCCATGGGCTTCATGAGCTCTGGAATGTACCTATACTTACCACCCCCCCCCCCCCCACCTACTCGCTCAACAGTATGGCGGTGAAAACCGTCAGATCTTTTCGCCGCACCCTGCATTACCCCCATTTGAGTCATAAGTTCAATACCTGTTTTTTTTTTTGGAGAAGGAGACAAAATTAACTTAAAAGTAAAAATTACCCCTCTTCACATAATTTTTTTTGGTCCAGGGGCCAGATTCTGTAACTCGGAGAGTTCGGCAGTTTAGGAGATGAGAATTTTCTCTCCATCCGAGATTCTCTAACATACTTGGGGAGTTAAAGAAAACGTGAGAAATATCGAAATATTGTGTGGGAGGGTCGTAGAGCATTGGGATTTTTTTCTATGGATTTGGGGTCTAGAGTACAAAAACATAGGCGAACAATTTCTGGGGGAGGATCTTTCGGGGATGAGGGGTTGTAACACCCCCAATTGGGGGTTTCCCAAAATACGTCATGTTTGCTATCAAATTAAAGAGGGTGAAGCCGGTAATCGAGTAGTGTAGTTTTTTTTTATTATTTTAACTTCATAACTGACTTTTTTCCGTCGAAAGGCGGATTTTATGCACTTGGGTCATAAACACCCCAGTTCCGATATTTAGCATGTATTTCTTCCGTTCTTTATTTCACATTCATTAGCACTCTGTTGTTAGCATTTTTCTCATGGAAAGTGAATTTCCACGACTTACTAGTTCTTCATAATGATGAGTTAAAAATATGTCCATTTTTGTATCAAAAAACGGCAATTTTTTCATCTTAAGAAGGAGTGATTCACTTCATTTGCAGTTATCTCCGGGCTCAAAAACTGTTACATATCTAATTAGGGGACAAAATGTAGATGCGATTTCATCCTACATACAAGCTTGATCGTGCATATTTAAAATTTTTATAGCATCTCTACTGGAGACGACCAAATCGACAATTTTCGCGTGAATTACAATTTTTAGCGGGTACCTTGAGACACCAAAATCCTTATTTCTCTGTAAGTATTACAAGGATGTCCATAGTTTGTTTTTGTAAACATAGCCAGGATATGCAGTGAATCCATAATTTAATTTGAAAATCCTAGGTACATTGATACCTTCACAAAGGACAATAAAAGCAGACAATACTATCAGTTGAGAAATATTTTTCTTACTTCTCCACAACTAGCACAGCCGAGAGTTTTGCCGAGTGCAATAGAGAGTTTGGTAAATCTCAATACAAATTCCACGAGTTACAGAATTGCGAGTGGAGAGTTAAGTGGCTAAAGAGCTCTCATCTCCATCTCATCTCATCTCCACAATTGTACAGCTCTCCGAGTTAGTGAATCCGGCCCCAGGTGAGTATTATCACCTCCTTCAGTATTAACCTCTTTATGCAGCAAACCGTCCTGTATTGTACGACTGCTTAATTTAATGTAAACATTCCACATATATACCTGATGCTCAACAGTATTTTCTCCTAAAGTGTTGGAACTTTTTTAGTTTTAGATATTATTTGAGTACAAATCGTGCAGATATTTTAGTGTGTAAAACATTCCTATATGTACACTTTCAAAATATCTGAAGGACGATTGGACCATGCTCTGAAAACAGGAGTTGTGGGAAAAGTTTGGAGTGGCCAGAGGGTAGGATCATCTCAGAAAACCAGTGAAAGTGAAGTAAATAATGTGAAGGAACACAAATTTTTCTTAGTTTCAAACCCATTATACAAGAAATCATAATCCAGTGACAAAATAGTTAAGCTCTGAACTAAATATAAGAGAAATGTATAATTAATATGTGGATCAATGTTGATTTACAGGAAAATTTTTAAAACACAATTCAATTTGCATTTCCATCATCCACGTAAACACACCACCTGCCAAAAATATGATATCCTTTATATGAAAATTAAGACTTGTAATGTCCAAGAGAAACGCAACCTGAAGAACAACAGAAAATTCACTTGATAAATACCGAACTGGCTAGAAAATCCTTGCAGGAAGACAGAGATAATCCGGTAAAATATTTTGCATTGTCCTTTAATTTACAAAAGCACTACCTTATCCTAAGCAAACAGTTTCTACTGCATATTATAAGCGGAATATGTATCTATTGAATCAAGGCTTCCACAATTTTCATATTGAGAAAATTAATATGCATGTTTGGGAAGAAACTAGGCATCCTGGGATCACAAGAAGTAGAATCTTGTGGCTCGAAGCAATTACAGAATGTGACAACCCAAAAGCATATTATAGCTTATAGTGATATGTGCACAATAGAGACATAAAGTTGGCCTTAATGTGGATGAAAATTGTCCAGTCCAGTGACAATGAAATAGGTACATATCATTTATCATAAATTTTTATTATCAGGACATTAATTCTTACCAAACGATTTTGGAGTGGTAGAAATGGCAATCCAGAAAATCGATTCGTTGGATATCCCCAGCATTAATTAATATAAAGTAATACGAAATTTTCGAAAACATAAACAATTTTTAGTACAAGAAATGAAACGCGAAAGTTTTTTTCTACCGAATCTTTCGAAGAGGATGAAGAAATTGTAAATTGGATAAGTATATACTGAATGAGATTTACAAGGAATGCACCATATAAAATGTTGCACAAAACTTTGATGTAACAATATCTTGAATTTAAAATTGTCGATAACCACAATGAGGAAGACCAAGTAATTTCGGAAATAAAAAATTACCTTCTTTGTATGAAAAAACTAGGTCAATTACATCAGACAAATATAAGGACATGATGGATTTATTACCATATACATCTCCCGTACATAATGAATATTTTAAAATGTTAAATCTTCAATAAAATTCAAAATACAACTGAAATATTATCAGTTTAATTAACGATTAACGATTACAATAATTCATTAATATTGAAAATGAGTTAAGTCTATTTGGGTATAATAAAACCTATATATTTTTTTTTAGCCAGCACTATAAACGCCATTGGATAATAAACTTACATTATGTGACACCACAAAAAAGGTTCCCTATTAGTGCTTACAAATATTTTTAAATTTATTGAAATACAAACCCTCAAATATCTTGCAATAACAAAAAATGGATTTGCTGCACTTTCAAAATAAACGGCTCATATCATCAAGTACGGAGTTGTTGTAGCTTCAGAAACGAGATCTACTAGTTCTTCACATTAAAATTCTGAAATGTGGCAAGAAATATACAACAACAAACTGAAACCTTTTTTTCGTCAATTTGAAAGACATGCGTACGAGAGAAAAATTACTGCTGATATTAGTATTGATGTACGTCAAAAGAACGCATACAAATTTTTGCCTCCGAACCACCGTTAAACGTCATTCCCAACAAAGGATAAGAGAAATTCCAAATTTCAAAATTTAATCTACCGCTTTGCTGTTTTTTCCCCTGTTCCTTATTTTTCATTCAGAGACACACCATCAGTAGTATCAGGTATAAGTGTTGTCAATAATCCATCTACTTTTGTTCTCTCGTGGAGTTCCGCAAGGGTCAATACTTGGACAATTGCTTTTCAGTAATTTATTAAAAATCTCCTATACCTATATGTATTATGTGATATTCACATATACAGGGTTATTCAGATCAAGATACTTTCCGGTATACCACGCGATTCCTTGAGGTAAACTGACAAAAAAATTGTATATGTTTAGGTTATTGCTGGCTTATTAATTAAGCATCTTTAAATTATTCTGAAATAAAAAGGAATAAATTTGGGTTACATGGAAGAAAGTTTTTGAAATAAATAACGGTATTTATGAAATTTGTATGTAAAAAAAAAATCAAAAAAAAATCAAAATATTTGTAAATAACTTAAAGATGCTTAATTAAAAAATACAGAGTAATACACTTTTCGACAGCTACTATTCTTGGTTATTTAATAAGCCAACAATAACTAAAATTATAGGATGGTTCAAAAGTTATACTCATTTATTCCCATCAGGGTTCACGAATTTTGGAGAAATCTTCAACTGGTTACAACCTGGGGGGGGGGGGGGGGGGAGAACAATTTTTTGATCAACTTACCTAAAGGAATCGCGTACACCGGAAGGTATCTGGATCTGAATCACCCTGTATATACATATACAGGGCGTTACGGTGTAGGAGATCCATAGATAAGGAACTGGTAGTACTCACTTAGGCACACACAAAATTGCACGATGAAGGGGGAAGGTAGGATGAGTCGCTTCGGCAGTAGGAGGGGAGTTTAAGATTTTCAGTACTGTTTCCACTTTACACCCTGTAAATTTCTTGATATATGACCTATCAGGGCTAGATTTCAGATGATAGCAAACCCTCTAAGCTTTCCAATGCGTCCAACCAGCCTTCCTGTCATCTCCCATCAAGTTATAGGACGTCAAAGTCGAAAAATTGGGAAAAAAATCTTAGTTTTTTCGAATTATAACAATTTTCCCGCTAAAATGCATGATAACTATACAGTTTTTTTGCAAGATTTAGAAACCCCGGAATGTTACTTTTAATTTGACTAAGCACATGTACCTGCCTAAATGCAACCGTTTTTGAGATACTACCGTTTATATGATTCATAATTTCATAAATTTTGTTTTTGGCGATGGTAATCGCGCCTACTATTATGCAATTCAACGCAACTATTATGGAATTTATGGTTTCAATTTTGATTGAATAAATTTGATTTTTTTGTTTTAATGTTGTCGAAGCCGGGAAATTTTCTTTCCGCGGTTACACTACTACGTGATAAGCAAGGTAAATATTTTATGAGTCTTACCGCAGATCACCAAATAAACAAATAAGAGAAAGAATAAGAGAAAATGTAATGAAACGAGACCCAATTAGCACACATGAAAATGACACTCTAATTAAAACAAAAACAAAAGGCAACATAAAAGTTTGCTTTTACTAATTAGATCGGGGTGTCTCTTGATTGATTGACTTAATTTGTCCTATTTTAACATTTCTGAAAGTAAACAATTTAGAGTTCCAGGAATTCAGCGACTTTTACAAGTTTATTATTATTATAAACATTAGAAATTTGAAATAGCGTGGTATCGAAAGCTTTAAGTGGGTATTTTCATCCAATTCTAGTGTTTTGCAAAATTATTTTGCATTAATATATTTAAAATTTCGCACTAATACCTACATTTCGTGAGTGAATTAAGTTTTCAATCGATATGCCGCTCCTTTTAGTGATTTATTCAATGCGTATAAATGTGTGTAACGAAAATTCAAGGTTGGTAAAATTTCTTTCAACATAAAATTGAAATTTCTGGAGCAAATCCAATATAATGGATTTCGCAAAGTATGGATGGAGCAAAATAGAAAAACTTTTTGATTAAATAATATCGTAGCAAACTTACTATGATTGTAGCCTAATGGAAGCACTGAACGTAGTCAGGCCTTCGCTATAAAAGTTATCACATTGAAGAGTGTTGAGCTGCATCGCCGAGTTGTATTTTCACAGTTCAGATTAACATGATTATGAGCGGTGGCTGTGCGTATTGCGCATTAATTGTGGTATAGTTTTTCCAAAATTATTATGGTCGCAGTTTTAGAATTCTGGCCCAGTTTCAGACCTCCATCTAACTATCCCACGGGCCTCTATGTAGAGAGGTTGAAACAAAAATATAAAAAGTGGGACGAAGAAAAAAAAACGGAGGGAAGTTACTGTCAAATAAGAGCAGATACAAGAAAGGTAAAAAAGTAAAGTCAGAAGAAAAAATCAAAGAACAAAAAACACAAACGAATCGGTGACGTTGCAGTTGAGCCCAAAAAAGATAGAATTCCGTATTTTGTAAAAGTATTGCTGAACTGGCCCCATTACTAAGCCAAACTTAAATAAAGTCCAAAGTGGAATGCCCACTTTTCAAACAATTTTAGGCCAGACACCTCCAGACATAAGAGATATCTCAAAGGATGTATTGTGATGCTCTGAAGATATTTTATTAACAAGGTTTATTTTAATTAAGTGGGGGATAGCTTTGGCGTTCGAATATTGCTTGTGCGACTTTCTTGGGTGAAAAAGTGGACTTTTCTACTTCTCGTAATTGTGCGAAATTGAAAATGACTTCGTATGAGAAAAATGTTGTTTACAACAGAGCATGAAAAAAAAACTACAAAAAAAATATATGCGAAATGTAGTAACTGGGGTCTATGTGACCCATGTGCATGAAAATTGGTTTTCCGGTGGCAAAAACGACCCCAGAAAATTTTCTGGATAAGGGAAAAAGGACATCACGCGTACTACCCGCCGAGGTCCGTTATTTGATATACAGCATGCTGTATTGGAACCCCAGCCGGGGTTCCTACCCCCACCCTAAAAGTATGCAGAGAAAACTTTTGTCCTGTATATAGCTATTTTAGCCTCTGAGTATAGGAGTGTGAGTTCTCAAACTTCTTCTCAGGGCCTAGGGAATTCGATTCTGTACTAGATCAAATTTTGAACCCCCCCCCCCCCCCCCAGCCTTCCACCGCTTAATTGAAATAAACATTGTTAATAAAATATGTTCAGAATATCACAATGCATCGTTTAAGACATCGCTCTCATGTCTGGTGGTGTCGTGCCTAAAATAGGCATTCCCTTTTCTGCAAAAGAGAGAACGAAGTGCTCATCTGTGCGTCAAGCGTAGCAAATCTGCAAGGTCGGGACCGACGAATTAACAATAGCCATAAATTTCAATCAAAACGCATAGCCATCGACCAAAACAGCTTGCATTTCTATTAGGGCATCTTTGCACCTTCTTTGCACATCGATTAGAGAATTTTTCGTCCACCGTCAGCGAAACTCAACTCCACTCGGAGAGTTAAGTAGAATTGAGATATGTATGTTGAATATTGTTGGCTATATTCCTTTTATGACCATTAAATAATATATGCTTGCAATCTAAGTGAATTTTATCGCGCACCACCCAACGCTCACAGCCAATCGCTCACCGTTCACCGCTCGTTAATTGCAAGCGGCCTCAGCCAAATGAAGAAGTTAGAGGTACGACTACATAGCGAAAACTTACGAGTCAAAATATATTCCAATCTCGACGAAATCAACACTGTTTTCCAGACACAAATCTACGCTATTAAGCTGTGTATTAGAGAAAACATCAAAATAAGTTACAGAATACAAGATCTGCATGACTCTCTAATAGCATCTGCATACTGCATCTGAGATTAAATTGATTTTAATCCAAGCTCGCACGATCCCAACTACAGTAACAAAAGAAAGGATATCGTAATAAATGTAGAAATCCAAGGAAGAACAGTCGAATTTCTCACAACTGAACAAGCATCAAGCTCATCGTATAACCGGACTTCGAAGAGAACACTATCAGCTGCATAAGCAACATCTGCACATATTTGAAATGTATAGAGATAATATGTGCGAATTACGTGAAGAGGAAGAAGAAGAAGAAGAAACTGCAAATCAATTTCTATGAAATTGTAAGTATAGTGTTGCCACACTAAGAATTATGGGACCTTACACCAAAAATACTATGCAGTCTGTCCAAATTACTTCATTAAGGAAGTAAGCTTTGAAAACGAAGCAAACTACAACAGCCTCTCAGTGGTCGTAATAATTAGACTCTAAATATATAATCTAATAAAAATTAGAAATTGGTCTAAGAACAAATTACACAAGGGTACAATTCAGGCCTAATTAATAGTATAATCATTTGCGACCCCAAGGAGAAATGTTTCAAAAGTTTTCTATCTTACTAACTACATACTACTACAAATATACAACAGAAATAATTAGCACCTTAAGAAAATCATTAACAATGTCTGTATATATGTATATGTCTGATAGTCTGAATGGAAACCATATCGTATTCAAAATAGTCAGGGACATATTATTGTGTTGTAGATAGTACGTACATGAGAATTTCAACCTCATCGTAAATCCAATTTTCCAATGATTGACCTTACTCGACCACACATCAAGCTGGTGGCTTTTTCGGTGAATGATAGGTAGTGCGAGTATCATGCATGGTAGACACGTTTAATTGGCTCCAGAGGGAACCAGAAATGTACAGAGACTATACCTTCCAGACAGCCTTTTGCATTCACTCACTTACATATATCTATATAACTACTATATACATTCATGCTAAACATATACATATATATACTTGTCTATAGATATATGTCTCATTGGAGGAGTTCCAGTTCCGAATTGAATCCATATAGCTGAGAACTCACCCTGTCCATTAGCTACTAGTTCCCGTTTGGTCTACCCAGAAGGTACTTCCATTCTAAAACATCAGTTAATTACATTTGGGAATAAGAATTTGACAGCTGAAAAATTAACTGAAGTATTCGTTTTCATATATGATGATGACATTTGGTACAAATTATTAGCTTTGGTGGAATTTTTAATTATACAGCGAATGCAGTTGTCTATGATACATTTTCCACGTTACTTGATTAATTATGGTTCCCCTATGGATAGGTATCAGAATACCCGTTAGTATTATCAAATCAATGCAATTATGTCATTGGACATTCCTGTCATAATCTGTATATCTAAAATTACCCCTTCTTGTGTCTTTTTTGTTCTTTTAGCTGGGGAGGATTTCATCTAAATCCAGCGGAAAATGTCAATAAAATCTGAAGGATAGGAAATTGTTTCTTCCTTTTGAGTGGCATTTTTGCGTAAAAAAGGAGAACACAAGTAAAACAAAATAGAATTGGTCTAAGACCAATAGATGAATATCCGTATAAAATTTCGTATGGTCACTGATCTAAGCACGTATGATTTTTGAAGCGGTTTTTTGCATATATAATATGTATTTCTAAAACGGTTTGTCGGACAGAAAAATGTTTATAACAAATTTTATAGGATTTCATATTCTGAAGAAGTTTTTAGTACAATAAAAATGTCTTGGACTGATCGTTTTCACAGTATATATAAAAAACCAACAATTTTTTATTGCAACACCAAGAACGCGTTGCCCGATTTAGTCCATTTTTGATAAAATGTTTGTTATTACTATAAAAATACCACGTACCAAATTTCAGCTCTCTATGTCGATGCGTTCTCCGGCAGTGTCTATATATATAGTGAAAAACGAAATTTTTGTATGGCAACTCCACGAAGGAGTTGCCCGATTTGTCTGATTTTCGAACTTAATTTTAGTTTTAATGTCCGTGTACAACAAAATTTTCAGCTTTCTAAGTGAACGCGCTCTGGAGTTATTGTGCGCACAGACAAACAGACAAACAGACAGACGGACGCACATGCAAAAATCAAAATAAATTTTTTTAATATTATTCTTGGGTGTCCAATCCATTTTGCTCTCCCATCATTATTTCTGTGCGTTACAAACGGAATGACAAACTTAGTATACCCTATAGATTTCATCTAGGGTATAAAAACTAATCTTAACCTGTACCTAGTCCCGAAATTCCCACTTTTCACACAAAACTTTACATTACCACCGAAACGGATCAATGAAAAAAGAAGTAAAAAGTAAAAACAAAATGTCACGGTTAATTTAAAAATGTCATGATAAAAAAAAAACAGGAAAATGATGCCCGCACTTGAGAACTGTTCGATCGATTTGGCTCATTGTTTGTTTTTTTGTTTTTGTTCGTAATTATCAGGAATGGATTTTAGAAAAAGAAAAATTGGAATCAGCAACCGTTTCTTGATGTTGCCATACAAAACTTTGGTTTTTCACAATATGTTTAGAAACTGGCTGAGAGCATTGGAGAGTGGAGAGCAGTGGAGAGCTGAAATTCCGTACATGACGTATTTGAAAAAATATAAATTTAAGTTCAACAAGTAAAAAAGCTAGAATTGGTCTAAGACCAATTCTTATGATACCCTAGATGAATGCCCGTATTAAATTTCGTATGGTCACCGATCTATTCAAGTATTGATTTTGAAGTTGTTTTTCGCATATATTTCTAGAACAGTTTGTCGCACAGAAAAAATGGTAATAACCAATTTTATAGGATTTCGTATTCTGCAGAAGTTCTTAGTACAATAAAAATGTCTTGGACTGATCGTTTTCAAAGTAAACGTATAAGATCGAAATTTTTATATGGCAACACCTAGAAGGAGTTGCCCGATTTAGTCCATTTTTGACATTTTATTTGCTAATGTAGTAAAAACATCATGTACGAAATTTCAGCTCTCTACGTCGATGCGTTCTCAGGCAGTGTCCAAATATATAGCGGAAAACGAAATTTTTATTTGGCAACCCCACGAAGGAGTTGCCCGATTTGTCTCATTTTCGAACTTAATTTTACTTTTTTTTTTTAAAGTTCGTGTACAAAATTTCAGCTCTTTAAGTATACGCGTTCTCGAGTTATCGTGCGCACAGACGGACGGACGGACGGACAGACGGACGGACATGCAAAAATCGAAATAACTTTTAATATTATGAATGGGTGTCCAATCCATTTTGCTCTACCATCATTATTTCGAGGTGTTACAAACGGAATGACAAACTTAGTATACCCCTATGATTTCATCTAGGGTATAAAAATGGGACCAATATGGGTAATTTTTTCATATGGTTGCCATACAAAAATTTCATTTTTAAGGTTGTAATATAAAAATTTGGTAATTTCGAAATTCAGTGCCAGAAAGTAGGCAATTATCTTTTGGAAATGAAATTTTTCAGCCATTTTCTCTGGATATGCTTAAGAAAAAGGACAAAAAATGCATTTTCGGTACAGAGTGTGCTATGTCATATTAAAACTAAGGTTTTGGGCTTCTTATATCTAACATGAAAAACTAGTATTGATGACGTATTGTTTTGATAAAAATAGTAATTAAATAATTAAGAAAAAACGAACAAAAATTCCGAAATTTTAAATTTGTTGAGCCATAACTTCAAAACGGGGAGGAGAAGGGAAAACATTTATAGACCATTGGAAAGGTCCAACGATTATCTATTTACTCTATTTACCAAAGTTTAAATCATCATCATAGGGTGTAACGTTCAGAAGTTAGAGGGTGATATATAAAAACATACCCAAATTACTTTAAAGTCCCGTTATCTCGAAAACTTTTAGGCCCCCCCCCCCCCCAATCATACAATTTTTGCTTGTCTAAGCATGACCTATCCGTAGCCTTCGGGTGCCAGACCATATACGGGACACCCTGTATACTTAGAAGCGCCCTGAGAAGTCGTCGAGGTGCAGAGCTCATATTTTTTATATGGCTACTTTCTGGCACTTATTGAATTTCGAAAACCAAATTTTTATATTACAACCTTAAAAATGAAATTTTTGTATGGCAACCATACGAAGAAATTGCCCATATTGGTCCCAATTTTTTTCAAATACGCCATGTACAGAATTTCAGCTCTCCACTTCGACATGTTCTCAGCCAGTTTCTAAATATATAGTGAAAAACCAAAGTTTTGTATGGCAACATCAAGAAAGGGTTGCCGATTCCAATTTTTCTTTTTCTAAAATCCTCTCCTGATAATTACGAACTCAAAAAAAAAAAAAACAATGAGCCAAATCAGTCGAACAGTTCTCAAGTGATGATGTAACATACATGTGACAGTGGATTTTTATTTATATAGATTTTCTTATTGAAAACAAAAACAAATTTTGTTAGAAGGAATCACGTACGGGCATCATAAAAATTGCAAATACAGGTCCAAAAGTGGAGGAAATTGGACAACCCTTTCTAGGTGTTACCATACAAAACCTCAAATTTTTCAGTATATGTATATTTAGACACTGCCTTACGCGTCGAAGTAGAGAGCTGATATTTTGTACACGGTCTTTTTTTAAGAAAAGAGAAATTTAAGTTTAAAATAAGTAATATTAAGCACTGCCTTGGAACGTAAGCACGCACCCACATACACACACGCACGCCATACAAACAAAGAAGAGTGACAGCTTAAATATTACGTATCTCTAACCGCCCCACTCATTTCAACTCCCACCCTTACCCATTTAGGCATCTATATTATTGCCGGGCAACGCCGGCGAGCTCCCATAGTGTTTAATAAAAATAAAAAAAAAACAAAATCGATTTTAAAAATTGAACCAAGGAAGTGACCCGATTGGAAAATATTAGTTGAAATAAATTTTTCTCATTTTTCATTTTATTTTCATATGTTACAAATGGAATGACAAATTTAGTATACACCCTATGAGATTTCCTTTAGGCTATCAAAAAAAAAAAATATGTTTTGAAGAAAAGCCCATTTTGAAAATGTCCTGTATAAGCTGAACATCAAGTCGCACGCAACCAATTAAGCCGATAAACGACGGCTATAAATATTCAATTACGACAATTTATTTTACAATAAAACACACAATAGTCTACTATTCCACCCTTCTCCCCCTCCCCCCTCATTCCAATCCATTATTAACTTCCTGTAGAAAATAAATGCTTTTTAACCACCACCAAAAATGCTATTCAAGGAAGGACAAAAGCCAGGGAAATACGTTCAATTGAGACCGCGTATAGCTCCATATCTAAATATCCTACAATCACCATAAATCTTGATGTAGTCTCGCCACAATAAAAATAAAAAAAACCTGGCTATGTTGTGTCGACAACGCACATTCAGTACATGCCCGGTTCATATACACTACATTGGCATAGGTAGTATACTATATAGTATCTACTGCGAGAGATTCAACCCATTAAAGTCAAATAGACCGAGGCAGTAAAAGGACTCACAAAAAAAAAAAAACGTCCTATCCTAGATAAAGTGCACGTAAATGAAAGAATCGTCTACGTCCTTATAACCTGCGACTACAAGCCAATTCAAGAACAATTTACTGAGCGCTGGACAGAATTGATGTAAAAAAACAATCAAAAAAAACACACAACTCTGCTGACCTAAATCTGAAATCCAGACGACATGACCGAAAGACTCTAATTAACAAGAGTACAAATGATGAAGATTTTCCACAATTACTTGTTGCAGTAGCAGCAAACAGCATCTCCCATACAGATTTTTTTCGAACGTTAAAGGATCCTGACTGCACAAAATAGCAATGATCCTCGAAAAGGATGGATGAAATGAAATAAGATGAATGAGGCAACCAGGATTCAGTTTTTTTGTTCGTTCGATTCAAGATGTCTAGGTTCGCCAACAAAGTGTTTATTATCTCTCTGAGGCAATGTATTCTGTGAACCATACAACATGCATACATATATCCACTTTCTTGATGTCGGAGGATGAACTTCCTTTTACTAGAAATTAAAAACCCATAAAAGTGTCCTTCGCCGGTTGAATTATTACCATGCACTTCTCGTTTGGAATACTGTCGCCATTGTAATTCAGTCCAAATGTATTCCTCCGTATATCCGTACTGTTTCGGTTGACCTGAAATTGTAGCTGTGTAACGTGTTGGTAGGAAACATGCAGGCGACTTCCTTTTGTGAATGATATTTGTACCCATAAATGCGCGTTTATATACAATACATAGTTCCGGAATATTGGAAGTTATATCTTCTGGGATTTTGTGGTATGTTTTTGATTAAATATGGAACGTCATTAATTTCTAACGAAGGCTCTTACAGATTTATGATGATCTCTTTCATTGTGGTTTTGAATAGTGACTAAGTTCATAAAATCTATCCAGTGTTATGTAATGTTGTTCATATATATGTCTGTGTATAATATCCTTGATTTGAACATCTGGCTAATTTCATAATTCAATCAAATATCGACAGAAATTCCACAAGTTTTATTGAATTATTAAAAAAAAAAAAATATAGAACTTCTCCCTCCTGACAACAATATGAATCCCCCTTGGAATTATGTTAATCGCAAAGTGGTACTTCTCAAACCAACTGCTGCTTAGCTTCGATTCGTAATAAATACGACATGTTTTCGTGAAAGCGAAAAAATGTTCATTATTTAAAGTAAAAGGCAAACGCTATATAATCTTCACCATATCTCTCTTCCAATCCTTGTATGTAGTTTAAGTATTGCACGGAATCCAGTTTGAAAATGTGTCACCCACCCATCAGGGTAAATTTTAATCCTGTGTAGACTTTTCCTAATAGTTCATTAAAATCCTTTAATACTGAACATTTATAACAAGGGTTGGGTTGGTACTTTCCAAATGGCCTTTAAAAAAAAAAAAAAAAGCAAAAACATAAAAGTTGTCACATGTGCCCAAAATAATATTCGCTATCCTCTACATATATAGGACACCCTGGATTCTCTGTTTTCGTGTGTTTATCTACTTAATGGCTCATCGTTCGTTTTGGATTGATGGAAGGGTGATCGAAATGGTATGGTAGCCCTTCTCTTTACCGAAATACCAAACCACAAAGGTTTACTCTCAATAAATTATTTCACCAGTCAGTGGTCGGGAAAAAAGCAAAACATTGTGAAAACCACAGTTAAATTTATTGACACCATTGCAACTGTTTTTTTTTTTTTTGTTTTGTCCTTTTTCATTTTCCTCCCCAAAAAGATGGAATTGTGAACGCAACTGTAAATTTCATTTTTTCTTCTTCATTTATCAAATTGGGGGACAGTCAATAAGACTTGCGTGACAAAGTGACTTTTTAAGTGTATTGGACATTCTGCTGTTGTTTTTTTTTTTCAAGTCATGAACAAAAAATTACAAAAAAGGATTTACTAAGTGTTTAAATTACAGTTTGATATCCATGTTTGGAAAACATAAATAATAATTAAGGAGGAGACTTTGGATGCGTTTACATTAAAGGCTTCGACATAAATGTCGTCAATTTTTGGAAACGGTTAGACGTAAGTACTGAATCTGAGGAAATGTAAAAGGGTTAATATGCCGGCAAAGGTTATACCTCCCTTTAGGAGTGGAGTGTTCGCAATCGTTCCACCCTAGATATCGGTAGAGAAGTGTTGACAATGATTCCACTTCACTTCAACAGTAAGCTTCACATAAAAACGTAAAGAAAACTTATCATATTACCTGTGCCTTTAAAGCGGTTGGGGAGGGCAATTGAAGAAGGGCTTCCTCTGTTTGTTGAAAATTGGCAAACAATGAGGTAATGTTGTCTAAAATATACTTGGGAAAATTTTCAATTTTCTCAATAATTATGTGTAAAATAATACCAGAGCAATAATGACAGAACAAAGTGAATTCATGACTTCGACGAAAATTTACCAAGTACAAGTCATTTCTGTGATGCGGCTATAACAACTCAGGCATCTCAATTGATCGAGCATCATCTATAAAAGTCGTCAATAAGTATGCGCACTTTTTCGTATCAATAGCATAGCATAGAACTCTTGAGTGTATTACTGATGTAAATTATAAACAGTGGTGGTCCTATATGGATGCCTTGAGGTTCGCTTGAAACGTTATTACGTTCAGTACGGTTAGTTAAGTCGGAAAGGCTTCAATTAACGAAGAGAGTGGAAAACTCTAGAAGGAATGAGCTAGTGAAAAAAGTTAATCTTCAATCAAACTCTATAACTTTATTGAGAGAAATTTATGGATTTAGTGAGAAGTCTATACTCGCATAATGTAAAGGAAGAGCTGAAAACTGGTATATCTCTTTTATTGTAACGCGAAGTTTATACATTCAACACAGTTTTCCATCAATCCAATTTCGCTACTTTGAATAATTAAAAAAAAACCATCCAAAGAAGTAGGGGAATATCGTCAGGGTCAGAGATGGGCAAGTACCAAAGAAAAAGTACTTAAGTACAAGTACAAGTACCGAAGGCCTGATTACTTCAGCGTAAGTAGAAGTACCGCATGTATGAAAAGTACTTGTTACTAAGTACTAAGTACAGATTACTTTTTGAAGTACTTTTTAAAGTACTTTTTTAGAATCTTTGTACGTTGGCAGTAATATAATGAAGTTTATCGAGTTCAGTTAATAGATATTAATAAATCAATACCTTTTGAAAACTATAGTATGTATAGTAACCAGTGGCTACTATTTATAGTTTTTCATAGTTTTTGGTGCAGCAAGTAGAGTAGAACTTTCACCTCTCATTGCTACACTAATAAAAACTATTAGAGGTCCGCCCAAGCACCCATTATCGCCTCCAATAATGCATAACAATTCTAAGGAAAGAATTTACAATAAATTTCTAAGAAAAAATTAAGGCCTTCCCTACATCAGGTCGAGGCGTCGTTGATTTTATATTGGAGCGAGACGTTACTGGTTTTTGTTCTACTTGCCCAGTCTTGTGTGTATGTTATTAGTTTGTCTAAGGCTCTGCCTTGACGCGTGAGTACGACACATTCTTTGACAGTTATTTGCGTGCTTTAAAACTCAACAAAAGGGGAGTTGCGTTAGAGATTGTGTTTTCTTTTCTACGAAGAGTTAGATATTTTTAGGTACTTAATAGACTCAGAAATACCTAAGTAAAAATCTTGGTACTTAAGTACAAAACTAAGTCTTAAGTACAAGTATATAGAAGCAAGTACTTATGTTCAAGTACTAAGTAGAGAATTTCAAAAGTATTGAGTAATAAGTCTTAAGTAACGAAAATGTACTTTAAGTAGTACTTAAGTCTTTTTTTACTTAAGTATTCCCAGGTCTGGTCAGGGTATAGGCCACTCTTTTGATTTTTGCCCATAACTTCAATTTAAGGAAGAATTTGCTCAGTCCAAGTAGATATTTGAAATGGTCTGGGAAAATGGAACACTTTTCCTGAATATCGGAAAGGAGAGTGCCCATATTAGGCCCGATCGCTCCAGACATGAGAGATATTCTAAACGATGCATTATGATACTCTGAACATATTTTATTAACAATGTTTATTTCAATTAAGTGGGGTACGGCAGGGAGGGGGGGGGGTCAAAGTTTTATATAGTAGTTTTGGCAAATCTAATACAGAATTGAATTCCTTAGGTCCTGAGAAGAAATTTGGGTACCCACACTCCTATATTCGGAGGCTTAAATAGCTATTTATAGCCATCCCCATACTCACTTTTTTAGTATTTGCCTAATTTTTATTCGAACTAAGATACTAGATTTTTCGCACCTTAAACCGGCTATAACTCGGTAGGGTTATATCCGATCGGAAAATGCCTTTCAATGGCAAACATTGAATCTCATCTCAATACTACCTACAATTTGTAGAAGAAACTTTTTCTCTGGATACTTTAAGGGTGGGGGTTAAGAACCCCCAGCGGGGAAAGTGGCTCCAATCCTTCATATTTCATATCATATTAAAGATATCGCCGAGTACTATCGGGTAGTGTACTTTTTTCCCGATTCAGAAAACTTTCTCGGGTAGTTTTAACTGCCGAAAAACCAATTATCGTGCACTGGGGTCACATACACCCCAGTTACTACATATACACCCAGCGACAAAAAGAAACCCTCGCATTTGTGAATTTCTAATATTTACTGTATTTTTTGAACATAAATTGTTCAATATTAGAAATCATTGAAATAATCTGATTTATTCATAACATACTAACAATTTCAGAGGTAATTCAGTCATCTTTATCAAAGCTATATTATCAGTTATAACAAAAACACGTAGAAACTACAAAAACCGCATCAACAGCAAAAAACACAATTTTAAAGAAGTATTTCTTTAATGTCTGGCAACGTTCAATAAGTACAGATTTTTTTGTTGATTTTAGAAGAAAAGCAATAAAACATTAGACAAAGTATTATTTTTTCACTTTCTTTTACTAAACTTTTCTTAAAATATAGTTCTACTTTTTGAATACTTTGTTGGACCTCCTTTGGCCTGTATCACTGCCTTCACTCTATCTGGCATTGATAAATATAAATTATTTAATAATTCCACATTTATTTCATTCTCCTACACATCAAATATAATTTTCTCTAGATTTTTTAAGTTGTGTGGTTTTTTTTTTCTTTGATTTTTTTCTTCATTATGGCCCAAAGATTTTCTATCGGGTTCAAGTCCGGACTCTTCCCCGGCCATGAAGGGGATATGATTCCGAGTTCCTCCTTGTAATTTTGAATCTGCACAAAGAAAACAGTTAAGGTTATTCAGTAAAACCTTAATTATAAATTTAAAAGAGTAATATTACTTACAGAGCGGGCCCCATGACAGGGTGCAGAGTCGTCCTGAAATATTTGTTCTGGAACTTCTGCCGTTAGTTCTTCAATGATCGGCAAAACACCTTCATTAATTATTTCCCGATATTTTTCGGCATTGATGTGTCCCCTTAGTGTGATAATATGGCCTGTACCATATGCCGTCATAGCTCCCCAGACCATAATATAGGCAGAATGTTTTACCGTGGGTTGGATACAGTCTTCGTTGTATCGTTCTCCTTTTCTCCGCCTTACTTTCAAGGTGCCATCTGGCATAAACAAATTGAACTTCGATTCATCGGAAAAGACTACTCTTTTCCAATCATCCAAAGTCCAATTTTCGCGATCTTTACTCCATTGAAGCCTTGTCTTCTTCATTTGTTTTGAAAGTAAAGGCTTTTTTGCTAGCCTCAATGGAGGTAGACCTATGGCTTTTAGCTTTCTCTGCACTGTTCTAACACTACACGTTCTTCTATTCTCGCTCGTGTGAATTTCTGCTAATTCCTTTTGATGCATTGTAGCAGGAAGAAATCTGTTTCTCAAGCAACTCAGTTTCAAATTGTGCTCGTCCAAAGTTGTAGTGACTCGAGGTCTGACGCTCCCAGATTTTCTCCTCAAACTACCAGTTTCTTCATATTTTTTCAAAGTGTTTCTTACATTTTACTCACTGCACCCTACACGACGCGCAATTTCGCGTTTTTTGTACCCCTATTCAGCCAAAGCAGCAACACGTGATTTCTCTTCAATACTAAACTGCTTATACGTTTTCATGGTTTTTTTTTTCACTTTTCAGACTTTCTTGTCAACACTTCAATAACTAATTAAGCAATGAGGACTGTACATGTATACTTTCCTTTAATATGCTTGAATGAAACTAAATCTCAGGCTACTTCAGGATTTCAATTCCAGGTAAAAGGTAAAATTTATGAGTTCTCATAAAATATAAGGTGCGAGGGTTTTTTTGTCGCTGGGTGTACTTTTGCAGTTCCATGGTCATTAGTGCTCTCTTGCGAATATTTTTCTCATAGGAAGTCATTTTCAATTCCGCACAATCACGAGAAGTAGAAAAGTCCACCTTTTCACCCAAGAAAGTCGCTCACATCCGATCGCCAAAGCTTTCCTCAGCTAGGTCAGCCCGTGCTGTCTAAGTTGATCCATACATCGCTGAAAATCAGCGAAATACTTTGATCTTATATGTATTATTAAACCAAGATCAGGGGATACCCTATGCCATAAACCACAGCATGGCAGGAAGGAGATAGGGAAAGCATTACGGCACACGAGGTCAGTGGCAGAGATGCTGATGTATATCACTCTTGAACCTTCGCAGATTGTAAGCCCGAGGAAAAACAGAAGAAGGTAGCTTGTTCCACGTTCGCACAGTTCCGGATAAGAAGACATCACGAAATTTTACTGTACGGCCGAAAGTATTTTGAAGGGTGAAAGGATGTGCGTGGCTTGCAGCGCGAGTGTTGCATGCAATAATTAATCTACAAGGAATCAGACTAGATATTTCGTCAGAACATTTGTCATATCTGTTGCTATGAGGCCCAGATGTGAGAATGATGTATTCCAATCTAGGTCTGATATAGGACTTGTAAACGAGCTAGCTGATATATTTCTTACACCTGTTTACAAATCCATTTCGATGCACCTTACGCAACTGGAAGATGTGCTCTGCCCAAATATGTACTAAAATGATTGAAAATGAAATTGAAATTGAAAATTAATTAAATGAAATAAAAGCCGAACTTGTTGCATTTTTCTGTTTCCAAACAAAAATTAATGGCACTTTCGACAAATTTGGTAGCTCATCCTTATATTGGTGCATTTCAAATACATTGCCCGAAGAGGACTTTTTTGTGCTTTTTTTTTAATTGGCGCACTTCGTTGGGATTGATGCTAGAAACTTTTTGAGTGTCTTCGAAGCACACAACACGGTGGACAAAAACTGACTACACAAGTGATCCAATCTTGACGACAAGCGCCATTGCCTGATCGCACCACTCCATAAACCAAATATATTACAGGATTGAATTTTTCTAGCATAAATCACACAACACATTCACAATGCTTACCTTGAGGATTTCATGTTTTCGCTTCACTTTCTTATAGTATTCACTGTTGCTAAAAAACGCCTTTTTGAAATTTGCAAACCACTGTGTGCTTTGCTTTCACACTCCAAATCTGTAATATCACGAAAATTTCGCTATCACTGAGAGAAGTTTTTCCGCGTTGGCATATTGGTGGAGCTAGTGTTCAAAACAAAACAAAATCGCAGTGGGCCGACCTGACGATACTCCCCTACATGTGTTTCCATGTACGTAAATGATCTTATACCAACAAAATTACTTGAAACAGGAAGTTTATGGTAAATACGCAAAAGAAAAGAGGACCAGGTATTGACCCCTGTTGTACTCCTCGGCAAACAAATGTTATGTTGAAAAGGTTCTTATTTATCAGATTGGGTAGAAAATTTTAAGAATAATTAAAATTAATCATCAGAAGCTGGTAAGAAGTTATTAGAACGACAAATATTACATTCACGATGAACGAAATCACGGGTTTCAAAAATCTTTACCTAGGTACTATGTAAAATCATCAACTCAAATACAAATTTCGATTAGGAAAACTAAACCTAATATGTATGAACATTGTATTCGCCCGCATACTCTACAGTTACATTCAGTGCCACCATTTCTGTGTTACACGTACAATATGTATCTCCATCTTCTTAGACTACCCATGAATGGAACAGAACATATTCAACGACTTCGTATTGAATAAACAATTGCACAAGTACCAGAATTCAAATGGAAAATTACGGCATGAGCAAAAAAAAAAAACAAAGTTCAAGAAGAAATTGGAACAAACCCCCCTTCGAACAGTTTCCAAATTGCAATGCCTCTTTCGTGTGCTTATAAGTGAGAGCGCGCAAACCCAATAATGGAAGCACGAAATTGAAACTGAATTATTTATTCCTGATTCGATTACGAATGCACACGTTCTTAAACTGGCAAGATATCGCGAAATTCCCTCGTTATGAAACGAAACGAAATCTCTGGGATGCACTTTCACTTTGTTCTTAATTAACATCATCCCCAAGGAATTTCAACCCACACCCATATATTGTGCATAATATATACATACGAGTATACATTCTTTACCTATACTCTCACAACAACAGACGTCAGACGTAATCTAAGTAGAATTATTGAATTGAATAAATATTTCATGCATCCCCCATATATTCCCAATTCACCACCATTGATTGGCACCAAAAGTGGAAAGTTCATTTAGCACAAGGCCAAAGCGAACTCCATCATCAGTTAACCACTTGTTCCAGATTCCCACGCCTCCCACATGACCATGGCTACTTCACAGACATTTTGATAGCACTCAATTGGAGTATGTGGGTGGAGAAGGCCGATAACGATAAACCTCGCCAAATGTTCTCTTTGCAAAAAAAAATTTCTTTTTTTTTTCACATTGAATTGTTGTTGCTGCATTATTCGAGCAGTGATTGGAAAACAGCGAAAAGAACGAAAATTTAATATTGAAGGGGGGTCAGTTTTTCAATAGGACTCCTACTACCCTGGTGGTATAGCCAGTTCGCGTTGTTCACTCTTCTCCCTGCATCCTCGTGGCCAAGCTGCTTCTGAATGGCCGTCAGTCTGGATAATATGTTGTTTGGAAACCGATAAAGAGACCTTTTTCCAATTATTTCAGATGAATGAATTTTGTTTCAAATTTCCAATAATTTTTCTCGTTTTTTGTGCGATGGAACCTAACTTTTCCGCAATACGAGCACACTCAAGCGAGAGTTAAAAGGAATTTTCGGCTGCTCATTTTGGTATTTCGGTTCGTTTGACTAAGTGCCCTGATGTCGAATGCTTACGTATATACGATGAGAGTTAAGAGCCACAAAGAGTGCCTATATATGCGAATTAAAATGATGGAAAGAAGTAGTTACCGCAATACTGTAAGAAGTATGGAAATATTATGCCATTAGTAGATGGATTATTCCGCCATTTTAAAAGGCTATTAGCATGGAAATTTGGTTCCGAAAAATTCCGTAAGGAGCACTTTGTACCTACTCTAAAAAATATCCTATACAAAAATAGATCTGAATAAATTCAACTAGTTGATAAAAATATTTACGCACATTACGTAATTATTTTTTTTATAAAGTTTTTGCGGCGGAATTCGCTTTTTCAGCCAGTATACCAGAGCTGTAAAATTCAGTAGTTTTTAAAGTAATTAAAAGTAATTGAAAATATTTGAAAATAATTGAAAGGAATTATATAGTAATGGAATATTTCTAATTAATAAAGCAGGGATGGATTTTGAGCCCGCTGTTGTTTGCAATTTTTATTAACGACTTAGAGGATTCTATGGAGGTAGTCTTAAAATATGCTGATGAGATCGTTATTTTATCTGACTATCCACATAAACACCAGCGTATGATCAATAATCTTCAGGAATACTGTCACTTATCGAATCTGGTTGTCAACTTGGAAAAATGCAAAATTATGATTTTTCCAGCGTGGTTCAGGACCTAGGAAGAGTAATAAAAATTGGCAATATAACAATGTACAAGTAGAAGTTGTAAAAGAATACACCTACCTCGGTATTACCTGAATACCGAAGCTATCATTTAACGCCCAACCATAAAAACTGCCTACAGTCTGCAAAAATAGCTATAAGTGTAACTTGGAAAAGCTTTCTGGGAAAAGAAGGAATTAAGCATTCTGACAAATTTGTTCTGTACAACGCTGTCACAAGGTCAGTTCTTTTTTACAGAGCACCACAGGTGTGGGGTTTTCAGCAATATGACCCTGTTGAAAAGCTACAACGATACTTTGTTAAAAGAATACTTCGTTTGCCAACAGCTATCCCCAAGTATATGATAAATTTAGAGTTTGGCCTATCTAATATAAAGGGTTTTCCAATAAGAGGTGTTATTTTAATTAGCCCGCTATTTCGGTAGATGTCACTTTTGGAGCTGTCATTTTTTGACATTTGACAAGTAGAAACTAGGCCATTAATAATAATGGAACGATACACGATTCAACAACACATTGAAATTATTAAAATTCACTATAAAAATGGTGAAAATGTGGCACAGACGGTTCATAAAACTCGAACATTTTTGGGTCGTCGTGAAGCACCTAGTCGGATCGAATTACAGAAATTGGTAAAAAAATTCGAGCTGTCGGGACAAGTTAGTGATGTGAAGAATAAAACCCGTGCACGTCGCTCAAGAACAGCCGAGAATATTGCTGCTGTAGCCGAAAGTGTTGAAGTAAACCCAGGTTTGTCCATTCCTCGTCGTTCTTTGGAATTAGGCATTCCACAAACGTCATTACACCATATTTTGCATAAAGATTTGGGTCTTAAGGCTTATAAAGTTCAGTAAACACAAGAACTCAAGCCGGCCGATCATCAACAACGTCGAGTCTTAGCTGATTGGGTCCTTGAAATGCATGAAAATGATCCGGAATTCCATCGAAAACTCATCTTGAGTGATGAGGCCCATTTCAACCTCGATGGCTTCGTCAACAAGCAAAATTGTCGCATCTGGGGCTCGGAAAACCCAAGAGTTATTGTTGAAAAGCCTCTCTATCCTCAAAGTGTGACTGTTTGGTGCGGTTTATGGTCCCGCGGGGTCATTGAACCTTACTTTTTCGTAAATGAGGCTGGAGCAACAGTTACGGTGAATGGATTGCGCTATCGACAGATGATTAATGATTTTTTATGGCCGGAATTGGATGGTATTGATCTGGACAACGTTTATTTTCAACTAGACGGCGCTACGTGCCATACAAGCAACGAACCCATTGATCTTTTACGGGAAAAGTTTCGGGACCGTGTTATCTCTCGAAGAGGTGATCACAATTGGCCACCGAGATCTTGTGACTTAACACCTTGCGACTTCTTCCTTTGGCGCCACGTGAAAGAGAAAGTCTACGCCAACAGCCCAGCGTCGATTCAAGACCTCAAAGATGAAATTCGTGAGGCTATCGAGGACATAGGGCAGCCACTTTGCGATTTGGTTATGGAAAATTTCATGAAAAGGATATGGTCCTGTAGGCGTGGTCGTGGTGATCATTTGGCTGATGTTATTGTCCATTATTAACTGCATACCTTCCTCTTTATAATGAAATCAAGATCCGATCATTTATCTCAAAAAATGGCATTTTTCTTTGAATATCAAAATAACACCTCTTATTGGAAAACCCTGTATATATTTACACATTGAAGTGCCATTTTAACTACATGTTGAAAATTCTGTTTCGTCTTTCTTCTAAATAGGCTCCCTCATTAGCTAGCCTTAAAAGTAGTTAGTAGGAACGTATTCTGGTATAGTAATTGGCAGGAATTAGCTAGTTGCCATAGTTTAATATATCAGGTCGGTCCTATAGCCATTTAAAAGCAATTCTAAATAATCTCGTTTACAGAGAGAGGAAGCAGTACTTATTCAAAGAGCTACTGACAAAGCTAGGAGTTCAGTAAGTCATGAGTTTTTTGATAAGCTGCAATATTGTAATGAGAACAGCTACCTTCGTGACGAATTCTCAGTGAAAAAAATTAATTTAATTACCAAATATGTATATAGGGGAGGGGAGGTCTTATAAATTTGAATGTCAGTCCATTTAAAAATTCCGGTGGAAAACTTTGCTCGCTTTGTAGCTTAGAGAAGGACGAGAACTTGTTACATTTTCTTGGAATTTGTCCTATTCTGTCAGAATTCAGCATTAGAGCCTTTGGGAAAAACAAACTTGCTGAAGCTCAAATTATAGACATTTTAAATGGAAAGAACAACTTTAATGATTTGTTTTTATATGCAAGAACAACTTGGAGATATCGTTCCTTTTTGGTGAATGAATTTAATGCTTAACCAATTAATACTTTTTTTTTAATAAAAAATTAGTACAAAGCTATTAATAATGAAAATATATAAACTTAGGTTGTTAATTCCGACAGACGGCCTTAATTGCCATTGTCACAGTTTATTTGTTTTTTATTTTAAAAGATTTCTGTATTCCTTTTATTTACTTCTACTTTTTGTTTATTTTTTTTTTATATATTTATTTTTAAATTTTTCTTAAGCATAGTGTATACACATATACAGTGGAACCTCTCATATATGGACATAAACAGTGCAGAAAAATTTGTCCGTTCAGGAGAGGTGTCCTTTAATAAGAGGTATGATAAGAAAAGTCACTTTCAACGAGAATCCCAAAACTTTATTAGGTACTATGAACTTCAAATTGTATTTTACTATCACCAGTTTTAAGAGAAAAATTTTGTAGTTGCTGGAACATATTGTAGGCTTCTCTGAATGTGATTATATTTGTCGTTAGAATTGATGTCTTGTTCATCCTTGGATATCTCATGTTGTTGTTCAGTTTGGAAATTGTTCTCATCTTCGGTAACAATATTGCAAAAGCAATAGGATCTAGAACCTGATAACGCGAAAAAATATCCAATTGTAATTCTTATTCTCTAATCTAATAAAATCCAATATTTTATAGATTCTAACAAAAACCTGAACGCATCCAGAGGATTTAATCAATGAAGAAAATTCACGGATAGTCGACAAATGTATGTCATCCTCAACGTCGAAACCAAAGTCTTCTGCAGGAACTCTAGCATTAGGAATGAAACCAGCTTTCGTGAAACAGTTTGTAATTGTTTCCTTTGAAACTTGATTCCAAGCTGTTTCTGCCCATATTACGGCATCCAGAACACTAATTGACTTATACAATTCTGTTATAGGAGATACTGTATCTAGAATAGTTTGCATGTTTTTCAAAAACAGCTTCCTGTAATAAACTTTAAAAGTTTTTATAACCCCCTTGTCGAGAGGTTGACAAACAGAAGTTGTGTTTGCGGGAAGAAATTCTACGCGGACATTTCTAAGTTTCAGCTGCAAATGAGACTGTGCATTATCTACAAAAGTAAGATTTTTCTTTTATCCTTCTTCATTCTATTATTTAGATCTTCTAGCCACTCTGTCATAATTTTTTGAGTCATACACGCTTTTTTATTAAACTTCCATTCGACAGGTAATTCTATCAAATTCATCCCTTTAAAACATTTTGGCCGAGCTGCTTTTCCTATCATACCACCAACAATTTTTCTTTTTCTCCTATCATACTGGCGCTGTAAAATAGTTATGCGTTCCTTTGACGCTTTTCCACCACAATAAATTTCACTCTTGAAGCAGTAAGTTTTGTTCGGGGGAACTCTAAAGAACAATACAGTTTCGTCTGCGTTGTAAACACCATTTTCTTCAAAATTGCGGCAAATATGCCTTAATCTCTTTTTCCAGAATTCGACCGTTTCCGGATTTACATCCACAGCCTCACCAGAAATTGATCGAAAATAAATGTTGTGTCTCTTCACGAAACGCTGTAACCAACCATTTGAAGCTTTAAAATCACTAATGTTATAATTCTTCGCAATTTCCAGTGCTTTTTGTTGGATAAGGGCTTCAGATAGCGGAAGAGATTTTGCGCGAACTCGTCTGAACCAAGCTAATGGCCCTTTGTCAATACGTTGTGAGCGTTGTTCATTAAATACAACTTTTTTCATGTTCTGGTTATAGCCTCCATGCAAAGCTTCCACGTATTTTTCCGTTTTCCTCAAAATGCCGGCTACACAAGACTTTCCAATATTAAATTATTTTGACAAAGATCGTATAGTACACTCCTTTTTATCCGCAAAGTTTTCTACAAATTTTATAATTTTTATTTTCTGCTTTAAAGTTAAAAGCTTTCTAACAGGTGCCATATTTTTACTGGAAATTAAATTATACTTTTATGGCAGAAAATACAAGTCAAAGCTTGCGCTCACATGTCAATTAAACTTCTTAGTCTGTTCGCACTATAGCTGTGATCAATAATAAAATTCATAGAAACAAAATAACAAATAATTCTGGGTATCGTTAATTTCTGAAAATTCTACAATAAATTCAGTCGTTTAGTAGGAGTACTACTACATATTCAGATTACGTCCATACAAATGTAGGGGGAAAACGAAAGAGAAAGCAACCCCCCATTTTATGTAGTTGTGAGGTAGGTATGTATAGGATTGTGTCAGCCAATAAGCGCTGCTGGTTTCTTTTTATACCCTAGATGAAATCTATAGGGTATATACTAAGTTTGTCATTCCGTTTGTAACACCTCGAAATAATGATGGTAGAGGAAAATGGATTGGACACCCACGCATAATATTAAAAGTTATTTTGATTTTTGCATGTCCGTCCGTCCGTCCTTCCGTCTGTGCGCACGATAACTCGAGAACGCGTATACTCAGAGAGCTGAAATTTTGTACACGGTAAAATTAAGTTCGAAAGTGAGACAAATCGGGCAACTCCTTCCTGGGGTTGCCATACAAAACTTTCGTTTTCCACTATATATTTGGACACTGCCTGAGAACACATCAATATAGAGAGCTGAAATTTGGTGCATGGTATTTTCATTGTACTAGCAAATAAAATTTAAAAAATGGACTAAATCGGGCAACACCTTCTTGGTTTTGCCATATAAAAATTTAGGTTTTTTACGTATACTGTGAAAACGATCAGTCCAAGACATTTTTATTGTACTAAGAACTTCTTCAGAATACGAAATCCTATGAAATTGGTTATAATCGTTTTTTCTGTGCGACAAACCGTTCTAGAAATATATGCGAAAAACCACTTCAAAAATCAAACTTGCACAGAAGGGTGACAATACGAAATTTCATACGAGCATTCATCTAGGGTATCATAAGAATTGGTCTTAGACCAATTCTAGCTTTTTTACTTGTTATTCGATACCTTTTTTTTCAGAATCATCTTATATATTTTTTTTTATTAGATACATTTTTCAGAGAAACGTCCGTTTATAAGAGGTAAAAGAAACAAAATAGCGACGAAAAGTGAGTGTCCGTCCGGTTGCGAGGGTGTCAACGTTATAGAGGTAAAACGTCATTCGCGACAATAGAAACTAGCCGTACTGAGAAAAATTGTCCGTTAGAGAGGGGTGTCCATTAGTGAGAGGTGTCCAATAAGAAAGCATTCACTGTATATTGTTATTTTTCTCCTTTATGATTTTATTTTCTCTATGAACTATGTTTGAATTTAGAATAAGAATATAAGAAACTATGTTAGCTAATATTTGGAACTGAATAAACATTACTTACTTACTTATTTACTTACTTGATTACTTACTTACTCACTTACTTACTTACTTATTTCTAAATATTTTTATAATGGAACCGCAAATTCAATTACTTTCCGGTATTTTAAAGTATATTATTTTTAATTCCGGGAATGGTACTATATTTGAATTCCAATATAGGAGTATTAGTACTGGAAATTATCAAATTCTTAAATACTTGGTATTGGTAATTAACAGGGATATTGGGGAATTGTGAGTCATGAGGAATTGTGAGTCATGAGGAATTGTGAGTCATGAGGAATTGTGAGTCATGAGGAATTGTGAGTCAATATTTCAACACAATTGGAAAAGCTGACTCATGAAAATGGCTGCCATTGTCTTGTATTTGACCAAATTTATTTTTCATTAGCAATCGATACGTGTGTTCGTTAGTGCGAAAACCACTTGAAAATTGGTGCGAAAACCACTTGAAAATTTTCTCAAAACATTTATACCTACCAAGCTTTTGTGTTTGCATTGAGCTGACAACGATTTTCGGAGAATCAATTCAGGTAAATATATTCATAATTATCGTATGGCATCGAAATTTCAACTTTTATAAGGCATTTCGCATAAACATGGATTGAGCGAATCATGCACGGCCCTCTTGTCAACCAAAAAGGTTTGAGGAATTGTGAGTCACTTTTTTTTTGGGGAATTATGTGCCACAAGAATTTTGAAATTTTTCAAGCCAATATCGCATTTTTAACGCGTGTTTATAATTTTTTATGCAAAATTCAAACCGAATATTAGTTGAGTGGATTTTTTTTGATTTTTTACGTTTTTGAGTTTTTATTTTTTTAGTCAAAATTTCACGCCCGCTCCTAATAGTGACCAAACCTGCACAGTCTTTCACTGCACCAACAACCACATGCGATGTGGGTGTCCAAACCATCTAGACCTTACCAATGGAGGAACCATGGGACTCAGAGTCTTGCAGTTGCAGTTATGCAAAACATAAGCTATGGATTGACTTTTCCGCTGTTTTGAAAGCGATCAAGCAGATAAAAAAATCCATGGAAACTCTATTCGATCTGTCTTGAAAAAAGAAGTCGAATTGAAGATGGAAAGGCACCAATTCCAAAAAAGCGAAAATATCGAGCAAAATCAACAACAAAACGATATGCTTCTTTTTCTGAAGACGAAGATGTTGACTTCTGTATACTTTGTATGGAGGATATGCCAAAGAAATTGAACCGGAACAATTCTATTCGCTGCGATTTATGCAATCGAGCTGTTCATTTGAAATGCGTCAGTACTGGAGCCTATATCAAATGCCCGAATTGCGAATCCGTATAATTTCAATATCTTCCTTTTCATATTTTTTCTAACTAATTCTTATGTAATTCCTACTTACTTTTGATTTTCGATTTAATTCAGACGGTGACTTGCAATTCCCCAACATTTTTAAAAATCTCAAAAACATATGCTTTTTGACAATTCTCAGATTATTTCAGCAGATAATAATTTCAAGACACTGCTTAAGCTAAAAGTTAGGGTTTCCTACCTAAAATTATAAATCATTATGAAACTTTAAAAAATTTTGATCTTTGTGGCCGGCATCGAGCTTGGAAAAAATATGAATCACAATTCCCCAATTTCCCCTATTAAATCCATTAAATACTGAGTATTTTACAGAATTTATCATTGGAGCCCACAAGATGAGCATTAGTCGGTAAATTATTCCAGACACGAATAGCTCGAACAAAGTAAAATTCCTCCATTATGGAATGTTGAAACCTAGGTATCAATAAGTTGAAATGTCTGCCAGAGTTTAGAAATTCAAGTTGGTTAAACAGGTACCAAGGCTTTTCGGAGTATATAATTTTGTGAACGAATGCAAGAAACCTACGCCTTAAATATTCCATCAGAGAGCAGAGATGGTTACCATGCGGTGAAATATGATCAAACTTTCTTAGGCCAAACACAAAAATCGTACAGTCATTGAATGCAACTGTTAATTTCATCGAGCATACAGAATCCAAATGTGGGAATATTAGACAGCTAGCTGTAAGGTAGAGTAGAAGCAGGGACTTAACTAGTTGAATGAATGCTAAAAGCTAAAATTATAGAAGACAACCCCAACCGCCGAAGACAACCATAAATTTTTCGCAAAAGATGGCTAATCTGATTACAACATTTCATCCCAGAGTTGAGAAAAACTCCTAGATTTGGCATGCAATCAGTAAATACCAGTACTTGATTATCCAGAAATACCGGCAGTAATTCAGAAACTTCAATCTGTCGTCGATAATATGGAATGCATTGGCATTTTTGAGGGTTTAGTTGTAAACCATTATTAGTCGCCCAACTCGGGACATTTGTCAAGTCGGAATTTAAACGTTCAATACAATCCTCCATTCAATGTTGGGCGTAATCTGATTGCAGTGTAATTTAATTAATAATTCCATCACAGTTTAGTCAAATTACAAAGTAATCTAATTAAATTGTATTCGATTACACATCAATCAAATTACTTATGAGAGAATACGTAATCTATCAAATGTGTAATCTGTTACAATATAATTAGATTATTTTCTAATCTAATTACATTGTAACAGATTACTTTGTAGATTACTTAAAAGTAATTAATAATATAATTAAATGAATTGAAAGAAAATGGTATTGTTCTCGTACGAAATTAGTTTTAGGGAGTTTTATGAAGAATTAGAATACAAATATCTTAAATATCTTAAATGTAATCACATTAATTAGATTAACATGTAGTGGGATTAACTTGTAATCAATTAATGTGTAATCAGATTAACTTGTAATCACATTACACATTAATCGATTACATTATGTAATTATGGAAATGGATTACATTAGTAATCTCTTACAAAGTAATCTGATTACAGATTACATGGTTAATTGTAATTGTTAATCATTAATCAGATTACATTTTGCCCAACAATGCCTCCATTAGACCAATGGGACGACCAATATATAACTGCCATCATCAGCATATATGTATGTGGATTTTATAATCCTCAATAACCCCTGGAAGATCATTAATATACATGCTAAAAAGCAAAGGGCCCAAAATAGATCCTTGAGGCAAAGCACGAATAAGAGGCAAGGCATCAGAAAAACTGTTCCCTACTCTTACATACTGAAACTTGCCAGACAAAAAACTGCCGATAAGGGAAATTGCAGTTGAATGAAATTGAAAATTAGTGGACAACTTAGATAATAATTTAGAATACCGTAGCGAATCGAACACTTTAGAAAAATCAAGTACAACTAGAACACATAACTCATTCTGATCTAGCGAGCTGCGTATATCGGTTGTAAATCTTAAAAGAGCCATTTCGCAACTATGCGATTTGCGGAAACCAGATTGGCATGACTTTAACAAGTTTTTGGTTTCAAGATATTGAACGATTTTCCAGATCAACAACTTTTCCATCACTTTGGCTAGAAAGCATGTCAGGCGGTGTACTTTACTCCAGACTATCTTCAATACCTGAAAGAATGTTATGCTCGATACTTATACAACACCTAAAACTGCTCGTGCGCCTCATTTTAGAAAATAATTGTTCTGTGGTGACAGCGGAATGTTACCGCACCCTTTAAATACCATCCATACCAAAAGTCCGCTGAGAATATTTATATTTTTCAATTATTTTTAACAGTTTTATCTTAAAATTGACATCAGAAATAATCGACTCTACTGAGCCATTAGAATATAATCTACAAATATTCTTAGGCTGTTATTTTAAATGTTAAAAGAACAACAGAAAAAACTTTAGGGAGCATCCCAAATTTATAGGTATACATAAGTATGTATACGTGTTCCATACCAAAAAAAAACAAAAAGTCTCATACAACTCGAATGGCACCTGTGAAAACACAGCTCTAGAAATTTAACCTCTGGTTGTTATAAGTGAAAACTTTCAAACAGTCATAAATTAACGTGAAGAAAATCGTTTTGTTTTTTTTTTTTTTAATATCTTTCACAAAGATTCTATTGATTGCTTTTTACTTACCCATTTTAAATGATTGTTTTTTGTCCAATGAGGCATGAAATCGAAATGCGAATAATTGAACCAACCGCGAAGAATGTGAAAACTTCCTCTGTACACTGCTGAACATGAAAATCTGCGAAAAAAGCAAACAAAATTGGTGGGTAATTAAGCAATTTCTGATGAGGTGAAAAAAAATTTATAGTTTATGAACATAAACAAGTGAAAAATTTTATTAGCTTTCAATATTTAAGCAAAACTCTCTAATTATAAATCACTTTCAAAAATCTGCTCGAATTGAATCTATCAAATAAAAATTTTTAGCCTATTAAATGAAAGTTGAATACTGACATGATTGGATCTATCTGTGTAGTTCCATTTCAATATTGAACTCAATTCCTTTGTAAATACTTTTCAAACTATCAAATTTTATGTAATACGGGATAGAGGAAGAAATTTCTAGAATGGATACTACCGTACCGCAACAAAAAAAAAGGATATAGGAGTTCCCGACCAAATTATAGTTCCCTAAGGAAATAGGATGGTGCCGAACACATACTATACAAAACTACATACATACAGACATACCTAAATAAAAGCCAAACCCAATGAAATGTTCATTTTCAAAAAAATTTATTTTACAACATTCAGTTGATGCTGACACATCAAGAGGTGCCATAGAATCGAAGTAGACGATTGTGGATATCCTCTATAGGTGGCTGCTGCTGTTATCCTTCTATGGATATAGGAACCATAGTTTAAGAGAAAATATCCAGGAATGGTGGTGGTATCATAAAATGAACGCCTGTAATCGAACGGGATTCGTGTGCACGGATATCGGAGTAATTTTATTTATGGGTGATTACATGGCAGAATAGATCTGTAAAAGTATTTTCAATTTGGTTAATAGAAATCCTGCCTGAAAAAGGAAGGACTACCTATGAATGGAATTTCGATACGGTACAGTATTCCTTTGATGCTTTTAACATCATCATATGGAGGCGAGTTTAGAGAACATTTCTGAAGCCATTCAAAGCTTTAATACAATAAAATGCAATTTTCAATTGTAATTCTCTATCTCTCCCCGGTTCACTAACTGAACCACAAAAAAAAATTAATTAAATTGAAGAGTGAATTTTCTGTTTATTTTACGCGCGTTATTTGTTTGTTTGTTTGTTTATAAATTAAGAGAGGGAGAGAGTTGCTTTTGGGAAAGGTTTTTTTTTTTTGTTTTTTGAAAATAACTTTTACAAGACTTTGAAAGAAGCAGAACCTTTAAACTAAGGTTTAAATTGAATAAAAGAAAAAATAACAATTTCACCCTCCCTTCCTGTCGGCCCTAAAATCCTTGAATATTTTTTTTTTACCAGCTTTACTAAAAACGGTTCGTCGAGTGATCAGAATAATGATTCGAAATTTTATAGACTTTTACATTTCCAAAAACTTTTTGGTACAAAAAACAATTCCAATAGTAGACGTGAAGTATCGTAATTTGCATATTAAAGTCCTTAGTAAAGTGCTAGAAATAAAAATGTCAGCTTATATATTATGCACATATACATACTATATATTTGTTCAAGAAGGCATTTTTTTGGATTCTCCGGTATATACCAAAAACTAAAAAAAAAAATTTATTTATTAGTTCATCACACAACCCATTTGATTTTGGGTGACAAGCTTCAAGTCATGGTTTTGACTCATCAACAGGTCCCAAATAGCGAAATTGAGTAACTTGAAAAACAAATGAAAAAATAGAACAAAGAAAATAAATGGAAAAAAAAACCAAAAAAATTGAGAAAAATAGAAATTCTTTTATTAAAAATATTTAAGTTTGCCCCTGTAAAAAATCTTAAAAGAGTAATGTCTAATTTTGTTTCTTCCTCCTTGGTGGAATATAGGAGTTTTTGCCTCATGTAATTTACACCCAGAATTTATGCTGGGTTTAGATGAGATGAGAACAATTAGAGCTGTTTCTCAAGCGTCTACGGCAGGCAGAAAACCAAGCCGTACTGATGAGTGTAAGGATTTGTGCTAACTCGAAACGCTTCTTCTTCTTCTTCCGATTTCTTTTTTTTTCTCTTTTTTCAGCCCACTGCTTGCGTACACAGGTTCGATTCGTTTCGAATGAATCTGGTTTTTTAAATTTTTTCATAAACATTTTTTTTTTCTTTTTTTCCTAAATTTTTGGTTTTTTTTTTTCATTTCTTTTCTTTGTTCTATTTTTTCATTTGTTTTTCAAATCATTCAATTTCGCTATTTGGGACCTGTTGATGAGTCAAAACCAAGACTTGAAAGTTGTCACCCAAAATCAAATGGGTTGTATGATGAAATAACAAATGAAAATTTTTTTAGTTTTTGCTATACGGGAGAATCCAAAACAAATGCCTTCTTGAACAAATATAAGTTTGCCCCGGTAAAAAATCTTGAATAATAATAATTTTAATTCTTCCTCCTTGGTGGAATATAGGAGTTTTTGCCTCATATAACTCACACCCAGAATTTATTCTGAGTTTATATGAGATGAGATCAATTTGATCTGTTTAAGCGTCTACGGCTGGCAGAAAACCAAGCCGTACTGATGAGTGTAAGGATTTCTGCTAACCCGAAACCCTTGTTCTTCTTCTTCCCATTTCTTTTTTCTTTTTTCAGCCCACTGCTTGCGTACACAGGTTCGATTCGTTTCGAATGAATCTGGTTTTTTAAATTTTTTCATAAACATTTTTTTTTCTTCTATTTATCTCAATTTTTTGGTTTTTTCATTTCTTTTCTTTGTTCTATTTTTTCATTTGTTTTTCAAATCATTCAATTTCGCTATTTGGAACCTGTTGATGAGTCAAAACCAAGACTTGAAAGTTGTCACCCAAAATCAAATTGGTTGTATGATGAAATAACAAATGAAAATTTTTTTAGTTTTTGCTATACGAGGTGTGGCTATAAAATAACGAGACTGATGCTTCCACAGAAAAAGTAAGCATGCGCTAAACGCGAACGACCAACAACTGTGAAGAATTCTCTTTCGAATGCGATGCCTCCCATGTTTGTAAAAAAAATAGTCTGGCCGTGACCATAGAAAAAGTATATATAGAGAACTCACTTGAACAGATGTTCAATAGAAAGAGATTACCCATCAAAGTAGGCGTCAATTGAAAAAAAGAAAAAAAAAATTAATCCAAATTTTGAAAAAAAAAGAATTGAATGTAGCATTTAACGAAATTGAGCATGTGTGTGACAAAGAGAAATATACTTGTTTTTTTCTGGGAGAAATGTTTACATTTTTCAATAACCAAGCACGCTGTTTATTACACACTGGTGGATAAGGGTGTAGTGGTTCACTGTTGTTTTTTACACACTGGCGTATAAGGGTGTATTGAACAGCTGTTCAAGAGATTTCTCTATTAGTATACGCTCGCCGGCCGTGACCTTCGTTTGTATACGAGCTGTTTTTCTTTTTTGTTTTGCCGGAAAAATGATAAGTGTCATAATTGGGCAACGAATCGTCGTGAAATTTCACATGAAACTTGGAAAAAGCGCTACTGAAAAGTATCTGTTATTAAAAGAAGTGTATGGCAATGAATGTTTATCGCGTGCGTAAATTTTGAGTGGTTTAAGCGTTTTCAAGATGGCCGAGAAGACGTTGAAGATGATTCATGTCGGCCATCTACGTCAAAAACGGATGCAAATATTGAAAAAGTCGGTAATCTGATTCGATCTGACCGTCGATTGCTGAAACAGTAGGAATTGACAAAGAATGCGTAAGGAAAATTTTACATAACAATTTTAACATGCAAAAAGTGTGTGCGAAACTGGTGCCTAAAATTCTCACGATTGAACAAAAAGAAGCTCGCGAAAATGTTTGTACTGACACTGTGAATGTCATTGATAATGACCCGAACTTCTTGGAAAGAGTGATAACATGTGACGAATCTTGGTTTTTCACTTATGACAAAAATCTGCATTAAAAGGAACAAGATTTCAGTCCATTGAAGCTGTGAAAGAAAAAGCGGTACGCATCAGAAGAAAACTTCCAGCACTGTTTTGAACAATGGAAAATTCGCATGGAACGTTGTAAGGATAGAGGAGGGGTGTATATTGAAGGTGATAATAATTAAAAATGTATACATTCAAAATAGAGTTAAAAAAAAGTCCTTCTTGAACAAATATATTCATTTTAGTACAGTCACTCGGTAGTTCTACCTGGAAAGTTTTCTGGTGAAAATTGGTATTTTTATAGATTTCGATGTATTCTTGGCGAATTTTCACTTTGCCACCTCGTATATTAGCCGCTCGTGCCATCAACTGAAAAAATGGTGCCCAAAAACTGTTTTGTTTATTTTGCAATATCTCCTTTCTATAATAAATTAAACTAGAGAAAATTTCCTATAATTTATGTACTAACTTTTTGTTTCGTAAAATGAATAATTTCAGCGTACGAGCGCCGCAATGTCTATTCCAACACGCGTATTTCGTATATTAACGAAAAATATTTTACTACGCGTTGAAAGGCCGGCCTCCTACTACTACACTGATGGAAATTTAAATAGCGGTGTTTTTTTAGAATAAAACGGAAACACATGGAATGAAGGATTTCTCCTTACTATTTTATTAAACACTGTTTATATCTAACTATAAGTATAAGATAAACTTTACATCATTTTAATATTATTTTAATAAGAAAAATTAAAAACACGTTAAAAATAAATGAAAATTCAAATAGCCTGACTTGGACAAAACATACATAAAATTACATGAAACAATAAATCCTTTCATATTTCCCCCATTATTTCTGACATCCTCAAATAATATATTTTTAAAGTTTCTGGTGTTATTTCCATCCATACATGCCTAATTCTGTTTTCCAGTTCAGAAATTGATTCGAATTACTTTCCATTTTCGTACACTTTGCGCGAAATACTTCCCCAGGGATTTTTAATGGGGGTTGAAATCTGGGCTCCAGGCTGGCGAAAAAACTTGAATATTTCTCTCTCTCAGCCACTGTTTTGTCTGGTTGGCACGGTGTATCGACGCATTGTAATGCTGAAAAGTGAAGTATTCTCCCATTAAAGTTTCTCCATATTCAATTAAACTAATCTTCAACGTAATACGTAGATGACATTGTTGTAGAAATCCAGGCTACCGGCACTTTCCCGCGATAGGAGAATGCGCTCCAAACCATAAGATCATAAGATTTCCGCCACCAAAATTATGCTTTAAAATTATCTCTGGATCCAACCTATGATCGTGTCAATAAGATTTCCAACGATCTGTCCCATCTAAATTAAACTTCTTTTCATAGCTGAAAAGATCATTTTGCCATTCTTCTGTCCGGGAAAAGTATTTACTGTCACAAAGCAAACGAGCTTCTTTATGCTTGGCGGTTAACTTTGGCTTAGCTACCTTTTTTGTCCACTTAAGCGACGATTTACTTTTTAAAATGTGCCTCACACGTCAAGCAATTACGAGTAATTCTAATTCAGCCCGAATTTTAGAAGCACACATTGAACTGCAAAACGAAAAATTGCACGCTTAACCCGTTTCGTAATCTTCCCATTGTCAGTGTTATTGTAATTTTCCCCGTAGTTGTCCTTCAATTTAAAGTAAAGGGTTTTCCAATAAGAGGTGTTATTTTGATATTCAAAGAAAAATGCCATTTTTAAGATAAATGATCGGATCTTTATTTCATTATAAAGAGAAAGGTATGCCGTTAATAATGGAAAATAACATCAGCCAAAAGACCACCACGACCACGCCTACAGGACCATATCCTTTTCCTTTTCTTAAGACCCAAATCTTTATGCAAAATACGGTGTAATGACGTTTGTGGAATGCGTAATTCCAAAGAACGACGAGGAATGGACAAACCTGGGTTTTCTGCAACACTTTCGGCTATAGCAGCAATATTCTCGGCTGTTCTTGAGCGACGTGCACGGGTTTTATTCCTCACATCACTAACTTGTCCCGACAGCTCGAATTTTTCTACCAATTTCTGTATTGCGGTCCGACAAGGTGCTTCACGACGACCCAAAAATGTTCGAGTTTTACGAACCGTCTCTGCCACATTTTCACCATTTTTATAGTGAATTTTAATAATTTAAAAGCGTTGTTGAATCGTGTATCGTTCCATTTTTATTAATGGCGTAGTTTCTACTTGTCAAATGGCAGAAAATGACAGCTCCAAAAGTGACATCTACCGAAATAGCGGGCTAATTAAAATAACACCTCTTATTGGAAAACCCTTTAGTTATTAATTACTTTCGGTGATCTATTCATTTTTTTAGCAATAGCGCGATTTGAAAGTCCGCAGTCCTTGTATGTAAAGCTGGGCAAGAACCAAAGAAGAAGTACTTAAGTACAAGTACAAGTACCGAATGCCTGAGTACTTCAGCGTAAGTACAAGTACCGCATGTATGAAAAGTACTTGTAACTAAGTACTAAGTCTATAAAAAGTACTGAGTACTTTTTGAAGTACTTTTTAAAGTACTTTTTTAGAGTCTTTGTACGTCGGCAGTAATATAATGAAGTTTATCGAGTTCAGTTAATAGATATTAATAAATAAATACCTTTTGAAAACTATAATATGTATAGTAACCAGTGGCAACTATTTATAGTTTTTTATAGTTTGCTGCAGGTAGAGTAAAAATTTTACCTCTCATTGCTACACTAATAAAAACTATTAGAGGTCCGCCCAAGCACCCATTATCGCCTCTCATAATGCATAAAATTCTCAGGAAAAAATTTCCAGTAAATTTCTAAGAAAAAATTGAAGCCTTCCCTACATCAGGTCGAGGCATCGTTCATAATATGTTAAGAGAATAAGTTATACAGTTAGATTATCAATCAGAAATCAGTCATTATTAAAGTACAGTATACAGTAAGTAAATAAAAGAAGTTCAATTAAATGAAGTTTCGAGTTTTTATTGTTTTTATTTCCAACCCAATGTTAGGCTCAAGAAAGTAAACATCAGCAGCGGCTCCCGCTTTAGTGAGAACCGTCGGTGAAAATTTTTAGAGCGTATCGGCGAGGATGCGATAAAGCACTTCCCTCAGCCCACGATTACCTTTCAGGAAAACCCACAGACACCCAAAAGAAAGCTCTATAAGTATCGCATGCCATTTCAGACCAATGGGAATAACCAGTCCAGCCGTCCTCGCAATATTCCCATGAGCTCAATCTACCCAAAACTCTTTTGATCATTTACATGCTCCGTTTTAATTAATTATTGAACACCCGAAAAGCCCTAAAATAGCGCCTTGTAGGATGACAGCCGGTAATTCAAGAAAAATAGAGAATAAATTTCATTCAAATAAATAAGCTGGCAATAAGTTACATAACATGAGGCACATATGAATTACAACAGCAAATGCTTTGCAGAAATCTGATGATGATGTTTGACTGTTTCGATATCTTAATATATCATCATTATTGGTATTATTATTAACAACAGCGGGAGAGTGCAGACAGAACTCCCGCCTCTTATCTTGTCACCGCGACCTATAAGATCTTTTGTGACATTACCCCTAAATGCCCTAGGAGCCCATTCGTAAACTTAAGGTCTTTAATAGAGGTTATGATGTTCTTGGGGGGCATTTTTTCGACATACTTTGGCAGTGGGAATGCCTTTCCTAAATGTCTTAGCCTTATGCGACACATACTTTATAAACTTATTCGCTTGTCTCAGCCCCGGGATATTTTCCTAGTTTTCTTTTTAGATTTGTCCTCCCAAAGCCTGATCTGAGGTGTGAAGTGACTTTTTGGGTGTCCAAAAACAGGACGAGGGCCAATCAACAGAAATTTGACTCCTTCCTTTGAAAGGCGGTCCGCAATCTCGTTTCCCTTAATGCCTTCATGTCCTGGTACCCAGGTCGGCATCACCCTGTTTGTTTCGGCCGGTTATTTCAAGATAGTAAGACAGTCCCAAACAAGAATAAACTAAAAAGTAAACGAGTTTAACGCTTTAAGTGCTGCTTGCCTGTCTGATATTATATATATTTTGGCTCCAAGCATATTCTTGTGAATTATTTCATGTTCGCAGAATTCTATGGCGTGTATTTCTGCCTGAAAAATGGTTGGTGAGGACCCCAGTGACTTTGCGAGATGGTACCTTGGCACATATATATGCCCACCCCGGTGTTACCTTCCCTTTTAGACCCATCTGTGAACTATTTAAGAGATCCTTTTTTAAAGGGTAGGTCCCCAGTGTGCCACTGTTGACGGTCCAGCAAGATCACCTTAAATTGTGTTTTGGCATAACGTCTGAAATCATAATATCCGGTCATCGGGTTAAGCTAATTTATTTTAATTTTTAACTTATTTTTTTGTTAATATTTGCCATTCATATTTTTAGTACACAAACTTAAAAGACATATCTTGTTGTGGGGGTAAGGTATACAACGAATAAGAACTTCAAATTGATGGGATCAAAACATTGAAAACTTTAAATTAAAAATTAAAAAATAAATAAAAACATAATAATTCCAGTAAGTCACATATACACATTTATGTATATGTACATAATATGCATAACTATAGTACACTCTCTTATAAATTTTCATTAAAAAATCATTTCTCTATCTACATATAAAAAGGTAGAAACGTACCAGAATCTAAAGGAAATATTCACGTAGAACATAACGCATCAAGCCATTCTCTGGGATGTGCAAACATTCCCTAGATGAAATTCTAGAAATTATTCATTTGGTGAAAATGTGCACTCCATTGACATTTCCGAGTAAATAATGCAAGCTATCATAACTTGATTCTGTCCAAGTCCATTCACATGATTCCCATCTACGAGTATTCCCAAAAGGGATGCGAACTAACGGATTTCACAAATGACAAAGTCATGTTAAAAGGGAAGTCGAGACGAAAATAGTAACATCCTCTCATCTATCCTCTATGGAAGCGTGCGAATGGTACACAATCGGTTGCTCCATACGTCATTTGTAATCTTCCAAATCTTGGATATGTGCAGACAACTGTTATCATTGTGACAAAAAAAAAGAAAAAGCTTCGCTTTGTACAAAAAAAAAAAAAAAAAAAAAAAGTAGAAAAATTGAGAGGATTTGATTTTGGAGATCGTTCATACAATTCCATTTTTTTTTTCGTCCATTATTGTATATCCAACGTCGTTACAATAAAACCTTGTTTTGTTATCCTTTTTTTCACTCCCCCTTATAGAAAGAGATTTTTCATCCCAAAACTCTGCTTGTTAAAAGGAAAATGCCACGAACCTGCTTTTATCAGCTTTTCAACTTTTAGTTTGCTGGGAAAACTTTCCTGAGAATTTGTTTAAAAGAGAAATTATCCCCCAATGCCACACTGCAAGTAAATATGTTTATGAATTGTGCACAGTTTGGCAGATGAGTTGAGTAAGGATGCTTTGGACAACAGCAAAAGTTTAACACCGAAATTATTATTTCAACTTTCCAGTTCCCTCCCTATTACGAGTTTTAAGAATTATTTTGGATTTTACTATTTTTTTTCTATCTTTTTTTTGGAAATAGTACAATACTCTTCTCCGTTCGTTAATGATTTCTTGAAAAGATTATGAATTCAAAATTGTAAAAAAAAAACAAAATCCTTAAAATCTGTTGATTAATAATTGGATGTGAAGAGAGTTCTGATAAAATGAGCGAAATTTGTTTATAAGTACCTAATTAAAGTTACAAATTAATTTTGATATTAAATTTTAGGTCCATTGTAGATGTATATATACAATGTACATATGTACATACATATTACAAAGATATCTACGCCAAATATACATTTAGATACCCTTTATTACGTTTCGTTAACAATTTTAGAAGAAAAAATCGTTGATTCCATTCCTCAACGTAGCAGGCAGTAGTGAAATGGGTTGGACATGTGTCAACTGCCTTGAAAAATTTTCAACATTAGAGAAAATCTCAAGTAAATGTTTGCCCAACATTTTTTTTTTTTTTTGTTCGTGAATCTATTAATATTCAACGGCCTTTCAACATAAATATTTTGGAAAATATTTCTCCAAGATGTCAACATTAATTATATAAAGCTGAAGCAAGGCACTTTACTTTTACGGAAATGACAGCAGATCGATATTTCTACGGCAGTATGTTGGGTAATGATTTAGAAATTCACAAACATTCTATATCCGCTAAAGAAGAACTTCACTCTCGAAATTTAGTAAATTTAATTAATGGTATAATAGTTATGGAAAATTTTTAACTACAGCCTCTTAATCCATATCTATTTACGCATGAACGTTTAATACTTGCTTATAAATGTACGATCCCACTTGACAGTTTTTTTCAGAAGGTATGAGCTCAGGCAGTAACTGTCCGATGGTAGCACATAAATAGAATCTGTCCAATAGAGATTAGATTAGATTCGATTTATGAAGGGGTATGTAGGCGTTAGCCTCGCATTCACTGCGACTTGAAAAATCTATTGTAAGTCCTCGTTGCATTTACCTCGTTTCTAGGTTCAGACTGTTAATAAAGTCTAGAACCATTCTGGGATTGAGGTTCCACACGTAGGTTGGTGGAGGAAAAATATGTTCGAAGTGGAGTAGTCTCTGCCTAGCCAATGCTTCGCAGTTGCAGAGTAAGTGCTCCGAGGTTTCGTAAGCATCCTGACAGAAACGGCAGAATCAAGTCTCAGCCAAGTCGAACTTGTTTTGATGATACCTCCAGCCAAGCCCAACTTGTTTTGATAATACCTCAAGGGGCAATGGTTTGAGATGAGCTCAGTAATCATTTTGAGCTCTGTTTTCCTAAGGAGTATGAATTCTTTGGTTTTTCCGCCAGAAGTGTCGATAAACTTTTTTGCCTTCCGAAGTGCTTGTAGCCTTTCCCAATACAGGGATTTTTGTTTATTCTCCCCAGTCATTTAAGGCAGCTCTGAGATAACACTTTGAAGAGGTCCGACAAAGTGAGTTTCCGCTCCTCTTTTAGTTACACCATCAGCAATTTCATTGGCTTTGTGGACCTCATGTCCAGCCTCCCATATGAGAATAACTTAGTTTTTTCTTGATAAGTTTTTGAGGGTTTGTGGGCATTCCCATAATATCCCTGACTTGACAGTGTAGGACTTTAAGGCCTTGAGGGCAGCTTGACTCTCCGAGAGGATATTAATGGCTGAGCCATTTATGCAGGTATTGGCACATTCTACTATGGTCAATATCTCGGCTTGGAATACGGTAGGGGTAGAGCCCAGAGCATTTGATATATAGTATTTGGGGCCGGTTACGCCCAATCCGACTCCATTGTTCGTTTTTGAACTGTCTTTATACCATACCATCGATAGTAGTTGGAATGACGGTTCAATGCAACGACATTGCTGTCGGTCTCCCAGAACCACTTGGAATGGTCTTATAAAATCCATTTGCTAGAAGCATATCTCTTTTAAGATACTCAAATAACCAACCAGATCCCTTGGCTGTTTCTCCTTTCACACTCTAATAGCACTGGCGATCGGTTCCTTTTTCACCTGCAAATGTAGGGGTGGAAGGTTTAGTAAGGCTTCCATGGCTGCTGTAGGACAGATTCTTAAGGCACCAGTTATTTCTAGACAGGCAAGGCGCTGGGTTTTTTAAGCAGAGCCTCAGCAAGGGCCGCAAACAACCGTGGTGTACATCCAATACATCATTTTTGGCTTCAGACCCGATGTTCTACCAATGAAGGGACCACATGTGTAGAGAGATCGCACCGCTCTATCCTTCATCACTCTGGACAAATGCGAATTCCAAGTAACTTTCTTATCTAGAGTCACCCCAGATATTTGACTTCATCTGAAAATATCAGTTCCGTTTTATCAAGAAGAGAAGCCGTTAGTGAAAGTTTCGATCTTCTCGTGAACGAAACGATAACCGTTTTGTTGGGGTTTATGTTGAGGCCTTTGTTCAAACACCACGTGCGAATTTGGAAAGAGCTTTTTTAACATTAAAACCCGAACTGGTCAATCTCTAGCATATCATCAATCACGGTCGACCACAGGAGTGTAGAGAGAACTCCTCCTTGTGGGAAGCCTTGTAGGCAGCCTTTTTCTGTGGTGATCGTGACTTAACAGTTCCCTAGAGTTGTGGTTATTCTCCTACTTCTAAGCATGGAGTCTATCCAGTTAGTCGTCGAGGGCTTAAAGAATTTATCCTCGGCAGATGATTTAATTGCATCGAAGGAGATGTTATCGAATGCTCCTTCTATGTCCGCAAATGCACATAAAGCCATCTTTTGCTTCTAGAGTTTTTTCGAGGTCTTTGACTAATGTGTGAATGGCAGTCTCGGTTGACTTGCCAGCTTGATAAGCGAACTGCTTAGAATGAAGTGGTGTTTTAATCAGAATTTCACTTCGAATGTGTAAGTCTAGAAGTTTTTCCATGGACTTAAGTAAGAATGAGGAGAGGCTAATGGGTCGGAATGATAACTAGCTCTTTTTCCTGCTTTGGGTATAAATACAACCCTGACGTCTCTCCAACATTGGGGAACGTACCCTACAGCGTAACTGGCTCGAAAAAAATATTTGTAGTGGAAGGAGTATTTCTTCAACACTGTCGTGTCCCTTAGCAATAAAAACACTCCGTTTTCAACAAATGAACTACTTTTATTTTATTCACAGATCTTACTAATTTAACTTTAACTTAATCTAACTATTACCGCCGACCCAACGCTGTTTAATTGTAACCCGAACTGACCACACCAATTCAGTTGCGCACCTCGAAAACTTGCACACGGAAATCGGAAGTAGAACATGACCCTCCACATAATGTAATTATGATGCGGTAATATTCTACAACCGATGATGAAAACTACTGGCCAATGTCACCGATAGCAAGCAGCTGTGCTGTTGTAAACAAAACGGGCAATGACCGTGCTCTATGCGAAGTAGCATGTTTAGTCACTGCCGCTGTAATGTAAACAATCATCACATTATTTAGCAATAAGCGGACACCTTACTGTGCGAAGTAATGTGTTCCGCTATTGCTTGCTACTTTACTACCGGTACACCTGCCATGCTCTTGCTTCCGTGTACCAGCAGACTGGGCCACAACATCCCTCCCCCCTGGAAAAAACTAGTTCCCAGAGGAACTAGGTCCGGTATGTTCATTTAGGGTATCCAATCAGAGGCTGTTGGACTTACAATTTTTAAATTAAATTTAATTTAATTTATACCTTAATAAAATTATAGCTTGCCTGACAATTTTGTTTTTTGTCTTTACATAATTTCTGTTTCTTTTTACAATTACAGGTCTTTCTCTTAGACTGTACTTTAAATATTCTTTTTATTGAATTCTTTTTTTTTATGTTTACATACATTCATTTTCACTTCATTTCTGTTCATCTTTTTTGTTTACAAACGCCTCTATGTAATACATACTCTTGTGTCTTATATTCCTTGTAACGAATCTTATTTATTTATTTTAATTATTCACATTTTTCTTCCTTGAAGTTCTTACACAATATAAATCTTTCCTTTTAAACACATTTTCATCAAAGTAATTTACTAGATTTTAGTTTGTTTCTTTTTCAACACATTAGTTTCTTAATTTATCCATCCTATTGTTAGTGCATTCATATATTCCTATAACAAAATATTGATCAAAGCTTTTATTACCATACATAATATATGCAATATTTTCTTACATTTATTTCTTGTGACATTTTTACCATCCCTAATTTTAAGCTTTACAATTATTATTTCTATCTTATACTACCTCTAATCATCACAATTATTGTTTCTATTTCATACCACCTATAATTTATTTTTCCTAACTACAGATTTCCAGAAGCTACCTATTTACAATAGTATCTAAGGTCCTATTTCCTTAACACTGCTGCATGCTGTTGCGGCTACCCAGCTGAACGAGCAATTTTTCAATAATAGTGGGCAATTTGGCTTCTGGGGACTATTACCCTGATGCTAGTTGTGTCCTTTGATCTACAGGGTCTGTTTCATTTTCAGAATTCGGGTGTTTCTGGTTGACCTCAGAACAACCTGCAACGTCGAGGCAGATGCTTACTGGTGTTTGAGTCGCCGCTGGTCAATCGCACTCCTGCTACTAGTAGGCTACTAATACTTAATGACTGCAGGCAGTTGTCTTGGCTGATATGAACCATATCCGTGGGATAAACTATGTCATCTATGAACTTGAGGGGCTGTCCACTGCGGAAGTTATGGAATGTATTTCCAATAGCGTATAAAGCGAACGGTCCATTTACTGTTGAGTTTTTTGCTTTTAATGCTCATTGTTTACTTCAACCATGCTGAACGTCTCTACATGCCTTTGTTCAGTCTAACTGATATATAACTTTTGTATTTGTACCATTTCAATATGCATGATGGAGTTCTCCCAATTACATATATTGGGAGTCCACCCATACATAAAAAAAGAAGATACACTTGCTCTATTGAAAGTCCTATAATGTACTTTCTAAGACTGCATAGCATTCGGCATGTTAGTTCCTTTAACTTATTCGGCTTCACTTTTATATTCAACCTCACCTGTGACGCTCAGTGAGACCTTTTAGATAATTCAAATGCTTTTCATTTGATTTGCTATGTTCTTCGTTACTTAAACTTCTTTGAAACTCTCAAATTCTTCCTCGCAGTGAGGTTTTAATCTCGTATTCATCATGACTTTGTTTCGTTTTTCAAACTTTACAATTAACCTCACATTTAAGAAAGCCTGTATCGATGTTGAAAAGCTCACTTTTCTCAAGTGCTCCTTATTTTCACCCCCATACAACTGATTTGATGATTGCTCCACGTAGACTATCCAGGGACGTTTCCAGAACTGATGTAACTGCCCATTCTGCTTACGCATTGAGGTTGGTTTACTCTGTTGATATTCTCTACTTGCAATTAATTTGTCAATCTTGTACTTATTTATTTACGTATATAATTATATACTTATATGTATATATATATATTTTCTTTAAACACTAGTATGTCTAATTATTTGCTTAATTTTTCTTTATTTCCCTTATTCTATAATTTTATACCTTTAACATTTATTACATATTTTTTACATTTACACTTTCAAACCTGAATATTCTTCTAACCTATTTAATCTGCCTTATATATTTTTTTTCGAATGATTTCTAACAAATTTGTTTGCTGTGATATTTTTCCCCAATTTAACTTTCTCTCTGTTTTTTTTTTTTACTTTGTCGCCTTTTTATTTATATTATGTTTTTTTATTTTACTTTAATAATTATTTTTGTTACAAAAACTTCTCTTAAATTTCTTATTCTCTTTTTTTTTCATAAATCTCAATTTTTAACATAATATTTTTCTTTGTTTTCTTTAGTCTTTTGTTTTTACCTTTCTAATTCAATCTTGCTCATATTTTTGTGAAGTAATATTTCTCAGTTTTTCTCTATATATGTTTTGTAGAACAGTTTTTTACGTTTTTATCTATAAATTTACCTTACTGATTGGTTCCAAGTCCAACGGAATAGATACAGGGTCTCGTTTATACCTCCTTCCATATTCTTTCACACCACAGACTCATCAAACTCAGCTCATCAAATTTCTTCTGAAATTAGAGGGAATTTGTTGGAAATTTCTTCGGTTAAGTCCCCCAAATCCTGGGTCATAACCGTTACTTACCATGTACATACCGTTGGGGTTTGAAGTAAAATTTTTTCTCTCGGTTCTATTTCGAATCGGTGCTACCGTATCTGTTTTATAAATATATTTTGGTAACTTTAACTTACCCCTACGTGGCATCCTCTGAGATCGCCGTTGTTGCAAATGGAAGTTGTAATTACCCTTATGGTCCCATCTAGGTCGTCTGGAAAGCTTACGTGGTTGCGCTTGTCCATGCATAGAATTTGGGTCTTTGACAAAATAGGCTTCTGCATTAGCAATTCTCACGAATTCACGTCCATTCTTCCGACTATTTTCGCTGTGTACGTTATACCTGTGTTCTTTGCTCAACCGTACGCTAAATTCCTCGATTATAGGCTGCACTATAGGTACTCTTTTATCTGCATGTCGCGAAATTTTGTCGACATTAAGTGACGTATTTTTTAATTCGGAGTGTCGGTCATAAACGCCTGATGCCATGTTTTCTGTCGTGCTGACATTCTCCTTCTCAATCCTGGCCGGAAATGGATTTCCTTGACTGCTATTTAACCAAGCTGTGGGACCGACTTGTGCACAAGCTGCGAAATTTTCACAAGAATCACTTTCTCCCATGCCTTTGCTGGTGTCTTGTATCCACAGCTTCATATTTATGCAGTCGATAATAGCTCTGCTACCGAGAAAATCCATTCCGAGTATACCGTCGGCTGGAATTGAGTCCGTGTCACTAATGGCGTTAAATTTGCAGGCATGCTGGCTGTTATCTATCTGCAACTTTGCCTCACAAGTGCCAATGGAGCTCCTAGCGGATCCGAACAGTCCTCCAATTCTAATTTTGCGATGTGTCTGTATGGGTGTATTTCTCTTTATGCTATTAACTTTAATTACACTGCAACTGGAACCGGTATCTATCAAAAGTCTTAAATTACCTTCTACTCCTATATCCGATGGAACTGCGATGATAAACTTGTTTTGGGAATTCAATTTTTCACTGGCCTTTTCTGCTAAATATTTTTTCAGGCAGTTCGTCGTATAGTGGTCGCATGTTCGACAAAATTGGCAGTAAAGCCCCTCCCCTGCTGGATGGAATCTACCACTAATGTCTTCTTTAATATCTGCGACTCTGACGTGATGTGTTCGGCAATTGGGTGCTTCGTGTCCATATTGCCGGCATTCTATACAGAAGGGTAGTTTGTGGCACTCTCTTGCGAAGTGTCCCTGCTGCCCGCACTTGAAGCAATGGCTGGGTCTATGTCCATATGCACTTCTAGGAAATCTTCTGAAAGGTTTTTGGTGAGGTGTAGCTACATCTCCGTCAAAGTCGTCGCTTCTCCATCCTTCTTGTGAAAACCCTTGATTGCTTGGTACCCTGAGCTGAAGTCTTATCGCGTCCTTTTCGTAAAATTCAGCTTCTGCTCGCACCGCCTTTAATGAGTCAAACTTTTGTCCTGTTAGGTGAGTCCGAATAGCCTGATTCCATACTCCAGCTTTAAATGTGGCTATCGCATCCGCTTCCAACTCGGCTAGTAATCCCCCATCTTTACCTGGGTACTTTGCAGAAACAGCGCTTTTAATCTGATCCAAAAGTTCCTTCATTTTGTCCGCAAACTCTCGGATCCCTTCTCTTGGCCTTTGTCGACATGCTAACAACTCTGTCCGTAGCTCGCTGAACGATATCCGTGGCATATAAGCGGCTTTGATTGACTTTTGTAATGCTTCCAAGTCCTTGGGCTCATCAGAACTTATCAGGTAGTAAGCATCGTCTGTCAGTCGATATTTCACACAGTTCATAAAGATGCCTTGCTCTGCGGTTTCCAGCCGGTCATATAGATCTTTACAACAACTCAGAAAACGATGTACTTCCTTCGTTAGTTTTGGAGACCTTTCTCCGGAAAACGTCGGCACGTATCTAGACACTTTGTCCATGATTTTATCATATATGTCAGCCATTTTTTAAAGCGTTGAATCCCAATTTCTGCTGTACTGTCTTCTCACAACTTTTGCTCAAAACTTCGACATCAACAAACTTCACTTATACCTTTTGTGTCATTAATACTCACTAGATTAACAATTTAAACACTAACGTTAGAGCAGACTTGACTTTTTGCGGCAAGCACGAACCCGAGACTTCAGCAGATATCAATCCCGAAACTCATGATCTCTGTTTGAAATGTTAACGACTCAGACGAATGTATCATATACTCTACTGATGCAACAGTAAACGCGAGGCAACTAAAAAGCCGTGAGACTCAACTTTTAAGGAGAATAAAAGAAAACAATGTTATGCTTACAAAAATCACCACTTCTTAACAACTACTTTTACTCTATTTAACATAAAAGAAAAATTTACCGTTTCACTTACGTTTACCAATTCATTCACAAGCACAAAAGCTACATAACTTATACTACACTTCTCTTTTATAATAAAAACATGAAGGCCAACGACGAAAACACAAAACATTTATTTCCCCATATTAAACGAAAAATATTGAAAATCGCCGCAAACAAAAGAAAAACCAAACATCGATGAATTAACTACTTAACCTTAAATTTTCAGCCTAGAACAAATAGAAATGAGATAAAAACTTTTATACGCCCGTAAAGGTTTACCCTGAACCTATCCAAAAACACATACCATAATCATGAAATCGATATCACACTTAGATAGGTTTCAAAAAATAACACTCAATACTTAATTTAACACTTCTTAAATTAGCCTGAAAAGTGAAATTAATTTATTGTACTCTCTAAAAAAAATCCATTTATAAATAAACAAATTCCAATCTTCTGAAAGAAATTAAAAAAAAAAAATTAACAATGGGAAAAAAAAACCACAGTAAGAAATTCTCAAATTTCTTATCCAAGTTTACCGGCTGCGCCAAAATGTCGTGTCCCTTAGCAATAAAAACACTCCGTTTTCAACAAATGAACTACTTTTATTTTATTCACAGATCTTACTAATTTAACTTTAACTTAATCTAACTATTACCGCCGACCCAACGCTGTTTAATTGTAACCCGAACTGACCACACCAATTCAGTTGCGCACCTCGAAAACTTGCACACGGAAATCGGAAGTAGAACATGACCCTCCACATAATGTAATTATGATGCGGTAATATTCTACAACCGATGATGAAAACTACTGGCCAATGTCACCGATAGCAAGCAGCTGTGCTGTTGTAAACAAAACGGGCAATGACCGTGCTCTATGCGAAGTAGCATGTTTAGTCACTGCCGCTGTAATGTAAACAATCATCACATTATTTAGCAATAAGCGGACACCTTACTGTGCGAAGTAATGTGTTCCGCTATTGCTTGCTACTTTACTACCGGTACACCTGCCATGCTCTTGCTTCCGTGTACCAGCAGACTGGGCCACAACAACACCTTGCTGTAGTAGGGCGGATAAAATGCCAACAGAGATGCCAAAGAGTAGAAAGAAGTGTCGACAGATAACATGTGTTGTGTTAAACGAGGGCAGAACACTTTCTTGAAAGACTGTTAATATAATAAGTGTCGGACAGAGCTCTCAAAAGTAAAGTGACTTTCTAGTTTTTGCAGTCTGTGTCGACAGTCGAGTAAGGTTAAAATGACTAAGGACTAAGCAGCTTCTGATGTAGAAAAATTTAATAAAACATTTACAAACTGTGCGCGATCCTATATTTTCAGTTCTCTTATTAAACATTATATTCAGATCACGAAACAACCTTCATCCTTGAAAGTCCTATTTAGAAGTTAATGTCTGACTAAGATCTGATCTTCAGAAAAAATTTTGATATGTGTTTTTTATCCGATGACTCATAGCTGATTCTTACAGTAAATCAGGCAGCAGTGTGGCATGAGGCTCAACTACAATTGAAGTAAAGAACTTACGATTCTGAACGAAACTGAGATTTATACTTACGGGAAATTTATATTTTTAGCCTAAATAGATATCACATTCCGTAAGGGTTATTATCTTGATATTGAATGTTTTCAATTAATAAATAAAAATTGATAAAAACAAAACAAAAATAAGACATGGAAGTTGATTTAATTGAAGATTTCTGCCTTCTATTAATTCGCTGTTCCGTAATGGCATTTAATGGGTTCAATTTTAAAGTGGTAAAAATGAAAAAAAAACGATTTAATTGAAGATTTGTGCTTTCTATTAATTCGCAGTACCATTTTTATTCCATTTTAATTTTTATATTGCACTTTTAATCATTGAATATTAATTTAATTGTTGGACATATCGCTTTCTTACAGAATTAGCGATTCTTTCCGCAATTTTACTAACTGCAATTTGACATTTCAACTTAACGAAAGTTCCCCTCCGACGAGTTACACTTATGTCGATTTCGTTGGGACTTCAGTGCAACACCAGTATTGTACTTTTTCCAGCAGTGCAACACTGAAAATATTCGATGAGACAATTTTTATAGAAGAAGTGCAACACGAGTTTTGCACTCAGTTCCCCTAATTTGCACCCGATATTTTCTCGGTGTTACAAATGCATATTGAGGTCGAATTGTCATCTGCTCTGTCAAAGTATCTGTCATCTTGTAATAAAAGGAGTTATTTGTGAAAACTTTGAGTTAAATTAATTAAAAGATTTTATTTGGGTAATTTTTATAAAATGTACTATATTGTATAATGTATAACAAAGATTTTTTTTTTGTAGCAATAAATAATTACGTTACGGTGTTACGGTATGGCGAGTAATTCCATTTTTCCCAGTAGCTCATTTTGTTCATCATCTGAGGACGAATTAATAGTCCTTAATAGTTAAAAAAAAATTCACTTTCTTAAGAACTACAAAACAGTATTTATTTTTAGTTAACTTTGATAATGATGTGTAAATTAAAAACAATAAATTTATTTAAAAACTTTGCTGAAACCACTAAACACAGCACAATTTTCAACCAAATGGCAACCGGTTTTGACAGTTCCATGTATAAAATACGTGTGTACACAAACACTCGCAAAATGACAGCAACATGTTCGAAGGATTTCAGTGCTCCCAGTTCTCCACTGCCAGAAAAACTGCAACACTGAAATAGTCCCATCGAAATCGACATTAATTTGTGAACGTATGTTAAATTTAAAGTGCGTATTCGCTTTACGTAAATAGCATTACTTACGTATACGTTAGTTGCAGTTGCTTGAGCCTATAGACAACTTAATAACGTACGAAGACTGGGCAAATAGAACAAAACTCTGTAACGCCTCGTTCGAATATAAAATGGATGATACCTCGACCTGCTGTAGGGAAGCCCTGATTTTTTACTTAGGAACCTACTAGAAATTTTTCTTTAGAATTTTTATGCATATTGGAGGCCGGCAACGGTTTCTTGGGCCGCTAACAATTTTATGAGCGTAGATAATAATTCATTTTTTGTTTTTAGAACTTTAATGAAAATATTTTGGACAGAATTTTTATTCACTTTGGTGGCAAACTGGAGGTATTTTCAGATATGATACATTTATGTGTTCCGTTGTCAGCCTTCAAAAATAGCTGTGTTCTTTTGTGTCCACAAAACGAGGCAGAACAAAAAATACACAAAAGAACGCCTCATACATTTTCATAGAAGATTTATACATGAAGCGAACAGAACAGATAGTTCGCTTGAATCGACAGAACAATTAGTTCTCTCCAGTATATGAGAGTTCAAGAACAAGATACACAAAAGAACACAGCTAATATATATATTTCGTCATAATCGAAACAGTGTTTGCTCCAGTAACGTAGCTTTGAAAAACCCTCGAGAAACATGAAACAGAAATTCATATTTGTGCGTGCCGCCCGATTCTATAAAATATTCAACATATACATACAAGTGACTAAAAATTGATTTTAATTATGTTATAGAGCTTAAGCTATTTATTATCCATACAGGAAAATAGTCTTCCAGTAATTTGAAATTTTCCTCCTTACCTTTCCATGCTATACCTACTTGATATAAAGGGTCTTCCAATAAGAGGTGTTATTTTGATATTCAAAGAAAAATGCCATTTTTTGAGATAAATGATCAGATCTTTATTTCAGTATAAAGAGGTAAAGGTATGCCGTTAATAATGGAAAATAACATCAGCCAAAAGACCACCACGACCACGCCTACAGGACCATATCCTTTTCATGAAATTTTCCATAACCAAATCGCAAAGTGGCTGCCCTATGTCCTCGATAGCCTCACGAATTCCATCTTTGAGGTCTTGAATCGACGCTGGGCTGTTGGCGTAGACCTTCTCTTTCACGTGGCCCCAAAGCAAGAAGTCGCAAGGTGTTAAGTCACAAGATCTCGATGGCCAATTGTGATCACCTCTTCGAGAGATAACACGGTCCGGAAACTTTTCCCATAAAATATCAATGGTTTCGTTGCTTGTATGGCACGTAGCGCCATCTTGTTGAAAGTAAACGTTGTCCAGATCAATACCATCCAATTCCGACCATAAAAAATCATTAATCATCTGTCGATAGCGCAATCCATTCACCGTAGCTGTTGCTCCAACCTCATTTTCGAAAAAGTAAGGTCCAATGACCCCGCGGGACCATAAACCGCACCAAACAGTCACACGTTGAGGATAAAGAGGCTTTTCAACAATAACTCTTGGGTTTTCCGAGCCCCAGATGCGACAATTTTGCTTGTTGACGAAGCCATCGAGGTGGAAATGGGCCTCATCACTCAAGATGAGTTTCCGATGGAATTCCGGATCATTTTCATGCATTTCAAGGACCCAATCAGCAAAGGCTCGACGTTGTTGATGATCGGCCGGCTTGAGTTCTTGTGTTAACTGAACTTTATAAGCCTTAAGACCCAAATCTTTATGCAAAATACGGTGTAATGATGTTTGTGGAATGACTAATTCCAAAGAACGACGAGGAATGGACAAACCTGGGTTTTCTTCAACACTTTCGGATACAGCAGCAATATTCTCGGCTGTTCTTGAGCGACGTGCACGGGTTTTATTCTTCACATCACTAACTTGTCCCGACAGCTCGAATTTTTCTACCAATTTCTGTATTGCGGTCCGACAAGGTGCCTCACGACGACCCAAAAATGTTCGAGTTTTACGAACCGTCTCTGCCACATTTTCACCATTTTTATAGTGAATTTTAATAATTTCAATGCGTTGTTGAATCGTGTATCGTTCCATTTTTATTAATGGCGTAGTTTCTACTTGTCAAATGTCAAAAAATGAAAGCTCCAAAAGTGACATCTACCGAAATAGCGGGCTAATTAAAATAACACCTCTTATTGGAAAACCCTTCTGATTTTAGTTTTCATTGGTATTTTGTAAGTGATTACAAGAAATATACACCTGATACATAATATAAAATATTTTATTTTTATATCTATTTTTCAAAACATGTTCGATGAAATAATGAGAATCTTATGTTTTGCAGATAACATGAAAATCAATCTTGATAGGTTTGAGTGCGCCCGATTTAAGAGATTTTAAACAAGACACTCTTCAAAGGAATTTGTTTGCGCTAAACCAATAAGATTCAGTTTCAACCTTTGGTAGCTGTGTATTTCCGATGGTTATCTTTTGAATTCCGAACCATATGTAAAAAAGATACAAATTTATCAACTTCTGAAAAAAGACAAGTCTTTACCTAATGTTGTGACTGGTTTACTAAGTAAAGTTGATATCTTGCCAGACACCCAAAATGACAATTTTTTTTTTTAGTTTAGCTTGAATTTACTCTCAGATTTGTCTACAAAGAGAACTGAAGGTGAAAATGGAACCATCCGGGATAACAGAATAAAAAAAAGCACCTTTGAAATGTACAGTTGAAATGCAAAAACAAAAGAGAAGATTTGGTGTCAAAGTCCTAAAAGATGATATGGTTTTAGTTCGTTAGAATGACAATCGTATTGTATAAACTCAAACAAAGGGTGACTCTAATTTAAACGTTATCACTGCGGTGGTGTATTTTAATTTGCAGATTACTTGGTATCGGGTTAATTGTTTCTTTTCTGCGATATATCAAATTAATGGCATTAAATGAGACTTTCCATAGAAATAAAAAACTTTAAAAAAATGTTCAAAAAAAAAATCAATTAAATTTTTATTAATTTTGGATTTTTAATCCCTTCCGGAAGAAAAACAACATAATTGGGACAACTCGGTGCACAGTTAGTTAGTTAGTTATTGAATATGATTTAAAAATGAAAATTCAATGATTTTTTTTTTAATATCTCTGGTTTGTGGAGTGGGGCTGCCACAAATTTAAAATAAATTTAAAAAAATTTTATTATAAGCTTTTTGAAGTAAATAAACAGAAAATAACGTTTTGCGATATTTAAAATTCTACATATTTTTATACTTAACATGTCTGGTAAGCGTATCCAACGAGATAAGCTTAATTACCACAACTCTATGAGATTTCATCTAGGATATAAAAAATACTTATTTTGCTATAACAAGTGGAAACACTAATGGTCGGTTTCACACACAGTCCAGGCTTAAGCCACAGAGATTACTTAAGCGAAGGTTTAATAAATATTCAAGTTTCACAGTCAAGGCTTAAGTGATATCACTGGCTTAAACCAAGATTAACTTAAGCCCGTCATTTCGAAGGCTTAAACCTCAGATATTGCTGTGAAACTCATATGAGGATCATTGCTAAATACACATTTTGCCTAATTATTATATTTTTTTTCTGTTATTAAACGAACGAACGGTTTTTATAAGTTATATTTTAAAACTGAATTGCAATTTATCAAGCAAAAAATAGTTCTCTAGTTACTTCCATTTGACGTTTTTAGGGAGAAAGCAAACAGTATGAGACAAATATGAATTATTCATCTAATGTAGAAGATATAAACGACGAAGAAATGCATAATATAATATCGCAAAGTTTGGTTCCGACTGTCGAAACATAAATAAAAAGTTCTTCTTATGGCCGGTTTCACAGTCCGGGCTTAAGACACAGCGATGGTTTAAGCCAAGGATTAATAAATATTTCGGTGTCACAGTCAAGGCTTAAAAATCACTGGCTTAAGGTAGGCTTAACTTAAGCCCGTCATCTCGAAGGCTTAAGCCTCAAATTATTGCTAAATATATATTTTGCCTAAATATTATAATTTTTGTTATTAAATGAACGTGGATATTTCAAAAGTTATATTTTAAGACTAAATTGAAATTTTCCAAGCGAAAGATAGTTATCTAATTAGCAGTTTTCTGGCAGCTATGTAGTGTCAGCATTCCATTTGACGTTTTAAGAAGAAACCACAGTTTAGGACAAAAATGAGTCATTTATCTGATGCAGAGGATATAAGAGACCACGAAATGCATAATATAATATCGCAAGGTGTGACCCGTGAAAAAAATATAAAAAGGCGCCCGCAACATTTCGAGAAATGAGATGACGTTGATTTTTATTCTCGGTTCCGGCTGTAGAAACATTCGGCTTTGCTGGTTTACGTTGCCGAAACATTCTGCAACAATGATTTTGGATTTGATATCCTTCCAGATAAAAACCACATCAAACTGATAAATAAAAAGTTCTTCTTCTTTTCTCTTGTTTTTAATCCACAATGGCAATTTTCCTTTAAAAAAATGCACAATTACCGCAGTGCTGACAACTTAAAAATTTTCATCCGCGGCTTAACTAAGCCTCAGCTTACTGAGTACTGTGAAACCGAGTAGGCTTAAGCTTAAGCCACACCCGTGGCTTAACTAAGCTCTGACTTAAGCCTAGACTGTGAAATCGGCCATTATTGTCGCTTAATTTTTAACCACAATGGCAATTTTTCTTTAAAAAATTCACAATTACCGCAGTGCTGACAACTTAACTTAACTAAGCCTCAGCTTATAGAATACTGTGAAACAGAGTAGACTTAAGCGCGCGGCTTAACTCTCACCCATGGCTTAGCTGAGCGCTGGCTTAAGCCTGGACTGTGAAACCGGGCATAACAATTCGTTTCATGTATCTCACACTATATACCATAAAAATCAAAACATGATGCTATCCTAGCCAATGAAAAGTACTATTTGATTTAGTTTAAGAAATTTCTAGACTTTAACCAATAAATTGGATACAAACCATAGAACTTTAATTACCTACGCATAAATCATCTGAGAAATTTAATTCAATCCTTGTGCAAAGACGCAATAACTTAATCCAGTCTCATTTTCATAGTGCGAAAATGAATTTATAAAATGTTAGTAAGAAAGATGACATTAAAAAATAATTCCACGTCCTTCTCACACAAAAAGGCAGGCAAGTTATAAGACTTGGGGCGATCCAAATGTTTGCATAACAAGAAAATGTCATTTTCGTGTAACGTCTTCGCGAAATTGCTTTATTGAAATCTGTGTACCGAAGCTTACAAAAGAAAGTCTCCTTCCCTTCTGTGTGGGGGAATAGCCATCAAGATTGAAGAAAAATGCGTTTACCAGGGCATCATAAGAAATTGAAACCACAATATATGGTAGACAAATATTTTTCAACTGCGGGGGGTGAGATGGTAAGTAATGGAAGTGTAAGAATTCTTGTTTTTTTCTTTTTTCTTTTTTTTCAAGGAATCCTTCAATGAACACAAAATCTTTTATTTATCCTAACTTTCATTCACTATATATGAATCAACAGGGTGTGGGGCGGAAATACCCATCCTTTAGGGATGATGCCATCAACACAGAGGAGTTGTATAGTACGCCCCAAAATCCATAAATCTACATGCATATATACGTAGATATGTATTTACGCTACTATCCGCAGGCATTATCCCCTGAGGAGTTTCAAATGATTTTTCTCGTGTTGTTACTTTTGCTATATAGACTTAAGCTCAGCGAGTCAGTAGGATTGGCTGTGGGAAAGACTTTGGGGATTTCACACGAAAAGACTCTCTTCCCAAACGGTATAACCAAATTTAAGTGTTAAATAATGTTCTTAATGGAAATACACACATATGGAAATATACCCTGAAAGGGATTATTTTGTATGTATGAGAAGTGAATTTACGCGTTTACTGTTTATCACTGCAGGTATACACTTATACATAACATAACATACATAAATATAAGACTTTGGCACAAAGGCAATCCGGTATAAAACTAAGCCTCCCGGAAAGATTACATATAGGTGTTGGAAAATCAAAAGTAAATCACCGTATTATCTTTTCCCTTTGTTTATGCTCTACCAGGGAATTTAGAGATGTTTTAAATCAGAGTTGGAGGGATTATTTGCCCCAAATAAGCCATAGGGTCCAACGCTTTATTACTACATATATAACTAAGGACTGACAATACGAAAACTTCCTTTTTGGTATCCATTAGGGAACAAATGAATTTTACCCGAGGCGATATTATTTTAATTTTAAAAGGCAAATTAGGAAAATGTTTGAAATTTTTCCATTTATCCCTCCCCGCATAACACACCCGCTTAAGGGAAGAAAGATTATGTTCACTTCAGAAATGTTCATCCCTCCCGCGGCTGCGGGATAATAGAAATTACTTTTCAATATTAATTCCTCAAGTGCATAACGTAGTAAATTCAAATCAATATTGAATTTATATAAAAAAAAAAAAAAAAAAAAACAAAATGGTATTGAAATTCCGATGGATAAAAGCTATGTACATGAATATTGGCAAGATGTTCGGCATGCTTTAGTACTTTATGGAAGGAATGTTGCAACTTCAAAGTTATTTAGTTGAAATGTTGGCTTTATTCTTCTTTTCTAGTATCTGGTTTCGATAAGGTTGTCCGTTCATCAGAGTATCAAAAAGGAAAATAAAAATAATTAAAATCCGTAACTTAATTAGATTTTATTTGAAGAAACAACAAAACAACTTAAACCCAAAGTAATAATTAAAAAAAAAACTAATTTTTGTAGAAAATGTGAAAAAACTAAAGTTCAATTATTTTTTGTAGAAAAAAAAAATCAGTTATGTTAGTTTGTTTCCCGCACGAAAAAAGGGTTTTTTTTTTCAATTTGAAGATTAGAAATTATTTCAACCGCTTCGCCATCATTTCTATTCCTCGCAAATTGTTTTAGAGCGCCTCATTGTAAGATTGAGCTTCTTTAAAGGTTTTTACGCACAATATTCCTTCAACTTCTTCTAATTCATCATCAGCAATTTCCTCTTTACTGTTAGTGTCTTTATATGGAGCATCATTTTCTACAACAGACTCTACGAGCAACTAGTTATCGACAAAACAAAAATCACATGGCGTCATGTTCGAAGTAGAAATTTAAGATGTAAAGCTGCCGACATCCGTTGAAGTGTTGTCAATGAAATTTCGTCCTAAGGATCAAAACCTTCATCTATCACTGAAGTTTTACCAAATCCTGATTTGTTAAAATAAACCAGAACCCAAGCCTTTAACAACAACAACGAAACTGCATCTAAACATTAATGTTCACATTGAAATTTTTAATGACGCCTGGATATAAGGGTTGACAACACTTGTCGTATTGGGTGGTAAAAATACCACTTTCACATGATTTAATTTAATATCACGAGGGTGGAAGCCGGCATTGTTCAAAAATAATAAAACCTTTTTTTTTCTTACGCTCATTTTTCGGTCGAAAGCTTCCAGCCATTCTGTCATAATATCACCAGTCATCCACTATTTTCGGTCGAATTTCCAAATTACAGATAGCTGAGTGTTCTGCAAATTTTTAAACGCAAGTGGCTTTGCAGCTTTTCCTATTATGTACTAAAGGTTTTTCTTTTTATCCAACCAAAGGGGAACTCCCACTTTTCATACAACTTTAGGCCCGACACCTCCAGACATGAGAGTTGTCTTAAACGATGCATTATAATACTCTGACCGTATTTTATTAACAATGTTTATTTCTATCTAGCGGGCGAAAGCTTTGGCGATGGGATGTAGCTTGAGCGACATTTCTGAGTGAAAAAGTGGACTTTTCTACTTCTCGTGATTGCGCGGAATTGGTGAGTGGTGGAAAATGACTAGAAAAATGTTCATAACCGAGCACTAATGACAATGGAAGAAATGACTGCAAAAAAATATGCGAAATGTAGTAACTGGGGTGTATGTGACCCAAGTACATGATAATGGGTTTTCTGGCGTCTAAAACGTCCCGAGAAAGTTTTCTGAATCGAGAAAAAGGTAAACCACCCGATAGTACTCGGCGAGACCTTCATTTTGATTTGGAACATGCCGTATTGGAGCCACCCCCCCCCCGGGTACCCTAACCGGGGTTCCGACACCCCACCCTAAAAGTATGCAGAGAAAAATTTTCTTCTACGAATTTAAGCTGGTGATGAGCTGAGTCGAACAGTGAAACCCGTTTTCCGATCGAACATAACACTACCGCTCTGCAGTGCGAAAAATCTATTACCTCAGTTCGAATAAAAATGAGGGAAATACTAAATAAGTGAGTATGGCGATGGATGGCTATAAATAGCTATTTAAAGCTCTGAGTATGGGAGTGTGGGTACTCAAACTTCTTCTCATGACCTAAGGAATTCGATTCTGTACTAGATTTTCCAAAATGTACTAGTTCAAACTTTGATACCCCCCTCCCCCCACTTTATCCACTGTATTGAAATAAACATTGTTAATAAAATATGTTCGGAGTATCATCAGTGCAGCGTTTAAGATATCTCTCCTTTGCACAGAGCAGTATTGTTAATCTTTCTTTGGAAAGTTTTCCTCCTGCACATTTTACAATTTTTAAAGCAAAAGTATTTGTAAGAAGAGCCCTATAAAAAAGGCCGATTTCGTCTGCATTATAAATGCAATCGTCCTTATAATTTCTAACAATTTCAGGTAATTTTTGATAAAAAATTACTTACATCGACCGCATTTACATCGGCGGATTCTCCAGAGATACTTTTATAGCACACATTGGGACGTCTTTGAAATTTTTGAAGCCAACCGGCAGATGCTTTAAAACCATTAATTCCTAAGTTTTGTGTTTTGTCCTTAGCTTTTGTCTTGATAATTGGGCCAGAATGAGGTATGCTTTTGTTTCTGACCATTACAAACCACTCAAACTAAATTTCGTCCAATTGAATTTATAAGATTTCTTTTTAAATTAATTGCTGTAAGCTGGAATGCCCCTTCTTCAAAATAATATCTTTCTTCGTCAATATATCCGCTGCTTTTAATTATTATAAAAACTTTTGCAATTTCACGAAACTTCCGCTTTCTTTCAGCGTAGCTATTTATAATATCCATCTTTTGCTTTAAAGTTAAAACAATTTTTTTCGGCACCATATTTTTTAAATTAAGTAACCAAATACGAATTTTTATTTCCAAGGTATTGAGATTAGCGTGAAACAAACGAAATTTACGTAAACCGACTGAAAGGCCTTTTTCACTTCTGTATAAAATAGTTTCTGAAAAGGTGAGCAAATCAAAACATTTTACGATTTTACGCATAAAACAAAATACGAGCTAGAACAACACTGTACTTACTGAAAAACGAAGGAGAAACACAAAATTTAGTATATTTTTCACGGAAAAGTAAGCAAATACATTTACACTAATACCAGCCGACCTCATAATTCATAATATGTATTAGATGTACCTAGATGTTCATATTAAAAATGTTTCCTATGTTAAAAATTCTCAACCTTAGAATGTCGAACTGAAGAAAATGCTCAAGGATAAGAAAACTGCGTCATTTTCTTGATAAGTAGTGAGCTGTGGAATTGGTTTTGATAATATATTGAGGGAGCGAGTTAGTGACCAATAGAGTTTTCCTTGAATTTTGAAAGGATTGTAAAAACTTCTTTCTTCCCTCATCTTTGAGGTAAAGTGTTTGCTCTCGTACATCACTTTCTTCACAGTTCAAAAAAGAATATAAATCTGCGACTTTTTTTTTGTAACATTTTAACATAATTTTTCCGATGAAGGAGAGCAAACTACACAGAGAAAGCGAAATGTATTATACGTGTTCGTATAACAAAGGTGTTGTAATGAAAGAGTCCACTGTATATGGTTTTTAAAAACAAGGGTTTTTCCCAGAGTCAAAAAATCCTTTTTTTATCTTCAGTACTAGATGATACAATTTTTCCATCATCTCATAAGGAAAAGGGGAAATAACGTGAAATAACATTTAAGGCAAATTTTATTCTATGCACGAATCAGTTTTCTCATCAGAGATTTATGTTAATATTTTTCTTAATTTTTTTGTTCAGCCTGAATAACCAAGTAATTTTATCCACAAGAATAAATTATCTTCAATAACAATCTGCAAACTTTTATATTCATTAAGCTAAAAAGAATCGCTAGATAACACTAAGCACCTTATCCCCGATATATTTAGGGCCAGTCTATGCACGGCATGTATCCCCAAGGCATGGAGACTAACCAAGGTTGGTTTTATACCTAAAGCGGGTGAAAAATCACTCAACGAGACAAAATCATACAGGCCTATCAGTCTGACATAACAGCTAATGTAAACTCCAGAAAAATTATTAGACAAGTATATTCCGACGACGTCCCTCAAAAACTGTTCACTCAATGCCAATCAATATGGCTACCAATCCGGAAAATTCACGGAGGACGCTTTCAGTAGTCCGGTAGACATTATCGAGAAAGCCTTACAGGAAAAGAAGACATACAAGGCGCATAAGACAACGCACTATCTTTGACTCGATCAAAAAGGTATCCGAAGATAGGGGCATATGATTGAGAAACGCTACATAACAGCTACCATAAACGACAAATCCACAATAATATGCAAGAACTTATACATTTTCCGTTCGTTTACTTTCTCGTACACACAAAATTACACGAGCTTTGCATATGTCACAGCTTCTCTTGCATGAATTTACCTGAAATTTTTAGTTACTGCACCATATTGCAAGGAAAATTGACAGCTGTCATAGGAAAAGCTCAATATTTTTATTATCTCAAAGTTTTTAAAACGCAATAAAAATGCCGAATGAAGATGGTTTGATTATTCAATGCTTTGCTGAGACTTTCAATTAGTGCAACAAGTTAAAAAAATAAAACAATAATCATTTCGCAAATGTTTTTCCACACTTCTTCTTCTTGTTTTTCACGAAGTTGCATGAAAAGTGTTGGTTTACTTTCTCATACCATTTTACATTCTTCCCTCCACCACACGTGTAAGTTCTTATCCAGAAAGTTTTTCCACGAGAAGTACGCGAACATATCAAATATGTCCAAAGGACTTTCCTTTAAAAGAGGTTACCAAGTGACCATTAATGAAAGAAGCCAGATACTAAACAGAGGGATTTAGTATCAGCTACGGGCCCAAGTCTAGTATACTGACGAAGGATGGCAACACAGGCACAGGGGTGGTTGGAACTATCCATACTGATTGGTGCCTCTCCTTCCATTTTTCAGACGGAAGTCTATGCTATAGAGGTTGAGGAGCTCAGGAGAGCCTAAAAAAGGGCTACAAGAACTTCAACATCTACATCTGTTCAGACAGCCAGGCTGCGCTCCTAGCTCTTTTCTCTAAAGTCTTTGACTCGAAACTAGTCTGGAACTGCTACTCGAAACTCCAGCTACTGTCTACGGACAACCAAGTAACCGTGGTTTGGGTTCCTGGACAGGAAGGAGTGAACGGTAATGGAAAAGTGGAGGAACTGGCTAAAACCGGATACTGGTCCCTACCCAACATTTAACCTACCAAAAATTCATTTTAGGTTGGAACTGCTTAAGTAGGAAAACAGGCAACTGGATGTCCTTTGGCGTAGCGCGCCCAGTATGAGGCAGGCGAAGAAATTCTTCAACCCCTCTCATCACCAGACGCCCCAACTTATTAGACTTAGCAAACAGTCGCTCAGACTGTTGACTAAGGCAGTCACTGGTCATGGCCCCTTCCGTCGTTTCTTGAAGATGATGGGCAAATCCGACAGTGAACTGTGTCGACTGTGCGAACAGGAAGAAGAAGACTCGATGCATGTTATATGTGAGTGCGCAGCACTTGCAGATCTAAGGCTGCAAATCACTGGAGGAACACGTATCTCTCCAAATAAAGTCTGCAATCTAACCCCAAGAGCAGTAATCGAGCTCGTTAAAAGACTCAATTTTGCCTAACTGCTTTAGCAGAAAGTAGGATAGACCATTTCTGGTCGCGGTGTCCACATGGTCCTGGTGGCCTAGTCGCCCTACTCTAGCATTAAGATAAAAATGAGAAAGAAAGCCGAAATAAAAATTGAACAATTAAATATATATGTGAAAAAAAGGTACCTCCCATAGCTCTGCACATCCTAACAACCGTTTTCAATTAGTGCATAAATAACAGCTACTTTCTGGTCAAGTAAAAAATTCTCATGCTACTTTCCCATTACGAAAAAACTACTTGGTCAAAAAACATCAACGATTTCCCACTTTCATAATCTAAAAGTTGGAACAACGTTTTTGAGAAGATTATTCAGAAAAAAAAACTTGTCTCAGCACTAAACATTTCATACGGATGCCACCAGAACTCTAAATTGAAATGAATTAACCTCCTTGCTATTGAAATGGCCTTTGAGTCAATATGAATAGGAAAGCTAAGCTTCAAACATATTAAAGCAGATATACCCCACGGCTCCATATTAGGTCCTAAGTTATTCAAAGATACCCCACAACAATAAAAACACAACAATCCAGATGGTTCTCTTAAATATACAAATACACCTACTCAGCTTTCGACGCAATGGCCTCTTTTCGGAATATAAAAAGTGGAGAATCAAAATAAATGCCCGATAAATTTAAATTTATATCTACATTCGGTAAACTTGTATTGGGTAAAACTGTACTGGCGACGGTCACACTTTTATATACAAAGTGATCTGTCACCCAACTACACCTTTCAAACAGCACTGCGATTTCGGATTAACTTCTTTTGGAACACAATTCCCCTTTTAACCAACTGGGTCCCAAAGAACCACCAAAGAATCTCCTAAGAGAGAGACACAGGTAGATAGAGATAGGCAGAAAGATAGACAGAGTTGGAGCGGGTTTTTTTTATCAATCAGACTACCCATAAAGAAATGGCATCCAATACTCCCGCAAATCTACTAGCAACGCTTTGTGGTAAAAACGTCTACAACCTATTACAGATAGTCTCGTGTATACGAAGTATTTGGCTACTCCTTGAATCAACAGATCAAGTTGGAAAAGATCGAAAGGAGCCTCAATAAAAAACAAGCGTAGCCATAGATGAATTGAGCGAACCTGTGATTTTATGTCAAGATGACCTTCATAAGCCACCCCATCGATCGAAACCTTTCTGTATTTTTACGTCTTGTTACATCACACACAAGAGGCATGGATTTTACGATCAAGACATATTTACATCTTCGGCTTCACGCCCTCCTTCTCTAAATGAAGACTCTGCCTAAAAGAAATTCAAATGCATCTTCCACGTTAGCTCCGAGTGCAGGTAAACACCTGCTGAGATGCTTAACAAGAAATAATTAGGTACAAGAAAACTTTGAGGGGACAAAATATCCAAGTTTACACCTCCTGAAGTTTTACTAACCGGATTATGTATGTATATTACTTAATGCCTTCCTAATTACTCCTTCACCTTTCCATCTTTAATTTATGCCAACCTAATCACCCTGTACATGACTAACGTCGTCAGGTCATCATCGTTGTCCACTCAATTCATTTTCCTCTCACTTGGGAAAATTGATTATGGCTGATTAGCTGCCAGTTCTTGTCAGTGTGGAGCCTTTTTTTTCCTTTCAATAGTCATCGATCAACAGATTCGGAAAGCAAAAAAAAAAAAAAAAACACAAAGTAAAAATGAACGAAAAACAAGATTTGATAAATTTGTAAAACTTCGCCAAGTGACACTCTCTCAAACGAAATCGAGACGATGAAATGGGGCGCGAAAACACACCAGAATCACTAACACATATAGTTACTTTCGGGAGGCGAAGACCTAGTCTTTTTCGGATGAAAACCACTTTACTTGAGGATGAAATACTTCTCTTAGGGCAAAGAATATTGATGTGACGACTACGACTACTTTCACATTATCCACACGATTTGATAGCCAGCCATAAATCATCTCGTGTTTTTTGTCCGCACTTTCACTCTATGGAGCTTTGGTTTTGGCTGATGAGAGGCGACAGGAAGCTTTTTTCGGGTATACCATATATCCTGTATCCATTGTCCTCGAGTATTGTTGCTACTTAGCACGATCTATTATTCTCCTCAAGCATTATTCTGACAGTAGCACCAGGACAAACACTTTTAAGAAGCGAGCGCGCAAAGAAACTTTTCCCCGCATAACAGAATTGATAGCAGTATAGAAGAGATTTCCTGGTTGCCAGCAGAGTATGAAGAAAAGGAGAAGAACAATGTCATTAGGCAATTGAAAACATTTGTCAACTGATATTGATGGTTCAATATGGGACGAGGGTGATATGGTTGGTTCGCTGCTGCTCTAAGACATTCCTGTTCAGTGTTCCCTAATAATGAAACTTTTTTCAATAGAGCATCCCATAAGACAAATGATTCGTCTTGCCACCATCGATTGGATGTCACCTCAGCTGACACATAGCCCCCCACCCCCTCCACCATCCTAAAGAAGCATGTGACTGATAATCCATTTCGTAACGTATCATTAAATCTGCTAGAGATAAATAGGTCAAGCCACCTCACCTAATCCAATTTCTACAGCATTGCATCGGTCGAACCTTTAATTTGTTTTGACATTAAGGACCATATCTAATCCCCACCACTTTGCATAAATTAGTAGAGATTAATGGCAATTACAGGATACATTTCTCTCTCTCTCTCTTTCTCTTTGTTTTTTTCTCCCTGAGTCCGGTTACTTTCTTTTTTATAATTTTTTTATTTTTAGGATCAAAATAGCCCATCCGATTACCTCCATCCTTATTCGTTAGATTACCATCCCGGTAATTTGTTTTTTTTTTTTTTTTTTTTGGTTGGTATCGGAAGAAGAGAGTTTCAAGGGTAGATTTATGTCTACAGCTTCTATGGGACATATAAACTGAATTCCGGCAAACAGAGAAGCGAGCCCAACTCGGAAACTGCACGAAACGGATACTTAAAAAATGTTCACCAACAAATTAAATTCTAAGAGCTCCCCAGTTACTGAATACATAAATAAGTCACCAAGGCGCAGAGGTTATGTATGTGCTGAATCCTTATTGGAAGCTGTAAATCAGGATGAGATTCTTAGGGGAGCGTATTTGTGGTCTTTGGAACTAATTTGTGGACAATTAAATGAGGACGAAATCTTTGTTGGAAGTAGTAATCTTTGGGACGTTTCAGACTCAGTTTAGTTGGTCATAGATTTTCGGGGTGACATTTATGTTTCAATTCAATGCAATAAATTGAAAGTGACGGAGTATACGGGGTTTATATGACCCAGTTTTCTATAGTATATATACAAAAACACATAATATAGATTGAGATATATAAATGCAATTGAAGAGCATTGATTTAAGGAAGAATTTTTTTTTTTTTGCATCTGTGTAGTTAATATTATATGTACGACAGTGGTATAAAAAGTTTCACGCCGCCGCAAGTGTTGGAATTTTATCCGCTCGTATACCAGAAGGATATGTGAACATAATTAAATTTAAAATTAACTTTTGTTTCATTCCAATTATGACACGACTCTGGAGAGTTCCTTTGAGGTTTGTTTATGGATATCACAAGCCCCAAACTAAACAGTCCCATTGTTTGTAGTCAAAAATTTTTTTATGTAAATGCCTCGGAGGTTTTAGGAAACAAAGATTGTAAAGATTTGATTTTTGTATAAGCCCATACATGTAAATGTTTGTTTACAGAGAAAACTGGTGAAACTTGGGGTTAAAGGCGAGAGCCGATCAATATCTCGTGATTCAGCCATACTCACTGAGATTCACAAAGCCAATATATACACCCTACTAACATAATCCTTAAATACCAAATATCCAAACACCAATTGCTCAAGGAAAAAATCCCAAGACAAAAAATTCCCAAGGCACAAAATATCCAAACATAAAATTCCCAAGTCATAGAGTACCCAAGGCAAAAATCGTCAAGGCAGAAAGTCCCCAGATACAGGCTTTCATTTTCGGACATCAATAGTGCATAAAAATTCCTAAGAAAAAAAAGTAAACTAACACGAAAATCCCAACAGATAAAATTTCACATTTGAGAAAAAACCTTTCTGTGTTATGTTTTCTTTGATATTAGTCACACCTTGTTAGTTACAACATACTTGGGGTGTTAGGGCAAACGTGAGAAGTATCGCAATATTGAAGAACAGCTAACTCTGTGTGAGAGGGTCGTAGAGCATTGTGATTTGCTCCTTTGGATTTAGGGTCTAGAGTACAAAAATATAGATGAACAATTTTTGGGGTAGGGGCTTTTGGGGATGGGGGGGGGGTAGTACAACCCCTTATTGGGGGTTGTCCAAGATACGTCATGTCAAGAGGGAGAAGCGGGTAAAATTTTAATTTTAACTACATAACTGACTTTTTACCGCCGAAAGGCGAATTTCTTGCACTTGGGTCATATACACCCCAGTTCCTATATTTTGCATATACACAGCTGGTCAAAAAAATAGGTGTGAGTAAAAATTCCTTCATTTATCAAAAAATTTCCATTATAATGAATTTTATCTCAACTGAATTTATTACAGTTGCTTATTAACTAACTCTAAAGCAAAAAAACCCAAAAGAAGTAAATTAAAAGCTTTTAATTCCAATTATTATCGAAATTATTTTATTTCACATGGTCAATGAAATAGGTGTAGTACACAAAAATATTAATATTCTAATTTATTTCATAATTTTTTTCGAAATTTAATTTTTTCTTTCTTCCTAACCTCAGTACCCGGAATATCCTCCATTATTTTGCAGAACTTTTTCAATTCTCCGGGGCATGGATTCGATTAACTGCTGACATGTTGCCAAAGATATGGAATACCATTCTTTCTGGACTGCTTCCCACAATTGGTCTTTATTTGTGAAATATTGGCCGGCTAATTTTCGTTTCAGTACATCCCACAAGTTCTCAATAGGATTGAGGTCTGGAGATTGACTGGGCCATGGGATTACAGAGACGTTTTGATCACGCAGCCAAGTTTTTACCAGAATTGATGAGTGCTTCGGATCGTTATCTTGTTGAAAATGCCATCTTAGAGGCATATTTTCCTCAGCGTACGGGAGCATGATATTCTCCAAGATTGCCTTATATTCAAATTTGGTCATTATATCGTTTATGCGAAAGATAGGGCCTACGCCATACCACGAAAAACAGCCCCAAACCATAATATTTCCGCCTCCATGCTTAACAGTTTTCTTTGTGAATCGTACATGAAATTCCTTTCCCTTTGGCCTTCGAACGTTTCGCCCAGAATCGGAGGAGAGCAAATTTATTTTCGTCTCGGCGCTCCAAAGGATGTTGTACTATCTCTTTACTCCTTCTGGTCCGTTCCAAAAACGGCGCTTGGCATCGAATTCTTTCCTGAACTTTAAATTTTTACCTCTTCAAAGCGGAACCTTTCTGGCGATTCTTCCAGGTAGTTTGGCATCCTGTAGCCTTCGACGAACTGTACGAGCACTAAATTCATTCCCAATTTGCGCACAAATCGTTCTTGAAGACATAAACGGATCTGATTTAGATAATAATAATATGCGGTGGTCAGTCGTTATGGAGGTTTTTTTGGCTTTTCCTCTATTTTCGGAATTTTTTAAAGATTTTAAAGCATTGGTTACAAAATTTTCAGACCGGCCCAATGCTTCAGCGATGAATTTATAGGTTTTACCTTGTTTCCTTAATCGCCGAACCAAACGTCTCTCTTCCGGGGTACAGTGAGCTTTTCGACCCATTTTAGAAGAACTAAATAACATTAAATTATTTCTAAGTATTAAAAATGATTAAAATTAACTCACTTCGAGTAAAATTTCTATTGAACCTATAATTTAACTGTAAACTTTTGTTTTATTACGCACACACCTATTTTTCTGACCAGCTGGAAAACACTTCTAAAGTACTTTATGCAGCACGTGCAAGAATCGAAGTAACCTTTGATATGATTGACATGGAAATTGTGAGCGAGACGTAAATATATTATTTTCCTGCAATTTGCTCTAAGTTGAGATAAAAGCCACTTCATTTAGAACCAAAATGAATAAAAAAACGGCTTACACCTATTTCTTTGACCAGCAGTGTATTTCACCGGACTGAAAAACTAATTAATTATCTAATTAGGGGACAAAATGTAGATACAATTTAATCCTTACAAGCTTTAACGTGCATATCTAAAAATTTTATAGAATCTCTTCTGACGACCAAATTGACAATTTTCGCGTGATTTAAAAGTTTTATCGGGTACCATGAGACACCAAAATCCATATTTCTCTGTAAGTATTGCAAGGATTTCCATAATTTGTTTTTGTAAACATAGCCAAGATAAGCAGTGAGTCCAAAATTTTTGGAAATCCTAGGTACCTATAGGTACCTTTACAAAACATAACAAAAACAGCGTATACTGTCAGTTTTGTCGAGTGGATTAAAGTGTTTGGTAATTCTCAATACAAATTCCCCGAGTTACAGAATTCCGAGTGGAGAGTTAAGCGTCAAAAGAACTTTCATCTCCACAACTCCAGAGCTTTCCAAGTTAGTGAATCCGGCTCTAGGTAGCCTTTCACAAGCTAGCTAATGGTATTCGAGACAAATTCTAAAAATGGTTGTATACCCACAGAAAACAAATTCTTACAAAATAATTGATAGGAGTATGTAGGTTAGGTTAGATAAGAGGCGTGCAGCTAGAAGTACCTAACCTGCTTCAGTTAAACCTATTTGGTCAATTGTGCCCCTTGACTTTAATGGATAACCTTTAAAACCCTACTAGATCCATCCTGATTCCCTTAAAAATCTCAAGATGCATCTGAACTCCTTGCTTTCCAGCTTCCCCAGGTTTGAAAAAAAGTAGGTACCTACCTAATAGCCTACCTCTTTTATTCATCAGAGCGGGGCATTCACAGTCTTCTAGCAGGGTCTCGTATGCCATAGTGATCCAGTGAGTATGTAATAGATTCGAATAATATTTTATCATAAAATTTAATTTTGCAATAGACTTATAATTAAAAAAAAATATATTTTTCCTTAAATTTATTGTCGAACGGGTATGATGAAAGAAATTTTCCAAAGCTATAGAAAACTTCTATACTATCAAGGGATTTTAGGAAACCTATTCTCATCGGATTTACCAGAGAATTGGAGCACGCCTTCACAACGGCTGGAGGAATCTTATTGTAAAATCATTTGAAAGTCCTATATAATTTTACGGAGATGCGTGGAGTTGAGTTCTTGAAACTCATCATTATAAGATTGCGAGGAATCTGTTTGACTTGTTACGTCTTTGTCCTCTATATAATTGTTTCAAAATTTATTCTTTCTATTTTAAGACATTTCAATTCTTTGTTGAATTATGGTGGAGACTTTTTAGAAAAGATCGCTAACGCTTACAAGATAGGAAGGTAGAAAATGAATCAAAAAGACCAACTTGAACGTCTACGTTAATACTATTTCTAGACAGCATTGTGTTGAAAACAATAGAACTAAGTCAACCGGAAAATTCTCAGAAATAAAGCAATATGTAATAAGTATAGAGGGTGGTGATATTTTTCAAGCAAAGTACCAATAAAGAATAGCAAGCTTAAGTTCCTACATATGTCATTCCTTATACAGTATACTCATTTAGCTGATACTGAAAGACGGAACAAAGTAAAAAGCAAAGTAATTTCCCTTGTTGACAAGTTATTAAGAGGAAGGTAATCTTACTCATCTTCAGATAGTATACTTATTGCATTTTGGGTAAATTCAAATTGCATTTGTTGCAGTTGCAGTTTTTATCATGAAGTTTCATCATAGATGGATAAATTGAAATAAGTTGGTCCAGATAGTACGTACGTTGTGAAAAAAAAAAACTATATTCGGTATGGCTCACCCATTACAGCTATCATATGCCTACAATATATTGCGAGATTTATACAATAACAAAAATTACAGGTATCCATATTACCTAAGATCGGAAGAAATGAAAAAACTGCAAAATGATTTGAAATCGCACACGTAAGAACTAATCCTGCAGTGTAAGGAAAAATATGACAAAAACAAAATTTCATCACGAAAAGTAAAAAAGGTACAAAATCTTAAATCACATTACCATTACCAAACAATCATAAGTAGAACAAAACACTGTAACGCCTCGCTCGAATATAAAATCGACGATGCGTCGACTTGCTAACGTAACCAAAGAGTAAGGGTAAGCCAGCAATGCCTCCCTCAAATATAAAATCGACGATACCTCGACTTGCTAACGTAACCAAAGAGTAAGGGTAAGCCAGCAATACCTCCCTCCAATATAAAATCAACGATGTCTCGGCCTGATGTAGGATAGACCTCAATTTCTTCTTAGAAATTTACAGAAAATTTTTTGCCAGAATTTTTATTTATTTTGATGGCAGACTGGACTTATTTTCAGATACAATACTTTCAATTTCTAGAAAAAAATTTAAACCTGCCCTACATCAGGTTGAAAAATCGTTGATTTTGTATTGAAAAGAGTCATGTCGTATTCGTAAGTAAAGCTTACTTAAGTGTCGCGAATGTGCTCTTAAATTTAATAGACGTCCCAAATTAATCTTAAGCGCCGCTAACGAAATTTCGTGAAGTTTAAACGTCAAATTGCCGTAAGTAAAGTGCGGTAAGAGTCGCTCATTCCCTCAGAACTCATCTGTTTATCCAATAATATTAATGAAATATGACTGAATTTTGTAACATTCTTATTTTATTATAGAGGAAGAATGGGAATGGAGTTAGTCCCTTTAGAGGAAAGTTTGGCAAGGAGCTAAGAACGCGAGATATTACTTCTGGAAGTGTTGTCGATTTTTCTTCAGATTATCTTATATTTTATATATAGCCTAATGTCCATAAAAGGCACAAACCTTCAATTAATCCAACTTTCATTTGTTAATTTTTTGCTGTTACCACTTTTTAAAATTGAAAACATTAAATGCCAAGATATTAAGCCTTACGGAATGTGATGTCTAATTAGGGCAAAAATGTCAAAAAATCTTAGATAAATTTCAGTTTCGTTCAAATTATACAAGTTCTTTACGCAATTGTGGTTCATCCTTTACCCTTTGGTTACGTGAGCAAGTCGAGGCATCGTCGATTTTATATTCGTGCGAGGTGTTGCAGATTTTTCTTCTACTTTCCCAGTCTTTGTATGTATATGTTATTACTGTTTGAAAAGCAAGGAAACTACATTGTATGATGAAAGAGAACAAAATTACCGTGGAAACTACCTACTTATACCTACATACTCTATTAGAAATCCAATTAAGCAACTTTAAGGATAGTGCGTTGGTATAATCCTCAACAAAGAAGTTATTTGCAATATCAATAACTGATAATGGAGTTAACGCCAGGATTATTACTGCTTACCATATTAAGAAATTAACTAAAGAAGCGGATGGGCCACTAGAGATGAGTTTTATAAGTGGATCTGTTGTTTAATTGAGGATCTCAAATTAGCCATAATTTCACTGAATAACATGAAGTAAGAAAAAATAGAAAATGGTGATGCCTTCCTTATGCAGTTCGCATAAATTTCTTATAAATTATAAGAACCGAATGGTAAAAATATATATTTCAGATAACATTTGGGGATTCAAAGGAGCAGACATCATTACAGAAAATAACACCAAGTTGCCGTAGAAGTCTAAAAAACCGCTGCCGTAATACTTGGCATACATAGCCTGTAGCTAATTAACTTACGTAATTAATATTTGTTGTTATTGATTTCGCTAGCCGAGATCGTTCATATCATGTTTTTGGGACAATACAGATCGTTTCCGGATCAGAGGTTCATAGGGATCACCTCCTTCCTAAGTAAAAACTTATGTAAATAAGAATTTTTTTTAAAGGGGTCCATTTTTATTTTAGGCTGTCAAACCCCGGATAGGAGAGAGGAGTATGATGCCACATGAGTACTCGTGGCCATGAGGCTCTACACACAATAAGGCCTTAGTTGTGACCGTACATCCTGCACTTTTTAAAATACGGGGTATTTTGTGAAAAACACACATTTTTTTAACGGCCTTATAAGTCCGAAACTGTTGATATACCCCCACCCCTCACCTGTCAAACAATTTTTATTTGGCTACGTGAGTACTATCACTTCCTTCCCTACGAACATTGGATTCGAAATCACCCTGTATATAGAATGCCTTAAAATTACTTTATACATTTTACGGGATATTTTTCAATATACTGAGGATATTTTAGTAACACGTGGAGTAACTGGAGCAGCTAGATAGAGCTGTGACTCTGCCTGATGTTGCGTACAGCCAAGATCACATTGTTGGAATACTTGGTGAGTCACGAACGACTATACGGAATGCCATCAGAAACTTTCGGAAGATGCAAAAATCAGGTCAGGGCCGACATCGGTGAACTTCAGCTCAAAATGATCATTTTATTGTCAGCAATGTGTTGAAGAGTCGCTTCTATACAGCTGTTGAATCACGTGTTCGTGTTATGGGACGGAATATTTTAGGCAAGGCTCGTACCGATTCTATTATCCTTGAAAACGGCAGTGTAAATTGTACACAAGTATGTACATGGGAGAGGTCTTTCAAGAACACATCGATTCGTTTGTGGTGCCGTTTATTGAAGAAAATTTTCTCTTAATGCTCGACATGTACAAGCTCATATCGCTGACTGCATCACTCAGTATCTAAATGAAGTCGACATTCAGCAGACACCGAAGTCCTAATCATAATTGCGACGGCGGACTGCAATTAAACAATAAGAAAATTAATAGAATCAGACATGACTACGACTTCGGCGACAGAACGCCCTACCATCGAAGTCGAATTTTGGGCATTGTTCTAAAAGTGCCGTCGCAATGCTGACAGCAGAATCATTTTTTAAAGTATCAAATCTGCACTGTCTGACAACTTAAAGCGATAAAACTTAAGACGCCACAGTTGTGCTTGATATCAGTGGCGACGTCCAACTTTGGCAAATATCGCCGTCGAAGACTGACGTCGCTGTCGAAATTGTGTTTAGGCTTTAAGGTGACCAGCATGCAACCATGACATAAACCACGCATTAAGCATATCTAAAACAACCTGAAAAGATGAATTTGGGCACGTATATCGACTTCCACCGCCATCAGAGACTTTAAAAATGCTGTGTTAGAGGAGTGAGATAACATCCCCCAATCAGACGTTCAGGACGTCATCGGTGGGGTTCACTTATCATCAGAACCAGAAAAAATACAAAATTTTCAATAAAATCATTGATAGCTACGCGGTTATGATCCCAGAGCTATTGGAATAATATTTTAGTGCCTATATTATTATTTCATAAAATACCTACGATTTCCGAAAACACATATTTCTGTAAAGTGAACCATTTACCTACTTGCGACAATCATTTACTCATATTTAGTATAACTTTGTCTGTCTTCATACAAACCCTAGAATGTTATACAATTTCAAATACGCCTCGTATATGATTACGACCCACAACGAACCCCCCATCCGAATATAAAAAAAAAATATGCCATTCAAGATAGAATCAAGCTGATTTCTTGTGAATTGACAGATTTTAGATTTCTTGTTGAAAGTCTAAAGTGATACAATTTTACGCGTATATACGCATTGAAGATTGATTGATCCCCGTACGTGAAGGACTCAATTATTATTCAATCTTACATCTTGAGACTTTTATTGTCAATTTCAACAATTGACGAGAATATTCCCAATATAGATTTGATCAGAAGCTCCTACGTGGAAAAATTAATTTAATTTAGAACAGCACTTATTACATAAAAATACATCATAGCTGAGGGAAATGTATGCTCAACTATGCTGAATTAAGAGGAAAATATTTTTGATAAAATTGTTCAGAACAAAATTTTAGGTGACAAGTAAAAATTAATGTAACAATTTTATTTTTCCAGGAAAACTTTTCAGTCCTCAGATGTAGCTACTCTTCAACTACGTGTGATGGTCTATAAGTGTTGTTTGTCAACTTAGATCAGATAATTTCGACAACTAGATATTTTTTTTTTGTAAGGCAGGGGAGGAGAGATCCCAAGCACAGAGGCGCAGAGGACAAGGCGTCCTATTGTGCTAGACTGCTATAAACCCTTTCACCAAAACCAAAACAGACACTCAGAGCTATCAACAACTCCCATTCTTGTTAGATGAGTGTGAAGCGAGCTGTTACCGGTAATGATGCCAACCACATTTCTACATTGTTTCGTTCCGAGCCCCAAGAGAAAATCAGAGAAATTCCTATTGGGCCTATCAAGAAAAAGTTTTGTGCACCTGCAAGTGCTCAAGTTCGCTCATCTCTACTAATATTTCATACGAACATCCGCTTTAATGAGAGACCCGATAACTGAGATGACAACGACTACGGCGGTCTCCGGTTCAAGGAACGGAGACCCAAGGACAAACTTACCCCTTTCATTCCCCATGATCTCCATGTGATCAAGAACCCACTGAAGAGACACCTTGTTGTGGATACACAGCTTATCCACGGACGACCTACAGTCCCCCAGTAACTTGATGTTACAGGTTATAATGGCATATATCTTACTCTAAAACAATTAAAACATGCTTCCCTATGTTTAGAGATGCCCCGAACATATAGCTGAAACTTCAAAGTCCAACCGCAACACTTAGCTCAGTTTTGGACTCAACCGCATCTCAGAATATGTCGCCCGTCCCCCATCACTGGTTCTGGAATTTCATAGAGTTCCTCTCCTACCATATAGATGACCCTTGCAAAGGCTGTTCTTCAGCACTGTCTGCCGAACACATCATGTTCATGAGTGGATGAGTGTAGTTGCAATATTCATTGAACACTACTCAATATTGTTTTAACTAAACTGCATTTCGCCCTGTACCACTAAATAGCCATCCTGTTATCATGGAACTTATGACAACACATGATCTTGAATTACTGGACCAATGCAAGCAGCCCCAGAAAGACCTTTGAACATTCTCAAAGATAAGGTGCAGACTTCACCATAACCTACAGTATAGCTTTAACCCTAGATATATGTCCTGATTACGTAAGACCTTGATTTTCCCGAAGAGATTACTACTACTAGTCCATATATCTGTCGTTCCTGGTAAAAAGCTCCCGAAGAGTCTTGCCGGAGTTGAAATTAAAAGGAAATCTACCTGGCTGTATCAGATCATATCAGCTTCTATCATCTTACCAATCAGGTTTTCGAAGTAGACATAGCTGCGAAACTGCCTTTCTGAAGTTTTCAGCCAATATTATCGAATCGTTAGATCTATACGATTTTACAATCCTTGTCTTATTGGATTTTAGTAAGGCTTTTGACTCAGTACATCATAATTGGCTCCTATAAACTTTCGAATTACTTCAATTTTTCCTCTTCAGCCATTAAGCTGATAGGAGGTTTTCTTACCTGTAGACAACAACAGGCAGTCAAAGTTTAAGACTCTATATCGAACTTTCGGGACTCCACCTGCGCAGTACCACAAGGATCAATCCTAGGTCCTCTCCTATTCAGTCACTATATCAATGATGAGGTAATTAAGGACATTAATATCCATCTATATGGCGATGATGTGCAGATTTAATTGAGCAGACCAATTGGGTTGCAAGAAGATTGTGTCGCTTATGTAAATGAAGACTTAACATGAATTTATGACTGGTCGATAGCTATTTGTAAGCTGATCTATAGAAACAACCTTGAGGCGTCAGAGCTACCACGGGTTATTTTAAACTAATAAAAATGGCAGGACACAATTTCCATTCAAATCACTGATCTATAGAATACAACAGGTGGGTCATGGAAGGTTGGTATAAAAGTCTTCGGACCGATTTGTAATTTATATAAGGCACTTTACCAGCGGAAAAAGCAAATAAAGTATTAACCTTTGGGTTCCAAATTAAATCAAATGAAGCAATGCATATTGTTTGTAAATACAGAGACCTTCCACGATAAATACAACAATTTGTTGGGCAGAAGATCTACATATTAATCCATGCTCTCATGTGGACTCTCAAGAGATCATAGCTTCCCTGGAAGAATTCAACGTTTTCTCAAGAGCACTGCAAAAAAATAAAAACGTCTTGAAAGTCGTAATATTTAAAGACACATTTTAAAGTCGACAAAATTAATGCTATCTCAACTTCAGGGTGCTACATATATATGTATGTACAGAGGTCGACAAACATTATCGTGTGTATAAAAAGAATAACGGACATTAAGAACTCGTATTACTTGAGTGTATGTAAGCAAAGTTTCTTTCGTCCTCAAAACTAAATATCCCAGCAATGGAAATCAATTTGTATTCAATCTGCTTATGAACCTTATGCTTATGCCCTCGTGAAAAAAAAAACTTGGGAGTGCATATTCCACATTCTAAGAAGCTTTTCGAAAATATCCCCTACATGATAAGTCCGAAAAGAAAAACATAATTGAAAAACAAAAACAAAAACCAAGAAAAAAAATGTCCATCGGCATGCTGAAGAATACGTTTAACTAAAATCTTCTTCACAAAGAATACGAAAACATTCTTGATAATGATACGCTCATCCGTAGCCCCAAGGAAGAGACAACAAAAATGTCAAAATCAAATCATGTCTTTAACCACACTGCTGCTACCTTTTATCATGTCTTCAGCAGGACCATGTGTTCCAATCATCTGCTCCTGTGAATGTCGATTCTGTTCCACCCACCCACGTAAAAAGTTTCAATATATATTTACTATATACATATATAGATAACATAACAAGAGAAGAGAAACGCAACAAGGGGAAACGAACATGAACTTATGCACAAGGCACAGAATCATTTGTTGAATTCCTATACATCAGGGGGATGTTTAGTAGTCTTCTGGGAGTTTTAAGGATATTTAATAACATCACCGCATCACGTATGTATCTAGGTTTTTTTTTTTCTACCCTTGGAAGTAATTTTGTCTAGGAGGGTAAAAAGTTCATACAAAGTTCACTGGCGAATTTTATAGGGTGCTAACCCCCCCAGTTTTTATCCTACCCCCATAGGGAGAGAAATACTTCTCTAAAACATGTTAAGGATATTTTTATAACCTAAAGTGTTTTTGTTTTTGGTGAATTTGCTCGTAAAATTTCGGTTATGTCACAGGTGGTATTAGAGCTTTACGCGATTTTCTCTGCACTTAACGTTGCGGCTTATTTTATAAAGGTAATTCAACATGAATTAGGTTATTATATGTGTAAGGAAGGAAGTCAATAGAACATGAGACTGCAATGAGAATAATGGATGTCTTATAATTATGTCGATGTTTTTATACAGAATAAAAAAAAAATCAATGAAAATTTCGATACATATAAGTGAAAGTGACAATTATCAAAAAGTTGTTATCAATTTCTCGTATTGCAACTATAAACAGAACTTCTCAGGTGTCCCTCAGGGCTCAATTCTGGGTCCACTCTTTTTTTTCTATTTTACATAAATGACCTGGCTAATATACTGCGGAATGTAATTGTATTCAAATGTATGCTGATGATATTCTACTCTGTCTATTCACTTATCTAGATGATATTGAGCACAGTATATCCAGTATGAATGATAATCTTACAAGAGTCTTAAGTTGGTCGAATGATAATAAGCTACAAACTAAATGTTACAAAAATCCCAGGCTATCCATATTTTATGTTAATCTTGTCAATATAAATGGATTGAATCCTATATTACTGGATAATAAAGTTATTCCTTAAGGTTAAGATACACACTGAGAGACTTTTGGTCTCCAATTTTCAGTTTACAGAGACTAAAATTGCCGAAATGTTTACACGGCAAGAGAGTTTTGTTTCCGGAGACCATAATAAAAAAAAGCCTCTGCAGACACGTCGCCGAAGTGTATATACGAAAATTGAAGTTTGGTCTATAGAGATCTCCACAAATCTTTGTTAATTGTCAAACAAGAGATTGTTAGAAAGAATTATTTCAAAAGTTATTAATATTTTTATGTTATGGGAAAAGTGAAAAAGCTTAAGAAAATATATCCTTGGTGAACAAATTTTACGGGATGTTGTGTTTATAATTTGTGCTTTTTTAAATTTTTTATTTTTTTTTTTATTTTTAATAACCAGAGCTCTATTGACGAAACAAATTTTGTGCCCTAAATTAATAATTTTAATTATTAATTTTTTTATATATTTCTTTGTAACAATTTGTCAAACTCACTCCACTTTATCCCTTTTCGTTTCCGAGTAGAACTACACTTAACTGATCAAAACACACAAATAGTCTCCGGAGACCTGGAGACGACAAATGAATAAACTTCGTAGACTGGAGACCAAGCCTGGAGACCTATGATTGTTTTAAAATACACGACGGAAGACCGGAGACTAAAAAATTTCCTAGATACTAAGCCTCTTAAGATTTTTTTTGCGTCTCCGAAGTATATACACGGGTCTCTGGAGGCTAAAGTCTCTCGCCGTGTAGCTTCACCTTTACTCTGACTCAGGTGTGACTCAATTTTGGGATAGACACATAGAAAGGGTGGTGGGAAGAATTTATGGTATGTTCAGGAAATTATGGATTTATGCGTACTTTACTTCACTAGATGCCCGCCGGCAATTAGTTAGAACCTTTACTTTTACCTATAATTTAGTTAGTCATAAAATGCTGAATGTTGCATATATAATTCGTGTGTGCGTTATATTTTTAGCATAAATCCTATTAATTACATCTCACGCAGCATCTTGGGTTGGACATTAGATAATTTTTTTTAATATCATATCCCTATAACTGCTCTTAAAATAGTTAAAAACCTATTACATGATTATTTCTGCAGGTGAATCCAACTGCTTCAACTTCTGTACGCAACATTCAGCTTGTTATTTCTCATAGTAACTGCAGGCAAACTGACAGATCCGTTTTCGTTTTTGGTGTCATGATTTACTACCTAAAAATTGTATGAACAATCAGAAGTTTTAAAATCTGTAGCTACTTTAAATTATTTCTCTAGTTTGTATTAAGTTTTTGGCACAACTCACTGCATCAACACGATTCCTTTATCATTTCTTTATTTCTTAATATTTTTATAACCTAGATAAAATTCTAGTCTGATCCATTGTAGATTAAATCCTGCACGCAATACTCGCGCTGCAAGCTGCGCATATCTTTTTATCCTTCAAAATACTTTCGGACGTAAAATTCTGTGATGCTTTCTTATCCCTAAATATTAAACTAGAATGATTGACAATAGCTATGATATAAAGGAAAAAAATAAAAAGAAAAATTAAATTAACACATTAATTAAAAACAATTTAAATATTATAATAACTAAAATAATAATAATAAAAAATAAATTGTCAAGTTTTACAAAGAAACAGTATACGAATCCAAAAACCAAACATTGGAATTGTTGTCACCGTCCAGGGGAGGTTAGGTTACTGGGCAGTAGCCTAAATAGAAAAATGGCAATTTAGTAACCCCTTGAATATGCCGAAGCAACCGGTCTTTTGAATATTAGTTAGTAAGATTTCCATAATCGAAAACCTGAATATACTAAGAAAATTTCGATTACTGGATGATTGACAAAACCAAATGTTCTGGGTTATTTGTGCAAAGTAAATTAAATATAAATCAATGCGTATTTAGGTTGAGATACGTGGATAGCGAGCAAACAAGAAGCTGTAATTAATAAGGCGATATATAGTCAAATCTGCGTAGAGCAGAAATAAATCTGATGCAGTCGTTAAAGGCAATTTCATATTTACGGCTATATGTGCTGTTAAGCTTAGGAAATACCAAGCTATCGAACCTGAAGTGTGACAAGAGTAGTATTTTAACAAGCAGTAGTCGCATTTCTTTGCTTAATATATCAGCAGACAGGCAAAGCTGCCGAAGTCATAATAAATTTTACTTATAGAAGAATTAACATGATCACAGCACTTCATATTGGACTTGATAATTATGCTTAGATTTCTAACTCTATTCACTAATGTAAGAGTAGTTCCGTTGACCTCAGCTGCTGGAAGTTCATCAGTATGAAGATTATTATTGTGGAGTATGATATATTGCAATTTGGTTGAATCCAACTTTAGCTAATTATTTAGTGAACACCATTTGTGTATATTATTGAGTTCATTATTTAAGCGAGGAAAGCAATTCTCTATTAGCCCAATTGGCCTGTCTAGGTATGTTTTAATATCGTCAGGATATATATGGATTTTTATTTATTTTATAACTTTCGGTAAGTCAATAATAAATATACCAAACAAAAGGAGGCCAAGTACTGATCCCTGAGAAGAACAAATTATGTATTTTCTACTTTAACTTGCTGCATTTAAAGACAACTTTTTCCAAAAGCTTATTGTTAGTTCTATTTACGACATTTAATTTAATTATGATTTTTCTTATTAAAACTACTTTATTTTTAACCAACACATGTTTACTTTTATAAACGATAAACACTTATGATGAATAATACTATCGAATTCCTTAGAAAAATCCAAGAGCACAACGACACTAATATAATCTCTTAGTACCGTTGATTCATAGCTATGATGAGAGCGGAGACCGGACTGACGCTCAAAAAGAAAGTTCATATTTTCCAGGTATTCCTGAATCTGCGCGGCCATCAATACTTTGGTGGAAAAGAAAACATAAAATGCTAATAGGCTGTGGGTTCGAATCCCACCTCAACACGGAGCTACGCTATTTCTCCTACATATGTCATTTCTTTTCGACTTTTATTGGTTTTCCCTACTTAGCAGCTTAGCACAATGTGTTGGGCGTCTTTGCCTTTCAGCTTGAGATCTTTCGTCTCTGCCATAAAACAAAACATAATTAAATTGAATTGATCATAGCATCTTGAGGAACAAACTAAGAGGCATATTATCAGAAATTAAGTATTGGAAACATGAAGTTGATCTCATTTTGGCAACAACAGAAACACAAAAACTGATAATAGCAAGTGAAAAAGCTAGAATTGGACTAAGACAAATTCTTATGATACCCTCTAGATGAATGCCCATATGAAATTTCGTAGGGTCATCCATCTGTGCAATTTTGACTTTTGAAGTTGTTCTTCGCATCTTCTAGAACGATTCGTCGGACAGAAAAAAATGATTATAACAATTTTATAGGATTTCATATTCTGAAGAACTTCTTAGTACATTAAAACCGTATAGGACTTATCGTTTTCACAGTACACGTAAAAATCCTAAGTTTTTATATGGCAACAACAAGAAGGGATTGCCCTATTTAGTCCATTTTTGAAATTATATTTACTATTATTACACGATCTCAGGTAGTGTCTAAATATATAGTGAAAACGAAATTTTTGTATGGCAACCCTACAAAGGAGTTACCCGATTTGTCCCATTTTCGAACTTAATTTTACTTTTTTTTTAAAAGCACACGTGCAAAATTTCAGGTAAGTACACACGTTCGCGAGTTATCGTGAGGACGGACATTCAAAAATCAAAATAACTTCTCCTATTATGCGTGGGTGTCCAATCCGTTTTGCTCTACCATAATTATTTCTAGGTGTTACAAGCGAAATGACAAACTTAGTATACCCTATAGATTTCATCTAGGGTATAAAAAGAGAGGAGGTATGAAAAACATAAATTCAAACCAAAATAGCTAACATTATAATAGAGAGTGAACTTTTTTATTCGAAGGCAACACAACTAATTCGGAATGTTGTAATTGAAATTATTTAAAAAAAAAAGAGATGAATTACTTACAAATGAAAACGATAGATGTTGCAGAATATTTCATATATTTTTTTTAAGCTAAGTGATGTAGGTGTATCTGCGTGTGCTGGTTGTCCAATATATGAAGGTGTCTTTCAAACCAACCATTATCAATCTCTTATGACTATTGATTAATTCTTTCTAAGGATATTACTGAGTGAGGATTTACTATAATAGTAGACAGACATAACAGAATTGGAACAGTAAAAAGCCTGCGCATGATCAAGCTCAAGACGAAGCTAACATGTCCGAATTCGTTTGCTTAGGTTGATTTTGCTGACAGCAAACAGATATTACCTCACAATGTGCTCTCTATTTGACTAATCCGATTATACGAGTCAGTAGAACTGACCGTCAGTACTGAATTCCAATATAAACCTCCTTGTGTTCGATAAAAATATCATCAAGCTGCATACATTTCTAATGATTTCTTCCTTATTCCGTCATTTTTCTCTAAAAAATAAAGATTGCAATATTTATTAAACTCTTTTCAGTCATTTCGCACTCAAAAAAGAGAGAGGATTAGAATTATAAACACAAATTTTCACTAGCATTTACCTTTTATTTTCAGTTTTGGCCATTTTAATTTTACGTTTGACAATTAACTGACTCTTTTGTAAAAAAGACTAGTTAGTAGCAGTATTAAGCAAAATGTAATCTGATTAACGATTTACAATTACAATTAACCATGTAATCGGTAATTAGATTACTTTATAACAGATTACTAATGTAATCCATTTCCATAATTATATAATGTAATCGATTAACGTGTAGTGTGATTACAAATCAGTTTAATTAATGTGATTACATTGCCGAGATATAAGCCTTCTAAATTTTATGAATTTCATTCCCAAATGGAATCTTTGTGTAAATATTGAAGGAAGTTAGTTACGCACACATGCATTCATGGTCGTGTCAATAACTAAGTATAACTAACTAACAGAGCTGGGTAATACTTAAGTAAAAAAAGACTTAAGTACTACGTAAAGTACATTTTCGTTCCTTAAGACTTATTACTCAATACTTTTGAAATGCCCCTACTTAGTACTTGAATATAAGTACTTGCTTCTATTTATTTGTACTTAAGACTTAGTATTGGACTTAAGTACCAAGATTTTTAATTAAGTATTTTTAAGTCTATTAAGTACCTACATATAAAAAAAGTATCTAACTCTTCGTAGAAAAGCAAACCAAATCTCTTGTGCAGCTCCTTTTTTGTTGAGTTTTAAAGCACGCAGAGATTTCAAAGCAGAGGACGTACCCGCGCGTCAAAGTAGAACTCTAGACAAACTAATAACGTACAAACAGGACTGGGCAAGTAGAACAAAAGCCAGTAACTTCTCGCTCGAATATAAAATCGACAGGGGCCTCGACTGACTACGTTCATATACATAAATACACTGCAGAAAGTGGGCTCACGTCTATATTGCTGACTCTTTTGGTATACGCACCAAGTACCAACTGAGAGAGAACTGTAAACAACAAATAAATAAGTGGGTTCGTCAAAATAAATGTTTTTAAATTAAAAAAAAATCTATTTTACCAAAGACAATATATTCATTACATACGCAGAAGAAATTCTAAATGTTTTATTAAATTCACTTTCCGAGCTGCGTGCTCACTTTTTCAACTTCCCGCCAATGATTTTTTCAATTTTGGCACCGACGTAAGAACTCTTTTTGACACAAGCAATTGCGCTCACGTGAAATAAAAAAGTAAGCAGTCCATATTATATACGTCAGTGGACACAACCAAGGGTAAGCAAGCAATGCCTCGCACCAATATAAAATCAACGATACCTCTACCTGATGTAAGGAAGGCCTCAGTTTTTTCTTAGAAATTTTCTGGAAATTTTTTCCTTAGAATTGCTATGCATTATTGGAGGCGATAATGGGTCCTTGGGCGGACCTCTAATATGAGAGGTGAAAGTTTTACTCTACCTGTAGCGCCGAAAACTATAAAAAACTATAAATAGTAGCCACTGGTTACTATACATATTATAGTTTTCAGAAGGTATTTATTAACTGAACTCGATAAACTTCATTATATTACTGCCAATGTACAAAGATTCTAAAAAAGTACTTGAAAAAGTTCTCAGTACTTTTTATAGACTTAGTACTTAGTTGAATGTCTGTACAACTATAGGTCCTTCTGATCACATGGTCAATAGTCTACATTTGGTTAACTATGATCTTGACTATATTGGATACGTTTGCTCAACTTATCACATGCAGTCATATTCTTTCATACTCTTTTAAATTCTATCTGTCCTGAAGTAGATCGGCCCATTCAAATCTTGAGGCTGTATTGATATATAAGGATTGATTTGTAAGGATTGATGTCTATATTTGGTTTATAGAATTAATCTAACCGCAAATCTAACCACTACTCAGGGTTAATCTTAGTCCTAATCTTAGTTGTAATGTAATTGAACTGTTAAAGTAAAGATTTAGAGGATAAGAATGTATAAGACTGTATAACATGCTAACATTCTAATTCAAAGTCAAAGTCAAGTCAAAGTGCATTTATTTTTTGAACCCCTGCTTAAAGCTGCGTATAACGCTGGGTTCCACGACAGTGTAAAGCTTATCAATTAGTTTACATGATTTATAGCAAAAGAAACAATATATCAATTTAAAGAGGATTCAATTAGTTTAAATTAAATTAACAGCTTATATAGTCTAAGCTACTTTAATTTAATTCTTTTTAATTTGATATATTTTTTGTTTTGCTATTGATTTATGTAAGCTAATTACTAAGCTATGTATCGTCGTGGAACCCAGCGTTATACGTTGCTTTAAGCAGGGGTTTTGAAATAAATGCACTTTGATTTGATTTGATTTGAAGTAACGAAAAAAGTTGAGTTACATACAAAACGAAAATACAAAGTAGATACCAAATGGGATATAGTGAAAGCATTTTTTATAGTCCTGATTAATGGTTGCAAAAGTTCCACCATCAATTTGAAACTTTTCAAATTCGAATTCAAAAAAAAATTATTTATAAGCCCCTGCTTAAATCAACGTACAACCACAGTATATATCATACAGTAGAATAGCTTAGAACTAACTACTGAAAAGTGAATTTTAGAATTTCAATTAAAAAAACATAACCTTAAAATTTCTCCCACAAGAGGGAACTATTAAGTATGATACGGACATAAATGGGCGAACAGTAGCTAGCTGCACGACCGTTGACGGAAGTATTAGTTTTATGTATGTACACATATCGGCAATCGGCGACAAATGTATTGTTCCATTACTAAACATCTGTTTGACGGTAAAGTGGTGTCATTTTGCCTCTTTCCCTCTAGTAAAAGTTTAAGAATGCCATCAGTTCTCTTTCTTCCACTTTAGATTTACATAGGAATCCATGTATTAAAAATTGACTAGTGTGTTAGTTAAAACTGTTGAAAGAGAAAGTATAGTCTCTTTATAGAAGCATCCTACTCACTTGACAGTTTTGACAGAGCTGGGCTACTGTATGATATATACTGTGGTACAACGTTGGGCATTACGACATGAGATAGTTTTGCACTTAGTCTGATTAATTAAACAGTAAAACAAATAATAAAATAAATGTAGCAAGTTAAGCAGTATTATAGAATTTATATATAGATAGTATTGAAAATATGTATAATGAAATAACAGCCTCTATAGGTTGGATCATACACAGGCTTTACAGGTTAATAATTTATGAGAGCATCAAAACGTATAAATAGTTGGACAGCAGACAGTCTACAGATCCATAAAGAGATGCCCAACTTTAAATTGGAACATCTAACTACCAATATTTATCCTTCCTTTTGTAAAATAATACTTTTAAGAAAAGAATGAGCAAATATTGTTCCCACGCGATTGCTCTTACAGGCATAACCACAAGTTTTAAGTTATAATTTCTCTTTTTGCAAGAACATTTACACAACTTTCTTAATACTAATCCTACAATTAATAAGTCATCTTCAAATATGTAGCTAAAAATGAAGAAATGAAAAACATATAAAAAGGAAAATTTTACCTCATACAAATGTTCAGTGCATTGGTCTATTTGTCATTTGTGACGTGGTCACTTTTCTCCATTGAAAATAAAGCTTGAACCGGGCTGGGTATCTTTATTATAACGGTTATAGCAGTATAAACGATTTGAATGAATTCTAATTCAAATTCAAAAATTGATTCTAGTCTGAGAAAAGAATGAAACAACTCAACAAGGATAGAACTGCAGATTAGGAGCCGCTTTGAACACACTGCATTGGAACTTTATGTTTATGTTTGTACAAATTCTTCTATTGAAAGAGCTTCTAAGAATCCCCAACAAAATATGCAGAGTTCAAATATGAGCTGCTCGTAATTAAAAAAAAAAAAAAAACACAAAAACTCTTGTTAAAGTTGCGAGCAAATTAAAAAAATTTGGAACATAAAAACTTCAATTCAATTCAAAATATTTATTACAAAACGCGGCGCGTATAAACACTGGGTAGAGCGAACTTAAACGAAACTCACACGAAACTTTCAATGATAGCAATCAAGTGTGCCAGTTTTATTTACACATAATTTTTATTAACCAACAAAGAACAAAGAAAACACTTCAATTTAACGAAAATTACATCCAAATGACACTTCTATCCAACTCTGTACAAAATCAAAACATATCAAATTGCGAAAAAAATTAATGCATTTCTCTGATTGGATGGATAATTGAGGCGTACGCCATCTGCAGGAATACTAATTTACCATTTTAGAGGAATTCTGTAAATTAAATTTGTAGTCTTATGAAATTAATTAAAAAATTCCATTTCTTATCTATTTAATAACAATTTATTCCTCTATAATATTACAAGTTTACTCAAAAAGCTTATGTTTAAAAATTGTTTTTTTCTATTTAGAGTTTGTTGTTTCTTGTCTGAATTCGGAAAAAGTAAAATATAACGTGGTCCACAAATATTTCACATTTAAATGGGCCAACCCACACGAGAAGTTTTTAGGGAAGACAGGATTTTCCTCCCTTTGTATTTACACGACCAGCACAAATGTTTCTACGCGTGTTCAATTAAGTTACCTACAGTTTTTTATATAAACAATAACTGTGTCACAAATTCAGAGCACGTAATGATAATTAATATATTATATTATCACCTCAAATCACCAGTAAACAACTTTACAATCGACCGATCAGAAATTATGCAATTTTAAAATGGCCGAATCAATTTCCTGTTCAGTGGGATTGGTATGCTGCCCGTTTTCCCGATCAAAACTTTGGCATTTCGGAATTTTTCTTTCCCGCGAATACTTCTTAACCGTAAAAGCTGTCTATAATCTGCCGCGCGTGGGCCCTGACAATCATTAATGAAACTTTGACGTATATGTTAATTATTTCTGCCGTAGAACTAGCAAACAGGAATGGTTGAATCGTGTATAATTCGTATGCGTGAGCGTAATTTGTCATGAGCAGGAGACTATACATAGGAGTAAGTGAGATGGTGGAATGAGAATTTGTCAAAGCTGCTTACATGATTGTCAAATGTGATTTTGTTTTGTGAACAAGTTTATACAATCTAAAATTCTTTTGCTAAATTCAACATAAGTACGGAATTAGTTTTTTTCAAAACTTTTTAATTTGGAAGTTTATTTTGTACAAAGTATTATAGTGACACTAGTGCCTGTTAAAACCTTCATAACAATTAAAAAAAAAACATAAATGAAGTTTTCGGTCAATGCTTGCAAAGATAAATTGGATTATAAACTAGGGAATCCTGTTTGAGGAAACTGCACTACCTAAATTATCTTTTTTGTGAATAGAAGCATAGATTTATAAATTAATTATGTGAATTATTTGAAAATAAAGTAGAAAAAGAACATTTTTTACCGCACAAAACCTTTGTTTACTTTTTGCAAATTGACAAGTTGTTTACATGTAAAAATGGACTACCAACACAACCAGAAATTCATTACGCAAAATTTGGCTTATCACCATTCCTGTTTACTATATGTTCTAAGGTTTTTAAGTCAACTTTGCCAGCTGTCAATGTCAAGTTGTTTAAGTTCAGATTGTCAGATGCAAAATTTTGAAGTTTTCGCAGGGTTGAGGTTCTTTAGGCCGGTACACACGCTCAAGCAAATCATACGGATGGGCAATGCATGGGCATAGTTATACGATTTGCATGAGCGTGGTGTATAGCGCAAGTCGAAGCTTGAGTTGAAACCAACGAGGTAATGACTAAAGGCCGCTAAACACACTCAAGCAAATTTGCGACTTATGCATGGTCCAGTCGTTTGATTTACATGAGCGTGGGTAGCGAATGCTGGAACTTGAGTTGAGAGAGCATGAGTGAAATCGGCCGAAGCTAGTGCGTACAAGCAAAACTAATGACTTTGCTATGGAATTGGACAAAATCAAATGTTAACTTTTGCCTCCACTCGCAACGAATTTTGTTCACACTTTAATTCGTTCGTATTGCAAAGTCGGCAGGTTTCTCTTGTATACAAAAGTTTCCTCAGATTTCATTCATAACAGACTTCAGTCTCAACTGAAACGCAAATTATACGACTGATGAGCGTGTGTAGCGGACTTAATGTATGTAGATACAATCATATTACGATCCGTGTACATGAGCGTACCCAAAATGTGCGTTGCATTTGCGTATGTTTAAGTCTGTCATTTTTGGTCTTCGCTGTCAAATTTATACTTAGGTTTGGTTTATTTTGGGCTTTACGCATTGAAGCTGAAAAACCAGTGAAATAACCCGATGGGCACGAAACAAATATTAATCACAAGAGATATAATTTGGAACTGTATAAAGAAAAATTAGTATGTAACTCAAGAGCTTCTATAGCCGTCACTTGGAAGTTCTAGTTCTATAGAAGATTAGTCTATTGAAGCACTTCTTCGGAAGCATGCACTGCTGCCTTTCTCTATATCCATATCCTTGCCTCAAAGGGATGCTTATGGTTGCATTGCAAGTGCCCTACTACAGTTCTCGGGAAGCAGTATTGAAGGTCTCTTATGAGATTAAAGAAGAAGCACTGCGATGATTATTCAAAATAAAGTTTTTCAAAAGAAATCTTCAAAAATCTTCTTCGCCCATCATAGCATAACTCCTGGAATGCTTCTTTAGAACAGTGAAATATTTGCCTCTGCGTAGTAAGATAGTAATGAACTAGGATAAAGAAGGGAAGCGCTGCAAGATTCTAGGAAAGCATTTCAGAAAGTTTTTTTTAGAGCACTACATATAATTAATATAATGCAATGAAGAATACGAATAACATGAACATACTTTTATAGAGGAAGAAGGCTTTCTCATGAGTGAGCTTTTTGCTTAATTGTTAGATATGTAGTTTCTTTGAAAATATAATCAGTGTTGCCACAATGGGTAGGAATAAAATTAGCAAGACTCGAGGGAAAAAGTAGCAAAAAGTAGCAATCTTAAAGAAAAGAAGTATAAATTAATAGTAACATTTTATTAAAAAAAAATTGTAAGAAATCTTTGTGTTAACAAAAAAAAAAAAATAAGACAATTCATACAAAATAAAACTGAATAAGTCGCAGAATTAGAAAATATATGTAGAGCTTAGTTGAACAAAATATATTGTTTTTTTTTCCCTTAAATAAATTCATTCCATTTTACAGCACATAATAAATAAGGTAGCACATATATAAAAAATACATTTGATTTAAACTGATTTAAATTCGATTGCACCTTTAAGATTCGCCATTGTATACTAATTTTTTCTACATCAGAATGTTTATAAAGATTTGGAAATGCTTTTAATAATGGCAAAATAGAATCGTTACATTTGCATGTTCTATCGGGATCTGACAATACAAGTGTTTTAAAATGTCGCTTTCGAAATCGAAGCGTTTTCTTAAATGACTACACAATTCAACATAAAACGAAAAGATATGTGACCTTACAGTTGTCAAAACTGAATCCAGTAAACCATTTTCTGCAATAAATAAATCAGCATTTGCACTGATGTATATCTCATTAAGGGGCAAATAATTCTCTTGATGTTGTAGGTCAATTTCATTCAGGCAATCTTAGTTATTTAATTAAGTCAGGCTTAATGAAAAACGACAAAATTAACTTGTAATTTGTCTCAATGGTTTTGCATAATTATGTAATCTAAATTTTTCTCTTGAAACTTTAAGTTAATAGTAGTTACAACTTGACAGATTTGTGAGAAAAAGTAAAATTATGTATATTTTACTTAAAGGATTTCGTCTTCTAACGAAGATGATATAAGAAATAATTGAAGAGCTTGCTATTGCACCCAAAATTGAGTCAACAACTTCCTTTAAAGATAGGCAGCTCGTTGAAGCCTCATAGCCAAGGATTTTTTTTCTGCTTTACACCAGCATAATCCTGAATATCTCTGAACTCCTATATTCTTTTAGAAAATTTATTACGAACTTCCTCTACTTTGAGCATCTAATAAACTCGATTGTCTTGAATTTATTTAACAGTAGCCAGACAGAATAATTAGAATAAAAGTATCAAAGCAGCATTTTTGCAATGACATGAAAAAAAGTATCAGCTTTGCTACAATTGTAGCAAAGTGGGCATCAGTAAAAATAAATCTGTTTTGAAATATTACTCCAGTTATTCCTTCTAGTCCCAGGGAAAGATGTGGGAAATGCATCATAATCTGTGGGAAGAAAAGTACCCAGAAATTCCCATTTTGGAGGGAATTTTCATCACAACCACCTACTAACACGGCCTACAGATGGCAGGCAACGGAGGAGACTCAGAGAAAATATAGGTATATTTAAAACTAGAATTTTGCAATTTTTTTTTTCGGAAATTAAGGCGCGGTCATAAATAATATTTCTAAAAACAGATGTTAAATTTAATTTAATTTAATTAAGATTAAAAATAATTTGTATAGCAGGTAAGGTAAATAAATACAATAAAAAAAATAACGCCAATTCATGTACGGATGATGATAAAATTTATCTATCAAGAACTCTGACTCTGACCCGGCCCGGGCGTTAAATTCAAGCTAAAAATCTTTTACACACCTAATAAAACCAACCCAAGACGCAAATTTTCATATAACGCTTTCAGAAAAAAAAAAATTAAACCAAATCAGCACACGTGAATTACGCTAGACAACGTCACGCACGCAAGAAACGTAGCTCGCCTCAAGAAACCGGTCACCCAGGGACAAAGATTTTATTAAGAATTGAATAAAATATAAAATTATCATCAAACCATCAGATATATTTATTTGGAAATATGTATTAAGATTAAAAATAATTTGTTTAGTAGGTAAGGTAAGGTAAATAAATACAATAAAAAAAAATAACGCCAATTCATGTACGGATTGATGATAAAATTTACTCTGACAAAAAATATTTTTAGCGCGTCGCACTAAAGACGGCCCGGCCCGGGCGTATAAATTCAAGCTAAAAATCTTTTACACCACAAGGCTAATCTCAAAACCCAAGACCAGTGTTTCCAACTCTAAGTTTACCCTTGTAGCTTAAATTTAGCTACTTCCCACTTCCCAGCTCCTTCGTCGTACCTGAACTCATATTTTTTTCGTAGCTAAATGGTAGCTAAAGTTTTACTTAAATTAATTTGTAAATTGATTTAAAAAATGAACCTCAAACGACTGTGCATATTGACACACGTTCAGGGGAAGAGAAGGAAAATTAATAAATAAATTAATTAAAAAAATAATATTATATTAACCAAAATATTTATTTCTTGTAAAATTCTATATTTTAAGACAATCAAATTTAAAAGTTTTAAATAACACTAAGTCCAAATCTTTCAACAGTTCTGTAACATCTACATACATATGTCTTAAAGTCCCAATTTTTTTAACAATAAGAGCAGGAATTACTATCACAGCTTTTACCATAATTTTGTAACCCAACTCCAATCGAAAGGATTGAACTAAAGTTTTTAATTTCATTTCGTTCCGAATTTGTTTTTAACAATATTCATAAAGCTAAATATTTTCCTACGTCAGCTTGGAATGAGGTAAGGCAACGATTTATAACAAACTGACACAACTCTTTAAATGAATGATTCTATAAATTTTACAGCTTCTTGCCCGCATTTCTGTAGCAATCCACCACTGACATATATAATATGGACTGACTACGTTAATGGAAATGTACTGCAAAAAGTGGGCTCATTTCTATACTCTTTCGGTCTAAGCACCAAGTACCAACTGAGGAGAACTGTAAACAACAAATAAATAAATGGGTCCGTCGAAATAAGTGTTTTTATATTAATTATTTAGGGTTATTACTGATAAAATTATTTTATCAAAGGCAATATATTCATAAGATATGAAGCAGAAGTTCGAAACGTTTTATTATAATCACTTTTAGAGCTGCGCGCTTATTTTTTCAACTTCCCGCCAATGATTTTTTCAATGTTGGCACCGGCGTAAGAACTTACATAAGCAATTGAGCCCATATGAAATGAAAGTTAAGCAGTCCATATTATATTTATGTCAGTGCAATGCAATCCACAAGCAAAAAAGTAAAAACGCCAGATTTTAGCAGCTATCCGCATACAATTTTTCTTTCACAAATTGATAAAAAATGTTGGTCAAAATAAATGAAAATTTTAGCCACAGTTCGGTAGCTAAATTGACTACTGGTAGCAAAATGAAAAATTACCTAGGTAAGTGCTAAATTAACACTGCCCAATTTTCATACAAAATTTAGCAAGCGCCGGCAGTTTCTCAGAAAAAAAATTAAATCAGCACACGTGTATTAGCATGCGCCAAACCAAGGTGAATTAGTGCTAGACAACGTCACGTCACGGCACCTAAGACCTTAACTGACTCGCCCTCTTCAAAGTTCGAAAAACGAGCCAAAGATTTCTTATTAAGAATTGTATAAAATATAAAATTATCATCAAACCATCAGATATCCTCGGGCACCAGGTGAAGGCAAGTCCACCGGCGCTAAGGCAGGGATTATAATCAAAAATTTTCATAATCCACAGTCATCACTTGGCTTTAAAAGTGTTAAAAACCGTCAGTTTTAAAACCCTTTTGATGATAACTTTCCACCGCACTCAAGGAGAATATATAACTGCGGTATAAGTTCTAAGTGTGAATTATATTCAAGAAAAATTTCAATATTAAATGATTTTTCTATTCATTTTGTACTGAAGAAAAAATATTGCGCGGTGATTTATGGAGTAAGCGCATAAATAAAATTTGTCATTTAATTAGTAAAATAATAATAAAAAAAAAAACATTAATTTATTAAGAATATTATAAATTTTATTAATTTTTTATTTATGGGTAGGTTTAGGCATAAGCAGCACATCGTACATGTTGTTTGCTTGCGAAAACGAAAAAGCTTACAACTATGTACGAAAACAACTTTTGCATGAAAAGCTTTTTTCTTGTGTTGTCGTGGGGGCTTGGGTATTCGCAAAGCTTTCACTTGTGTTATCATTTCGACGAATTAGCTTTTGATTTTTCAGTGGCTGCCTGCTGATGAGATATGATTTCTTCAAACAAACGAGAAGTAGGTAGGATAGGTGCTAGGTACATAGAACAGCAGATTAATGATTTAAATACAAAAGAATTTTGAATAAAAATAATATATAGTATAGGTAGGTAGGTATATATAACAGAATAAATTTATAAAATTTTATGTTCTAATTGTAATAATAGCGCTACACCTAATTATAACTTGTTCAATTTAAAGCTTAACCTGAATTGAAAATGTGCAATTGCGTTTCTGTCTATGTATAATGTACCGGGGCTAGTTCTTTGCAAAAAACAGGTGAAAATATCTGCATTTGATTGTAATTTATTGGTAGGTAGGTATATATCGGTGCATGCATAATTCTTTCGTAGTAATTTAATTATTTATAGCGTATATACAAATTTTGAAGAAATATTTTGGAGTAATGTCAATTTCGATGCGATTTCAGTGGTGCAACACCAGTGGCCACATGTTATAACTTCGCATCGAAAGCGATTATCGAAGCGAAGATTTCGCTCTGGCGGTATGTTATAAGATTTTCGTTCGACAGGCGATTTTGTTTGTTTCGAAATTATTTCCGATTTTTTTTCCCTAGCACAAATAACATTTATAGATTCTTTTTCTAGTAGTTGATAAATTTTAATAGTCCGTGTTTTCGTTTTTGCTACCGAAGCATAGCACCAGGGACAACGGGTTACTCTAACCCTGCACCGAAATGTCAATTGCTTCAAGTGCTAAGCTCCGTTCGAATTAATTTGTGTTATAATAGGTCTGTCTGTTTACTCGAAAGTTTTAACTCGGTGTAAAAACTTTTACGCATTTTTACGCACAAACCGTCTGTTTACTTTTAACTAGTAAAAATCGAGTAAATTTATACGTTTCGCTTCTTGCACAAAGTTGCACATTTTTACTCATGATCAAGAGGATGTGTAACTTTGATATGCAATCAGCTGACTGTCAAAAGTATTAAATTTGAGGTTAAGCCGTTTGTTGGGTTATCGAAAGAATGTAAAATGATAATCTAAAGAGTCGAAATTAAAAAAAAAATATTAAAGAGGGTGGGTTTTTTAAAACGTATTTCAAATTAATTAATTGTTTTCTGTTTCAGACGGAAAGGTAGCAGCCAAATTTTTGAGACATGACAAGCTAAACAAAACTTACTCGAAAAGTGTCTGGTAACTTTTCTTGATTTATCCCCTCTACCGCATAAAAGTTTTTACTTGATTTTTACGCAAAGATTTTTACTCAAAAGTAAACAGACAGACCTAATCTGTCATTCAAAATGTCACCAACTGGCAATTTTTGCAGTTTTCAATTTATTAGAGCATTACCGTGAGGAAATAGAGTACCTACATATTTTGAGGGAAATAATAACGGTTTTGAAAGTTGTGAAAATGTGATGACTGTGATTATTGGATTTTTGCGCGCTTGAATTTAAGAAATATCCAATGAAGTTTCCGTATTATCATTTCATATCACTCAAATCACATGTTTCACCTTGTAAAAAACAAATGTCTCCATTGAGATCAATTGCTGGCACTTCTATATAGAATGCTTGAAAATTGCTGTTATCGTCTGTAAAAAATACTATATATTAAATTAAAAAATAAAAACATTTCAAATCTGTAACGATTTTGTCAAAACAAATTCAACACACAATTTCAAAATGACAATTCAGAGATTCGTATACTGAAAAAAATGTGTTAGGAGGGCTACAGCTGCCCCTCATCTGAGCTAGGGGCTAGCTGAGCTAACACTAGGAGTCAAATGTGTCATGACTCCAAGGCCGGCACGCAAACTCGAACATGTGTTTGCTTCTTCAAAGGACAGGAGTTAACCCCGAAGCAAAAACGAAAACGCCAAATAATAAAATTGGAATTTATGAATTTTTCAAGCGCAGTGGCTTTATTTCTTGAAGATAATGAAAATGACGAAGAAATAATTAATTACTGGGACAAAAGAAAATTTTTATGGTAGGTAGCGGTATTATGTTATGGATATGCCCAACAAAATGTGCTGCCTTATTGATTTTTGAATTCAAGAAATAATTTTTACAAATTTTTAACTTCAAGTTTGAAGAATCTATATAATTAATATATAAAATCATTTAGGTATATTGAATAAATTAAAAAAAAAAAAAATGTACCATTTAAATCTAATTTCTTAAACTTTACATACATTTTTAAATCTTCGCTTGTCCTATCATTCTCAGCAAAACTCAGTGATATTCTATCGAAATTATCGCCTGTCGAAAGTGTTACAACATACCGACTATTGATAAAATGTCGAACGTCGAATCTTTCGAAGTTATAACATCTTGCCCCAGTATTGAACTTTTTCCAGCAGTGCAACACTGAAAATGTTCGATGGGACAATTTTTATAGCAGAAGTGCAACACTAGGTTTGCACTGACTTTCCCTACCTGGCACTGGATATTTTGTCGGTGTTAGAGCCGACCCAGAACTGTTTAGGGAAGGAAGGAATTTGTTTCTTACACGTAGTTCCTTGTATGATTACCGAAATTAATTGTGTGCGTGTTCAATTAAGTCACAGTTTTTGATATAAACAATTACTGTATCACAAACTCACAACACGTAATGATTATTAAATTATTATATTATCACCTCAAATCGGAAATAAACATCTGTACAGCCGTCCGATGAGAAATATCAGAAATTTCGCAATTTCAAAATGGCCGCCTTGCTGTAATATTGGTATGCTGCCCGCACTCTCGATCGAAACTTGGGATTTCGGCATCCCCCCCCCCCTCGCCGAATTCTTCTAGCTGGTAAAAAGTGCTAATATCCTCCCCTGTGTGGGCTATGGCTTACAAATACATATTCAACTTGAATTGTCATCTGCTCTGTTAATGTTTACTGTCGGGATTATTTGTGAAATTTTGAAGTTAAATGAATTAAAAAATTTTATTTGGGTAATTGGCATAAAGTTAAGAAATTTGTTTATATATATCAATAAAGAACATTTATTACGTTTGACAGTTCCGTGTATATAATACGTGTGCCCACAAATCCAGGGAATGTGGCAGAAATATGTTCGATGGACTTCAATGCTCCCAGTTCTCCGCTGCCAGAAAAAGTGAAACATTGAAATGGCCCCATTGAAATCATAGTAAGTAACAACCCCAGCAGGAAAACAGCAATGCGTTACCAAATTAACTAGTTATGTCACTAGCTACCAAATATCATATTTAGTTGAAACTTCCCAATAAGCAATTCGAATGGAATTCCAGTCGTTTTCCTTGTCATTTTTGACGAGTTTACCTGGAAATCCGTACTATTTGCGCACGGATTTCCGTTTCTTTGGCCGAAGGGAACTGCGTCGAGGTTCCAAGTCTTTGATTGTATTGGTAGATAGAACTGAACGTGGAAATGTGTCAGATTTCCATGTTTATTCCTTGTTATTTTTGCATGGAATTCCCATACATTTCCGTGGCATTTCTATATGGATTTCATAGAGATTTCAAAGCTTTTCCTGCATTTTTTAATTAAACAAGGGAACATAAAAAATTTTTAGAATGCAAAGCAGTAAAAGAAGTTTCGAAAGTATCGAGAAAATAATCAAACTGCCATGACTTAAAGTCATGGCACCTTGATTATTTTCTCTATATACTTTCAAAACATTTTCTACTGCTATGCACTCTACAAATCAATTTAATTCGCAATCGCCTGTGTTAGTGTTTTGCAGAACACTAGACGGAACCAAAAGAACAGAGCTAATATAAGCCATTAACAGTTTTTCGTAAACTCCAAAAATCTGTAAACCTGAAAATGGCGTTCGCTGTAGCGTGTAAAAACGCAATCGTTGTCGGCCTCCAATAATGCATAACAATTCTAAGGACAACATTTCCAGTTAATTTCTAAGAAAAAATTGCGGCCTTCCCTACATCAGGTCCACTCATCGTGGATTTTATATTTTATCGAGGCGATGTCTACTTTCCAACCTTTGTATGTTTTTAGCACTGACTTATAACAATGGACTGAGCGTATTGTCATTTTCCTATAGGAAAGCATGGCACAAGTTTTACAGTTCTCTCTTTCGCCCTATGGCAGAGTTGGAGCTACCAACAGAAAATATTGCATTCTGGAACATTTGCTTATGCCATTTGATGTTTTTATGTTGGCTACAGATGCAATCACCACAGAAGGAATAAGGTAAAGATAGTGTTTACCATGCTCCGTCTCTCTTGCCCATAAGCAGGATTCAGTTAAGAATAACTTTTGAAAATTAAAGTCGAAATGAGTTTAATTCCTTATAAGCGATTAAAATATCACTTGGACACAAGAAAATACATTTTTTTAATTTAATTCGATTTTCGGGTGTAGAATTTCATCTGATTGGTTGAGTTTTACATGTTTTTTATGTAATCGTTTTAAAGGGTGCTCTAACGGTGATATACAGAAACACAATATTTTTTGTGCCACATGAAATAGCAAATCGCTCAGTCCATTGTTATAAATCAGTGGTTTTTAGTTTGGTTATGCTCTTATGGCTTACCCCTTGAACCCCTTGTCCATACTTCAGTTGCACAGCTTTGCTTTTAGCCAAACTGTTCAAAATGGTATAAGTGGTGCCATCTGATATTATAACAAGGAAGCATTTTCGCAACCACTACAGGCGCTTTCGGCAAGCACATTCTCAGTGAGACAAGTGAGATATTCTCAGTTGGCTCACTGAGAATGTCAAAATTGGCAAATCAGCTGATTGGTTTCAACTGAGACAACTGAGACGGTTGCTCAAAGTTTTGTCTCAGTTGTCTCACTGAGACAGTGCTTGCCGAAAGCCCCTTATATAGTTCTATACATAAGGGTTAAGGCTGAAACACAATACGATGAAGTGCAGTGCACTGCACTGCATTGAAATTTAGAGCCCATGTAATAGCATGTGGCAAGTCACATGCACTGCAACTTTTAGGCTAATTTCTAAAACACTGCACACTGCATCAGTTGACGTTTGTTAAATACTAAAGAATAGAGGAATTGTTCAATTTAAAATGGATTAATTAATTTTAAAATGACATTAGAAGAAAAATGAGTAGAGTTTTGCTCAAAATAATGAATCTTGAATACAAAAAATTTAGAATGAAATCTTCAAAAAATGATTGTCAAAGCACTGCACTGCATTTATTGTGCATTACAAGTGCAGTGCACGGCTATAACACTGCACTGCATCGTATTGTGTTTCAGGCTTTATACCTACATACATTACTATAAAATAATAATACTCGAATGATCTAAGACCCTACTGGATTTTTTGGGTGTAATAGGATCACCAAAAAATATATGCAAAAGTATTAACCCTAGTAATCACCCAGTTGGAAAACCTAGAAGGCATTCCTGGGGAAGGTATGCAGAAGGAATCGAGTTTTTAGTACAAACTTCAAACCTTCCCAGGAAGGCATATGCGATGCATCGAGAAGCTCTGAGCTTTGTGAAGTACCGTTAGTAGTATGGTGACTCATGTTTTACTGCGAAGGAGTCTTTGCAGGTTGCCTTATATGAAGCAAATAATTGGAAAATCCAATGTTTCAAAGTGCGTTGAATTGATTTTCACTGACGATGTAATTTTAAAAGTAAATTGGGATGGAGTGAAAAGTAAAGAAGCAATAAAAAAAATACAAGATTTTCAATACTTTTGTTTTCGGTACGAGGATTAAATGATATTTGAAAAGAGCTATTATTTACTTATTTTGTAGTTGCTGTGAAAAATTAAAGCTATGGCTATATTCAATTCGCAATAGATATGAAAAAGGGGTTTAACTTGGCTACTCATAACTTAAAAAAAAATGTAAATTTGATTTTCGTGTTTTTTTTTTTTTTATAATTATCTTAGTATTGTTTAAGTCCTGAATTATCGACAATTAATATTTTTTTACATTAAACTTAAAATAATTTTCAGATATTTTGAAATTTACTTTTATTTAATTTTTAGTTTTTTAATGAAACATTTTTAGTTTGGTGATAACCATTCCATTTACAACAAAACTGTAGATATACAGAGAAAATCATGAATTAAACAGGAAATTAAAATAAACGAATGAATAAAAAGTATTAATAAATATAGAATAAAATCACAAAATGGGGTTTCGATTTTATAATACGTCAAAATTCCTTCCGCCTTTATAACACATAATGCCATTAGAATCAATTTCACATCATGCCATCAGAATTACTTCCAGATCATGCCAGCAGAACCACTTCTGCATCATGCCAGTATATCACTTCGTAAGAAGTTTTATGCATGCCTTCTCGCCAATGACATCGTAATATGAAAACGAAAATAACCGGGAAACGAGGATTCATTAATTTAAAACTTCCCCGGAAGGTCCAAAGTATACATGTTATATGTTCTTTTCTATAGCAAATGGAATGCTTTCCAAGAACATTTAGCGAAGCTATTTCGTAGGAAATACGTTGAAAAACGTGACGAAAATTTAGAAGTATTAAATCATAGTTATTTGTTACACCACATCACATTACGTTACGTAGTACCGTGAAATCGTTGATCTTCATGTAATGCCTGTATGCATAGTTTTTTGGGTACGATATAAAATTGAATTCTCTCGTTTCAGTTAAAATTTTACACGATTGCATTTTTCAGTATGTTCTTTTGTCATGTCTGATCATTCTCTTGCGGCATCGCTAGTACTTTTGTTTTCCCAAATGTGTTTTTATAGCTTTTATTTTGCAGTTTTGAATAAATTAGGCCATAAATAAATATATTTATGTACCTAATAAAATTATTATTATTTGGAAATTATTTCACGCAAGTTAAAAACAAACAAAAATTTTTGAAAAACAGTTAGGGTACAGCTATATTTAAATATTTTATTTTAAAAATTAGGTGGTTTGCCCTGATAATATGAGCTTTAATAGATTTCAGCAAATATTGTCCCAACTGACAAAATCTCCAGAGAACTCTTATGTACTTATGTACTTTCAAGAAAATGTCCTTATAAGTATACTAAGGTATTATGATGAAAGTTATTGTAAGAGTTAAAGTATAAAACAACTCATAAAGATGCTCTTATGAGTGATAAAATATTAAAACACTTATAAGGACACTGTTACTAGTACAAAAAGATAATTATTCTCATTAAAACTCACTCGGTGTTTATTTGTTAAAATTAATAGGAAGAAAGTTAAAAGGTCTACTAATCTTTTAACGAAAATAAGCCAAAATTTATCTTGAATTAAATACGCCCAGGAATGTTACAATAAAAAAAAAAACAGTATTTGTGGATTTTAAAAATTTATACCAATCTGCGAAGTCTTCGGTAATTATAATACAAAAAGGTAACTTTATTAGTTCTTTCATTTGATGATGTACATACATTAAAAATATGTATTTATCCAGAATATAACAGCAACAATTCTATTCAAAGAACCTACGATGAAGGACAAGATGCTGTGATTTCTTTTGATAACATTATAATACCATCAGAAGTAAGTCTAATTTAAATTAATACGAAAAGTAATAAAATAATATTCGTATTCGTTCGAAAGAAAAATGTCAAACGCTCATAACAAAATATTCATTGGAAGAGTATTATCATAGATGGCACAAGAACTAGATGTCGCATGGCATACTAGAGCAGAGTATACAGATTGTGAAATGGGTAGTGCATTCCGGAATAGATCATAACATGTTTCAGAGCGTGTCGAGAGCAAGTGTTTTTTTATATCAGTTTTGTATACATTTGATCGACTTCCTCAATACTTCAGATACGAAAAATAATGAATCACTCGACGTATACATCATTTCAAATGTTGTGGTCCATTCCGGAATGGACCACCCAGCCATATAAATTTTGTATACTTTTTTGGTACTGCATGCGACATCTAGGTCTTGTGCCATCTATGGTATTATGGATCTATGCAGAGTGATTGGCTTGGACATAAAGTCCAGATTGCCAGCATGAGCTGACAGATCACTCGGCTACTGGCGGAGAGTGTGGCGGGATTCCACGAAAACCTGCCGCTGCTACCTGCCATATACAAAATAAATTCGTGCCTAATAAGAGCCGTCGCACACATCCGGTCCAGAAGGGACCTTCACACTCTACTTACCTATACTTACTTGAAGGGGCAGGTGACGTACCTTCGGCTGCTTTACCCCATCCACCCATACGACACTGAGGGTAGCAATTTAATTTCAGTGTCCCTGTGCTGATCTGAAACGAGAGCAGAGGAGCGGACCTTGTCAACGCCTACATCGTGAGGGCTCCAGGAGAGTAGAAGGAAAAATTAAAAGTATTCAGTGATCTATATTTACGTTATAATCGTTCCTTTAATTTCTACGTCTTTGAAAAGTTTGATAATTTTTATAATTTTTCTGCTAAATACATTTCGGATGATAAAATCAAATCTAGATTTCTAAAACTAAAACTAATAATAATACCTTAATGATTACCAGTATTGATTGCAACTGCTCTGTTTGCAATATACGATATATAATTTCTTTTCTCCTTGATTTCCTTCTATTTTCATTGTAATGATTTTCATGTGGTGACGACGATTTCCTTAAATTATGTAAAGAGCGGGAAATGTTTACCTTGACTAAAGCTTAAAACGAGCTTATAGGAAACTGAAATGTTGCTTTCCTTTTCATATAACTTTTCTAAATAAATTAAAATTGTTTGTTTTCATGTTAACCCTCTTATTTACACGTAGTCATAGTTTTTCCTATACAAATGTTATGCAGACATCTCAATCAAGTTCGAAAACTTTATGGTTTGAAATCAGTTGTGTACTTTTGTAACTTTTTGGTACCAATGCAAAAATGAATAGTAAATTTATAGAAATTAATATATCCTGCCTACTTGTTACAGTTACAATTGTAAAAATTAACTTATTTCACCTGAATACATAAAAATTATTTGTAGCCTAAGGATAACTTTCAAATAACTATCTTAAAAATTCATTAATAAAAAATTTGATGCTTTGATAAAATTTAGAGCAACTACATATAACCTACAACCTTCTCTTACTTGTTTAAGTTATTCATTGTGGTCTTCATCTATTTACTTATTTCATTGATAGTGAAATTAATTTCACCTCTTATCGTTTTTTTTTTTTTTTGATAATTAATATACAGGAATTCTACATTATTTATGTACATACCAAACTTAAGCATTCAGCACATAATCTGGAAAACATTTGACTGGAAGAGTTTAATTTGTGTACTCTACCAACTTGCATATCCTTTAGATTTTTCCATATTCAACAGTTAACGTATTGAAATGTTTATATTGTAACTTCTTCCGTAAATTCTTCGTAATCGCAACAAATTTATATTTTTGAAACTTAGCCGACAATGCTACTTGCCCCCTTTGAGGAGAGAACTAAAGGAGATGACATCCCATAGTAAAGTATATGTATGGCAGCGTAGCCAAAAATTTTCGCCATCTTGATTTTGGCGGGGTGTTTGACTGTCACTTTTCTATAAACAAAGAGCCGCAAAGTATTTTTGGCGCAGAGACGTAGCTAGAAAAGGGATAATTTACTTTTTATAGAAAATGGTTAATGACTATTGGACTAAGTGATAGTAATATAAAAACGAGTTATACATGCTCGAAGATTTAGATACAATAAGCCATGTTGAGGAAAATACTTTTAAAGTACTTTTGTGGTAAATTTGGTAAATCCCACTGACATGCATATATACGTAAATTCGCATATAATTTAAATATATCGTCAGTGAGAGCATACTTGCTGTAATCAAAACTGATGCCACATGAAACAGGAAATCAGTCAGTCCATTTATATACATGTCAGTGGGTGGTGCGGAAGACTGTGCGGAGTTTCTAAGAAATGTGTTTGAATTTTCGCGCCATTAATTTGTTGCGATATTTAAGGCATCAACAATTTTTAACGCCTCCTCTGGCACCTCACAAAAACAAGAAGAAGAACGAAAGTTGCTACGCTTTTTTCATCACATGTCGCCTCCTTTAGTTCTCTCCTCGAAGCTTGCCCCACGCAATGCTAAGTATCCGCCAGTTAAATCCATTAGTAAATTCCTTACAGTTGTAAATTCTTCAGCATATGATACTGCAATTTACTCAGCGGATCCGTATATAATACAATTAAGCCCGAAATCGGGATACTTTTTGCTGGACGAAAAGGTGGTGGATTAATTGAAGCAAATTACTGAATTTTCAGGCCAATTTAGACTCTTTTATGTTGCTAAAATTTGCTTTAGAGACTTCTACATACGTTTTTTTGTTGACTTGCGACAAATTTCTATTATGCACAGATACACAATAGAAGAATCAAGTGATTTTTCGTTTCGCCCTTTCCTGCCAATGACAAAATTTAGTACAACAATTAAAAAAAAAGTCCCAAATCAGCCGCTTTTGCTGAATGGGCAAAAATCGGTTGTTTTTCTTGATTTGTGGGATATTTCGATCTCTTGGACACCTGGACCTTTCTTCCGTGTCTTTTTTTGTTACTGTATAACCAAACTGTCGAATAATTACGCGGATGTACTCGTCGGATATGTACTCGCTTGATGATTTCGGATTTACTTGGTTTTCACGTTTTTCAAAAGTCAGCCTTAGCTAACGTTCGTGACTTTTCATTTCATGATGACCATCAACGTGCCAGGAAGCGCTCTTCTTCTTCTCCTTCATTCGGGTGCGTTCGGTCGTATAGACACTCCGTCCATATAGAAAGCAGTCCGCACATACATCATGCCGCTAACCTAAGTGTAGCATACTTAGCATGCATAACCATAATAAGAGTTAAAATGTCTCATATGCAAACTTTAGTTCTTATAACAAGAATTATGATGAGCTTAACTCTCATAAAATGAATTGAAGCTTTATACACAGACTTTGGTTCTTATAAATAGAGTAATACTCTCATATGGCAAACAAAAAATTATACAACTGTTGTAAGTAAAGCTAAACTTCTTATAACAAGAATTTTATTCTTTTAAGAAAACTAAATCAAAAGCGGCCATATTTTCTTTTAATATGGAGGTTATATAGTAAAATAGATTTCCACAAATACCCAATTTAGTATTTGTAAAATATTACGTCTTGAAGGAAACAAGTGCTTTTACATGAATTTTAATCTAAATTATGGAGCAGATAGAAGTTCCTATTATCTTCCATATTATAAAACGATTCATACAAAATTTTAGATTTTGATTAATTATGAGGCGCTTTGCTATTTTTCGTGGTAAAACATTTATTATTGTCAATAAAATTTCAATCCCCATAAAATCTTAGCTTATACATGTAAAAAAAGAAACTCTTTCCTAAAGTCCATAAATACATATTCGTATCAAATTCTAGTCCACTTTTATCTACATACTATATTATCGAAAATGTAATATACCGATTTGCTAATAAATTAACTCTCATGAAGTTTCCTTAACTCCACCAAAAAATAACATCACCGAGATATACTTCTTACTCTTTCTAAAAGTACTGATAAAGACAGTGTAGCTCTTATAATAAGATTATATACTAATTATATTCATACCCTTATGAGAGTATACATAAATACTCTCATAAAAATTCTAATAGTTTTCTTATGAAACTTAGTTAACACTTACACAAAGGGCTAACAGATTCCTATAAGAGAAAAATAACTCGTATAAGTGCGCCATTTAATTCTGATAACTCATTCCTAAAGCACTCGTAGTAGGTACTCTAAAAGACTGAAATAACAAGGATACTCAAGTGCATATATGTTCTCATAAGACGCTTGTAGACCTTTATGAGATGAAAATTGCTAGTTGGGGTCCTGTTCCTGTTTATCCCGGGAAAGCTATGGGATCTGTGGGACAAGAATAGGATGTCCCTGGGTAAGTTTGTGTTGTATGGGCTTTGGTTGGTATCATCACTGACTATATGTCACCTTTAGCTCATCTCAAAAGGATAAGAGCTGATGACAATCCTGAGTCTGTTTCTTTTAACAGGCTAGCAGAATGGGTCATAAATCTTAGAAATAAGGCCCTCCTAAGTACATACTGAATATGTTCTGTTTATCCCGGGAAAGCTATGGGATCTGTGGGATAAGAATGGGTTGTTCCTGGGTAATTTTGTGTTGTACGAAAAAAAAAAAACAAAAAAAAAAAAACAGCAAGCTTTTGCACATACCTTCAACAGCATCCGATACGAATTCTGACAATAAGCTCTTAAATAGCTTCTTTTCAAAAATAAATTACTCAAAATTTTTTGGATTTTTCAAATTATAATAAGTGCATGAAACATTTGTATGAAGTAATTTTCCGCCCTCTTGTAATCTATTCAAAAGGCATAATAAATTGTTAGTCATGCTTATAATTAAAATTCAATTGCTTAAAAATTTAAAAACACCGCAAAACAAAATTACACACAAAAGTTTTAAGACTTTTCAATACAGCACAAAGTACAAACATACAAACTTAGGTCAAACTCCGGTAAATCTCTGCATCAAGTCAAGGTAATTTTTCAAGACATTCATTCGTATTCAACAGCAAATGGAGAATGAGGTCTGGAAATGTCTTTATTTCATTCAAAAATTCATTAGGCAAACCGAAACACCTTAAAGGTATTCAAAAGTCTTAAAACATAATAGTGTTTCAGACCACAAAAGTCATTTGTTAATAATTTTCTTCAGTAGTGATTCATATATGTATATCTGTACATACACACACGTGCATTGAACTTGGAATATGCGTGTAATAAAAAGAATTTTTGTGAAGATGAGACCGAGAGGTGATGGTGGTGACTATAACATGAAGACCACCATACCAAAAAAAAAAAAAACTGCTTTGGAATTTTGTGCAGTTGAAATTTAGACAAGATTAGACCTCTGGAGACAAACAAAATGCAATTTGTAATAAAGCATAAATGCTCAGTTCATTCCATTTGAACATAAGAGCAGAGGCCTCATAATGAAAGCAAAGAAGATGAAAAAAAAAAAACTTTGTTAAATGTTAATTTGTGTCAAAAAATGTTTCTTTTCAGCGTGTAATTAGCTATTTTGAAATGATTAATTGTTCATTTGGATGATAAATGAGTTAAAGGTGTTGAGCCATCCACCCAGTGGAGGTCTGCTGTTTTTTTACGTTAACTACCCAATAAATGGTATGTCGGCCGGGTAAGGAGACCCAAAATAGCAAGTGAAAAACAGAGAACAGAAAACGATGTAACCAGCAGCGACATAAAATGTTTTTTTTTTGAATGATTTTAAAAATAGTCCATGACCCCAGCGACAGTAAGTTAATTGCTTTTATTGTATCCGACTGTGAGTACCGTAAGTAAAAGTCGCATAGCGCATTAAGGAAGATTCATCCAAGAGCATAGTATTCGATTCTGTGTACCCAAACAAATGCCGACGACTCGTCTAGCCTGTATACTATTTTAGTTATATATACTACTTAAATTCACGACTTACGAGGTCTTGTTAAAGGTTAAAATAAAACAAGCTCTTAGGCATGTTTTTTTTTTTTTATTCCAAATCATCGAGGAGGAAATGGCGATGGGTCATGTTTTGATTTTTACTCATTAGCAACAGGTGCACCCACTACATCTACATAACTATAAATAGATCAAGCGCATACGTATACTAGCTAGCATTCTTACTAGATTACCATTTTCTTTTCATCATCTCCTCTGGGGTCGTTACGTTACGTTACGTTACTATACAAATGGAGTTATCAAGAGTTTTGTTTTGTTATCATTAGAGCGATTAGTGTGAGTTGTTGAAAAAGAGACTTCTCTATTCATTAGGACCACATTAATAAATGTAACGTCAATGATGGCTCATTTTTCTTTTCCTGTGCATACTACCTACTTACCATGTGGTGGATTATTTCAATTTCAGGGAATGCCATTCTGCTGAGATGATGGGCTTTCTTTTCAGATGCATTCATGTAAAGAGAATCTATAGCGAACAAAATGTGTAGAGAATGAAATCAATTCTGACAATCTTATATAAAGCCGCGCAAATGATGGAGCATTGTAAATGGATTGTGATGAAAAATTACCTTTTAGTTTTATTTCCAATGCGCGGAAATTAGTTTTTGTTTTTTTTCTTACCATCCAATAACATTTTCTAGTACGATGTTAATAAATTTACTTTATACCATATTCAGGCGTGTACCCAGATTTGCAGCCTACAGAGGCGGGTCACAACTAAAATGTTCGAGAGGAGGAAAAAGTCGGAAGAAATAGCTTTCAAAACATATTTTTTTATTTAAGTTATATTACAAAATCCAATTTTCAGTTTGATTTGGAAAATCTATCGATAATATTTTCCACATCAAGGTCAATCTCAGGGTGGACATTAAGGACTCATAACCAGATATGCCTTGTCGTGCACAGATTGTAGAAATAGATGCTGACGCAAGCAATTCTGTCACGGATGAAATAATTGACTGAGAGTGACAGTTTGCAGCTAGAATCACATTCAAAGGAATGGGAGTAGGAGTGCATGATATTCCAGCAGATTTCATCTCTGAGTTTAGGCTTATTCGTTTTGTGTTGTGAAAAGATGACTCATATGCATCTGAAAGTACAGCAGAATTTTTATGCTTGTGCGCTCTTGTGGCCGAAAGAGTGAACCTTCAGAATCAATCCACCAATTCGTTTGGACCGTTGTCGGTTAATAATTCATTAAAATTCTTAAGAACAATTTGTATATTTCTAAGAAAAATTTAATACATATACTTCCCTACGAACTTAAAAATTTTGAACAAGTCAGGCTTGAGTCAGTGGCGCTATGAAAAATCAACGGGTGGCTGCTATACGTTGATGATTGCATGGAACTAGGGTCCTACTGGCTGGAAGAACCCTAAATCAAAAATCGTTAAGTCATCAGTTTGTATGCTTCTGTTGCGAGCTCTCCACCAAGTTGTCCTGTAATCGAATTTATGTTGGAAAATCAGATAGATAAAACAAAATTTATGGTCGCTGACTAATTTCTTAGAAACAAAACACTTTCAAATCTCAAAATTGTTTGTCATTTCATCTACACTGTAAAAAATGTGTACAATTGTTACCACAAAGCTTAGGCATTTTTCCTAAAATATAGGAAATATTCCTTAAAATGTAGGGAGTATTCCCAAAAAAGTAGGGAATATTCCCTATATTTTAGGAAAAAATACCTAATCTTTGTGGCAACAATTGTGCACATTTTTTGCAGTGAATAGGAGTAATCAGTGCAACAAAATTATAGAAGTATCATAATAACCGGGCTGCTGCTAAGCATTGTGTGTCTTTTTCTAAACAATCAAACACTAAAATAAATATGTAGTATTCCAAAATTACTTATCATCATATAAATTTAATTATTTTATTAAAGTAAAATATAAATTTAATTATTTTATTACTTTTAAGGCTAATAACTTTTTAGTTCACAGAGAAACCTGCAGGAAAAACACGCAGCTATTCAGTATTTCAGTATTTTAAGATTTTTTTTTATCTTTTTACAACTGAATTGCTTTGTTTTGTTTTAATGAATCTCTAAAAAATAAATATTATTTTGTTAACACTCTTTAAAATGCTTTTTATTTATTGTAGTAGAGAGAAATTCTAAGGAATTCATGTAGAGTAATTCTGCAGAATATCCTTCCATAGAGCATCCGTGGAATATATCCGATAAATTTCCAAAGATATTATTCTTATGATTTCTGAAGAATTTCTGTAGAATAATTCTGCAGAATATGCAAACAAACTCTCCATAGAGTTCCGCGGAAAATATCCGCTAAGTTTCCAAAGACATTGTCCTTACTATTTCTGAAGAAATTCTTTGGAATAACGACGGCATACTTTCCTCAGACAGCGTAACTTTTACCCCGTGACAATCCCATAAAATTCTTTTGACATTCTTGGGAATATTCCACGGAACTGATTCTTCGGACAGGAAAATTTCCTATGAACATCTGTCGAATGCCCTAGGACTTGGTTTTGTGTTGCATCACCCGTTTTGGAAATTTTGACAACACCTGGGGGAAGCCTCGGGGCCTGGATGTGTTTCTGTCATCATATTGGTGCGCTGGGCACGCTAAAAAAAATATTGAAAAACAATATATGACTTATTTTCAAAAACAATGTGTGAATTATATATACGAAAATATGTTTTCATAAAAAATGTAGCATAATACCTACTTAATTTATTGACTGTTCTCTTCCTTATATCCAAGAGAGCTTAAAATTTCGGGAATTTGACGTACTTTATAGGTTTTCTGGTGTCAAATACCTAAATTCATTGGTTGTTCCATTGATTTTCCCTTTATATCAGAGAAAATCAAATATATTTTTAGGGAATAGTCCTATTATGTTTTACAGTGTAGTTTAACTTCTAAGCACTGTCCGTCGAACTTTTGAGTGGATAAGAAGTGAGAGCATATTGAAAAAAAAAAACAAAATGAAACAAATAAGAAAAACAAATATCAAAGTGTATTAAGGTTGTTTTTTGTTTGAACTATTTATGTTACACAGTCTAGAATTATATTTCTGTAGTTTTTTTTCTTCTTCCGGATTATGTCTGTTACATTTTTAAAGCATTCTGTATTATCAGAAAGACGTTCATTGATAAACTTATTATGATAGAAGAGCTTTACTTTGGTTTTAAGTTGTAATAGTTTTAATTTATAAACAGCTTTGCTAAAATATACGAGACATAGGTTATTTTCTTTTCGACAGGGTCGTTTTTCTTTCAATATGGCATCATATTTATCTCTAATCGTATTAATTTCATTGTTGAATATATTTTCAACTCTAGTAACTCTGTAAAAACCATTTCGGATGCAGTCCCTAATCTTTTTGAATGATTTATCCATAAATGTAATTACTTCATTTCCAATATCTGAAAAATTATCACAATATTTTGTTCTAGTATTTGTTTCATAATGCGTTACTTCAGCAGCAAACTTTTTGTATTCAGTTGCTGCTTTCCCCAGTGACAATGTACAGTTCTTTAAAGAATTCAGAATAATACTAGCGATCTGGAATTCAATTTTATAATCAAGCATCACTGTGAACTCATGAATAATTATATCAAATTCGGTTTGTACTTTCTTTAATTTTGTTTCATTTGTCTGTTGTGATTTCTGATTGTGTTGTGGCCTTGATTTTAAATAAATATCAAATGATATCTCGATTTTCTTAACTCTACCTTCGAAATCAATTCTGAATTCATTTGTTTTCAACTCTTGTTTTTCTAACATTCCTGAAAAGCGATTCAGTTCTCTTCTTACATCCGCTATAAAGCTTTCACCTTTAGAAACCTCCAAACCAATATAATCATTGTTGTTAAATAAATTATCATCATAATCGTTTAATATCAACTCCTTTTTGTTGCTGACTTCATCTTCATTTGGAGTTTGAGTAATAGACAAAATTTCATTTGCATTTATCAACTGTGTTTTGTTGTTGACTTGGACTTCATTTGAAGTTGAAGGAAAAGTCAAACGTTTGTTCTCAAACTCGTCCTGTAAAATTTGAACAATTGATAGTCTTTCTAATTCAGAATATTCTTCAAAAAACGATTCTCCCTCAGAAACAGATTCATCAAAAGGGGACAGTCCCTTTTGATCATTTTTAACATTTTTAGATCTACTTTTAACCGTTTTAGATCGACTATTAAAAAAGTTTTTATATTGTTTTCCGTTCACACAAACACTACAAATAGACAATATTAAGACGAAGACTAACTGCATTTTTAAAAATCGACTAAGTAATAACACTCCGATTGATAATTCTGTTGTTTTATACATATATGCAAGTACTTGACATATCAAATTAGTTTGAACAGTTGAAAGAAAAACACGTCTTTTTGATACATATGGAACTGAATACGAATAAATAAGAAACACTTGTATCTACACCTAAAATACTTTTTAGTTATTTAGAAAAATATTTAATAATTTTCTGGGGTTCGAAAATGTAGAACTTTTTATTGCTCAATGTGCTACCAGTATTGATATCATACGTTGATACTAGGAAAAAATTTGCATTATCGTAAGACTTTTAGAAATTGGGTCTCAACTCAATGCAATTTCTCCAGTTTAATCTGTTCGTTCCACGTAATACGAAGATGTTCGCATCCAGAAACGAGTGCTTTTCTGTTGCAGGTTTGATTGTTGTGCGATGCAAGGTATAACCGAACCACTTGATTTGCTCAGTGTATTGCTGTATCATTTAGGACAAAATCGATTACGTAAGTTCCGGTGGTGAAACGTTTATTGTGCATAATAAATTTGATGAGGTTATGTCCGTGTTTTACAATATATATATAGTATGATTCAACTCAACTTTAAATTTCAAATATTCTATTAAAATTTTACATTACATATTTTTTTTGTCTCACTTTATGATCTAACGCTGCAGCGAGAGATTTTTTGATAACAATCAGAAGAAACATTGAATTCGATTGCTCTGATCTGAAATATCCGTTTTTCGTCAAGATTAGATTTAGGGAAATATTCTGGTATAATCAGCATGTAGAGTATAGACTTAAATTCCAGATTTCGGTAGAAATTTATTAACCCTTTGAGCCCGAGTGATTCCAATTGGAATCATATGGAAAATTCAAGTTTCATTTGGATTCGTATCAAAGGAAATAGGTTTCAAAATTTGATTCAAATTATTTAAAGAATACTCTACTAGTAGTCATCTAAAACGATGGCAATAAAATATTTTAAACAAATTTTTGACAGTTGGAAATTTGAAATTTTCTCATTCGCGAATTTTCACCAGAGCGAGCTGTTCGAAGTTAAAAAAAAGTCTGCATTCATACATTTGTGTAGAAAAAAAAAATATTTTCTGCTCGTTTGGAATTTACTTTATTGATATACACCACAAGGTAATTCGAAATTTTAATAAATTGTATAGAAAAAGCAGAATTTTTGCATGATTCCAATTGGAATCATTGGTAGCTAGAAGTTATAAAATGCATGACACTTATTAGGTATTTAATTTCTAGGGAAAAATATTTCTAATGTCGATTAAACTTAGAAATGAAAATATCATTGAAGTAATTCTGGAGGGTGATTTATCTGATTTATCAGATTTATCTGATGACGATGACCTTGCGCTAGATTACGAAAATTGTGCCCTTGTAGAGCAGCAACATATTGAAAATGAAGCTGAATATCCCAATATTCCAGAAGAATCAGTTGATTGTCTGAATTGTGAAAGTGGAGAGGATAGTGATGAAGATAATATTTCACTGGCAACAATCCAAAGGGACTTAAGATCACAGATGCCTCCTAAGTGGCAAAAGAAGGATATGGAAGTCGTAAATGATAAATGTGAAATTGAGTTTTCATATCCACCATTAGTTGAAACACCTTTTCAATATTTTACTAGATTCATTGACTACAAAATTATTCAAAATTTAGTATTCCAAACATACTTGTACTCAGTACAACAGAGCGGTGTATCAGTCAATACCAGCTACGATGAAATATGTCGTTTTTTGGGAATACATTTACTGACGGGAATTATATCCATGCCGCAATATAGCATGTATTGGAGTGAATCTACAAGATACCCTCCCATAGCAAATTCAATGGTTCGAAATCGCTTTTCAAAATTACGAACTTACTTGCATGTTTCTGATAACAGCGAGATGTTGACAAGAGATCACTCAAACTACGATAAATTATTTAAGTTTCGTCCTTTTATAACAGCGCTCAAAGACAATTTCAAAAAAATTGAGGCCTGGCCGGGTGTGACTTAGCAAGCGATAAGGATCTAAAAAAGCACGAAAGGGGTTCTTTTGATTTCAAAGTAGACGCTTATAGTAATCTTCTAATTTTAAAATGGTCCATGTTATATCTTCTTATAAGACGTCATTACCGATTGAAAATGTGAAAAGATGGTCTGCAAAAGAAAAGAAATACGTGGAAGTTCCGCGTCCACACGTTATCGGAGCTTACAATTCAAAAATGGGTGGAGTAGATTTGCAAGATATGCTGGTAACATTATACATATAGAACAAATATAAGAGGTAAAAGATATTACCTTCGAATTATTTTTCATTTTATCGATGTAGCTGTTGTTAACGCCTGGCTGCTTTACCGACGCCATTGCGAACAGCTGGAAGAAAAACATATGCCACTTGTGAAATTTAGAGCAGAAAGAAGCCATGTACTCCTTTCAAAAGGCCAATGTGCAATAAATAAGCGAGGCCGTCCTAGTTATAGTCCATTGGCTATAAAGAGAAAGGTAGTTGCTTCTAGACCACCTAAAGATGCACGATACGATGGATTAAGTCATTGGCCTGAACATATTGACCAAAAATCCAGATGCAGACACTGCGTTCATAGTTATACCCGAACTAGATGCGAAAAGTGTAAAATGCCGCTGTGTTTAAATAAAGAAAAAAATTGTTTCAGAGCATTCCATCTTAAATAATATTAAGGCTAAGGTTGTAAGTAATCTTATTAGAAAACAATTACTATTATAGACAATAATCATTTTTTTTACATATAAGTACCCCTAACTACCAATGACTCCAATTGGAATCAGAAAAATATTTACGTAACGCTAAATTTTTTCAAAAAAAATTTCATTAAAATTATTTATATATATTCTTTCATAAATAAAAATATTGTCTATTATTTATTTTTTGCATTCTTTCATAATTCGGGCCTTTGGTGCGAGATCGGCAATTGCTTTTTGTTTTATTTTATCGTTTTCTTCAACGAGTCTTAAATTTCTTGTCAGGTATCTTTTGATATCGATTGCTCTTAGCATAATTGTACATTTTCTTGTATATGAGTACATCAAACCCCAAGGGAATTTCACTTATAACAAGATAGCCGCTGATGAGTTCTGTCTGCTCAAGTGAAACTCCGGACGATTTCTACTTATAATGATCTATTGATTCTTTGTTCGCCCATCCGGTGATATAGAGGTCTCTTTGTGTATCCTATTTTTTAAAAATGTACCACCAACAACTACTTGATTAGAACTACAGAATTCCCTGAAAATCTCACTTTACTGTACGTGATTATACTCATTGCTTATTTTCTGACGGCGTGGTCAATTTTGGTATTTTAGAGCCGATTTGCATTTTCATGTCGCTCATCAATTGAATGATGTATCATATGAGAATGGAATTGAATACCTCATTCAGTCACGTATAAATTCGACTATCATTTCATTATCTGTTTCTGGTTTTTATTCGGGTAGTTCTAATGATTGGGGGGGGGGGGGGGGGGCGAACTTACAAGCTAAGACACTTGGAGAGAAATATGCTTTACTGATCCTGAAAATTGCGATTAACTTTATCGATGATCTTGTCTGTCTATTTGGTTTATTCCCTAATCGCATACTAAACAATTTTCAGCGGTCAATGATAACTAATTTCATTAGCACCTATTATTTCCAGATCGCCCACCAAAGAATTTCCGGTTATCAAAGAAGATCTCGTATTTCTGAATTGTTCCTTGATTGATCAACTGTCAATGATTTTTCAGTTAATGGAGATGATCTCGTCAGTTTGTATTGTATCGATTGTGTTCTATTGAAAATGAAAATTAAAAATACCTTTTTTTGCATGCTTTGACCTTGCTGACTTGCCTATTTATCGGTTAGTCCTTTCGAACCATCGATCCAGATATGTTTCCATTAATTTGGCTTTGCTAACGCGCTGAAGTTTTACACAGGCAGTATTTTTTACGGAATTAGGAACAGGTAACTAACTAGAGAGTAATACATCGACTAAGTAATCTATTAAATAACTAGTAGTACATAATTTAATGAAATTTTTAAATATGATCATGTAAAAGTATGAAAATATCAACTTATCAGTAAATGTTCTGCTAAGCCGTTAAACTAAAAAAAAATCATATTTTTATTCTTAACCAATTTTTCCAAAACCCCCTCCATGAAAAATTTTTGCCACCGGCCCTGGTGAGAGCGGGTCGTAATGGAACGACCCGCCATACAAAACTTTTCAATATATGAGATGCGTATTCTTTCTGTTAGATATTCTTTGGTATAATCAATGACGATTCATACCATATACCAAAGAACATCTAACAGAAAGAATACGCATCTAATATATTGAAAAGTTTTGTATGGCGGGTCGTTCAATTACGACCCGCTCTCACCAGGGCCGGTGGCAAGAATTTTTCATGGAGGGGGTTTTGGAAAAATTGGTTAAGAATAAAAATATTATTTTTTTTTTTAGTTTAACGGCTTAGCAGAACATTTACTGATAAGTTGACATTTTCATACTTTTACATGATCATATTTAAAAAAATTCATTAAATTATGTAATCTATAGAATTACAAAATATTTAACATTTCACATATAAATAAATAAATATTATATGAGATCGAAGCTTTGGAATGATGAAAACATCTCAACTTCATTTAAACGACTAATAGTGTAAATATGAATGCTCTGGGTACGATGGTATGTACTATAGAAAACTACTACACACTTTGGAATCTGACAGTTAATTTTTAAGAATTGAAAGTAATGTAAGCTGGAGGGGGGGGGGGGGAGTACAAGTTGTCGCCGCAGAAATGAGAACTAGGCGGTATATATGATATGGAAGTTGTTAAAATGTATAAGTATCTTTTACTCCATCTTATTGAATGGTTAACACTAGCAAAATCCAGCATGGAAACACTTCTGATCCAAGAAATGGGTACCTACTTCAATTTCAATTCAATTTATTTATTACGGTAAAGTACAAAAGATCTGAGATCTTAACCTAGTACATTATAAGAGAGGGTGAAAAACTACATGAACTAAAACTAACTTATTTAAGCAAAAGATATTAAAAAGAGTAGTTAACAATTTGAAAGCAAGAAAAAAGAAAAATAAGAGATGAAGAAAAAACAGAAAAGCAAAAATTAGAGAAAGAGAACAAAAATTATTAATTATTTAATTAAACTTTCTTGAATTTCCTGACTTCATTCACATCAATTACTTGGTTAAATTCATTTGATTTCATTTACGCATTACCACAACCTGACACCACCAAGGAGAAGAGGAAGAGTATATTAATAAACTATCAAAGATTTAAGTCACAAATTAGACGCCTGAAGATTGAGGTAGAGCCGGCCCTCTGGACACGAACTGGAAGGGAGTTCCACATTCGAGCGACCTGAACAAAATAAGAGGCCTCACCAGCCGAGGAATGGAAACGAGGAACTAGTAGATTGGAATGTCGTGAAGATTGCAGGAAATGTATCTGGTCATACAGATATCCAGGTTTACCAGAGTGAATTAGCATATAGAGGAATATTAAGGCTTTGCGCTTTAGGTAAGAGTTGATCGAGCAGCCAACCAATGAGAGTCTGTACGGAGTTATATGCTGCCAACGTTTAATGCCAAACACAAATCTAATGCAATCGTTAAAAGCAACTTCAACTTTCCGCGCGCATACGCTATCAAGTTTGGGATATATCAAACTTCCATAGGTAAAATGGGGTAATAGAAGAGCTTTCACGAGTTGCAAGCGAATATTTGTTGACAGTAATCCTGCAGATAGCCACAGTCTGCGTAATCCCCCATAGATTTTAAAGAGCATCAGTTTAACGTGATCACAGCAACTTAACTGTCCATTTAGCTTGACCCCAAGATTGGTGACCGAATTCACAAAACGCAGCGGAGAGTTGTCAAGAAAAATGTGTGGGATATCACGCATGTCATACAAAGAGTTGTAGATAGGAAGACAGTGCGATTTGCCAGGGTTTAGTGAAAGTCCGTTGTTGATCGACCAAGTGTAGATACGAGAAAGATCATCATTAATGCGAGCAGCACAATCTTCTATAAGACCAATAGGCCTACTCAGGTATATTTGTACATCATCAGCATAGAGATGAAGCTGAATATCTTGAACCACCTTTGGCAAGTCATTAATAAACAAAGAAAACAACAGCGGGCTCAACACAGATCCTTGGGGTACACCACAGAAAAGGGGGAGTAGGGAAGATGAAGAGTCGCCAATTTGTACCTTTTGAAACCTATCAGTGAGGAAACTATCGATTAAGGAGATCGCAGAGGAAGAGAACTAAAAATTACTGCGAAGCTTATCTAATAGCTTAGAGTGGCTGACGCTATCAAAAGCTTTTGAGAAATCCAGTAAGACAAGTATGCCAACTTGATGCCAGTATAAGATCTTAGCTGCGATGTCTATGTTAATTATGTACTATGAATAGGAAGTGTGAGGCTACTAAAATAATGAACAAACCAGAGCAACTGTTTAGATATTTTATAAAACAGTATTTTACCTCCTAATGTAAGCCCCCTAATTATGATAAGCTTGGAAACCTATTTAAAAGACGTTTATACACAAACTTTAAAAAGCCAATAAAAACTCTAAATATTGTATTAGCACACAGAGTTATTAAAAAGAAGATATTTTGGTTCAAATACTGAGATGAAATTGCGGACGAAACAATATAACATTGGATCAGAATTATTAAAATAACTCTCTGGCTGATAGATTGTCTGAGTGTGAATTAAATTTTCTGCTAGTATATAAAGTTGAGAAAGCATCCGTGTATATTTAAATGCAGATGAAGTCCTTTTAATTTAAATGCGAGTCGTTGAAGAGTCGAAGGAAGTTCCATGTGCCCTCTGTGTAACTTGAAGGAGCAATAAAATATAAGTTGTATATCATTTTCTTGTCGTTTGTTCGATATTATCAGAATTTCGAAGATTAGCATTTAAAGTCAGTTTATCTCACATTAAAAGAAATCATGGAAATTTTGAACGGAAAAGATTGAGAAAGTCTTTATATAATCCTCAAGCCAAGTCGTTAAGTCGATTTTCGGTCATTAGTTTACGAAGATAATTTTTACAAATGTAGTTATTTTAATCAGCATTTTTGGGAAATTTTAGAGTGTACTAGTTCAATCCCTACCTTTTGCAATTGCCTAATTAATGACAATATAATTGAGGTTTCTTGCCATCATTACTTGCCAGCAAATCTATTAATAAAATAAATTTACCACTCCTCTTCCACGAGGAGATGCAGAACCGAAACTCCGTAAACAGAATTTTCGATTTGGGGACGACGAATTTCCTATTATTTTTTATTTAAAATAATATTATAAAAATTATAAACTATTTTACATTATTGAAACTGTGGCATGGAATTGAGTTCAGGTATTTTTCCTCTTTTATCTTGTGCTAATATCTTTGAGCCATGATACAAAGATAACAAGTATGGCCGATTCGAGAGGAATTTTTTATGTTGCTACGTCATGAGGTGACTAAAGTCATTTCCAGAAAATTTGTTTTGAATTTTTCGTATTTTATTGACTGAAATACGTTTTGAATATATTAAAATATTTAACAAAACATTAGTTTCTTCGTTTAAATCATTTCGGGAAAAGTAATTAAGTACTAGTGGGAAAGCAAAGAAATTTCGAAATAGTGATAAGGACGATTGAAATTGAGACGAACAAATTTCTGATAATTGTCGCCAAAGGAGGCATGCAACCAATTGATAGATTTTCCGGCCATTCCTTGTTAATCTTTTTATCATGCATTTGACCTCTAATGGAAGGGGTTTAACACCCAAAACCCCTCCCTTGAAATCAGCCCTGGCTCACACAAATTGTATGAAAAATCTCTGCTTGTTAACGATCAGCCACTCATCGGTGGTGATAATACGACCCAAAATTTTAAGTTATATGTTCTTTGATTATACTTAAACATTATCGGCATACAAATGAAGGCCATCATTGCAGGCAGATTATTTTTAAATTAAATTAAAAGTAGAGGTATAAAAACTAAGCCCTGTGGAACGTCGTGAAAATAAGAAATCAGGCTAAGCTTATCTATCTTGACCTTATGATATTTCTTATAGAGGGAAATATGTAACCACATTTTATATAATAGCTGAGAGGATTATCTGTATCGAAAGTTTTCGAAATCGAGCAGTTCAACATCCACACTGATCATAATAGTACTAAGAACAATGAAATTTTTAATAAGACTGTGACCAGATCGAAATCCCGACTGCAATTGAGATAGCAATTTCTACAAATTTGGTACAAACATAATACTCTCAGAAGTACAATAGCAATCTTCTACTTTGTAGGGGAGTCTAACGAAGTTTGATAATTGTAAATGGGGCGACTCCATGAGGCAGCAATACTTTAATGAGCTTATTTGAAAGAGCAGGTGAAGATAGCTTAAGATGCTGAGCACAGCTTTGGCATGCTTTGGAAAGGGGCTGTAAGGTGAAGGAAAAGCCTATTTACTGGGAATTGCTAACTTAGATGGATAAGATCGACGATGAGATCTGTCGCTTCTATATGGAAGACGATGAAACCTGTGTGAATGGGCCGCATAAGGCTCAGACATCTAATAAAAAGAATTTCCACTATCAGGGTATGTTACAGGTTTTGTAAAAGACCTTAAGTTCGAATGGGCTCCGTAGGACACTTAGAAGTAATGTGATAAAAGATCTTAAAGGTCCCGGCGACTAAATGAGAAGCGGGAAATCTGTCTGTATCTCCTCACTAAATAATAATAAATAATAATAATAATAAGGTTAATAAGGTGAAGGAAATCCCTAATCCTTCACCTTATTAACCTTATTATTATTATTTATTATTATAAAGGGGGGTGACCAACTTACATTCTGCAAGTCATCCTCTGGTTTTACAATGGTGGAAAAACAGCAGATGGTAAACAGCTGCAAATCCGTACCGTTCAGGTTGGGAAAGAATCAAGATATTTCACGAAAATTAAATTAAATTAAATTTGAAATTTAACTCAGTCCAACATTAAAAGAACCCATAAGGTTGTGTCAATTACAGATATTTTCGAAGAACTGCATATACCTGAAAAATGAGGCGAGGCTATATCAAGAGTTGAAAAAATAAAATTATTATATGCTGTACTATGAGAGTGTTCATAACAATGCTGTGGCAATGAATGAAAATTTTAATTTTTTCGCGAGGTGCAGTGCGCTAATTATTCTGGAAGAATTTATGAGAATCTGTATGTAAATCTTCATATATGTGGAATATGGAATTTCCGAAATTCTAATCGCTTTTATTACTGCAGAAAGGGGACTGGACAAACAGAAAAATGTTAATTTTATATCCTTAGAATAGAAATTTTGGCAGTTTTGTTTTTTTTTTAACTTATATTGAAATCTTTTCTTCATATAATCGAAGGTTTCTAGACTTATTCTCATATATTGGAAAAATCAATCAGGATCAGTCCGTAAAACTTCATATAGATGATGAAATTCTCTAAATTCCAGGCATTTCATATCTAGCAAGTAAAACAGCAGAAAAATGTGAAAAAAGCAACATATTGGTATTAAGTGACGAACACAAAATTCTTTCTTCAGAATCTGATGACATAATTTATGCATTCAATTCGCGATTTACCAAGAAATTGATCCCCTTGTTGTGAACACTACACCTCGGGATGTATCTTCACATCGCTCGCCTCGCCTCGCCTCGCCACGCCTCGCATCACCTTGCCTTGCCTCGTTATGCACGTATCCTAAGAGAAGCAAAATCTTTGTTCACAAATTCGACAAATTTATGTAATTCGACATGGAAACTTAACACCAAAACAATAAAAATTCGGATATGATTTTTGTATTGCTTTAAAAACCAAATCCAGAATAGCTCTGTTCTCCTCGTATATTTTACGAGTAAAACGTTTTCTTATTTAAAATTTTCTCTATTTTTTAAATCTATTGCAACACAATAAATCAAATCATTTCTTTAAAAAAAAAACGATAAAAAAAAGAAAAGAAATAAAAAAAATTAATTTCAAATAATATAAAACGGGACATTTTCAGTAAAGAAATCCTCTCAAAACTGAACAATAAATTATAAAATCCTTGTAACCCTTCTCTTCACATTTCTTCTTATAATCATGAATCAAAATATTTTATGCTCCAATTAATTCGTTGATATATTCCCGCCCTTATTCTTTGCATATGAATGACCTTTTTTTTTTTTTCATCTTTATCTATATAGACCCTTGGCAAAAACGATGTATCCTTATAAACCCTTCAAGTCCACTTAAAGGCGGAGGTTTTTTTTTTTTTTTTTTTTTTTTTTATAAAAAAATCTTTCTGTGAAACAATCTTGTACAAGGATTTTATAAATAGTGTCCCGGAAAACCACGATTCTTGCCTATAAATATTTCAAATAGACACAAGAATTTGAAAGCAGAATTCCTCCCCGTCCATACAAACCTTAACCATTTATGAAAAGTCAAGGGAAACTTTAACGGCTTTTATCCTAAATATCTGGTTAGATACTAATATGTTGCGGTTTGAGAGGATTTTATTCATGCATATACACATATTTATGTATGTACAACTCTATATAGGATAAGAATACACCAGAAAACATCATATTGATGAGGGTTACTGTATGTCGGTACACATCTGTTATGATTTCCCATCCCTTCATTTATTATTTTATCCTATACAGTAGGCGACGACAATACAGAAAAAAAAGGAAATCAGACAGCGGGATAGCGACATTTCTAATTGATGTGATCCTTTATATCCCTTTGTGTCACAATATATGAGTTAAATATTTGAGTAATATGAAGCCCACCACTTAGTTTTATTTATTTGCGCACAAATGTTCGGCATTCGTGTTATAAATTGAAGTCATTCCCGAATTTCTGACGTGTTGTAATAAAGCTATCTAAAATGTTCTGCTAAACATTCTGGTAAATACTGTTAACTGCTTTCCGTACGTACTTACATATATGAGATGAGGGTGAGGGATGAATAAAAGTATTCTCTAGAATACCGGATGCATCGCTATACATACATACATATATATACTTGTGCTTATCACTATCAAACAAACCCTCTCTATATTTGAATCCCTATAGATATGAGTATAATACGTTTAAGGAAACCAACCCCTGCCCGAGATACGATTTTTGTCTAATGGCGCAAAAATTTTATTGTGGCGAGACTTCTTTAACTTGAGAGCATTATCGCCTTCCTTTATTGCTTCGAAAAGTCCAAAGATGGGCTCTTCGGATCTTGGTATTTTCTATTTTTATGTAAATAATATCGTAAAATTCTTTGAAATTTTTCCTTTATATATACATACGTATGTATGTATGCAGTTAAGCCAATGATATTAGACGGCTTGGTAGCCGTGTAATACATTTTCGTTAGCTCCGAAATGTAAAGGCGCCCAATTTTATTACTTAAGTGCTGTTTAAAGGCGGAAAATGCTGTTCAATTATCTAAGTAGGTACTCCCGTTTAAGGAAATGGAGTTAAGTTTTACTGTATAATTCAGAAGGAAGGATGCATGTTAAATATCTGTTGAGAAAGAATTTAGATGTACATTTTAGTTGCCATATACAGATCGAATTTTATTACAAAAAAAAAAAAAAAAGTTGGGTCCTTACCTCTTGAGATATTGATTGTTTGTATTTTGTATACCGAAAACATATATATAAGTTTTTTGGTAATTTAGATTTTTTATTCCAACTTTAACATTATATATTGGCATTGTTAGTAATATTAGATTGGATAGGAAATTCTGACAAAGAAAATCTCAATTTTAAGATCTTTTATGGCAATTCCGCCTAATGGAAACAGTATAGGGCCTGTAAAAGTTTCAAGGAAAATTTCGAGGTATGCCATAGAGAAAAGAAGCAAAATCTTAATCCTCAATTTAAAACGACAAATAAAACAGAAACTATAGAAGTCTTAATACATAAAAAAAAAAATAAATTAAAAGACTATTTAGCTATGATCGAATGTAACAGCTAAGTAGAACTGTTGCCAACAGAAGTGCAAAATATAAAGACAAAAAATCCAAAGAAAAAGCGGGGGAAACAAGTAATAAAAGTAAAAAAAGAAGAAGATTTTTTTGGGGCAGTAGTGTTATCGCCAAGCAGGTCAGGGTGGACTTGAAAAATTTAAGTTCGTATTGTTCCCATAAATATAGTATGAAATCGCAAAAATAGGGAAAAACGAAGAAAAAAAAAAGGAACAAAAGAAAAACAGAATAATAAATCCACGAAAAAGAGGAGCTCTGGTTCGATACGGAAATCGCGGTTTTTCTCGCGGGGGAGCTGGCCAAAATTATAAAAATCAGCGCACCTAAAAGGATAAAAAGCAAAGCCGGAGAAAAAAGCAAGATACCATAAAAAGTTAAGGAAATCAAAATCAAGTTATTATTGAAATTTTGGATTTAAGTCGTGGTGAGGTGCTGTGCGTTTGTGGCTGGTTGGCGTCGCAACTTTAATATTCAATTTATCTTGTTCTATTACTTAAAGTAATTTTGTATTGCAGAATAAATTAGTTGACTTAAGTTTCTTTTAGTTTCGAAAAGTCTCAGTTTCGTGGTTTTTCCACCAAAATTGGAAAAATCACGTGGCGAGCCACAACCCTCTAAACAGGCGATTTTCTTTAGTGAATCACCGCATCTTCTGAGTTAGCCTTTACGTGCCAAGAGAGTACGTAACATATTGGTTGGTGGATCCCCCTGTAAAGAATTGGTTCATAGAAATGCCATCCAAATTCAATATTACACAGTGCAAAACTTGCGACCAAACTTTGAATGGAAGCTTGTTGAGGTAAAAGAGGCTTATTTATACACGTAAAAGCTGAAATACATTTAAAAGTATATTTTTGCTTAGAAAAGCAACCCACTATTAGCAATTCAATTCAAGCCAACAAATTCCAAGACACAACAAAGCAAGTTTAGAGCTTGCGTTGAACAAAACTAGCCCTTTTCCGTAATAGTCCTGTAAGTAGGGGTTTTTGCCCTACAAAAGATGGGGTAGTTGTAATTTTTATATACATATGTTATTTAGTTCGGGGCCCCGATGAAAAATCCAATTGTTCACCCTTGAGGACCTAAATAACATAAAAATCACAACTATCCCATCTTTTGCAGGGCAAAAGCGTTATTTAGTCCTATTGACTGGACTATAAGAGGTAATTTTGTTAAAATGTGTTCCAGACAACGAAAATCGAAAGAAAGTTCAATAGGTCTCTCACGCATGCGCTTACTGTCACAGATCACTGACTATTGAACATAAAGATTTTTCAGCACATGGATGAAATCATTTTATTCACATATAGGAAAGGTTTCAATGGATGCAAACTAAACAAGAAATGAGATCTTATGCGGAAAACATAATCGTCATAGCATTTTTTTAAGAGTATGGCTGGGAACTGCGGGTGGTCCGGAATAGACTATTTTACCCTATATGTATCCATAAATTTAAAATTAAAAAAAAAAACATTTCTCTACGTTTTTTTTTTTATATCTTATTCGAATATTTCATTTCCGTACATGCTTTAAAATCTTCCACCTGTCGTTCATTTACATGAAAAAACTTCAAGTAGCTCAGAAAAGTGAACTTGATCATCTTAACTCGTGTAATTAACTCATGTTAGGCGTGTCAGTCTTTCTGTACAAAAAGTCAGGTCCCATGTTTATACTTTCAATTCTACCTGTGTGCTTACCTCACAAGCACGAAAATCTATATTAGAAAGAACAAACGTTTGCTTATGCTTTACGGGCGTATTCTATGTTTTTTACTTTATCAATTGATCACGATATTCAGAAAACAAGGCATGCTACACACTGAAACAACTTTCACTAGATTGCAACAAAGAAGTCGAGTGTTGCTGTTGTTGTTTTTATCGGGATTTGGAACTTTTTTAAATTTGTATGCGCACGTATACTGTAAAAAATAATAGGACTATTCCCTAAATTTAAGACACGTTTTTCCCTAAAAATGAATGTAATTTTCTCTGATATAAACCCCAAATTAATGAAACATTCAATGAATTTAGGCAATTGGCACCAGAAAACCTATAAAGTACGTAAAATTCCCGAAATGTTAAGCTCTCTTATAAGGAAGAGATCATTCAATAAATTACGTATTATGCTACATTTTTTATGGAAATATATTTTCGTTTATATAATTCACACATTGTTTTTGAAAACATATCATATATTGTTTTTCAATATTTCTTTTGAAGGTGCCCAGCGCACCAACATAACTCCCGTAATACTTAGTACAAATAAGCTACATAATTAGGAATAAAAACCTAATCTATGTTCTCCAAGGTGAAGCTTTCCTTAATGTTATCGACAAATACCTAACCTTGGTGGCACAAATTGTTCACTCACTTTAGGGAATTATTTTTTACTGTGTATACACTATATTTCCTAGTATGTACGTATACATAAAATTGTATTACAAAAACAAAAATTCTTCGATATCCTAGATGAACGGCCGTACTTAATACCCGTATGTGCAAATTTATTTATTAAAGTGATTTTCGCATCCATTTCTAGAACGGTTTGTCGCAGAGTAAAAATGATCCTAACGAGTTTAATAGGATTTCAGATTCTGAAGAAGTTTTCGATACAACAAAAATGTCTAGGACTGACCGTTTTCACAGAATACGTTAAATACCTCAATTTTTATATGGAAACACCAAGAAGAGGCTGTCAGATTTATCCCAATATTGAAATTGTATTAAATATTTTTTATAAACAATGTATACAAAATTCCAGCTCTCTATGTTGACGCGTTTTCAGGCAGTGTCCAAATATATATAGTGAAAAACGAATTTTTGTATGTCAACCCTACGAAAGAGTTACCTGAATTCTATTTTCAAACTTATATCTGCAATTTTTTCGATAAAACCGCCTACAAATCCATTTTACTGTACCATCATTAATTTTGATATGTTACAAACTTAGCAGACCTTATGATTTCATCATCTGGGTCTAGGGTATAAAAATAAAATCGATAACAGAGCATTTGTGGCCTAGAAAAATCTTAAGAACTCATAATAATTGTGAGAAAATTCAATTTGTATGTAGTATACATAGATTACCTATCTAGGTTACCTACCTACCCACTTATTTTGATACCCTAGATGAAATCTAAATGTTATACTAAGTTTGTCATTCTGCAATATCTAGAAATAATTATGGTAGAGCAAAATGTATTGGACACCCATGCAAGCTTTGGGTACACCAGAATCATTTTTAGTAGGTCAAAAGATATTTTACGAAACTGGGTTTCTTGAAGAAAAAAGTTTTTTTTTTGTAATCTAAGAAATAATGTAGCAAGTGTTATACCATTTTAGAATCCTTATTAAATACGTCAACTTTTAAAGTTACTAGCCAAACTGGGTAGTAATTGTGTTTTTTTTTTCAGTTGGGTGAAGTATTAATTTTGTATTCTTGTTTTGGCAAACTGTGACATTTTCTTCCAAGCTGGAGCAGTTGGCTAAGAATTTAAAGCAACAGGTTACATAAGCACTATTCGGGATGGTATATGTCGTTTCCACGTGTATTCCATTTTAATGGCAAAACTGACAGTACCTTCCTTTGCTGAACAATCGTTGAAAACCATCCTCATCAAAATATTTATTTGTGCTACATTACAGATATCTGTTGTTTCATCACACTGTGAACTTAGAAAAACACATTTTTGTAAATCATCCTTTAATTGTTCTCTGATATTCACAGATCTATTCTACGAACTGAATTTCTGGATAATTGAACTTCCTGGATAGCTAACATAATTTCATTCTTATTTTTAAATTCTTGAAATAATATCTCTGATGCAGCAAGCATTGATTCTTTAATTATATTACCATTCTCATAAGATTTATGCATTGCAAGTACACATCTTAAACGATGCAATAGTAGCAGCTTTTCATTTATTCACGGGCCTGGTAAACAAAGATTTTTGGGCAATTACTGCAGTTTCATTTCTTTCAATTTATATTTTCTTAAATTGCTGTTAGGAGAAGAAATTCATTTGTTCTTAAAATGGTTAAAAAAATATTTTTCTTTCCATTCTTCATGAAAATTATAGTTATATACAAGTTTTCTTCTTTTTCTCGGGTTCCTGTGCCGATATGATTAGGATAACTAATAAAGTAATTGCTAATATATAATAATTAATAATAATTAACATAAATAGAACAATAGTTTTATACCTGGATGAAACCACTTGTTCGTTTATGTACAACAATAAAAGTTTTGTATATTTTATGTATTCCAAACTCACCCAACCTATCTCACTACCTCTCCATAGCTACTGACCAACGTCAAGCATTTACAAACCGGCATCAGGACATCACGAAAGTCACTTAGGGTGATGCCGTTTTGAAGCGAAAATATTCCCGGTCAGTGGCGTATCAATGTAAAAAAAACATATGCTGCGTTTCTTTTCTTGTTCAGAATGAATTTTTTCAATCCATGTCGTTGTTTTTCTCAGCTTTCAATCTGTCATCGCTTTTTTCGAACTTCGAATCGTTCTGAATGCACCTGAGTTTTTCCCGGATTCAAACAGATTTAAATTTCTATTCGTGAATGTGTTGTTTACAATTTGTACGAGGTGGTAATAGTTGAGTTTCAATTGCTTTTGTTGGAAAAAGGCTTTAGTTTTCATAAACAACAATTTTTACGTATTTATACTTGCTTTTATCAAATGCAAGAAATGTCAAACACTTGAAATGGTTCTATTGCGTTCCTTTTTTATGAACACTGAATTAAATTATGACATCGTTCTGTCGATTCATACAGATTCATTCAGAATGAGAAAAGGTACGCAGCAGAAAACTATCCAAATAATCAAACAAATTAATACTTACAATTAAAGTATTTTCTTTCTATACATATAACTATTAAACTAAAGAAATGCCTGAACAAATGTGGCCATTAACAGCATTATTGTATTTTATGAAGCAAAGAATTTTTTAGATATTTCATGCTCAAGTTGATAAAATGAACAACATCAAAAGTTGCCACGAGCCGCACGTGGTTCGTGTGCTACAGGTTGGGCAACCTTGATCTAAGGTATCATAAGAATTGTTCTTAGACCAATTCTAGCTTTTTACTTGTTTTTTTTTTCCTAAATCAGAATTTTCTCCTAGCGGGTTTTCACTTCCCTTTTTATACCTAGGTACCTATATTGAATTATTTTTCATATTTTCATTATTTTTTTTTATTATTTTTAGTATTTAAGAGTAAGAAAAATTTTATAATTTAAGACAAATTCACAAATTTGGTGAAAAATTGGACCATCTTTTTTTTTATATAACTGTCGTTATAAAAAGTTAAGCTTCAATATTTTCTTCTTGACAGCATTCTGAATAATGCTTAAGCACAGTTTTAAGCTTCAAGATGATAAAAAGCTGGTAAACCGGGCTAATATTTTATTGATGTATTTGTTTTCTTTTTCCACTTCACACATCAGTTTCAGAATTATCAAAAGAAAGAAACAATTAATTTTCATAAACAAAAATAAAATTATTTAAGATAGGTACCTAGGTGGGTATTTACGTAAAAAGAAATATCATTTTTTATTTACTGATTTTCTCTCTCCCCAGTCTAATTAATTATAATAAATTACTTTCTTATAAAAAGATTTTTTTTTTAATTTACTGTATTACCTGTAGTAACATTAGTAGCATTCGCAGAGAGAGAGAGAAAACAAAGGATCCATAAAAAAAAAAATGGACAATATACAAATCTATTGAAAAGCCGCATAATATTGAAACAATCGAATGCTGATGAGACGAAAAAACTGCTCTATCGGCATACTAAAAAAATTGCAAAAACAAAAACAAATTTCCTCAGCTTTAACTTTAAGTTGTTCGCACACAGTTGCGCATGCGCATTCGTCATGTCAATTTTAATCAGAGAATGAGCTTAATTTACGATTTTATATCTAAAATTTTCCTCACTGTTTTATACCTTAAAATTGCCCTAATTAAATATGCCCGGCTAGCTCAGTCGGTAGAGCATGAGACTCTTAATCTCAGGGTCGTGGGTTCGAGCCCCACGTTGGGCGCGATATCTTTTTTACCTTTTTTTTTTTGTTTTTTATACTTATTAAACGATTTTAAATTGATTTTTTTTCACTTAGTTATTAAAAAAAAAAGAAAAAAGCAAAATGCGTTAAGATTTTTGAGTTTTTTTTTCGCAATACTTTAAGTTGAATTACGTAAGCTTAAGTCTACTTTGGTTTCGAATTTAGAAGAGAAGGTGCGCGCGTTTCTTCAGCGGAAAATCGAAATTGCAGCAGCTTTAGATTCACGAGCTTTTCACTTTGCCTCCACTGGAGAAATTATTTTCAGTGGAACTGAAACCGTAACAAAGAAATAAGTAGCTGCAGCGCCATCGCGTCTACGTAAAATCACCATGGCGTTGGCGATGGCCATCCTCAAATAATTCGATCAAATCTCAATTTTCTTCACAGCAAAGTCGGCTTGGACTGGACACAAAATATTCATGTCGGGTTTCGTTTACTGCTGAATAAATTAATATATTAAGTACACAATTAAATATACCTACATACATAGGTACATATATCTATGTACCTACCATTTTAGGAAGTTTATTTAAAAGGATAAATTAAAACTAATTTAATTAAGAAGCGTAAAAGATCATTTTTTCACAAAACTATACAAAAAGCATGCGCGTATTGTTTAACCCATGGTAGAAAGTTTGTATGCTGGTATGAAATGAAAGCTCTTAAAAGCTTTCTTTGAGACGTCTTCACGATGACGAGACACTTTTTAAGATGAGTGTAGGAATAATTCTGTACAAGTAATTATTTTATTTTTTTTTCCTTCTTAAAAAGGAATAAATAACCTTTTTTTTTCTGCTTAAATTACTTAAAACGAAAGTATAATTGACTTTTAAAAAATAGTAATTTAGCCTTTTATTTTTAAATCTATTTGTTCTGGTAATTTAAGGTGTTTCTTGAAAAAACCTTTAGAGGTTATAAATAAGCTCTTTGTTAATATGCAGAAATTTGAAATTGAAAAACTTCTTTATTGGGTAACCTTATTACTAGAGCTCGAAAGTTGATGACCTTAAAATTTAGAGAAATGACCATAAAAAATGCATTTAAAAAGTGACAATAATAATTTTAAAAATACTTTTGTATACATACAGTTTTTTTTTTTAAAAAACGAAAAATTAATTGTTTACACATAAACAAAAAAAACTGAAAACCGAATCCATTCCCGTCTAGAAAATAACAACGAAGTAAATCTTTAAAAATTTAAACGATCAGTAACATCGAAATAATTAAAATGTTTAGCTGTGTATATGTCCTACTTATGTTGAGCTATTACAATGAATGACGAGTGTCATTTTAAGATGTTCAAATGAAAATGAGCGTCGATTATCTGACAGCACATTTTTATACATTGAAAAACATCTTTCCACGTCCACAGAAGTAATGGGACCGTATGTGAAATAAATAGAATCAGCCAAACAATGGTCTTTCCAGTAAGCACTTGAGATATCTTGGTCAATGTCTTAAAACCCGAATTTTTATCTAAAACTTTGAGAAGCTTCCCATATACAATTGCAGCAACATCTCCCGGAGCCGATTTTAATTCATTTTGGGATTTTTATATTAGATGAATGGAATGTATAAGCTTTTCGTTCTTCCTTTCCAATTTATTAATAGCTTATGATAAAAAGGAACAATTTGATTTTATATACACAAGATCACTTTGTATTTTGTTTTGTGAAATCATCTCTTGTGCAATTTTAATTGCCGCTGAATTTTCACAGTCAAAACTGGAAATTATATCTTTGAGAACACCAAAATGTTCAGAATAATACATAGCAGCTATTAACCACTTTCCCTATCGACTTAATATGGGGTGTGATGGAAGGGCTATATCTGGAGCCTTCAACTTAAATTGTCCTGTACGAACGGGTGCTTTTAAAAAAATCTTCTTCACACTTGCAATGAGTCTATCTACTTCTGGGTAATTTCGTCGAACTTCTTCGGCAACTCGAGGGAAACCATGAGCTAAGCAAGTAACATGCACCATTTTAGAGTAGGTACCAACCTTTTAAACTATTCGTTGTTTTTACCATATACGGAGCGGCATCCGTCAAGAAGTGTAAGACGTTGTTGTGCTTAACGCCATCTGGCCAGAGAAGGAAAAGAGATTTGTCAAACAGCGTACATATGGTTGAGGAATTAGCTTTCTCCAAAATCTCTGATGTCAAAAGAAACATTTTGCCTATCTCGTCAGGGTCTAATATCTCTACGATAACATTCGCTACATAGCGGCCATCAACATCCGTTGTTTCATCGATAGAAATCCAAATATTTTTTTCTTTTGCAATGTTCCAAACCTGGCTTATCACCTCATCATGGCAACGTGATAAGTACGTTTTCCTTAACGTCGACTCGTCTGGAACACCGTTGTTTGTATATTTTACCAGAAAGGTTCGAAACTTTGGATAATTGTTAATTGTTTGTTTTTTCGCATTTAAATTCTCCAAACCGCGCTTGTATTTCTCTCGGCCAATGTGTTGTTGAATACAAAAATGTTTTTCTGCTGAAACTTTTTTGTCTCACAAATCTTACAAAATAATATACTGCCATCAGTAGAAAATATTTCTTCACCAAATTCAGATACAAGCTCTCTCAAATGGCTAAATTTTGTCTGCTTTATTTTTGGCATAGTATTGTTTAGTTTAGTTGAGTTTACCGTATTATTATTCGCGCACTAAAATAAAATTTATACACTCGTTATTACACAATATAAATGACACTGTGAAGTGTATCACACTCTCAACAATTTGCTGTACTAAACTAATGGTCCGGAAACCACTTTGCAATTTACAGTATTCAGTGCAATATGAATTCGACATAGTCTTATTTTTCCTAGAATTAAAAAAACTATGCAAGCAGCAACTGCAATCAATCCCCCCTTTCAGAAAATTAAAATAGAATCGAGTTACAAATTAAACGTGTTGCCAGCCTATAAAATTTTATTTTAAAACATAAAATAAATACTTGCAAAATTAGGGATGTGATATACTCAGATATTCAGTACAGTTGCATTAGAAAAAATAATATGAAAAGTAAAAAATGATCTAAAGTAATGGAAAAATGACCTAAAAGTTGGAAAAAATGCTCAGA